>CM028680.1:39780394-40444128 GCA_016760335.1 Gastrodia elata | reverse complement strand
TTACATTTATTTTTATGCTACTAATCACTAATTTTTCTTTTTGCAATTTAATTCCTACATTTATCTTTACGCAATTTTAATTCTTGTTCTTATATATATATATATATATATATATATATATATGTATTTGTGTTATAATATATTAATATATCATATTATAGCTATATCATAATAATAATTATAATAATAACTAAATATGTTATTATTATCATTATTATCATAATATTTATTACTTAAAATAATATTATTATAATATCTCTCATTAATGATATAATATTCTCTCTCTAATATTATTCTCTGAATAATAATAGCAATAATAATTATATTGTTACTATTATTATAAATATAAAAATATTATTATTATAATACTACCTCTCTTCTTAAAATAATATGATAATAAGTTATACTTATTATCATCTTCATATAATAATAATAATAATAATATTTATATTATTATTATTATCCTATTAATATTATCATAATATTCTCTTTCATCCAATTTTAGGATTAAAAAGAATGTCTATGGTTACCTCTTATTCATGCAATTAATAATCTCAGCTAGATAGAATAAGTAAAACAACTCAATTCTGTAGTTCAGCAAATGGAAAAAATAAAAATAACTCAATTAACAATCTAAACTAACAATTAACAACAATTATAATTACAATTAATAAAAATTATATGCAAAAAGATAAGTCTAAATCACTAGTGACTAATGTATCAACTTTTTGATTAAGCTCAAGGGATGGTGCAATTAAGCTCAAGAGCTTGTCATTGGGCTCTAAGCACTAACACACACATACTTAGCTTTACACCAATTAGTGAGTTATAGGGCGCAAGAGAATTAATATTACTCAATCAACCTTCCATTTCAATTCTAAGGTGCTTTACACCGAGAATCCTTACACAGCGAACATGTGTTCACTACGAGGACCTATATTAGCATTCCTTCTAGACTTGAAGTGTCGAGTTAACTTAGCATTCTTTTTATTACAACTATTTTAATAGACACAAGATATTCAATCATTCCACAACATATAAATAAGAACATATCTTAAACATAAATAAAAAAGATTTTATTCATTAACAGAATTTTATACTAACATTTTTTGTCCCTTTACTATTTACATGATGAAGGCCCAACCCTCCTTAAGGAGGGCTTAGCCTTCCATTATAATAGAAAAAGAAGAAGAAACATACAAGAAACTGAACCCTATCATTATTCTAGTAAAAGAAAATCAAAAATAAAAGTTGAGGAGATTATTAGGAACAGCCCTTTCGTAGCATTCTCTGAATCTTTCTTTATTTTCCTAACTTCTTTCCTTTCAACTTTCTGGCAAAGTTCTTCCTTTCTATCTACAATAATGGTTGTCTTATTCCTTCCTTAGTAAAAGCCTACTATTCTTTTCTTACAACAAGCTTTTGATTTTATATTTGATAGTGTTAACGAGAGGATCGCTCTCTTAGTCTTGCATGTCCGCTTATATAGAATAGCCCACAACCCTTTTGAGTCAAAATCTGCTTAGCTCCTCAAGTCCTTGCCATAAATGCTTCTCCATAAATTGATTTAGTTAATTGTTTTGAGAATGCAAGGAATAATGAATAGAATAGCTGGGGAAGGAAAAACAATTAAATTGTTGGATCCTTCCCTATGCTGCATTTATTGTTGATTCTCAATAAGAAAATGCGGCAACAGCATTGTGTTGTGCTGGAGCACCTCTCCTTTTGAATTCAATTCACCTTAGCGCGCTATGGTGGATGTATTAAATTTCATTATATTTATGTATTCGACCCATTTATTCCGCTGTAGCACGTGATAGCACTTGAACTATATAACTGTACCCAGTGCTGTAGGCGGTAGCAGATCAAAAAGTTTTTACTCCACTGTGGTGCGACGTAGCAGTTGAAGTTTAGAGTTCAATACACCTTGGTGCGCTTAGGCATGCGACAACAGGTCTATTAAATCCTCATTTTCTTTTTGGTTCTATAAAAGTCGTTGTAGTGCACTGTAGCACCTCTCCTTTCGTATCAGATCCACTATAGCGCACTGTAACGGTTCTGTTAAGTCTTTATGTGCTGAGTCTAGTTTTATAATTGTCACTGTGGTGCGTGGTAGCGACCGAACTTTCATATTGGACCCTCTATTGCACACTATAGCGCGCTGGGGAGCGCTACATCAGTTTGTTTCCAAAAATTCAGATTTCTTCCAAGTTTTTTATAGCTATATTTATTTACTGAAAACTATGAAAATCCTATCAAGGTTGGCCATTCTGAAAAGAATTTGCTTGTATTTTTTCCAATTGTTTTGTTATAAATCTTGGATTTATCAATCTCCATGATAGACTAAATGGTTTCCACAACACAACAATCTCCCAATTAGAGACCTTCAGAAAATCAGCCCCTCTTTTGCCTTTAATTCTTTGTTGTCTTCTTTTATCTGTTAAGAACGTGGTATGGCTCACTCCCGCTCTCTCTTCACATGCCAAAGCCAACTAAAGCTACACATGCTTCAGCTTGTCTACTTTTACTACTTTTTTAAACATATCAGCTGGATTTTTAGAAGTGTGGATCTTCTCTAATCTGAGCTGTCCTTCTTCCAATAGTGTTTGGATTAAATGGTAACAGAGTTGAATGTGCTTTATCCTGGCATGAAATGTTGCATTCTTTAATATGTGAATAAAACTCATACTATCACTGTAGAGCTTCATATCCGCCTGCTCCTGTCATAAAACTCTTCAACTAGATCATCCCCTTACTTGCCTCTATAATGGCAATGTATTCCGCTTTCGAGGTAGATAGAGACACGATGTTTTATAGCCGGGAGATCCAACTCATTGCTGCACTTCTCAATGTATATACACAGTCTATAGTGCTTCTCCTACTATCAACATCTCCTGTAAGATCTGAGTATACATAGCCTTGTTAAATAATGTTAGATCTTCTAAAGCAAAAGCTTTGCCATTGTACATTTCAGATATCTTAAAATCCACTTGATCGCATCTTAATGGTACTTCCTTGGGTTTCCTATGAATTTGCTAACCACTCCCACTATATGGGTAATCTTTGGTTTCATGCAGATTATCGCGTACATTAAACTTCAAGCTGCAGAAGCATAAGGAACCTTCAGCATATATTTGTTCCTTCTCTTCTTCAAATTTTGGCATTTGCTCCTTTGATAAGCTGAAGTGACTTGCTAGGGGAGTGCTTGTAACAACTCTTGGTTGCTACCAAGCTTAGACATAAGCTTTAAAATGTTCAAATCTTAATCCCATTGTATTCATATAATCACTTTAGCCTAACCTTGAAGATTTGGGATTAATCAGACCTCACTAAGTCAAATTAGCATTTTTATCAAACTAGGAACCCTAATTAATAGCTAACATATTTTGATCACCAATCACAATTTTAATTTTATTTTTGAATTCTTCATCCCCAAATAAGCTAGGTGTGAAAGTTTGGGAATTTTTGGAGATCATTTAGGACTTAATTGGATTAAAATTAATTTTGGGAAATTGCATATATGGGTTCCTTTCAAATTGAATTTGTAAATATATCCCTAACCAAATTAACCATCTGGGATCTGCTGCATTGACAGGGGGCAATATATTTTATAGCTCGGTCACACGACAGCGGAGCCCTGCTCCATCTCATCGTCACTCTACTTGATCCTATGGCTAAGATTTAATCCCATAGGAGCACCAATCCGTCGTTGGATCTATCCCACAGATCCTACGGCTCGGATCACTTTGGATCCGACTGTTAGGATCCGAATGATCAGAGCCATTCTACAGCTCTAGTCGATAGATCAGACCACCCATAATGCACCCTCATTATGGATCTTTGTCCCAGGCGCGCCCCTCTCTCGATAAGGAGGATCCTCCGTACCTCTGATAGCTAGTCTTGTCCCCCACTATCGTGTCCACCTCAGCATGATCGCTAGGCTATTCCCACTTTTAGCAAGGCTCCATGGTCCAGGCCCTAAAGCCCAAGCTCCATTCTTAGAAAATTGAGAGCTTGGCTTCTGTTTGAGCTTGTGGGCCAAGCCATTATCTATGGAATCTTCTCCTCTCCTTCTGAGGCTATAAATAGCCTCATAATTGCTTCAGTGAGCCGTTTACTTATCAAATTGATTAGAATACTGAGTGTACCCAATCCTCAATTACCGACCAATTCTAGTTCTCTTTGTGCTTCCAGCCTCAACCAATTGCAATCAGAGAGCATGTCCAGGAGTTCAGAACCCCTAGTGTCTTCATGCAACTCATCCAAGCCCTAGAATTGTTTCCAGTAGTGCCAGCCAGCCTTCCCATCAAGAACCAAGAACTTTTTTGTCCCTGCTAAGTTATGTAGGCATAGCATTGGTTCCAAACCATATGTGATTGTATAACTAGGCTAGACGAATACATCGCAATCATTTCCTAAGTTTGTGTTAGCCCCGATCAATCAAGTTGCGGCTAATGCTAGAAGCTGGGTCCGTGTAGGGACCCAGCGATCGGGCGCATCCCAGACCCAAACACCTTAGGGGTTCAATCAACCGCACCTACTTGAATGTGTAGGAATCAAAACCCAAGCGAATCATGTCCTCGATGGTGAGAATTGACTCCCCATAGTAACTCCATGGAGGAGGCCTCAAGTGAATAAAGCCCAACAGTTCCTGGCCATCTCTCAGAAGGCTAATGGGTGTGATCGATTACTTTTGGCCTACTGATGGTGTAGCGATTAATTTGGGGTGGAGCCATGGTCAGGACACTCTATATTTTGGCTCCGTCTCTAACTCTAATTCCCAAGGTATCGGGGAAGAAGGGTTGGGGACAAAGCATTGTGTAGGTCGGGTCGACCCATGACCCGTGTGGTGTGACGTCCCAGGTTCTTCGGGTCGAGCTGACCTGCGCCTTTTGTATATGGGCCGAACTAATGTTAAGTAAATATAATCTGAATAAGGAATTATTTTCCTTATGATAATTTAATCAATTAATTAGAAAATTTAGAATAAATTAATTGAATAACTTTGTGAATATTTATCCAAACTATATAAAATTATATACTATTTTAATCCATAGAATGCAAGGAACAAGAATATGCAAAAATATTTTAGTTTTTGCAATTGCATTTCTTAATTTTGCTTAATTACTTCAGTAGAAAAATTAAGGAAGATTAGCATTTATACTTAACAAAATTACAGGATTTTAGTTTCATTTGACTCCTTATACCTTGTAGAATTTATGTATTAGGTAGAATATTTTTATGAATTATGTTTCACTAATTATGTCCTAATCCTTGATTTTCATGAATAGCAACATTAGGGTTTATAGTTAACCAAATTGTAATCTTAATGTCTTTGATTGATTGTATAATTAATTAGAATATAATAGTCAAGTTTCATGAAATTTAGATTATTAAATTTGTAATTATGTACTAATTCATTCTATATTTGATTAGGGCTTGATTAGTCTTAATTGCCCTTTAATTGCATAAAAGGGTTCCTAATCTTTCCAAATTTCAAATATATCCCTAAAACTAAAATAACGGTTGGGATCCACTGTGCGGACCGCGGGCGATCCGCTGCGGAACCAGGGTTGCATGATAGCGGGGTCCCGTAAATCTAATCGTCATGCTTAAATAATCGACGGCCTGGATTAGGTCCCGCGGAACCCAAGGATCAGCCATCAGATGCACCCCATGAATCCTACAGTGTGGATCAAATTGGATCCGACCATTAGGATCCAAAGGATCAGGACCGTTCCGCGGTCCTGATCAATCCATCAGATAGCCCACAACGCACCCGCACTATGGATCTTCGTCTTTGCCATGCCCACGACCGAGCGAGGAAAATCCTGCAGATTTTGGATAGCTTAGCCTGTTCCCCACTATCTGTTCTACCTCAGCATGCTATTGGGGACCTTCCCTCAATAGCATATTGGTCCTGATCGGGCCTCATGACCCGACCAAGCTCAATTAAGAAAATTGAGAGCTCGGCCATGGCCCGACCTCTTGAGTCTTTCCAAGCCCGAGCCAATCCTCTAGAAGCTTCCCTGAGTTTGTCTGAGGCTATAAATAGCCTCAGCAATCCTCCCTCTGCCCCCTTGCTGCTGAATTGAGTTCAATTCTCCAATGTCTCCTCTTTGCCATTACTGTCTGTCCGAGCTTGTGCAGGTGATCCCAGGAGCTCCCGACCTGCTGATAGTAGGCTCTCCTGGTGTTCAGGATCCTTTACAGTATCTAGAACCTTAGCTAAGGCAAGCCGAGCCCTCAGTCGATCGTTCCGAGCTCCCCCATCAAACTTGGTACCCTCGCTTGCTCGACCTGAGCCAATTGGGCTCAGACCCTCTTCCTTTTGATTTGTAATTGTGCATAGTATCAAAATGAACCCAAGGATATCAAACCTAAGCTCTAAGCTAGTCCCGATCGATCAAATGGATCGATCAAGCTAAGTCCTTATGAAACACCATGGGTCGAGTAAGGCCCCAGAAATCTAGCACACATCAGGCCCTCAGACCAAGGGGCTTCGATCCGTATCACCTCCCTGATGATGTTGGGGTCAAGCCCAAGGTTTGGCGTGGCCTCTATGGGGAGCTCCGAGGTAAAGCCTCTCGGGTGAGTAAGGTCCGGGCTACCCCGACCACCTCACAAGGGGTTAAGGGGTTTGATCGAAGCGTCTTGGACCACTGATGGTGTGAGGATCAATTAGGGGCCATGGCATGACCGCAGTGCTTGGGATTTTGCCACGGAAGCCAACCTTAATTCCCTGGGTATCTGGGAAGAGGGGTTGGGGATGACGGCACTGTGCGGGCCGGGTCAGCCCATGACCCGCGTTGCGCGACAATGCCGGGTTCTTCGGGCCCCGGTCAACCTGCGCGGTTTGGCTAATAGGCATAGCCCGTTTTAAATAAAATTGACTAATTGGATTTACTTTCCTTAAGGAAAATAATCCAATTAATCCAATCATAAGAAAATTATATTGGAAAAATAAAGAATAAGTTAATTGAATAACTTTTAATCCACTAGTCCAAATCCTATGATATTATATATGAAATTGATCAAAAAATC
This sequence comes from Gastrodia elata, assembly GCA_016760335.1. Classification (NCBI taxonomy): domain Eukaryota; kingdom Viridiplantae; phylum Streptophyta; class Magnoliopsida; order Asparagales; family Orchidaceae; genus Gastrodia; species Gastrodia elata. The sequence continues at coordinate 40,437,084 of CM028680.1, read as the reverse complement.
TTCAGGGACCTGAATAAAAAATAATATTGAACATCTAATAGTTAGATTTTTCATTTTTACCTAATTATTGTAGATCTTGATTAGGGTTGATTAGCAATTACACTTAATTAAATTACATATTTAGGGTGCCATTAGTTTGCTTATGAAGAGTAGAATGATTGTGCTAAGTGAATTATTTTTCTGACCTCTGTACTTTAATTTATGCCCTAATCTTGTTAAACCATGATTAGTGAAACTTAGGGTTTATATATATTGGATCTTAGTAAACTTAGTCTCTGATTAATTGTATGGTAAATTAAAACTTATGTGCAAATTGCATGAAATTTTGATGGTTAGATTTGTAATTATGTGCTACTCATTTTCAATTGATTTAGGACTTGATTAGCACTAATTACTTTCAATTTTCTGAAATTTTTCTATTAATATGATCCATATCAGTAAACTAGATGTATTGAAATTATGTATGCAAAGTTAGGATGTATAATTTAAAGAATTAATAAATGGAGAACTTAAACCTCTTAATTAAGTCTAAGAAGTCTTAAGACTTTGATCAAGCTATTAAGACTTGATCTAGGTCCAAGATTACCATCAATAATACATATCTAATTTACTGATTTGACATTGATCTATAAATGAATTCTTGATCTTAATTGGACATGAGGAGGGGTTAAACCCTAATTATGGTGCCCCACCCCTTGATCCACAAGATTAAGCCAAGGGGTGGTGTGTCACTCTGGCTAACCCTTAACCTATCATTGGATTAGGATGAAATCTATAATCTACTTAATAAGGGAAGGAATGACACAAAATCAAGTAATCAGTCACTATATAATAAATACATACAGAGGGCGGAAGCGATTTACAAATGAGAAACATCCAAGCATTACAGCATAAATACAATGAAATATGATTCAGAATAAAAGGCATATAAATCAAAATACATAGTCAAGGGTACCTGTATTATTCTTACATCAATTTAAAGTTTAAGTAATGAGAAAATGAAAAGACTCTCATCTTCACATAAAATCTAAGCAGCTTCTTCTTCCAAAGGCTCCTCCTCTGGATAAGGCTCCACACCTAGCTCCTGATCATCTAACTGAAGATGATCTACTATTGTCAGTTTCATAATGTGGGACCCCAACCAAAAAGAGAAAAATTTTGTGTTAGACAATTGTCTAAGTATAGTTTAAGCTGATAAATTTTATGTGTTTTATAATATCACCATTTAACAATTTCTAAGCAACAACTATAGCAAATAAAGGAGCAACTAGCATTACAAAAAGAAAGGAAAAAGTTATAAATAATCATTTATAATTTAAGCAAAAGGGAGGCTAAGACATGCCTCAAATATAAGCTAAATAGGGTATGCATATATACATAACTACACAAGTGCTGAAAGAAGATACTATATCATAAGCATACTAGTGATCAAAAGAAATATGCAAATTAAATAACTTAACTCAGTAATGATACATGTAATGGCAGCAAATTTCTAACATCCTAATATATATAAGCTGAACAAAGGAATAGCTGACTGAATAAAAATACTGAAAAGTAAGCTAAATATCGATACTGTATATAAATCTCTGTGTACTAACTGTCATATCAGAAGAGTTGGCCAATCTAGCCCATATATATATATATATATATATATCCATTCCCAAAGCCTTTCTAGGCTAGGGCAAACATATACATATCCATCCATCCCCATAGCCTTTTTGGGCTAGGGCAACATATCTCAATAATACTGTGTAACTGAGGAGGCAGATAATACTATGCCACATCTTTTAGCTATTTTACTTTTGTTTCTATGGACAATTTCAGAAATAACTAAGGAGTCAAGCACATCTCCAAGACTATACAGATCCCAAGCTTAATACACTCTCCTCAATGAGTAGTGTTAAGCATCCTGATCTCTCTTACCCCTGTCATTTAGAGTAAATGTGCACCATAATCCACCATAAACTGAACCAAAATGCAAATGTTTTCCTAATTTTTAAAGTTTTCATTTTCATACAATAATTTTTTCTTATATGACATGTCCAAGGAAAATGGCTCAAACATCAAGGAATGCATAACAACAAAATATCAAAAGTAAGCAAGGGACTCTACTAATATGGTGATATCATTTGTTTTCTAATTAAACCATTCTAACTATTCCAAATTACACAAGTTCAGGATCACCATTTTCCTACTATCGAGTGTAACTTAGAAACTCGTCCTTATAAGTTAAAAAGGATTAGAACTGATCAGGTTCTAATCTAATTCAATCAAATGCGACTACAAGTTGAATCAATAAATCATACGCCCTAGTTTTATGAATTTAGATATTCTAGCTAAGATCTGAACAAGATCTTTTATATTATAGGTTATGGATTAAATACTATGAGAATTGGGCTTAATCACATAACCCAAAAGGATAAGACCTAATTCTAGGTTTTATTTTAATAGTGTATCTAATAATTAAGGTAAATCCTATTAAGTAATCAAACATAATAGGATGAATCTCCTATCTTAATTATAAGTTAAAAGACAAAATAATCAAATTAAGTTGTAAAATTCTAAAAACTAGTAAAACCAAGGTTTCACCCATTAGGTAACCCATTTACCCAATGAATGAACTATAACCTATGATCTAGTTCTAGTCTCAAGAATGGCCCTCATGTGATGTGTACAATCCTAAGGAAAGGACTTAGAAGGATTTTTAGGAATTTTACAGTTTCAACTTTAAAGACTAATTTCACTCATTTAAGTGATTCTAATATAGTTCAAATATTAGTTTGTGTTTTAAAAGACAAATTAGAGGTTAAGGGTACCTAGCCTAAATTTTGGACAAAATGATTATTTTGCCCCTAATTAAAGGTCTAAAAAGTCAACTTTTAATTTAAGGGTCCAAATTGAAGTTTCTTAGTTTCAAATGGTTCCTTACTGTCTAACTTGAAGATAGACCGTAAGTATGCCTAGTTTGGACAAGAAATGGGTTCTACAAGTTCAAACTAAGGTTTTTGACATAAGGGCATTTTAGTAATTTTCACTCTAATGAAACCTGACTTTTTATGTAGTCTATTGTAGGTAGTTTAAGGATTTCATAGAGTCCAAGAACACCGGATTCGGAGTTCAATTGACTAAGTATTGGATGTTTTTAAGTTGGAAGGGCAATTTAGTAATTTTGGATTGGTCAACGGGTGACAAAAACCAAACTTTTCTGTTTGAAGTCTAATTTTAGCAAACTCATTTCTATAGCTTTCCTATAATATACTGAGTATATTAATAGGGAGTAAACCCAATTTTGGACCTCAAATGGTCAAGTTATGACCATTAGAGGTATTTTAGTCACTTTCTAAATTTCTAGGGTTCAGATCATAAATATTATTTCAGTTTATTGATGACATTGAAATTCTAAACTAGTTAGCATCATTCAATTTGGAGTTGAATTGACTAAGTTATGGCCATTTAAATTCTAAAAGCATTTTGGTCAATTTTCCTTAAAGTCAACTGGGAGATCTAGGGTTGACTTTTTGTCATAATGTCCAAATGGGAAAACTAATACTATCACGGTGATGGGGCCGTTCCCCTGAGTATTTTAAGATCCATATTGACTATATTTGGTCAACTATGTCAAAAGTTATGGGGTCCTAAATAGGTCAAAAAATGCTACTTCGTTATGCGTACCCCGAAATTAATTTTTACAATATGACATTTGATCCCTTTTATTTTTCTAAATAAAATGAGACCTATATTGACTATATTTGGATCATTCTACAAAAAGTTATTAAACTTTTAAGTTTTATTTAATTTTTAGTTAATTAAATTACTATTCAAAAATATAATTTCTATTATTTACTATTTATTCCTAAAGTTAAATTATAAATATTCCTGTATTGATTAATTAATAATTAGTCTTAATCTATATTTAATTAATATTATTCATTTGTTAAATAAATCATTAATCTATTAATTAATCAAATTTAAATATTTTAATTATGTACAATATTAATATTGCTGTATATTACTCGAAGAAATCTCAATTAAATTTAATTAAGCTATCAATTATATCTTTTATCATATTACATTATTAATTTTAATAATTACTAATTAATTAGCTATTTACTAATTATTAATTAAATATATTAATTTATCTGTGCTATAATCTCATCGAATTTTAATAATTACCAATCAGAGTTGGCGGCCTCTGATTGGCCGCGGTTTACTGCGGTGGGACTCGCAACTGACGTTGCTCCGCAGACGTGGGCCCCGCAGAACTTAACGTTCAGCGGAAGGTGGGCCCACCCGGCGCACACGCAGCTGATACGTGGCGGCCCGGTGCGAAGAACGGGCGGGTCGGGCCGACGCGCCCTGGCCCGCACCCTCTCGCCTTCCTCCTTGGGTCCCCGTAGCGCACCGGCTAGGGCACGATAATGCCGGCGGTTCAGGCGGTGACCAGTGATGCTCCGCATGTGTGCCGATAGACCTTGTCGAGGGTTAGCAGTAGCCGGTCGAATCAGCAAGCGAGGTGGTCTGTCTATGGTCGCGGACGGTGGGTTCTAACCGAAACAACTGTGGATCAATCGAGAAATTGTCTGGATCGATCGCAGTTTTGGGTGATCAAAACCGGTCGATCAGCAATCACATGTGCGGAAAAAAGATAAAATCAATCGATTATGGAATGCATTAACGGAGAGGGGTTGATCGGGTACCTTGGGTTCCAACGTCTGCGAGTGTCGAGGGTTAGGAGGATGTTCAACAAAAGCACTCAGGGCTCCAAACGCACCAAAGATTGCTTTCCTAGCGAGGAGGTGCGCCTTAATGGCACGCATGCGGAGTCGGCGAGGGGATGGAGCCTCTAGGTTGGGCGATCTTGGCGGCGCGACGACACGTGGCCCGATCGCGGAGCTACCGAGGACAACGAGCCCGGGCCATTCGATTGATATGATCAAACGGCTCCGGATGATCCACGCAATCAGACGAAGAAAGGACGGCGTAGGCTAGGGAGGAACGGACGTCGTTTGGAGAAAATTTTAAATAATATTATTATTAAATGTAAATTAGTTAATTCTTTTTAATTTAAATTTTCAAATTGATATTAGAAAAATTTTGAATGTTCACCCATAGCTAATTGAGGGGTGAGGAACGCAACGACGATGTCAGATTTTTGATCCGATAAGTATTTTAATTTTCCCAATTTTCGAGGTATTTAAATTATTAAAATATTTGTCGAAATTTCGACGACTTCCGATTGACACGAAAACATCACCCCTAGCTAATTTGGGGTCAACGAGCGCAATGGCGAAGTTCGTTTTTAAATCGGAGGTCAATTTAGATTGGTCAAATTTTAGGATTTTTGGATTTTCCAGAAATTAGGATTCGATCAGTTTGACTCCTGATTTGGACTAGGTCTTAGAGGTTGACTCCAATTGACCTAATTTGCACTTATGATTAGCTTTAAGATTAAGATTAGTCATAATCGACTAAGGTAACAACTTGGGTTGTTACATTAATCTGCTTAATTAAGATCCAAACTCTTAAACTTTAAATAAATGAATATGATTATAAGATAATATGATTAATATCATTCTAATAATGCATCTGATTTGACTTTGATCTTAAACATTTGGATTAGACATATTAAGGTTAATAATAAATCTATGTGATTGCTTAATCTGAATTTGAACCATAGATCCTTGATTTTCTCCTAAATAAGACTATTAGCATTCTAAGATTAATAGAACCATATCGATTGAACAAGTGATCTAGCTTTATTAAAATTCTTGATTTAAATCCCATGATCTTATAATAAGCTACGATCAGATGACTTAATCATCTGATCTGATCATCATAAGTTTAAATGATAAGTAAAACCTATAGTGTTAGTAGTAGAGTTAAGAGTGTGGGATCTTAAATATCTCAACACAAGATCATTTCTGAAATATTTTAAAGACCTAAATTTAAAAATACATTGAGGTAAGAGGACCTTGCATAACTCATTGAGGTAAAAGTTTAGATGATCCCTTAACTTTAGAAGTTGATCTTAACCCCTCGTGGTAGGAATCACTTAAGATATTAGAATGACACCTTTCCTTATGGTAGAATCTATATTGAGTGATACTTGAACATATTTTCTTGGAGCCTTATATAGGACTTACCTATTTAGCATGAGAATTTATAGTCTTGATAAATCCTTGTTAATTAAATAGAGTTGTGTGAACCCAGATTATTAGTTGGTGTAGTATGGCATACACATAGTACTAATTTTCTTTAGCAGTATTCAGCATTAGTTGATTCACTCTAATGTGGACTTATAAGCAGGTGCTATCCCGAGGGATTAGATGAATACAGTCTTGTTAGAGAAAATCTCCCAATACTAAGAGTGTATTAAATAGGTACTCATTCCTTAGTTTAATTCAAATACAAATCGCCAATGGGCGATGCCTCCTAGTGAAGACCGCTTCAATAGGTATGGTTCAAACAAACTAAGTAATTAGAATCACCTTCCTTAGAACACTTAGTGTGATTATGAGTTAGGCATCTTAATAACTTAGCTTGAGATACAAATCACCAACGGGGGATGCCTCTTATTGAAGATCATTTTGTTAGGGTGGCTTAATCAAACTAAGTGATAAGAATCACCGTTCTTGTAAATATGCTGAATATGTTTATATAATCATCCCACATAATGATCTTTAAGTAAACCTTCAACTTTAACTAATGATAGAAGCTAGGAGTTAGAATCCTTTTAGCAAGACTCTGCACAGTGGAGACCTAGAATTCATTATCGGTATTTAAAGCTTTATGGATTTCTGGATTTTTCCTCATATAGAATAGAAGCATGGGCATAAACATGAGCATATGCATATCAGCATTGATGTATGAATATCAGTGATAAATTATGGGTTACAGAATATTGCATACATTGACTGGGGAATTTTAGGATGCATCAGCATCACCATACTGTCTTCCCAATTGGGTGTATGTATACATTGGATCATACGACTCATAGCCTTTCAGTGGTAGTTCCGTTACATACCGTGGCATACTGTTTTGTGGCATATTTGGGTGCATCATTCCAGTTAGTATAGCTTTTGACATTGTTCACATTAATTTCTGAGTTTTTTGATATTTTTATTTACTTTCAGTATTCAGTTGCGATGCAGTTTTACTTTGCTTAGTCTTTATAGTTTCAGTGACATAGTGCCTTTACTATTATTTTCTACAGTCGTGTTTACCATACTGTTTATTGCATTTACCTTAGAACTGCTTAGTTAGTTGCAATGTGTTAGACTTCTTGTCTAACACGGGGTACTTTTGGGATTTGGCAATTTGCTAGATTTCGAACAACTTGTGGAGACAGGTAGGAGGACATATAGGAGATCCCAGAGGAGTATGTGGAGCTTAGTGGATTAGCCTTCCACCTTTTGCCTACTGCTTATTTCAGTACTTTAGATAGACTTTACATTTCATCTTTTAAATTAGTTTATAATAACTCTGGATGTATTTTACTTTTCTTTTCTAAGATGAATGTTTACTACTACTTTGTGATGAATGTATTCTGGATGTTTTGCTTTAGCTTCCATACTATGTTATACTACTATACTTAGTATTGTGATGTGATCAGCATACTGGAAATGCTGATATATTGATAACGTATATTGGATTCATATTTATATTTTTAAATCCAATGTACACATTAGTCTAATACTTAAGATAAGTAATCTACTCTTATCTTAAGTATTGACTCTCGATCCTACTCTCAGGTTTGAGTCAGCAGCCTTCAGTGTGGCTTAGTCTTTTAGCCTATTCGGGTAGACGGGTTCTTATAAGCTCTTCCATCCCGAGCAGCGCACCGCTCCGCCGTTGATTATGATTATACCTGCCTTTGTGCACGGCGACGGGGCGGGGCGCTATAGTTGGTATCAGAGAAGTATCATAAAGTGTCAGATAAGGTGTTTGTTCCTATCTACCTTATGATCTATTCTTTGCATCAGGTCAAGATTTCAAGTTACTAAGTATAATGAAAAGAAAACATCCAAACATTTATTACATTACCTCAGAAAGGAAAGGATTGACTATGTCTAGAATAATGACATCCTAAGAATTTAATGCACATAATAACTTAATTTAAACTATGCCTATTCTTAATATCAAAACTGAAATCTTAGGATTTGAACGAATTTGAAAGTAATGATAAATTGTGAATGGAAAACTTATAAGTTGAGTTATTTTAGGGTTGGATTACTCGCAGTCAGCATTTTTGTTCTACCTTAGGAGATTTGACGACTACTGGATAGACGACCTTCGAGATGGCCTTATCTACGGAAGGTTCGTCGATGGAGTGTTGCCTCGTGGAGTTGAGGTGCTGGATAAGATACTTGTCCATTCATCCATTGGAGGCACCAACCTTTCAGCACTCGCCAAGGAATGGCTAGATCATGTTACTATTGCAGTTTGAGAGATAGCCTATCCCGAGAAGTACCGTCTAGAGATTGTAGTGATCCTACTGAGGGGATCAGCGAGCCATTGGTGGTATTGGGTTTATAGGAGATTAGCACGAAAGAGCCACGTAGTCACATATGATGACTTATGCACTACCTTTTGGGTAGAGTATAGTCACATATTATTTTATTTCATCTTAGTTATATGTTTGGTGGATCCATGTATCTTCTCTTTTGAGAAAGAAATCAATGAATGAAATTATAATAAAATTTTATGTTTCTAAAGCTCATACTTGTAATTACAGTCATGAATCCTGGCTCCCCATTTACTCCTACTCTAATTAAGAATACGGTCACATCATCAGGCAGACATGAGGAGTCCAACCCTATGGCCAGTTTATTGAAGGCCTTAATAGATAACAATGCGCAATAGGCGCAAGAGACACGTGCTTTTATCCTCTCTGTTAGACAGCAACCAACACCCCCATTAGGATTCTCATCATCTTCACACTATATGGGTGACAGAATCCTACACATTTTCCTTCGTCTCTGAACTCCTACATTCAATGGAGCATTGAATCCTATGGACACTGTGAACTGGCTTAAGATGGCCGAGAAGAACTTAGCCAGTATCAAGTGCCCTAACTCTAAAGCCATCCACCTGGTAACTCATTTGTTTTAAGAAGAAGAGGAGTACTGGTGGGAGAATGAGCAGAATAACAGATTTGTTGATTATGAAGTAGAGGACATTCCTTGGGATATGTTCTTGGAAGCGTTCTGTGAAGCATTCATACCAGCATCAACTCAAGCAATTCTGGAGGATGAACTTCTCCAACTCACATAAGACAATAATTCAGTGTTCGATTATGAGCAGGAATTTCGAAGACTGTCACATTTCATTCTAGATCTAGTTAAAACTGAAGCATCTAGATGCCACCGTTTCCTTAAGGGTCTGAGAGACTCTATTTAAGCCCACTTAATATCTCGCCAAATCAAGGTTCTGATAGAATTAATCGAGGCTGCCCATCTGCAAGTAGGATTCCAAGGTCAACTGAACTGGAAAAGGAAGGCAATAGTAATGCAGTCAAGGGATGAACATTTTGGCCATCATAAGGTGGCAAGAGTCTATAACATGGAAACTACACAACCCCAACCTCAGAATTTTGAATGCAAACAAATGCACATGTACGGGAAATGCTATCACTTCAGTGGTGTATGTTTTACTTGTGGTCATAAAGGACACCGCTATTTCGAGTGCAATGAGAAGAACATAATCGATGGAGTGCTCATCAACCACTCCCGTCATAAGCAAGCATTCCGTGCACAACCAAGGAACAGCCGAGAGCCTGCTCGAACTATAATGCCGGCTCAAACTTCAAACTCAAAGGCAATTATACCGACACAAAGACCAAATCATGACCATCAGGGTCAAAGGTCCCAGAACAAACAACCCTCAGCACCTGCCAGGGTATATATGTTAACTCCTACCTCTACTCCTGAGGACAACGATGTGGTGCCAGGTACGCCTTAAATTAATTTTTATTCAGTTCTCATTATTTTAGTGATCAGTCTTTATCATTTTAGTATTTTAAATATTTGAGTAGCTATTCTTATTAAGTTACTGTAATTATAGGAACCTTATCAATAAATGACAAATCTTGTAATATCCTTTTCGATACGGGAGCGAGTCATTCCTTCGTATCGGAAAATTGGGCTAAGACTCTTAAGCTACCAACCTATTGATTAGCTAGCTCGTTGAGCATTGGGTTACCTTTCGGAGCTTGTATGCAGTCCCAACAATTCTACAATGTAGATATTCATAGTGGGGAACAAAACTATGGGGCTAAGTTAATTATATTGCCAATCGCAAACTTTGATATAATCCTAGGCGTGAATTGGCTAAGCCAGCATGGTGCTTCCATAAATTGCCAAAAAAAGAAAATAACTTTGGGCAGTGGAAGTAAATCAAAATCATTCATGGGAAGATTTAGCACCCAAGCATCGCTGATCAATGCAATGACAGCAGAAAGGCTAGTCAGGAAGAGTGTGATGCGTATCTTGTAACGATGTTTGAAGAGCAGAAAGAAGTCGTGCCTATTTCTGTGAATCGTATAGTTTGTGAATTTCTTGATGTTATCCTTGAAGACATACCCGGCCTTCCTCCAGTTAGAGAAGTAGAATTCGTAATTGAATTAATTCCCAGAACCCAACCGCTGTCAAAAGTTGTGTATCGTATGGCACCAAAAGAACTTCAAGAATTGAGCAAGCAACTTCAAGAACTATTGGAGAAAAGTCTTATTTATCCAAGATCATCTCCTTAGGGAGTGCCAGTTTTTTGCTTGTAAAGAAGAAAGACAGATCAATGAGAATGTGCATCGATTATAGGGAATTAAATAAGGTAACCATCAAGAATAAGTACCCTCTACCTCGTATTGATGATTTATTCGACCAGTTATCTGGAGCTAAAGTTCTCTCAAAGATAGACTTGCGATCTAGATACCACCAATTGCGAGTTAAAGATCCAGATGTGGAGAAAACAGCGTTTAGAACCCGCTATGGACATTATGAATTTTTGGTGATATCTTTTGGCTTAAAAAATACGCCATCCATTTTTATGGATTTAATGCAATGCGTGTTGAAAGAGTATTTAGATAAATTTGTCATCGTATTCATCGATAATATTCTGATTTATTCAAAAAGTGAAATGGATCACGAGAACCATCTGCGATTAGTACTAGAAGAGCTCCGAAGTCATGAGCTATACGCTAAGTATTCCAAATGCAAATTTTGGCTGGACTCAGTCGCTTTTCTGGGTCATGTTGTCGACTCTCAAGGAATCAGAGTCGATTAAAATAAAGTAAGCGTAGTTCAAGATTGGTCACAACCAAAATCTGTGACCAATATTAGGAGTTTCTTAGGAATAATAGGGTACTATAGAAAATTTATTTTAGGGCTTCTCACAAATTGCATCTCCTCTCACAAAGTTGATGTAGAAAGTAGTACCATTTATCTAGAGTCCAAAATGTGAGAAAGAGTTTCTATCATTAAAAGATGCTCTTTCTTCTATACCAGTTCTAGCCTTACCTAAAGAAGGTCTTAACTACCCAGTCTATACTGACGCATCTGGTATAGGTTTGGGATGTGTGTTGATGTAGGAAGGAAAAGCTATAGCCGATGCATCTCATCAGTTAAAACCACATGAAAAGAATTATCATGTTCATGATCTCGAATTAGTAGCCATATTTTTTGCTATGAAAATCTGGCGTCATTATCTTTATGGCGTCGAGTGTTCCATATTCACCGATCATCAGAGTTCAAAGCACATCTTCACCCAGCATGAGCTAAACTGCTGACAGCGAAGATGGCTTGAGCTAATAAGTTATTATGATTTAAGCATCCAATATCATATAGGAAAAGTGAATGTTGTAGCAGATGCACTCAGTCGTCATGCTACTCTATCTTCTATAATCCTATCCAGTTCTCTAGAAGAAGAATTCTGAAAGCTCAAAATCAGACCAGTACTTGGTGTTATGCTAAGCACACTGATATCCATGAGTTCAGTTGAATCCACATTCCATCATGATTTCTCCATCTCCTAAACTAAGGATGAGGACTATTTGATGTTTAAAGCGAACATCAAAAGTGGTCATCGTTTTGATCTTCAGATTCGAGGTAATGTAATCTATTAAGGGGATCGCCTATGGATTCCCAAATCCAAGCATCAAGAGATTTTAGTGGCAGACCACAATTCGGGTTAATAAGTACATCCTGGCAGTACGAAGATGTATTAAGACCTGAAGAAATCATTCTGGTGGCCTGGAATGAAGAAAAGTGTGGCTGAATTTATAGCAAAATATCATGCTTATAACTTAATTAAAGCCGAACACCAAAAGCCTGGAGGACTTCTTCATCCTCTGGCATTTCCTTAATGGAAGTGGTTCGACATTTCTATGGATTTTGTTATGGGTTTACCCAAATCAAGATCTGGTGCCAATTCAATCTGGGTCATTATTGATCGACTGAATAAATCAGCATATTTTGTTCCTATGCGTCAAACTGATTCGGTGGAGGGATTAGCAAGGTTGTATATCAAGAAAATTATTAGACTCCATGGAATTCCCAGATCTATCGTATCCGATCGAGATAGCTATTTTACTTCTAAATTTTGGCAAGTAGTGCATCAAGACTTGGGAACTACTCTAGCCATGATCACTGCTTTTCATCCTCAAACATATGGACAAATAGAAAGAGTAAATCAAGTATTGGAAGATCTTCTTCGTCTTTATATTTTGGATTTTGGAGGTTTTTGGGAAGACCATTCGCATATAATAACAATTTTCATGTGAGTATTGGCATGGCTCCATATGAAGTTCTTTATGGCAGGAAATGCAGTACTCCATTAAAATGGTCTGAAATAGGCAGTGTGCAGCTATATGATTCTGATTTAGTTGAAGAAACAAATCGTAAGATTTAGTTGATCCAGCAAAAAATCTAAGTAGCTCAAGATCGCCAGATTAAGTACCATGATGCTCATCATCGTACACTGGAATTTGATATCGAAAATTTTGTGTATTTTAAGGTCAGTCTGATGAAAGGCGTGTATCATTTTTGTGTAGCTGGGAAGCTAAGTCCCCGCTACGTCGGACCATTTGAAATCCTAGAAAAGATTGGTTCTGCAGCTTATCGATTGCAGCTTCCTGAAGATTTCTCTGTAGTCCATAATGTATTCCACATCTCCTCTCTACGGAGATGTCTTCACAACCCATCTCATTTAATTCAACTTCCAGCAGTAACTCTCCAGCCAGATCTTTTTTATGCAGAAGAGTCAATTAAGATCTTAGCTTATGATCAAAAGTAGCTGATGAATCACTCAATCCCAAAGGTAATGGTTTAGTGGAGGAATCACTCTTTAGAAAAATTTACTTGGGATAGAGAGGCTGATATGAAAATAAAGTATCCTAATCTCTTTGAAAATTCAGGTACTCATTAACTTTTTGAATTTTATTCTATTCTTCAAATTTCTTCATGTTTGTCTTCTCTCTTGGGATGATGTTGAGGACGACATCGTTTTTAAGTGGGGGAGTCTGTAACAACCTTATCCTATTAAATTCTAGTATAATTGAGCATTCATTTTGATCCCAATACTTTTAGGATATCAAATTAAGCCTATCTTGAAAATTTGAAGTCATTTGGATTCCCCTAAGTCTATTATTGAATTTTAATCAATCTAGATGCCCTAGATTAGACCTAAAATATTTTAATCTCAGAATTAAAATATGATTGCATTTTTTATTTTCTCACCCCCAAATTAGCTTGGGGTGAAAGTTAGGTGCAATTTGGAAATCATTTAGACCATAATTCATATTTAATTTAAATAGTCTAATTGCATAAAAGGGTTCCTAATCTTTCCAAATTGCAAATATATCCCTAAAACTAAAATAATGTTCAGACCGCGGGCGATCTGTTATGGAGCCCGGGTTGCGCGACAGTGGGGTTCCGTAAATCTAACCGTCGCGCTTAAATAATCGATGACCAAGATTAAATCCCGCGGAACCCAGGGATCAACCGTCAGATGCACCCCGTGAATACTATGGCATGGATCAAATCGGATCCGGCCATTAGGATCCAAAGGATCAGGACCGTTCTGCGGTCCTAATCGATCCCTCAGATAACCCACAGCGCACCTACACTGTGGATTTTCATCTTCACCACGCCTGTGATCGACCAAGGAAAATCCTACAAATTCTGGACAGCCTGGGCTGTCCCCTAACAGACCTAGAATACGCGTCTGCGCTTTCACACAAGTGTACGTGGTCTAAAGTAATAAGTGGAAAGTTTGAGTTTTTGGGATTTATCGAACCACAGAGAATAGGATGTTTTATTACTAAGGTGTATCAATTATCACTAACGTTTAAGTTATCGATGTTTTGTTTAAATGGTTCCAGAACAAGCACGACAATTACTTAGTAGAACATAAGTCAAATAAAAGGAACAGGAGAGTTGGGTTTCTCACACATGGCATGATAGAAAACTTATATATGATGATTTCTCAAGTGTTTATTTTTCATTTTCCTTGATCTTAATCAAGTGCACATTATCTTTACTTGAGTTTTGTCTCGAATAATTATAAGTTTAAATCTTGTGCACAAAATGAACACACAGTCAGTTTTATTTCAGCACAAAGATCCTTATAAGATTTTAAGTTTATAGATTTTACCTCATCGCTTGATCATGGAGATGAGAGTTGTTAACTTGTAAGATCTTATAAGCATTGATTCTACTAAGAGCATCACACGCATCATACATAGTTGAGATGAGGGATGAATTCATTGGGCTTAATGTCTATGTCACCTTGTTTATAAGCACACAACTATTCCATTCCCTCCCTCAATTTTGTTGAGCAATGGAGCTCAATTAGTGGATCTTAGCATCACACACATCAACTCTTTAATTGAGCATAGATTAAGGTGCACTGAGCTCAAGAACTTTCTCACATAGTTCTAAGCTCTCATGCACTCATAAATCTAGCATCAAACAAGGTGAGCTATGGAGCATAAGACAACTTAGTTCTTGAGTTAAGAAGTATTTTTTCGTTGGTCCACACTCAAGTCCACAATAGTCTTATCCATTTCTTTAGCAAGTCATTAAGTTCATAAATTTTATTAATACTTGAGCAAAACTTCATACATTTTATAGTAACTATCAAAGCATGTGGGATTGCCCCAGCCCTTCCCAAGGGAGGTTTAGCTCTCCATTATAAAAGAGATGAAAAAGAACACATACATGGATAAAGACCCTTTCATGATCAACTAAGAAGAGAAATTACAAAACAAGAGCTTAGAAAATACTAGGAATGTTCCTTGAGAAGTTCTCCGGATTCTTCTTCTCCTTACTTGAAGTGCCTCTCTTAGGTCCCTAGTGCTGCCTTTCTCCTCCTTCTCCTTAGCAAGTTGAGCTCCTCCACCCATGGAGAGTTCTTCCTCTCTTCTATGCAGCCCCTCTCTTTACTTAGGTAAAGTAAACAATTTTTGCAACCATCCACTAGTTAAGAGGGGAGGTATTTATTGATGAGGGGTTGCATCCTCATACTCAAGATCAAAACCAGCAATGCCTTTTAAAAAATCTGAGTAATGATGGCAAATTCCAATTGATAGTGTGGTGACCAATATTTTCCATTATTTTATCCTTCTCATCACATCAAAGACATTACTTTCCATTTAGAAACGGAGCTACATCAGAGGGAATGATGACTGGAGACAAGAGGCTAGTTGGGGGTCTTATCCCAACAACAATTAATACACCTGTCAGACAGAAAAATTGGCGGCCGCTGCAGCAAGCTGTAGCGCACTGTGGCGCGCTGTAGCGCGCCATGGCGGAAACGGATTGCAAAGAAGCTTACTGCAGCACGTGATCGCGCCAACATTTCGCAAAATGCTTTGCTACAGCTCACTAGAGAGCCAGTAATTTGCAAAGAGGCCCGCTGCAGCGCGCGATTGCACCCGCAGTTGCAAACTGAACCGCTGCAGCGCGCGATCATGCCCGCAGTCGGCAAACTGAACCGCTGTAGCGCGCGATCGCGCCCGTGATTTGCAAACTAAACCACTACAGTGCGCGATCACGCCTGTGGTTGCAAAATGTCCTGCTGCTGTGCGCGGTCGCTCCAGCGATTCAGAAGATGGCCCGGTGCAGCGCGCGACAGCGGTTTTCCATTAGAAATTTTGGAAAATTCTCCAAATTGCTCGGAATTCGTTGGATAGGCATTTTTAGTAAAACGGATAGACCAAATTGGGTTAAGGAGCAATTTTAACATGAGAAATAAATGAAATTATCCTTTATTTAGGGTATAAATTATGGATTCATCACACCCCCCACACTTAAATTCTTGCTCGTTCTCGAGTAAACTCGAAATGATATTTATTTATTTATTTATTTTTATTTTTAAAGTATGATAGTGAACAAAGATTTCAACTTAGATTTTGATTTGTAATTCAAGGCATGTGCTTAACTGAAATGATCCAAACCATTTGGCATTAGATATTCTAACCCTAGATATGAAGCAAGGTTAATCAGTTAATCTCCAAGTATTTGATTTTTATGCTTGTTACTAGGTAATGAGGAAGGTTCCATGAAAACCTAGACTAGAGAGGTAGCGAAATACTCAAGAGTTTTATGCTATATGTGCTCCTTCTTATGAATCACAAAGATGAATAGATTAAAGGAGAGATATTTTTCATCATCCTTTTTCACTACTTTCATTTGAGAGAAATATTTTTCATCATCCCTTTTTATGTTTTTCTCTTTTCATTCTTAAGGAGAGATACTTTTCTTCATCCTCAATTCACATCTTTATGATCATGAAGTCCTACTGGAGGCTAGCACACTCTTTTAGAGTACTCACCATAATCTCTAGTCATTAGTCCAATGCCTTCCCCCACACTTAGTTCTTAGCCTTGGTTTAAATTTTTGAAGATTAGATTATCCTTAATTCATTCCTTAATTAAGAGTCTTAATGATGTCCATGTATTTGATCACTTTTTGTTAAGCACCCTTTTACTTCATATTATTTTCTTTATTGATATTTTTGTGACTTCCATTCTTGAAAAATTCAGAAAAATTTGTCATTTGCAATTTATAGAAAGATTTTGGGACTATGATAATCCATAATTTATTTCTTTAAAATGGCAAAATGAACATACTTTACTAGGAGTAGTAAGGAAAAAGCCAACATGATATGAATAATGACAAATTGTCGTTATTGCATTCATGCTCGAGAATCCTTCTTCTCCTTTATAGACGCACACATGTACTACTCAGAATCTGAAACAAACAAAAATATAAAATTATTTGTTAGGTTGCCTCCCAACCAGTGCTTAGTTTAATGTCCTCAACTTGACCAAAGATTGTTTATATCCTTTCAAAATTTCTTTCTATATTTTCATTAACTCCTTAGGATGAGTACGAATTATTTTAATAATTGGGTCATCATGTACATCAACTCTACTATTTTTCTTCTTATAAGCCCAATCGGTATCCTCAATCTTATAATAAGTTTTATTTCTATTATCTTTTCATTCCTTTCATTTCTCCCTTTATACTTATTATCAAACTTTTCATATTTTTCCTTGTTATCATCCTACATTTCATTTTGTAAGAATGTGTAAGGCTCAATTCTTCTAGGACTACTCTTAAGGTGATTCTCTACAAATTCAAATTGCACACAAATACTGTCAATATTGCTAAGGGGTTTGTTGATAGTCGAGATGTCAGAGATAATAATTTTCTTACTATCACTACCCGAGAATCACTTAGTTTATTGGTCCTCCTATTAATTTCAATCAGTTCATCTTGGTTGTTCTCGCATGGTGGGTCACCTACTGCTGAGCATTCAGTTGAAAACACTTGAGGTGTGTATGGGACATAAATTTTGGATTGCTCTTGGTCAATTTTTTTAGTTTGAAACTCTTGTTGCACTTTCAAATTATCCAATTCAAGTTGATACTCCACCTCTCTCTCTCATTTCTACTGTTTGTTTGAGGTTAGGTGTCTTCACTACAAATCAACACTTCTTCAGCTTGATCTTTTGTCTATTCATTTATGATAACTTCTTGGATGGGGTTAGCTAATTGTTGCAATATAAATTCTAACTTAGCCTCAGTTGATTTATATATATGCTCTTGGTCTTCTAGATTAAACTCATGCCTAATCAAGGTTGGTTCAATTTTGTGCAAATTGTTGTTCACATAACCACTAAAATCTTCCACTGATGCTTCTAAGTAAGACTGCTCACTCGACCATTTTGTGTTATTAATGCTCATATCAGAGTGAGTGTACTTATGTTGCAAGTTGTTATCAAACTTAATGTCATTAATCAGTCTTATTTTGGAAGGTGCAAAAGGGTTGTTTGTATTACAATTAGGACTTAAATGTGTTTCCCCACACCAAATACAGGAGTTTTGATTATTATTGTGCACACCCATGAATTTTGAGTACTCCATATAATAAGATAAAATCTATAAAAATTAAAAGAAAAGTAAACTAAGGAAATAAGAAAATATATATGCAAAGAGATTGCTTAAATCACTAATTACTGGTAGATTCTCCTTAATACGAAACAATTTCCAACTCCCCAGCAACGGTGCCAAGAACTTGACAGACCTAGAATACGCGTTTGCGCTTTCACACAAGTGTACATGGTCTGAAGTAATAAGTGGAAAGTTTGAGTTTTCGACATTTATCGAACCATAGAGAATTGAATGTTTTGTTACTAAGGTGTATCTATTATCACTAATGTTTAAGCTATCGATGTTTTGTTTAAGTTGGTTCCAGAACAAGCATGACAATCACTTAGTAGAAAATAAGTCAAATTAAAGGAAGAGGAGAGTTGGGTTTCTCCCACATGGCATGATAGATAACTTATATATAATGATTCCTCAAGCATTTATCTTTCATTTTCCATGATCTTAATCAAATGTACATTGTCTTTCCTTGAGTCTTATCTCAAAGAATTACAAGTTCAAATCTTGTGCACGAAATGAACACACAATCGGTTCTATTTCAGCACAAAGATCCTTATAAGATTTTAGGTTTATAGATTTTACCTCATCGCTTGATCATGGAGATGAGGGTTGTTAACTTTTAAGATCTTATAAATATTGATTCTACTAAGAGCATCACGTGCATCACACATAGTTGAGATGATGGAATGAATTCATTGGGCTCAATGACTATGTCACCTCGTTCATGAGCCCACAACTATTCCATTCCCTCCTTCAATTCTTTTGAGCAATGGAGCTCAATTAGTGGGTCTTAGCATCACACACAACAACTCTTTAGTTGAGCATAGATAAAGGTGCATTGAGCTCAAGAACTTTCTCACATAGTTGGAAGCTCTCAAGCACTCATAAATCCAGCATAAAACCAAGGTGAGTTATGGATCATAAGACAACTTAGTTCTTGAGTTAAGGAGTATTTTTCTTATGGTCCACATTCAAGTCCACAATAGTCTTATCCATTTCTTTAGCAAGTTATTAAGCTTACGAAGTTTTCCTTTGGTCCACATTCAAGAACTATTTAGGAAGTAGCTATGGAAGGAAAATTGAAGAAGGGAGAACTAGGATAGTAGGGGTTAGCCATGGAAAAGAAAACTCAGTTGCAACAAAATGTGAGTATCCTGGTAGGCTTAACATCCCTTGTAGGATACGGAATGAGGTTCTTTTAAATCTCTTGCGTGATCTTGTAGCCTCAATGAACGTCATGCTATTTCACATCAATTAGCATCTGAGATTAGGAAGAATGGAAAGTGCCTTGATGATTTTCGAATTTGCTAATCTGTATTCATTGACCCACTTAGGAATTGTAAGAAATGTAGCTGTAGGCTTAGGAAGTTTTGTTGTCCCCACTGACTTCGTCATCTGTGAACGAGATGGATGGAATGAAAAGTCCACTATCATCTTTGGGCTACCCTTCTTAGCTATCATTAAAGTTATAATTGATTTTGTAAGAGGAGTGATGAGAATTAGGGTGAATGGAAAAATAGAGGAGTTCAATTTAAAACCCACTCTTTTTAATAAGAAAAACTTGGAGATAGAGTGGATAAAAAAATCTATGAGAGAGCCTGAACATGATAAACTTGACCTTGAGAGTTTAACATTGACTGAAAAAACTTTTGAGTGTAGCATGGCACCTCATCTGGAGGTGAGACAATTGTCAAAATTAAAAAGAAGACAAAAACTAGGGGAGGAAAGAGGAAGAAGAAAACTAGGGGAGGAAAGAGGAAGAAGGGAACCTCTTTCCCAAATTCTGAAGAAATTGTTGGAGAAAGATTGACTAGTGAAGTCATGAGTTTGAGCACAACACTTGTTAATGCTCACTATTGAATTTCAAAAATTTGGAAAAAGAAACCTCCTAACAATTGAAACCCTTAAAGATCTCAAGCTGGTCGGGCTGACGACTCTTTACCAAGCACTCTTTGGGAGGCAACCCAATAATTTTGTTTTCTTTAGAATTAACAAGTTCAAAAAATTAGAAAAAATTAAACAACTGGTTCATAAGTGTAAGTTCTGGAAAGAAGTTTTATTGGGAAACTTCTTTACAGCTGCTATAGCACAATATTGTGGATTTTGCCACTATGGAGCATTACAGCGGATTTGATCATTATGGCACGCTGTAGCAGAATTCATCGCCATGGTGAGCTACAGCAAATTTTGCCGCTACAGCGCATTGTAGATGATTTAAGCACAAGGCAAAATTTTACAAGCATCGAGGAGCTATAGCGCACTGCAGCACACCACAGTGTGCTGCAATGCATGGCGCATAGCTGGAGCATCCATTAACTGCTTCATATTCCCCAAGCAGTTAAAGTCCCTACTGCTGCCTTTCTCCTCCTTCTCTTTAGCAAGTTGAGCTCCTCCACCCTTGGGGAGTTCTTCTTCCCTTCTATGCAGCCCCTCTGTTTACTTAAGTGAAGTGAGAAACTTTTGGAACCATCCTCTAGTCAAGAGGGAGGGTATTTATAGATGAGGAGTTGCATCCTCATACCCAAGATCAAAACCAGCAAATGCCTTTTAAAAAATCTGAGTAATGATGGCAAATTCCAATTGATGGTGAGGTGACCAATATTTTCCATTGTTTTATCCTTCTCATCACATCAAAGAGGTTACGTTCCATTTAGAAATGGAGCTGCAACAGAGGGAATGATGGCTGGAGACAAGAGGCTAGTTGAGGGTCTTGTCCTAGCCACAATTAATACACCTGTCAGACAGAAAAATCAGCGGTCGCTGTAGCGCACTGCAGTGCGCCCTGGCGGAAACGGATTGCAAAGAAGCCCGCTGCAGCGCGCGATCATGCCAGCATTTTGCAAAATGCTCCGCTGCAGCGCGCTGTAGTGCCAGTAATTTGCAAAGAGGCCCGCTGCAGTGCGCGATCGCGCCCGCTGTTGCAAACTGAACTGCTGTAGTGCGCGAGCACGCCCGCGGTTCGCAAACTGAACCGCTATAGTGCGCGATCGTGCCTGCAGTGGCGAACTGTCCTTCTACAATGCGCTGTCATGCCAGCGATTTGCAGGATGGCCTGCTGCAGCTCGCTGCAGCGCGCGGCAGCGGTTTTCTTTTAGAAAATTTGGAAAATCCTCCAAATTGCTCGGAATTCGTTGGATAGTTAGTTTTCCTGAAATAGATAGACAAAATTGGGTTAAGGAGCAGTTTTAATATGAGAAATAAATAAAATTATCCTTTATTTAGGGTATAAATTATGGATTCATCAACCCCCACTACCCGTTCCACCTCAGAATGCCATTGGGGATCTTCCCTCAATGGCATATTGGTCCTGATCGAGCCTCGTGAACCAGCCGAGCTCAATTAGGAAATTTGAGAGCTCTGCCATGGCCCGACCTCTCGAGTCTTTCCCAGCCCGAGTCAACCCTCTGAAAGCTTCCCTGAGCTTGTCTGAGGCTATAAATAGCCTCAGCAATCCTCCCTCTGCCCCTTTGCTGCTTAATTGAGTTCATTTCTCCACTGACTCCTCTCCGCCATTGCCATCTGTCCGAGCTTGCGTAGGCGATCCCAGGAGCTCCTAAACTACTGATAGTAGGCTCTCCTAGTATTCAGTATCCTTTGCAGCATCTGGAACTTTAGCTAAATCTAGCTGAGCCCTCAGTCAATTGTTCTGAGCTTCCTCGTCAAACCTGGTACCCCCGTTTGCTTGGCCTGAGCCAATTGGGCTCATACCCTCTTCCTTTCAATTTATAATCATGTGTATTGTCAAAACAAACCCAAGGCTATCGAACCTAAGCACTAAGCTAGTCCCAATCGATCGAATCGATCGATCGGGCTAAATCCTTATGAAACACCATGGTCGGGTAAGGCCCTCGAAGATCCAGCCCACATCAGGCCCTCAAACCAGGGCACTTCGATCCGTCTCACATCCCTGATGGTGTAGGCATTGAGCCCCGGGTCTGGTGTGGCCTCTGTGGGGAGAATTTTCTCCCCAAAGTAGCTCCAAGGCAAAGCCTCTTGGGTGAGTAAGGTCCAGGCTACCTCGACCACCTCACAAGAGGCTAAGGGGTATAATCGAAGCGTCTTGGCCCACTGGTGGTGTGAGGATCAATTAGGGGCCACGGCGTGACTGCAGTGCTCGGGATTTTGCTGTAGAAGCCAACCCTAATTCCCTAGGTATCGAGGAAGAGGGGTTGGGGACGATGGCACTGTGCAGGCCGGGTCAGCCCCTGACCCACGTTGCGCGACAGTGCCAGGATCTTCGGGCCCCTATCGACCCGCGCGATTTGTCTAATGGGCCGAGCCTATTTTAAATAAATTCGATTAATTGGATTAACTTTCCTTAAGGAAACTGATCTAATTAATCCAATCATAGGAAAATTAAATTGGAAAAATATAAAATATATTAATTGAATAAATTTTAATCCACTGGTCCAAACCCTATGATATTATATATAAAATTGATCAGAAAATCCTCAAGGACCTAAATATAAAATAATATTGAATATCTAATGGTTAGATTTTCTATTTTTGCCTAATTATTGTAGATCTTGATTAAGGTTGATTAGCAATTACACTTAACCAAATTGTATGTTTAGGGTGTCATTAGTTTGTTTATGAGGAGTAGAATAATTATGTTAAGTGAATTATTTTTTTGACCTCTGTACTTTAACTTATGCCCTAATCTTTTTAAACTATGACTAGTGAAAATTAGAGTTTATATATATTGGATCTTTGCAAACTTAGCCTCTGATTAATTGTATGGTAAATTAAAACTTATGTGCAAATTGCATGAAATTTTGATGGTTAGATTTATAATTATGTGCTAAACCTTTTGAATTGATTTAGGATTTAATTCGCACTAATTACTTTCTGTTTTCTAAAATTTTTATATTAATATGATCCATATCAGTAAACTAGATGTATTGAAATTATGTATGCAAAGTTAGGATGTATAATTTCAAGAATTCATAAAGGGAGAACTTAAACCTCTTAATTAACTCTAAGAAGTCTTAAGACTTTGATCAAGCTATTAAGACTTGATCTAGGTCTAAGATTGCCATCAATAATATATATCTAATTTATTGATTTGACAGTGATCTATAAATAAATTCTTGATCTTAATTGGACATGAGGAGGGGTTAAACCCTAATCAGCTTAATTAAGATCCAAAGTCTTAAACCTTATATAAATGAATATGATTATAAGATAATGTAATTGACATCATTCCAATAATGCATCTGATTTGACTTTGATCTTAAACATTTGGATTAGATATGTTAAGGTTAATAATAAGGCTATGTGATTGCTTAATCTGAATCTGAACCATAGATCCTTAATTTTCTCCTAAATAAGACTATTAGCATTCTAAGATTAATAGAACCATATCGATTGAATAAGTGATCTAACTTTATTAATATTTTTGATTTAAATCTCATGATCTTATAATAAGCTATGATCAGATGACTTAATCATCTGATCTGATCATCCTTAGTCTAAATGATAAGTGAAACTAATAGTGTTAGTAGTAGAGTTATGAGTGTGAGATCTTAAGTATCTAAGCACAATGTCATTTCTGAATTATTTTAAAGAACTAAATTTAAATATACATTGAGGTAGGAGGACCTTGCATAACTTATTGAGGTAGAAGTTTAGATGATCCCTTAACTTTAGAAGTTGATCTTAACGCCTCGTAGTAGGAATCACTTAAGATATTAGAATAACACCTTTCCTTGTGGTAGAATCTATATGGAGTGATACTTGATCATATTTTCTTGGAGCCTTGTATAGGACTTACCTATTTAGCATTAGAATTTATAGTCTTGATAAATCCTTGTTAATTAAATAGAGTTGTGTGAACCCAAATTATTGGTTGGTGTAGTATGGCATACCCATAGTACTAATTTTCTTCAGTAGTATTCAACATTAGTTAATTCACTCCAATGTGGACTTTTGAGCAAGCTATCATGAGGGATTAGATGAGTACAGTCCTGTTATAGTAAATCTCCCAATACTAAGAGTGTATTAAAGAAGTACTCATTCCTTAGTTTAATTGAAATACAAATCACCAACGGGTGATGACTCCTAGCGAAGACCGCTTCAATAGGTATGGTTCAAACAAACTAAGTAATTAGAATCACCTTCTTTAGAACACTGAGTGTGATTGTGAGTTAGGCATCTTAATAACTTAGCTTGAGATACAAATTACCAACGGGCGATGCCTCCTATCGAAGATCGTTTTGTTAGGGTGGCTTAATCAAACTAAGTGATAAGAATCACCTTTCTTCTAAATGTGCTGAATATGATTATACAATCATGCCACTTAATGATCTTTAAGTAAACCTTCAACTTTAACTAATGATAGAAGCTAGGAGTCAGAATTCTTTTAGTAAGATTCTACACAGTGGAGACTTAGAATTCTTTATCGGTGTTTAAAGCTTTATGGATTTTCAAATATTCCTCATATAGAATAAAAGAATGGGCATAAACATGAGCATGAGCATTTCAGCAGTGATGTATGAATATCAGTGATAAATTATGGGTTACGGAATGTTGCATACATTGACTAGGGAATTTCATGATGCATCAGCATCACCGCACTGTCTTTCCAACTGGGTGTATGTACACATTGGATCGTACGACTCATAGCCTTTCAGTGGTAGTTTCGTTACATACTGTAGCATACCATTTTGTGGCATATTTGGGTGCATCATTCCAGCGACATATAGTATAGCTTTTGACATTATTCACATTGATTTTTTATTTTTTGATATTTTTGTTTACTTTCAGTATTCAGTTGCGATGCAGTTTTACTTTGCTTAGTCTTTATAGTTTCAGTAACATAGTGCTTTTACTATTATTTTGTACAGTCATGTTTACCTTACTGTCTATTGCATTTACTTTAAAACTGCTTAGTTAGTTGTGATGTGTTAGACTTCTTGTCTAACATAGGGTACTTTTGGAATTTGGCAATTTGCTAGATCCCGAACAGCTTGTGGAGATAGGGCAGGAGGACCTACAGGAGATCCCAAAGGAGTATGTGGAGCCTTAGTGGATCAGCCTTCCACCTTTTGCCTACTGCTTATTTCAGTACTTTAGATAGACTTTATATTTCATCTTTTAAATCAACTTGTAATAACACTGGATGTATTTTACTTTTCTTTTCTGAGGAAAATATTTATTACTACTCTGTGATGAATGTATTCTAGATGTTTTGCTTTAGCTTTCGCACTCTATTATACTACTATACTTAGTATTGTGATGTGATCAGCATACTGGAAATGCTGATATATTGATAATGTATATTGGATTTTTATTTATATTTTTAAATCCAATGTACGTATTAGTCTAATACTTAAGACAAGTAATCTACTTTTATCTTAAGTATTGACTCTCGATCCTACTCTTAGGTTCGAGTCAGCAGCCTTCAGTGTGGCTCAGTCTCTTAGCCTATTCGGGGAGACGGGTTTTTGTAAGCTCGTCCATCCCGAGTAGCGCCCCACTCCACCGTTGATTATGATTATACTTGTCTTTTGCGCATGACGACGGGGCGGGGCGCTACACGATGCCTCAATCATTGAGGCACTCCTGAGAAACATTGAAGTCCAACTAGGAAAAATTTCCCAATAGTTGGCCACACATCAGTAGGGAACTTTGCCTAGTTTGATGGAGGTGAATTCAAGGGATAGGATAAGTGTCATAAATTCAGATTTTATAGAGAAGAACTATTTAGGAAGTAACTATAGAAGGAAAATTGAAGAAGGGAGAACTAGATAGTGGATGTTAGCCATGGAAAAGAAAACTCAATTGCAACAAAATGTGAGTATTCTGGTAGGCTTAACATCCCTTGTAGGATACGGAGCGAGGTTCTTTTAAATCTCTTGTGTGATCTTGTAGCCTCGATGAACGTCATGATATTTCACATCAATGAGCATCTGAGATTAGGAATAATGGAAAGTGCCTCGATGATTTTTGAATTTGCTAATCTGGATTCATTGACCCACTTAGGAATTGTAAGAAATGTAGCTGTAGGCTTAGGAAGTTTTGCTGTCCCCACTGACTTTGTCATCTGTGAACGAGATAGATGGAATGAAAAGTCCACTATCATTTTTGGGCTACCCTTCTTAGCTAGCATTAAAGCTATAATTGATTTTGTAAGAGGAGTGATGAGAATTAGGGTGAATGGAAAAATGGAGGAGTTCAATTTAAAACACACTCTTTTTAATAAGAAAAACTTGGAGATAAAGTGGATAAAAAAATCTATGAGAGAGCCTAAACATGATAAACTTGACCTTGAGAGTTTAACATTGATTGAAAAAACTTTTGAGTGTAGCATGGCACCTCATCTGGAGGTGAGACAATTGTCAAGATTGAAAAGAAGATGAAAACTAGGGGAGGAAAGAGGAAGAAGAAGGGAACCTCTTTCCCAAATTCTAAAGAAATTGTTGGAGAAAGATTGAGTAGTGAAGTCATGAGTTTGAGCACAACACTTGTTAGTGCTCACTCATGAATTTCAAAAATCTGGAAAAAGAAACCTCCTAATAATTGAAACCCTTAAAGATCTCAAACTGGTCGGGCTGACGACTCTTTACCAAGCGCTCTTTGGGAGGCAACCCAATAATTTTGTTTTGTTTAGAATTAACAAGTTCAAAAAATTAGTAAAAATTAAACAACTAGTTCATAAGCTGTAAGTTCTGGAAAGAACTTTTATTGGGAAACTTCTTTACAGCGACTATAGTACGCTATAGTGGATTTTGCCGCTATGGAGCATTGCAGCAGATTTCATCACTATGGCATGCTGCAGCGGAATTCATCGCCATGGTGAGCTACAGGAAATTTTGCCGCTACAGCGCATTGTAGATGATTTAAGCACAAGGCAAAATTTTACAAGCCTCGAGGAGCTATAGCGCACTGCAGCACACCACAGCGTGCCGCAGCGCATGGCGCATAGCTGGAGCATCCATTAACTGTTTTGTATTCCCCAAGCAGTTAAAGTCACTACAGTGTGCTTAGTCACTCAATAATTGAATGAAGTGCTAAAAAGCTATTTTTCCTACATTAATTAAAGCTGAAATCAAATCACATCAATTACATGACATTACAATAGTCTCGAACTATCCTTAATCATGTTTTGAGTGTTTTTAAAGTAAAAAGTGTTCCGAATTTCATCTATAAAAGCTAGTGTATGGAGAAGGAGAATTTTTCACTCCAAATTCTACACATTACTTTCAATTCACTACCCTCTCATTCCCAATGTCTTTCCAAAAGAAGAGCGTGGCTAATAAGGACGTTGGAGCCTCCATATCCGGAGGAGCTTTCAACAAAAAGTAGTTTTCTTCTACGGTGGCAAAATAATGGTTCAGCCAGGAGTAGCAACCCTAGGTTGTTACTTTGCTAATCTATAGCCTAATTAATCATTAGATTCAATATCATTACTTTTAGAATATCAAATTAAGTTTATCCTGAAAATTTGAAGTCAATTGGATTTCCCCAAGTCTAAATTTGCATTTTGATCAGTCTAGATGCCCTAAATTAAATCAAAAATATTTTGATCTCAGAATTAAAATCTAATTGTATTTTTGAATTTCTCACCCCCAAACTAACCGGGGGTAAAATTTGGTGAAATTTGGAGATCATTTAGACCCTAATTCAATTTAATTTAATTTGGTCTAATTGCATCTTAGGGTTTCCAACAAATTTAATTTGCAAATCTATCCTTTAAACTAATTTTACAGCCAGGATCCACTGTGCGAACCACGGGCGATCCGCTGTGGAGCCCGGGTCGCACGTCAGTGGAGTCCCGCATATCCCATCGTCATGCCTTCCTATCCAATGGCTAGGATTTAATCTTACGAGATCGCAGATTCATCGTTGGATTCACCCCGTGAAACCTACGGTCCGAATCAGATCGGATCTGGCCGTTAGGATCCAACCCATCAGGACCGTCCCGTGGTTTTGATGGATCCATCCGACAGCCCACAGTGCACCCACACTGTGGATCTTCGTCTTCACTTCGCTTGCATCTGACCGAAGAAATCCCGAAGATTCTCGACAGCCTAGCCTATCCCCTACTACTCCTTCCACCTCTGCAATCTATTGGGGATCGTCCCTCAACGGCATATTGGTCCTGGTCGGGCCTCGTGACCCAGCCGAGCTCAATTAGGAAATTGAGAGTTCGGCCATGGCCGATCCCTCAGGTCTCCCTAGCCCGAGGTTAAGCCTCTGGAACCTTCTCTATTCCCTGTTGAGGCTATAAATAGCCTCAGCACTCCTCCTTGATTCCCTTTGCTGCTTAATTAAGTCCAGTTTCTCCCCTGCCCTCAAGTCACCATTGCTGATCGACTGAGCTCTCCCAGACGTTCCTGACATGCATACCGCTAATCAAAGAGTCTCCTAGTGTTCAAGAACTCTTAGAAAGCCCTCAAGAGCTCAGCAGGCTCGGCATTGACCCTTGCATCATCTACAAATCCCCCATCAAAGAACCGATACCCTAGCTTGCTCAGTCTGAGCCAATTAGGCTCAAACTCCCTCCTTTTTATGCGGTTAGCTGCATATTATCAAAATGAACTCAACGTGATCGTGTCTATGCCTTAAGCTAGCCTCGATCGATTGAACTGACCAATTGAGCTGAGTCCTTAAGGAATGCCTCGGGTTGAGTAAGTCCCAGGCATTCCAGCCCACCTCAAGCCCTCAGACCAGTAGGATTTGATCTGCCTCACCTCCCAGATGGTGTAGGGATCAAGCCCCGGGTCTAGCATGGCCTCTGTGGGATAATTGTCTCTCCATAGTAGTTCCATTAAGTGAGTCCTCGAGTAAGTAAGGTCCGGCCGATCCAGACCACCTCACAGGGGACTTCATATGGCAATCGATGTGCCATGGCTAGGAGATTGATTCTCGATTGACCCGAGGCCAAGGCGTGCACTCTAGATGGAGAATTTTGCCATCTAGGGTTTCCCGTATCAGCCTCTGTCGAGAGGAGTCTAGGCCAGGACGATGACCCTGTGCAAGTCGGGCCGACACGTGACCCGCGTGGTGCGATAGTCTCGGGTCCTCGGGCCCCGGTCGACCCGCGTGGTTTGACTGATGGGCCAAGCCCGTTTAATTAAAATCCGATTAATTGGATTTATTTTCCTTAAGGAAAATAATCCAATTAATCCAATCATAGGAAATTATAATTAGAAAAATACATAATAAATTAATATGATAACTTTCAATTCACTGGTCCAAACCCTATGATATTATATATCAAATTAATCAAAAAATCATCAGGAATTTGAATATAAAATAATATTGAAGAATTAATGGTGAGATTTTTCATTTTTGCCTAATTATTACAGATCTTAATTAGGGTTGATTAGCATGAATACTTATCCAAATTGCATGATTAGGGTGCCATTAGTTTTCTAATAATTAGTAAAATTAATGTGCTAAGTAGTTTATTTTTTGATTTTTGTATTTCAACTTATACCATAATCTTGTTAAATCATGATTAGTGAAAATTAGGGCTTGTAACCATTGGATCTTATAAAACTCAGTCTCTGATTAATTATATGATAAAATGGAACTTATATGACAAGTTATATGAAATTCTGATGGTTAGATTTATAATTAGGTACTAATCCTCTTGCATTGGTTTAGGGTTTGATTAGAACTAATTATCTTCTATTTTTATGAGTTTTTTTGTTATTATGCTTCATGATAGTAAGTTAGATATATTGAAGCCATGTATGCAAATTTATAATGTATAATTTGAATAAATCTAAATTTGAAGATCTTAAACATTTTAATTAGCCTTATAAAGTCTTAAGACTTTAATTAAGCTATTAAGACTTGATCTAGGTCTAAGATTGCCACCAATAATACATACCTAATTCACTGATTTGACATTTGATCTATAAATGAACCCTTAATCTTAATTGGATATGAGTAGGGGTTAAACCCTAACCTGCTTAATTAAGATCCAAACTCTTAAACTTTACTTAAATGGACATGATTATAAGATAACGTAATTGATATTATTCCAATAATGCATCTGATTTGATATGGATCTTAAACATTTGAATTAGACATGTTAAGGTTAATAATAAATTTATGTGATTGCTTAATTTGAATCTAAACCTTAGATTTTTTAATTTTCTCTTAAATAAGACTATTAGCATGAAAAGAATTATAGAATTTTATTGATTTCATAATTGATCTAACTCTAATAACATCCTTAATTTAAATCCCATAATCTTAAAATAATTTATGATCAGATGACAATCATCTGATCAGATCACTCTAAACTTAAATGATAAGTAAGACCTAGAATATTAGCAATAGAGTTAAGAGTGTGAGATCTTAAGTATCTCAACATAAGATCGTCTCTGAAATATTTTAAAGACCTAAATTAAATCTACATTGAGGTAGGAGAATTTGTATAACTCATTGAGGTAGAAACTTAGACGATCCCCTAACCTTAAAAGTTGATCTTAACCCTTCGTGGTAGGAATCACTTAAGATATTAGAATGATAACTCTTCTTTTAGTAGAATCTATATTGAGTGATCCTTGATCACATTTTCAGAGCCTTGTATAGTATTCACCTATTTTGCATATGAATTAATAGTCTTAATAAACCCACGATGATTAAATAGAGTTGTGTAAATCAGGATTATTAGTTGGGTATAGTAGACTATACCCATAGTACTAGATTATTTCAGTAGTATTCAGGAATGGTTGAGTCACTCTAAGTAAGATTTATTTTTGGGCTATCCTACGGGTTTAGGTGGATATAACCTCGCTTAGAGTAAGCCAATCGATCCTAAGAGTGTATTTAACGGAGAATCATTCCTTAGTTTGATTGAAATACAAATTGCCAACGGGCGATGCCTCTTAGCGAAGACTGCTTCAATAGGTGTGGCTCAAACAAACTAAGTAATTAGAATCACTATCTATAGGACACTGAGTGTAATTGTGAGTTGGGCATCTTAATAACTTAGCTTGAAATACAAATCACCAACGAGCGATGTCTCTTATTGAAGACCGCTTTATTAGGGTGGCTTAATCAAACTAAGTGTTAAGAACTACCTTTCTTGCAAATGTGCTAAATATGTGTGTACAATCATCCCAGATAATTATTTTTAAGTAAATCTTCAATTATAACCAATTTTTATTCAAGAAGCTAGGAGACAGAATCCTTTTAGCAGGATTCTGCATAGTAAAGACCTTGAATTCATCATCGGTATTCAAAGTTTTATGGATTTCTGGATTTTTCTCATATAGAATAGAAGCATGGGCATAAACATGAGCATGAGAATATACATGAGCATGAGCATGATGAATGATTCAGTGATAAATTATGGGTTATGAAATGTTACATACTTTGACTGGGGAATTTCAGGATGCATCAGTATCACAGTAAACTATATTCTCAACTTGATGTATGTATACATTGGACCGTACGACTCATAGCCTTTCAATGATGGTTATGTTGCATTTCTGTGGCATACTGTGTTGTGGCATATTTGGGTGCATTATTCTAGTGACATATAGTACCGCATTGGATATTTTTACATTACCGTTCGAGTATTTGATGTTTTCATTAACCTTTTGCTTACTTTCAGCTTTCAGCTCACTTTTACTTTGTTTAGTCTTTATATTTTCAATCGCATAGTGCTTCTACTGTTATTTCCTACGATTTTGTTTGCTTTACTGTCTACTTGTATTTACTTTAGTACCGCTTAAATTAGTTGCATTGTGTTAGACTTCTTGTCTAACATGGGATACTTTTAGGATCCGACAATTTGCTAGATCCCGAGCAACTTGTTGAGGTAGGGCAGGAGGACTTATGGGAGATCTTGAAGGAGTACGTGGAGCCCTAGTAGATCTGTCTTCCACCTTTTAGTTACTGCTTTATTTCCAGTATTTCAGAATTTATAGTATTAAATCAGTTTGTAATAATTCTGGATGGATTTTATTCTTTTTCCTTTTTGAGACAAATGTTTATTTCTGCTCTGTGATGAATGTATTCTGGATGTTTTGCTTTGGCTTTCGCACTCTGTTATACTACTATACTTTATATTGTGATGTGATCAGCATACTAGAAATGCTGATATACTGATAACGTATATTAGATTTATATTTAACCTTTTAAATCCAATGTATGTATTAGTCTAATACTTAAGACAAGAAATCTACACTTATCTTAAGTATTGACTCTCGACCATAATCTTGGGTTCGAGTTAGCAGCTCTTCAGTGTGGCTAGTTGTGGTAAGCCAATTTGAGAAGATGTTATTGTTTATTCATCCCAAGTAGCGCACCGCTCCGCCGCCGATCTATTATACCTTTTGCGCGCGGCGGCGAGGCAGGGAGCTACACCAGGTGACGTCAAAAAGGAAGCATATTCCAGAGAAGGGCTTCATGCAGCCTTACCTTGTGCCCTACAAATAAGTCAAGGATAGGGAATGGGATAGGCTAGTCTGTTTGAAGACCGACTCTTACTCTTCCCTCATTCAGAAAGTTTACGCCAAAGCACTCAACGCGGTGGAGCATAAAGTGTTTGTGAGAGGGAAAGGGGTGATATTCAGGATCGAATAGATTGAGCACTTTTATGAACTGAGGGAGGCAATGGACTATTCCTACCAGTCCCTCATTAAATCTAGATATGACCCAGTGAAAGTTGCAAGTGTCCTTACAGATGACGATGCCGGCTGGAGAGGGAACCTAGCCAACATCCCTTGAGCCCTTCTTACGGACTCAAGCATTACATGGCATGTTCTCATCTTCAGCATTATCATGCCATCTGGTCATCTTAGCGAGGTGACTCAGTCACAGGCGTTGCTCATGTGCGCTATTCAATGACCTGGCTAAATCCATATCTCTAGGATCATTCTTGAGCAGCTCTGGAACACCCTGACCGGGTCATGCACTGCACTTGTGTTTGGGTCCCTTATTTCTAGGATATGCTTGGCCCAAGTGGTCAAGGTATCATCCTTAGACATTGCAATCTCTCCTTGTGCTCCTCTTTCTTGTACGAACATAAATGTCTGCTCCCATGAAGGAAAGAGAAGCAAGAAGAGAAGGGGAGAAGAAAGGGAACCTTCATCTTCCACTAGCTCAACTAATCTGGAAAAAGGATTGGCGCGGATACACACCTATCAAGTGGAACTGGGGAAGTCCATGGCAATGGACATGAGGTTCTGTAAATCTGAACTCGCTCGACAATGACAGTTCCAAACAGAATTCCATGCAGCTGTTGGAACCATGTTCCAAAATTGGAGCTTGCATGTAGTACTGTGCCATACTGTTCTGCCGCAACCCCCAGCTGGCGATCCCATTCCAAACACTCGTTAGCCTGAGGACATGGAATTTGAAGACAACAACGATGAATACAAATATAAAGAGGGTGATAATTAACAAGGCTGGAATAGTTCTGTTTTTTTTTCGATTCTGTATTTTCTTTTGTTTTTCTTTTTATCTTTATATATGTATCTTTTGATTTATTTTTAAAATTAATCGTGGAAACTATCTCCCCCATAATTTGCTATGAAAAATTGAATTGCAACATAAATTTTTCTAAAAATTTAAAACATTATTGTCTCAATGAGAAATAAAGCGTAAAGAATTTTGTCACAGTAATCTACATAAACAACATGTGATCAAACTCAAATGATAGCCCTAACACTTTCCAAACCAAGTGTTCTTCCTAAGATACATCTAGTCTCTAAAAATTTAAAAAGAATGATGCTGAGAATCTAAGCGTGGGGGTGGCGAGTCTAAGGAATTTGAGTAAGGAATAACAAGAAATGGGGAAACCTAAGAGTGTGCTAGGCTTCTATATGACTTCATGATCATAATAAATTGAGATAGGGATGAAGAAAAATATCTCTCCCTTGAGATGAACAAAAAAAGAAAAAGAAATATTAGGAAAAAAAATATCTCTCTTGAATTTTGAATTGTTCATTTAATTTATAAGAAGGAGCTCATATGGCACACAAATCTAATTCACTTATTCAAGCTTATCTTTATTGAGAATTCCTAAAAAACTTCCCCCCTAATTAAGAAAAATCATCACAAATTAAAAAATTTTGGGCACTAGAAAAGTAATTGAGGAGTTGACCATGAGTTTGGAATGCATTAAATGCTGATTTATAGAGATCATATGGATTAAGCAATTTATTAACTGACAAAACATCTCACATTATAATCATAATTGAGTTCCTTAATTCTAATTATAGAAAAATCATTTTGAGCTTACTCGTGCTTGAGCAAGAAACTAAGTGTGGGGGTGTGATAAGTCCAAGATTTATAATAAAATAAATGAAGAAATACAAATATTTTCATTATAGAATGGTGTACTTTGATGGATTTTTCACTATTTTCAGACAAAATGACAAGCTGAGAAAAACTTGGAAGAAAACTGAAATTTTGGAAGAAAACCAATGTAGCGTGCCCAAGCGCGCTACAGCGCGCCAAGGCAAATTGAACTCAAAACCTCATCGCTACCTCGCGCCACAGTGGCAATTAAAAAACCCAGCCTCAATAGATGAAGATTTATTAGAACCGCTGTAGCGTGCCTAAACGCGCCACATCTAGCCAAGGTGGATTGAATTCGAAAGCTCACATCTATCGCGCGCCACGACGGAGTAAAATGAAATGATGATTAACTGATTCACTTCCACACACTACAATAGATCCAGCTCGATACCTTACCGCTAGCGCGTGCTACAATTGGATTGTACTTAGCAAAACTCTTAATATGTCCACTTTCGCGCGCTGCTATAGGTTCAGTTCGGAAGTTTAACGCTATCGCGTGCTACATCGGAACAAAAGGGATGAATACAAAAAAATAAAATGAAACTTAATACTTTTGCTGCAGTGTGCCCAAGCGCGCCACAGTGTGCCATGGCGAATTGAATTCAAAAAGCTAGGCGCTACAGCGAGCCGCAATGTCTGCCGAATTTCCAATTAGGATCAAGCATTAAATTCAGCATAGAGAAGGTCACAAATTCAAACTTTTTGCCTTCCCCAGCTATTTGAAAGTCCAACTCCTATATTCCTTGCATTTTCAAGACAAATTAACTGAACAATTTATGAGAAAGCATATAAGGAAAGGGGGTTGAAGGGGTGACAGCTTTGATTTACAAGAGAGGCTGAGAGCTGCTTTATATAAGGTAGCAAGAAAAATTAAGAGAGGGTTCCCCTCTTTGATATTCCAAGTTATATATTCTGAGGCTACTGTAAGAAGGAAAGGAGAACCCCAACCATGGAAGGAGAAGATAATCCATTCAAGGAGAGAAAGGAAGACAACTCAAGTAGTAGGAAGAGAGAAAGTTGGAGAGCATGGAGAGATCTGGAGAATGCCAAGGGCTGTTCCTAATATTTCTATAAAAACTCTTCTTTGATTTTCTTTCAGTAGAACCATGCAAAGGTTCACTTCCTTGTATTTTATTTTCTACATCTCTATTGTAATGGAAGGCTAAACCCACCTTGGGGAGGGTTGGGCCGAAATCATGTAATGTGTTAAGGGACAAAATGATGTTTGTATAAATCTTCTTCAATAAATAAAATCTTTGTCTTTTTTATTTAGATATGTTTCTTGTGAATGCATGCTTGTGGAATGAATGTCTATTTTATTTTAATAGTTTTATAATGAAAATAACATAAAATCAACTATTCATACTAAGCCCAAGGGTATACACATAAAGGTCCTCGTTGTGAATACATATTCGTAATGTGAGGATTCTCGGTGTAAGTACCTTGAGATTGGAATGATAGGCTGATTTTGAAGCTTAAATCTATTTGAGCTCCATATCTCACCAATTGGCATAAAGCTAGGAATATGTGAGTTAGTGCTTAAAGCCCAGTGAAAATCTTGAGCCTAATGCACTATTATTTGAGCTCAATTGAGAGGTTGATGCATGTGAGCTGAGAGCCACCAATCAAGCTCTGTGGCTCAGTAGATATTAAAGGAGGAAGTGGAATTATTGATTGCTCATGGACCATCGTGACATAATCCATGTAGCCCGATAATTTACTTCCTTTGCTAAACATCGCATGTAGCATGTGATGATAATTGTGTAGGAATCAAGTTCATGTGATTGCTAAATTAAGACAATTATTTTGATAACTTAGATGTAAGGAATCTTAATTAACTCTTATCAATCACATGAAGATCTATGTATCAAGATCGAACCCTTATGTGTTCAACTTGTGCACTAGATATGAAATAGTTAGAATTAGAGGACTAATCTAAGGATTGCTATCTTCATTAGAATAGAATTAGCATGAAAACAAGTTTCATTAAAAGTTGAATTAAACAAATTTCATGATTGAAACCTAACTCTCCATTCTTTTCAAATAGTATATTTAGTTTGATATCTTAGAATTTTTAATTAGGAGTCACACAAAACCAATAATATTTTTGTTTAAACATTATTAAAAGTAGATAAACCTTAGTAACAAAACGCACCATTCTTAGAGGACGATAAATCTCGAAACTTACCTTCCAAGTATTACTTCAGACCACGTACACTTGCATGCGAGTGCGCACGTATATTTATAGTCTGTCACATATACATATATTTAGTCACACATAGCAGTGTTTTATTTCAGTAATTATACAATTTCAACTTTCTTATTATTTTCCTTATTTTTAGCACTTAGGTTTTAGTCACCATCTTACTTTACTTTCAGTGTTATGCTATTTAAACTTTTTAGCTATTTTAGTTCTTTTCTATAGTATTGGCTAAATTACTTGAATGTTAAACTTTAGATAACTATAATTATTTAAAGTAACTTTAGATGTGTTAGACTACTTATCTGACACATAGTACTTTTGGGATCCGGTAATTTGCTAGATCCAAATCAGTTTGTGGAGCAATCTTATGAGGTTTTGCAAGAGATTCAGGAGCAGTTTATGGAGTACTAGTGAACTCAACATCCACATTTACTTTTCTACGTTAGTTTTGTTTCAGTTTGAGTGAGAGACTCATTTGCTGTTATTTTATTTTAGCGAATTGGCAATAATAATTAAATTCTTGATGTATTTTCTTTTCTTTCTGAGATGAATGTCTTACTTAGTTTCTGTGATGCATGCTCTTAGCTTCCACAGTCTACTATATTTTCTACTTATGCTAAGTATAGTGATGTGATCAGTATCTATGAATGTTAATACCCATATTAGATTCTTATTTCAGCACCACTCATAATCTAATGTACATATGTATTTTATCTAATACTTAAGATAAGGACTTACACTTATCTGAAAGATTATCTCTCAACCCTTATTTGGGGGGTTAAGTCTCAGTAACTCAGTTAGTAGTATTCAGGGTGGTTCAATAGTCTTTCTCGAGTAACATATTATTCCACTGCTAATTATTCTTAAAATTACCTCAATTGTGTGCAACGACAGAATGCGGCATTACAATACCCACTGGCTTTGCCTCACTCATGTTGAATCTTGTTAGTACCTTTTCAACAAATTAGTTCTGCGATAGCCTTAGGATTCCTGCACTTCTTTCCCTATTGATTCTCATTCCAAGAATCTGCTTGGCCAGCCCCAAGTCCTTCATGTTAAACTCCTTTGACATAAAATCTTTTAGCATCCTTATCTCCTCTATGTCTGATCCTGTAATCAACATACCATCCACATACACATTGTATTGATATAGGAGGACTTAGAATGTCTTATGTAACAACAGTGATTTTCCTAGAAGCTCTTATAAGAATGAAGACCCTTTCATGATCCACTAAAAGAAATCAAAAGCAAGATTAAGAGTTTACTAGGAACGGCCTTTGGTTCTTTCTCATCTAGCAATGGTTGTTTCCACCACCCTTGGAGAGATCTCCTTCTTCCTTTATGCAGCCCCTAAAAACTGAATTTTTAAACAAAATTTGGGAACCCTTCTTAAGTGGAGAAGAGGTGCATATATAGATGGATTACTCTACTCTTTTCTCTTTTCAATTTCTACTTTTCCCTCTTCATTTTTCTGCTATGATGATTGCAAATACTACTTGAGGAGTGAAGTGACATGTTCTTTTCCCTTTTTAATTCTTTGATATCATTTCAATCCACCCTCTTGCCAATAAAATAAGCTGCTGCAGAAGATATGATGGCTGGGAGACAGGGAGCAGGATGGGAGTCTTGTCCCAGCCGCAATAAATGCACCGACCGAACAGATAGAAATTTGGCACACCACGACAGCGCACTGCAGTAATCAAGTTTTGAAACTCTTTTGCTGCAGCACGCTGTGGCGGTTTTAAGTCATGAAACTTGCTCGCTGTAGCACGCTCTAGCGATTGAGTTTTGATACTCTTTTGATGCAGCGTGCTATGGTGGTTTTAAGTCGTGAAACTTGCCCACTGCGGCGCATTGTAGCGATCGAGTTTCAAAATTCTCTTGCTGCAGTGCACTGTGGCGGTATTAAGCCATGAAACTTGCCCGCTGCAGCGTGCTGTAGCGATTGAGTTTCAAAAACTCTCTCGCAAGGGCGAGCTGTAGCAATTGAGTTTTGAAAACTCTCCCGCTGCAGTGTGCTGGAGCGATTGAGTTTTGAAACTCTCCCGCTGCAGCGCGCTATAGCGATTGAGTTTCGAAAACTCTCTCGCTGTAGCGCGTTGTGGTGCGCCATAGCGAAAACGTTCTAGAATTCAGTAATGCCCTTGTTAAGTGTCTTCTGTATGCAAGTAACTGTGGCGCACTGCAGTGCGCTGCGCGCGCTATAGCGCGCCACAGCGATTTTCTTCCAGAAAATGCAAAAACACTCTAGAATTTCCCAGAAATTGCTGAGCTCGCTGTTTACCTAAAAATAAGCATAATTTGATCAAGGGGACTATTTCAAATAAAGAAATGAGTGACATTTTTCCTTTATTTGGGATATAAATTATGGATTTATCACACCCCCACACTTAGACTTTTGCTCGTCCTCAAGTAAGCTCAAAAATGATTTTTTCTGTTTCTAAGGTATGGGAGTCTATAAGTAATGTCAATATGAGTTTGATTGCAATTTAAAATTTATGCTTAACTGGAATGACAAGCACATTTTTCATCATTTAAATTTTTTTAATTTTGGTTATGAACTAAGGTTGATAAATTAGTCTTCACTTTTAAGTTTGCAATGCGTGGTGCTAGGTAATGGGGGAGGTTCCTTGGAATTACTGAACTAGGGTGGTAGTGAGTAATCAAGAGTTTTGTGCCATATGTACTCCTTCTTATAAATCACAAAGATATTTTAACTTCTAGGAGAGATACTTTTCATCATCATATTTCATTTCTTCTTTTGGAAGAGATATTTTTCTTCATCCCTATTTATATTTTCTTTTTCATCCTTAGGGAGAAATATTTTTCTTCATCCCACTTCCAAATATTTTTGATCATGAAGTCCTATAAGAGCCTAGCACACTCTTTTGCTCACTCAATATCATCACTAGTTTTGATTTCTAAGCCTTCCCCTATACTTAGACCTAGCATTGATTTTATTAAATTTTTGGAGACTAGATTCAACCTGAAATCATTCTCTTGTTCAGATGATTTAATATTGTCAATAAATTTAGTCATTTTTGTTAAGTAAACTTTGGTTGATAATCAATTTATACATTGATATTCATGTAACTTCTATAATCTTGAAAAGTTCAGAAAAAATATGTCATTTGCAAATATAGAAAGAATTTGAAAATATGATAATCCATTATTTATTTCCTTAAATAAAAACAAAACACATAAAAGAAAAGAAAAAACTAGAAATACAAATAAAAATAATACAACCTAATTAATCATCACCTCACTTTCTTCCACATCCTCCTTATCCATATCCTGGTAAGAATAGTCACACGACCAACGGGTGTCCGGGATAGGGTCGCCGATAGTGGTTAGGGTAGCAAAGAGCCACCGGTCCTCCATGCAAGCTCCAATCTTGGTACATCATTCCCAAAGGTTCATGAAATTCCGATTGGAACTCCTGCTGCCGGGCGATTTCCTTCTTGCAAAACTGTATCTCGGTGGCCATAGCCTTACCCATGATAGTTTGTTGAGCGCAAATCCGCATCAACAATTTTTCAAGTAAGAGCGGCCAGTGGAAGTTGAAGCTTCACCTTCTTCTCCCCTCTTATTCTTAACCTGCTTCCGTACTTGGCAACAGGCATTTAAATTTGTTAGCTCAAGAGGGGCACTAGGAGGGACGACGGTGTCCATAGGTTGTTACCCTGCAAAGTTCTAGCATAATTAAGCATTAATTTAGATCTCATTGTTTTTAGAACATTAAGTTAAGCTAATTCTGAAAATTTGAAGTCAATTGGACTTCTCTAAGTTAAGATGACATTTTGATCAGTCTAGATGCTCTAGATTAGACCTAAAGTATTTTGATTTCAGAATTAAAATCTAATTGCATGTTTGAATTCCTCACCCCTAAATTAGCTAGGGGTGAAAGTTTGGCTAAATTTGGAGATCATGTAGGTCATAATTCAAATTTAATTAAAATGGGTTAATTGCACTCTAGGGTTCTGAATATTTAAAATTTGCAAGTATACCCTCCAACAGTCGGGACCCGCTGTCAGGACCGCGGAGGAACCACGGTGGGACCCCGACCGCAATTCATCTTTTGTGGCGCATGGATGGCGCCACACGAATCCTAATGCTTTGATCTAGCGGTCTAGAACCCGTGTTTAGGTATGGCCGATATACCGTTGGATCACTTCCGTAGATTGAGTGGTCGTGATTCTTCCTATCTTTGTTCATTGATGGGAGTGGGATCTGACCGTCCGCTTCTAACCAACTCACAATCAGACGGTCCTGGGCCTATCTCCCACTGTGGATCGTTGTCCCCAAATCTTTTTGAAGGATCCCGACAGTTTTTGCTGTCAA
The DNA here is from genome assembly GCA_016760335.1 of Gastrodia elata. NCBI lineage: Eukaryota > Viridiplantae > Streptophyta > Magnoliopsida > Asparagales > Orchidaceae > Gastrodia > Gastrodia elata. The sequence goes on along the minus strand of CM028680.1, from coordinate 40,395,823 downwards.
TGCTGGCATGGCAGTACGGGGATCTTCCCTGCTCCCCACTACCACCAGATCCTTAACTGCTTGGCACCTTGATCTTTCGAGTCCACCCTCGCCTAACATTGGCCCAACCCCCTCAAACCCCGGGCCATTCCCATGGGCTGCCCAAGCTCCCTACCACTCCCTTCCTAGCTATAAGTAGCCAGGGAACTCCTCTAGAGTTTCCTTTACTGATTCTGGACCTCCACCTGAGCTCAATTGCCTTCTACTTCTCTTAGAGCCTTTCTGCAACCCATTGGCAATCCAGCTCTAGTCGCAGTCCAGTCTCAGGGTCAAGCTTGGTGTTCAAGCCCCTTACAACATTGTTTGGGCCTATGGAACTCATTTGCATTAGCTCAATCTTCTGGATTGACCCTTATCTTCCTCAGTCAGCAGATCCAGTCTTCCTCTTTGGTCAGGTACCCCTTTTGTCTTGGACCGAGTCAAGTGGGCTCGGTTCCTTCTTCCATTATTCTCAGATTGTGCGCTTAGTCTAGGTGATTGTAATGTGCAGGATTTGGAGGACTTGGGTCAGCCCGATCGATCATATAGATCAATCGAACTGCATCGCGTGAAGAGTTGAGCACCCGAGTAAGGTCCCACACTTCTAGTAGTTCTCGGGTCAAGCCAGATTGGGGCTTGGGTGCGCCTTATCATGCTGAAGGTGTACCCATCGAGCCCCAACCCTTGCGAGCTCTCAGTGGGGAGTATTGATACTCCACATCAGCAGCTGAGGAAGGCTTTGGGACCAAGTAGCTCCTCGGAGATCTAGCCACTCTCGGATGGGGATTTTGGGTTTTATCAGTGTGCCTTGGCATGCTGATCAAATCCCGATCCATCTGAGGTCGCGGGGTGGACAGGGAAGGTGAGAATTCGGCCGATTAGAATTACCCTAATCGACTGGCTCTCGGGATGGCACCGGGTGAGGAAGATGACAGCACCGGTCAGGCCCACCCGTGACTCGCGCTGTCTAAATAGTGATCGGCCTTGAGGCCCGATCGACCCATGTGATTTGGGAACGGTCTGGCCCCTGTTTAAATAAATAATAATCGAATTAATATTTATTTCCTTAAGGAAAATAGATTGGATTAATTGGAAAATTACAATTTAAATTAATGTGATAACTTTTAATCCACTAATCTAAACCTTATGGTATTATATATCAAATTAATCAAAAAATCATCAAAAATCTAAATATAAAATAATATTTAACTTTTAATGGTTGGATTTTGTGCTTAAGACTAATTATTGCATATCTTAATTAGAGTTAATTAGCATGTACACTTGTCAAATTGCTTAATTAGGGTGCCATTAGTTTCATTTTGATCAGTAGAATGCATGTACTAAGTAATTTAATTTTCTAATTTTTGTACTTTAATTCATGCCATAATCTTGTAAAACCATGATTAGTGAAAATTTGGGTTTCTAACCTTTGGATCTTAGTAAACTTTGTCTCTGATGGATTGCATACTTGAATAGAAATTATATGCCATGTTGTGTAAAATTCTAATGGTTAGATTTGAAATTAGGTGCTAATTCTCTTAAATTGGTTTAGGGTTTGATTAGCACTAATTACTTTTTGTTTTTCTGAACTTTTCTATTAATATGCATCATAACAGTAAGGTAAATGTATTTAAACCATGTATGTCAATTTAAGATGTATAAATTCAACTAACCTAAAATTGAGAACTTAATTATCTTAATTAATCTTAAGAAATATTAAGACCATGATCAAGCTATTAAGACTTGATCTAAGTCTGAGATTGCCAGCAATAATACATCATTAACCCACTGATTTGACATTTGACTTATAAATAAACACTTGATCTTAATTTGATAAGAGTAGGGGTTAAACCCTAATCTACTTGATCAAGATCCAAACCCTTAATTAGTTGACTTAATTTTAAGATAATGTAATTGTCATTATTCCAATAATACATTTGATTTATTATTGATCTTAAACTATTGAATTAGTCATGTTGAAGATAATAATAAATCCATGTGATTGAATAATCTGAATCTAAACTTTGGATCCTAGATTTTCTCCTATATAAGACTATTAGCATAAAATGATTAATAAGATATTATTAATTTAATAACTAATCTAACTCTAATAATATCCATAATTTAAATCCCGTGATCTTAGAATAGAATGTGATCAAATGACCTAATCATCTGATCTTATCACTCTAAACTTAAATAATAAGTAAAACTTAAAGTGTTAGCCTTAGAAGTGAGAGGGTGGGGTCTTAAGTATCTCACTATAAGCTCGTATCTGAAATTTTTTAAAAGACCTTAATTGGTGATAAATTGAGGTAGGGAGGACCTTTGCAAATTTGTTGAGGTAGAATCTTAGATGACCCTTTTTACCTTAGAAGTTGATCTTAATACCGTGTGGTAGAACTCACCTAAGATACTTAGACTGGAACCTCTTCCTTATGGTAGAATCCATATTGTGTGATCTTTTGATCATATTCTTGGTGCCTTGTGTAGGGCTCAACCATTTAGAGTAAGTATTAATAGTCTTGATAAATCCTTATGGATAAATAGAATTGTTGAATCCTAATTATTATATGGTATAGTACGGTATACCCATAGTATTGGGTTATTCCAGTAGTATTCAAGATTGGTTGATTCATCTTAGTATTGAGTATGTTTGTGCTCTATCCTATGATTTTAGTTTGACATAGTCTCACTTATACTAAATCATTCAATCCTAAGAGTGTTATGATTAGAGAATCTAGATCATTAGCTTGTTTGAATAAAAATCACCATCGGGTGATGCCTCTTAACGAAGATTGCTTCTATAGGTGTGCTTCAAGCAAACTATGTAATCCCAATCACCCTCCTTAGAACAATAAGTATACTTGTGATTTGGAGTATTTTAATAGCTTAGCTTGAGATACAAGTCACCATCAGGTGATGCCTCCTATCGAAGATCGCTTTGTTAGGGTAGCTTAATCAAACTAAGAGTTAAAAACTACCTTTCTTGGAAACATGCTATATATGTGTATACCACCTCCCCATCTGATGATTTATAACTAAAGTCTTAACTTTAACTAATCATCGTCTTAAAGGCTAAGAGTTAGAATCCTTTTAGCTAGATTCTGCATAATGGAGACTTTGAATTCATTATCAGTATTCAAGAATTTATGGATTTCTAGATTTGACTCATATAGTGTAGAAGCATGAACATGAGCATGAGCATGAGCATGATGAATGATTTCAGGGGTGATGTATGAGTATCAATGATGATTTATGAGTTACATAATGTTGCATACATTGATCGGAGAATTTCAGGATGCATCAGCATCACAGTAAACTGTATTTCCAACTGGATGTATTTATACATTATGTTGTACGACTCATAGCCTTTTAGTGATAGTTCTGTTACATATCTGTGGCATACTGTGTTGTGACATAATTGGATGCATTATCCCAATGATATATAGTGCTGCATTGGACATTCTTACAATGGCTTTAGAACATTTGTTGTTTTCATTTACTTTCAGTATTTAGCTTTCACTCCAATTTTACTTTGTTTAGTCTTTACAATTTCAGTTAGTCAGTGCCTTTATAGCTTTTCTACAATTTTGCTTACTTTATTGTCTACTTGCGCTTACTTTAGTTCTACTTAGTTTAGTTGCATTGTGTTAGACTTCTTGTCTAACACGGGGTACTTTTGGGATCCGACAATTTGGTAGATCCTGAGCAGCGTGTTGAGATAGGGCAGGAGGACTTACAGGAGTTCCAGGAGGGGTTCGTGGAGCCATAGTGGATCCGTCTTCCACTTTTTACTTTATTATTTTTGATTTCAGTACCTTAGATGAACTTTACTTTTGCATCATTTTAAATCAGTTTGTAATAACTCTAGATGTATTTTACTTTTCTTTTTTGAGATGAATGCTTACTAATACTATGTGATGAATGTATTCTGGATGTGTTGCTTTAGCTTTCGCACTCTATTATTCTACTATTATACTAAGTATTGTGATGTGATCAGCATACTAAAAATGCTGATATATTGATGATGTATATTAGATTCCTAATTACCTTTTAAATCCAATATATATTATTCTAATACTTAAGATAAGTATTATTCTCTTATCCTAAGTATTAGCTCTCGACCCTACTCTCAGGTTCGAGTCAGCAGCCTTCAGTGTTGCTCAGTTTATGCCTACAATCGGGAAGATGGGCTATGCCTTCACGAGTGGCGCACCGCTCTGCCGCCAATCTGATTATACTTATTTATTACGCACGACGATGGGGCGGGGCGCCACAATGTTAAAGGGGAGGATCTTAACCCCTTAGGCTACACAGATGCCCGAGATTAATGACCCTTCTTTTCTGAAGACATACTAAAAATTGAAGGTGAGCTTAAATTTCAAGGAAGGAAGAGGAAGAGGGTAAATCTAAGCAAGGATCAGAAGGTACAAAGATTACACCCACGTTAGCTCCCCTTAAATAGCCACAATTTCAAGGGCCAAAGAAAATCTAGCCAAAGGGGCTTCCCGATGCCATAAATGTGACAAGCTTTGAATGGAAAAGGGAAAAGGAGGGGGTAGCTTTATTAGCAACACCCTTTTTGACTGCCTAAGAATCCTAAATAAAGTAAATTTTTTACTGCACTGATTCCCCAGGCAGTCAAAACTACTACAGCTAAAGCAGATCGCTGTAGCGATCGAGTTTTAAAAACTATTTTGCTGCAGTGCGCTGTAGCAGTTTAGTTTTAAAAACTATTCCACTATAGTGATTGAGTTTCAAAACTTTCTCACTGCAGTGCACTGATAATTTTTTTTTTTTGGGCTTGGGTTGCCTCCCAAGAAGCACTTATTTTTAAGTCGTTAGCTAGACTCATTTTGGATCTCTTTGTTGCTTAGAAAGGTCAGGAGGTATCTCTTTCTAAACTTTTGAGGTATTTGGATGGGCACTAACATGCTGTGCACTCAAATCCACCCCTTCAGCATTCCCTTCACAGCCCACAACTTAAATTTTGGGGAAAACTTCATTTCTTCTCTTTCCCCTCCTCTTTTCCTTCTTTTTCAAACTCTCCTTACTTTCCTTATCAAAGGATGTGCTTGGGCTAGCCCCGGAGTTCCCTTCACTAACACCTAAATTTTGCAAGTTAAGCTTTTCATAAATCTTTCCTCCCTAGCCTTACTTCTCACATCTAATTTCACCACTTTTTGTTTGAAAATGGTAGGTTTGATATCTACTAATTTGGACTTACCATGAATCCTTATGCTCATGACCCCCCGTACACATCTATGATAACTTTCGAGCTCATGAGGAAAGGTCTTCCGAAGATAATGGTGGAGTTTGCATTCCACCTATCCCATTCACAAACAACAACATTGGTGGGGATAATGAAACTTCCCAACCTTACTAAAACATTCCTTGCAATGCCCAATGGAGTTAATGATTCCAAATTAGCAAATTCAAGAATTATAAAGGTGTCTTCTGTCCCTCCTACCTTAAGATGTTCATAAATATAGTAGGGCATGACATTAATTGAGGCACCAAGATCACACAGGAGATCTAAAAAAACCTCGTTCTTAATCATGCAAGGAATGCATAACCTCCTGGGATCTTCGCACTTAGGGGCTATGAGTTTTTCAAAATCAGGATTTCTACCCCCTTCTCTATCTTGTAACTCCTTCTCAACAGAATTACTACTCTTAATATGGTCATCACCTTCCACCCCTTCTAAATAAATCACACTCACAAATTCCTTAGGATTCACTTCTGTAGAACTAGGAAATGCTCCCTACGACCGAGTGATCAACTGCTTGGAGATCTATCCTAGTTGAATTTCATTGTTTATGAGTGATGCCACTATCCCTTGGATGGAGGCATCGTGGCGGATGATTGTAGCTTCAGTTCTATACATAAACAGTATGGTTTATGTCTTAAATGTGTTAAAGCTCCTTCTAAATTTGTATGTTGATGATTAAAATTATTCCCGTTGTTGTAATTCTGTTGGTCTGACGAACAACCCCCATTAGAATTTCTGTTGTGGTTATTGTTACTCTAAGAAAAATTTGTGTGATTTTTCTATCCTGGGTTGTACGTGTTCGAGTAAGGGTTGTTCATGATATTGTTGTACCTTAAGTAGTTAACTTGTTCGGTGTTCGATTGCACGAAAGGATTATTTAAGTTACAGTTTTCACTAGCGTGCCTTCCCCCGCACAACTCACATTGAATTTCTTGAACAATATTAATATTCATTTTCTACATTCGTTCATTTAAGTTGTGGATTTTGTTTTGCAGGGCCATTATTTGAATTGATTCATTCATTTTAATTGATTTCTTTTTTAGCCATTCAGAAGGCCATTAGTACGTATTGTTTGCCATTTCTTCCAAGAGGTCATAAGCATTTTCTTGGGTTTTACTACTAATTGAGCCTTCGGCAGCAGCATCAATGAGAGTCCTTGTTGGAGCATTCAAACCATTGTAAAAGGTTTGCACTTGCATCCATAAAGGGAATCTATGATGTGGGTATCATCTTAAGCATTCCTTAAAGTGATCCCACCCATCTAATAGAGTCTCCTCTTCATACTGATTGAAGTTGGTTATTTCAATTCTCAGGTGAGCAATTTTCGTCGGAGGGAAATATTTTGTTAAAAATTTCATAGCAAGATCATCCAAGTACGGATGGAATCACTCAGGACAGAGCTGAGCCAACTCTTGGCTCTGTCTCTTAAGGAAAAGGAAATAGCCTAAGTTTAATGGCATCTTCAGAAACACCATTAAACCTGAAGGTATTGCAAATCTCAAGAAAATTTGAAATATGGGAGTTGGGATCTTTGGTGGCTAAAATACCAAATTGACTGTTCTATACCATACTCAAAGTTGCTGGTTTGATCTCAAAATTATTGGCTTCAATATTTGGTCTCACAATAGTATGGGGGATTCCCCTCATAGTGGGTAGTGCATAGTCACGTAGTGCTCGTCCCCTTGGTTCTTCTAAGGGTTCTCTAGGAATATCATTAAGGTTTTCCATAATAGCTTATTGACTTAGTAGATTGTTTTGTTCTCTTCTAGCTTGTAGGAAGGTTCTTTCAATTTATGGATCAAATTGATATTCAGTGCAACTTCTTCTACTCATACAAGATTGAAATTAAGCTATCAAGCACCATTAAATGATAATGATCAAAGATTCAGAAAGATAACAAAAAAAAAAGATTAATAATTTAACAACAAGTTAGTTCATATAAATACAAAACAAAACTATATGCAAATGTTTTGCTTAAATCACTATTTAATGATAGATTTTTCTTAATACGAAATAATTACCAATTCCCTGGCAACGACGCCAAAAACTTGACAGACGTATAATACACGTCTGCACTTGCACGTAAGTGTACGTGGTTTGAAGTAATAATTTGGATTGTGAGTTCCAAGATTTATCGTCCTCAAGGAATTGGGTGTTTTGTTACTAAGGTATATCTACGTTCAATAATGTTTAAACTATGCGTATTTTATTGATTAGGTTCTTAAACAAGCACAACCAGTGTTGGTAGAAAGTAACTATGATAAAAGGAGAGGAGAGTTGGGTCTCTCCCACATGAAATGTTAGAGACTCATGTAGGATAATTCCTTAAGCATTGCCCTTTTTATTTATTTTCTTACTTAGTTTTATGTAATTTAATCAAGTGCACATTATCCTCCTTAGAGTTTAACTCTAAGATTTACAGGTTCAAATCTCATGCTTGAAATGAACACATAGTCTGTTCTATTTCAGCACGAAGACCCTCATAACATTTTAGATCATTGGTTTTCCTCTCATTTTTAGATTATAGAAATGAGAGTTATTTCTGTATTTAAGATCTTACAAGCATTGATTTCACTAAAAGCATCACGCGTGTCATGCGCAATTCGGATAAAGAGATAACTAGTTTGGCTCAAAGTGTTATGTCACGTCACACATGAGCTCTCAACATCTTCCTCCCATCACGTATGATGAGCTGTGGAGCTCATTTAGTGGGTCTTATCTCATACATATCAACACCTTAGTTGGGTATGGATCAAGGTGCACTAGGCTCAAAAACTTCCTCACATAGTTCCAAGCTCCTATGCACTCATGATTCTAGCTCCTAACTAAGAGTGAGCTATGGAGCACAAGACTTTTAAGTCTTGATGTTATTTAGTTCCTTCATCTTATGGTCCACATTTAAGTCCACAAATAATCCTTTTTTTTATTTCTTTAACAAGTCATTCATTTCACAAATTTTCATTAGAAGCTTGAGGAAACTTTCATACATAACAGTCCCTTACATGATATATAGGATTGGCCAAACCCTCCCCAATGGGAGGGGGGGGGTTAGCTCTCCATTACACTTGAGATAAAGAAGAACACATACATGGATAAAGACCCTTTCATGGTCAACTAATAAAAATACAAAAATAAGAGTTAGAGATTACTAGGAATGTTCCTTTGATGGAGTTCTCCAAATTTCTCCTCTTCTTATTCTTGGTCATTTCTCTTTGGTCCGTAGTGCTTCCTTTCTCCCTTCTTCTCCTTAGCAATTGAAGTTTTTCCACCCTTTGAGAGTTCTCCTTCTTTTATGCAGCCCTCTCCTCCCTTAGAATTTTTGTAAGCCAAATTAGGAACCCTTCTAATGAATTAAACAGCTATATTTATAGGAGGGGTGCACATCCATTTTCAGCCCTTTTGAAATCTGAAAAACTAATTTAAAATTTCTGCATCATTGCCAAACCAAGTGGAGCTTGACATCACAACTTCTTTTCCCCTTTTTTATTCTTTTATTTTGTTTCAAATCACCTCCTCCCAATTAAATATTAAGCAGCAGGTCTGAAAAAATGGCTGGAAGAAAAGATCCAGATTTTGGGTCAAATTTCAACTGCATTTAATGCTCTGAGAAGACAAAAATTCGGTTCCCACTATAGCGTGCAGTAGCGCGCTGCAGTGCGCTGTAGAGATCGAGTCTCGCAACCCATTTGCTGCAGCGCGCTGTGGCGGTATTAAGTCATGTAACCTGCTATTGCAGCGCACTGTAGTGGTTGAGTTCCACAAGCTCTCCTACTAAGGCGCGCTATAGTGGTTGAGTCTCGCAAGCACTTTCGCTTTGGTGCGCTGTAGCGGATGAGTCCCGTAAGCTCTCCCGCTGTGGCGCGCTATAGAAGTTGAGTCCCGCAAGCTCTCCCACCGTGGCGCGCTGTAGCGATTGAGTCCCGCATGCTCTCTCACTGTGGTGCGCTGTAGTGGTTGAGTCCCGCAAGCTCACCCACTGTGGTGCGCCATAGCGAAAACGCTATAGAAAATAGAAATGTCTTTGTTAAAAGTTTTCTGTATACAAGTAGCTGTGGCGTGCTATAACGAAAACACTCCAGAAAATAGAAATGTCCTTGTTAAAAGTTTTCTGTAGGCAAGTAGTTGTGGCGCGCTGTAGCGCGCTAAGCGCGCTCTAGTGGTTTTCTTCCAGAATTTGCAGAAACATTCTCGAATTGTCCAGAAATTGCTGAGCTTATATTTTCCTGAAATTACACAAAATTTATCAAAGTAGGCTAATTCAAACATAGATTGTTTATAAAAATTCCTTTATATATAAAGTAAATAATGGATTCATGAGCGGTCTTGTGACTCTTGTGGATTTCCTTAACATGGGTGTTTATGGTCAATAGTGACACCCACTTGAGCTTCTTCATGTGCTTCAACATCTGGCTCATCAATTTTTATGTGTCGGGGCTCAATATCTGAAGCATCCTTGGAATCAGTCTTTACTCAAATACAGTCCTTCTACATTTCACTTTCATTGAAAGTGACATTCCTGCTACTGATGACCTTCTAGTTCAGATTGTCCCAAAATCTGTAACCAAACTCGCTCGCACCCGCGCCATATTCAGCAAATGTGCACTTGATCACCTTTGTAACAACCCAGGTTATTACCTTAGTCAAGCTAGACTAACCTCAGTCTTAATCTTGATCCTAAGAATTAATCAAGTCATTAGGAGTCAAATTCTAAGACTTAGTCCAAATCAAGAGTCAAATAAATCAAATCCTGATTTTTGGGAAATCTTAAAACCCTAGAAATTGACATGTCTAAATTGACCTCAAATCAAAAAACGGACTTTGTCATTGCACTCAATGCCCCCTAATTAGCTAGGGGTGGTGTTTTTGTGTCAATCGGAAGTCGTCAAAAAATTGACGAATATTTTAATAATATTTAAAAATACCCCGAAAATTAGGAAATTAAAATACTCATCGAATTTAAATTTCAACCTCACTGTTGTGTTCCTCACCCCTCAATTAGCTAAGTGTGAATATTTAGAAATTTTCTAAATTTCATTAATTACTTAATTTTAATAAGGAATTAATTGAATTAAATTATATAATATAATATTTAATAAGTAAAGAAACAGCTCCGTCACTTGTGCTATTGGATCTTTGCACACCGTCACTCCCTGTCATTCGATCGATCGATCGAACGGTTGCCACCTCTCATCCCAAGGAAACTCGCCGCGTGTCGCTGCAAGTGAGGATGCCGCCGCGATCGCCATTCGCTGCTCTGGGAGCCCTCAGTGAGTCCGTCGCCATGCCTTCAAAGCACGGATTGTCTCACGTGACCTGTCTCCATGCAATCGGGGTGTCTTTGGAGCTGAACCTACCCTCATCCGAACCCTAATATTCCAAGTCGTCAATAGAGGTACGCTCCTATCCTACAATCAATCCATTCAATTGCTGATCGGTTACTACGTATGCTAATTCCGTAGACCTGGTTGAGGGTTGAGCGATCCAATCAACCTCAAACCCTTTCGATCCAACCAATTGGCTCGACCATCTACAGTGCTTACTGTTATAGCTTTCGTCGCTCACCCCGTTTCGTAGGTAGTAGCCTATGGTTAGGCTTCGTCGGAGATCCAGGCTGCCTCAGGTGATGCGGCTACTGCTGATGGCTAGCCCTTGCCGTCACCGTCCATTTGTCGTGCGGGTCAGTCCGCGGTACCACCGGGATGTGGCCCAAAAATCGTGCCCTAGCCCGGGTGCTCAGGGTTCTGTGGGCGAGAGTGGAGAGAGCTCTCGGGTCGGGTAGGGTCTACCTGGACACCCGCGTCCCTTCAGGACGCGCAGCATGTGGGGAAGACGCGACCAGCTGTCGCGTGCTGGTTCTCCCCGCATTGCGTCCGTGGGCCCCGCGGACACGGTCGGCTGACCGTGTGGGTCCCATGCGCATCCCACATTAGCTTGGGTAGTGTCGCGTGTCCCCTTGCGGGTCCCACACGCAGCTCCGCAATGAGTCAGGCTGTGCCGCGTGTGATTGTGGTACCCGCCCCCTCTGGTTGAGCTAACCAGAGGGCACAGCGTGGCAGCATGGGTCCCACCTTCATATTGATCTGCAAAAAACATTAATTTAAGAATAATTATATATATAATGTATTCATATATATGTATATAGATTTAGATATATGTGTATATATATATATATATATATATATTTATATATATATATATGTATTAGCATATTATTAATTAATTATAATTAGTATTAATTAATTTAATTAATATGTAAGAGTGTTATTAAATTAGCATTAATAGTAATTAAATAAATAATTAGTTAATATTAAACATTAGTTAAATATATTAATTAAAATCTTTATTTAATTTAATTAACATGTTATTTTTAAATTCAAACAGTAAAAATATCTTAATTAATAGAATTAAAATAGTGCATAATTAATGTTATATAAATATTTATCTAGATTCATATGATTTAATTATTTAATTAACAGATGATTAATTAATTAGGTTAAGGATTAAATTGATATGATTAGCTTAAACTTAATTGAAACAGTGAATAATTTTTAGAATAAATAATACTTTTCGATTAATTTAATTAAACAATAATTTATTCAATTGAATAAATGAATAGTAAATTTTATTTAATTCAAAACTTTAAAGTCTAATAATTCTTATACAATGATCGAAACATAGCAAATATAAGTTTTATTTTACTCAGAAAAGCAAAATGAATTAAATGATATAATTCAAAAATTTATTTTGGGGTACGTATAACGTAGTGATATTTTAGGACTTAAACAAACCCACATAATTTTTAACCTAGTTGTCTAAACATAGACAATATGGGTCTTAAAATACTCAGAAGAATAGCCCCAACACCATAGAAATATTAGCTTTCTCATCTGAAGCTTAGTTTGAAAAGTAATATTTAGGATCCTATCCTAAAAATAACCAAAATGCCCTTAGTCTTCAATTGATCATAACTTGGTCAATTCAACTCCAAATTCAGAAAATCAAAGTGCTAACTAGAAATAATATTTAAGATTTGAAACTTAGAAAATTAGAAATGACCAAAATGCCCCTAACCCTAGTTAGGCCACAACTTGACCATTTGAAGTCCAAATTGGGTTTACTCCTTGTCAACACACTCAGTATATTATAGGGCAGCTATAGAAACTAACTTTGCTGAAACTAGATCTCAAAGGGAAAAGTTCAATTTTTATCTCCGTTGACTAACAAAATTACTGAATTGCCTTTTGAAAGTGAAATAGCCATTACTTAGCCATTTGACCTCAGAATGCAGTATTCTTGGACTCTATGGAATCCTTAAATAGTAACCAATAATGAACTACATAAAAATTTAGATCCCAATAAGTGTAAATTACTAATATACCCCTTAGGTTAAAATTCTTAGTTTGGACTTATAGGACCCGTTTCTTATCCCAATTGAGTGTACTTACTATCTATCTTCATATTAGATAGTAAGGAATCATTTGGCAATGAGAAATTCCAATTTGAAACTCTAATTCAAAAAGTAGCTTTTTGGACCCTAAAGTAGGAGCAAAATGGTCATTTTGCCCCAAAATTTAGGTTAAGCATCTTTAACTCCTAATTTATTTAGTAAATCACTAAATCTAGCATTAGAACTATATTAGGATCTTCTAAGTGATACAAATTAGCTTTTCAATCAAATTTAATAAAATACCTAAAATTTCTCTAAATCTTTTCCTTAGGAATTCAACACCTCATATTGGGACTATTTTTAAGATTAGGGCTAGATCATAGGGTAGATTTTATTCATTGAATAATGAGGTTATTCGATAAATGAATCCTTGGTTTTATAAATTTTCTAGATTTTTCAATTTATTTTTTTATTATTTTGTCTTTCAACCTTAGATTCAGGATAGGAGATTCATTCGATTAAGTTTAATTTGCTTAATAGGATTGCCTTGATCATTAGTTCACATTTAGATTGAAACCTAGATCTTAAGTCTTACCATTTTGGATTATGTGATTAAACCCAATTTCGTGGTGTTTAATCCATAATATATAGCTTAGTAAATCTTGATCAGATCTTAGATTGAACGTCTACATTCATCTAATTATGACATTATGATTTATTTCTTAACCTATAGTGATACTTGATTGAATTAAATTATATCCTTATCAGTTTTAACCCTTTTTAACTTATAAGCTCGTGCTTCTAAGTTACACTCGAAAGTAGAAATTGGAGATCCTGAACTTGTGTAACTTGGAATAGTTAGATGGTTAAAATTTAGATAACAAATGATATCACCATATTTAGTAGAGTCTCTTGCTTACTATTTGATTTTGTGCTATGCATTCCTTGAATTTTATGCTTATTTTCTTTGAAAAATGTCATATAAGAAAAATATTATTGCATGAAAATGAAAACTTAGAATATTAGGAAAACATTGCATTTGGGTTCCGTTCATGGTGGATTATGGTGCACATTACTCCAATAGACAGGGGTAAGGAGAGATTAAGATGCTTAACATTATTCATTGAGGAGTGTGTGTTAAGCTTGAAACCCATTTAGTCTTGTAGACATGCTTGACTCCTCAACTATTTCTAAAATTGTCTACAGAAACAAAAGTAAAATAATTAAAATATTTCTACATGTGTTAATATATATATATATATATATATATATATATATATATATATATATATATATATATTGTCGCCTTAGCCTCCTTGTTGATGCTAAGAATCCTTTTGATTTTAGCAGGCTAGATGTAGCCCTCTTCTATATGGCAGTTAATACATATGGTTTTATTTATAGTACTTTTTAATTTTAATTATATATTTCAATTCACTTTACTTCAATCAGTTATTTCACTTGCTTTACTATTTTAGGATGCTAGACTTGTTGTTGCTTACTTTTATATGTACAACAGTTAGATTTATCATTTTTAATTTGCATATGTCATATGATCATCAGCATATTTAGGTTTAGACTTTTCTTTTAGTACTTTTACTTATTATATTACATATGTATGCCCTACCTTATTTAGTTTACTTGAGGTGTACTTTTGACTTAATTCTTGCTTTGTTATAAATAATAAATTTATAACTTATCCTATTTTCCTTTAATCCTTACTTGCTCCCATGCGAGAAAAATTTCTCTTGTTAAGTTAAGTGTAAAATGGTGATATTAATAAATACTTAATAAATTAATTCCTTAAAATGTACTTAAGACATTTTGTCTAATAAGATTTTTCTTTTATAAGCAAGGGCCCTAACGTTATGAAATCGATAATGTCAGATCTTGATCAGTTTGAAAAGCCAGCACCTAAGGAGGAGCCTTATATAGAAGAGGCGCAGTAGCCTGGAGCAGAAGATATTTAGCTATCTTTTATTCTTGTGAGGATGAGAGTTATTTATTTTATTTCATAAAATTTAATTAAAATATTGCAATAATACAAGTACTCGTGACTGTATTTATTTTTTGCACTTTATTATTTACTGAACTATATATTACTGTCTCTTACTTGATGTATGGTGAATGGATGTAATCCTTACTTCTTATTACTTCCGCACTCTATATGTATGTATAAACTTAGTGACTGATCTTTATATTCATCCTGTGCACATCCTTCCCTTACTAATGGATTGTGGATCTTACCTAATCCAATGATAAGTGAGGGAGCTGCCAAGAGTGGCACACCACCCTTTGGGTCTAATCATGTGGGACCAGGGGTGGGGCGCCACAGTTGGTATCAGAGGATTCCATAAGGTATCAGATTGGAAATTATATTCCACTCTACCTAATGGATGATTCTTCTGCCAATCAGTCACTAACTAAATACCAGAGTTACATCTAAGAGCCATGATCATAAGCTCAGGATAATAAGAGTATGTAAATGGAAATGCATACAGAAGTAAACTATCAGTAAACTAATGTAACTTAGAAAATCATTAGACGTGCAAGGATAACGTTTAAGTGGCATTACCTTGAAGATAGGTGGGAGTGCATCGTCCAACTCCATCAACAGCACGAGAAGTATGTAGAAGGAGTGTCAGACCCCGATGTCTGAATGTTGAATCGACTACTCCAGCAAAGTGTATTCAGGGGATACGATTTTCCCGTTGTAGCCAAGGAGTGGCTGAAACAGACAGATTTTGTGTTTGAAACTATTAACTGTCCAGATAATGTTAGAGTCCCCATTATATCCCATCTCCTACACGGCAAAGCCAAGGATTAGTGGAGCGTCACCCTACGGGCACTCACCCATTGGCGTGAAGAAATGCAAAGGGATGTCACCTATGCGGACTTCTGCCGTGCTTTTACCGCTACATATATCAGATAGATCTTTTAGCTTTCATTCCTATGCTACCTAGTTTACTTTTCGCATTTTGTATCTTAATTTTAAATATTGGAGTTAGAATTGAACTATTATTCTTATGATGCTTGATCTGGATACATAGGGATACTACTACATGATCATGTCAGCGTACAATTTCTACGCCTGCTTTGAGAATAAGTGGAAATTTGATGTGCTCATGGCAAAACAATATGGGAGGGAAGTCCAGGGATTCTCCCCAGTGGAAGCTAGCATACTGGAAAGGATGCTAGAAGACATTGTATATAGGGGACTGGATTTCTCCATACTGGCCATAGAGTGGTTATGAAGAGTAACCAAAATGTTCGACAAGATAAGTTACCCAGATCGTATCCGGCTCAGCATTGTCGAGCTCCTACTCCAGGATTACACCAAGGAGTGGTGGGCCCACAAACAATGGATGCTCAGACATGGAACTACTCACCTGCGCCAAAAGATGACTTATGCGGACTTCGTCTAGGCATTTACCGAAGAATAAGTAGGATAGACTTTATGGTTTCTATGTGTTGTCCTTCATTATCTTATGTCCTATCTACTATTTTGATGATGTATTTTCATTTTTTTTTCTCTCTTATGATTAATAAAAGAGATGAAATGTTATAATCTCCTATTTTCTGAATTTTTGAAAACGTGTTATTTTTAATTCAGACTCTAGCAAAACACCATGAATCCCAAAAAGATCCCTCTCTTGCTCCTTCCAGCAGTTCCTCCTGCGAGGTAAATGCCTTACTAGAAGCGGTGAAGCTGATTGTGGAATCCCACCAAAAGCAAGCAAAATTCAACCAAAAGTTGGCTAAGAAGGTCGCTGATGCTCAGGCCAAGCAAGCCGAGAGAATAGAGTGGCTGCTCGTAGCTCAGATAAGCCAAAACCGCACCACGACAGAAGTTGCCCCAACATTACAATACCCTCACTAGCATGACATATAGTCCACATATAGACTATTGCACAACTTCCTCTACCTAAGACCCCCTACCTTCAACGAAAGTCTCTCTGCAGTGGATACTGCCACCTGAATCAAAATGGTGGAAAAGAACTTGACAAGTATTAAGTGCCCTGACTTGGAGGTAGTCCATCTTACTACTCACCTCCTATAAGATGAGGCTGAATATTTGTGGGACACCACCTGTAGCACACAATTTGCTGATATACCACTCTAGGACATTACCTGGGATGAATTTATCAAAGCATTCTAGGCTAGATTCATTCCCCTGTCCGCCAAGCATAGCTTGGGGGACATATTCCTGAAATTGCAACAGGGTGATCGATCTGTGTCTGCTTAAGAGGCAAAATTCTATTGCCTTGCAAGATTCTCTACTAGCTTGGTTCCCACTGAACCAGACCACTGCCACCAGTTTTAGAGCAGTTTGTGACCCTTCATCAAGAGCCAGGTGATCCCCCTATGCATATCAGACTTTACTGAACTACTTGAGATTGCCAAAGTAGTAGAGTAAGACCAAGCTAAGGAAGGACCCAAGAATAGTACCAGGCCCACTTCATTCCAGCAGAATCTTTCCAAATGAGTCAGAGTATATCAGCTTGAGACCGAAGCTCCCTCTACCGATCCATTCAAAGGTTGCACAAAACCACACCCATATGGTTGGTGTTACCATGGGAACCGTTTCTGCTTCACCTGCGGATGGCCAGACCACGGATTTGATCACTGTACGACTACAAAAATGATTGATGGTGATTAGATTGATCGCTCCAAGCACCGCCAAGTCTTTGACTTATTTCAGAAGCCTACAGCAGCTCGTCCAGCACCACTTCCTACTTCAGCTGGAAGACGTGAGACAGCCAATGTCCCTCGCCCAAATGCACCACGACCACATCCACGGCAGACCTATAACTACAGGCCTGCCGTCCCTGCACGTGTCTATACCTTCACACCTGTTGAGGTGCTGAAGATAACTATCTAGTATCAGGTACGCGCTCTTGAACCATTTTTATTTCTACAGTTATTACTTGCTTAACGTAGTTAGTAATTATTACATCTGTAATTAGGTTCAATTTGCATGAATGACAAATCCTGTAACATCTTATTTGACACTAGGGCAATCCATTCCTTTGTGTCTGAAGATTGGGCAAAATCACTTAACCTACCCTTGTATAGCCTAGCCAATCCTTTTAAGACTGGGTTACCTTCTGGAGCCCAAATGCCAGCTCACCAATTTTTCAAAGTACAAATCCCCATTGAAAATGACAAATATAAAGCCAAGTTAGTAGTTCTCCCAATAGCCAATTTCGATGTAATATTGGGCAAGAATTGGCTAAGCCAACATAGCACCACTATTAACTACACAAAGAAGAATATTACCTTAGGTAGTGGTGGCAAGGCCCAATCCTTAATCGGTAATCTTAGCACGACAGACTTGTTAATCAATGCTATAAAAGCAAAAAGGTTAGTTCAAAAAAGTTATGATGCCTTCCTACTAACAATACTGGGAGAAAAGAAAGAAGGCATTTCCTTATCCCAGAATCCTATCGTTTGAGAATTTATCGATGTTTTTCCCTAAGATCTCCCAGGCTTCCTCCAACACGGGAAGTGCAATTGCTATCAATATTGTTCTAGGAATGCAGCCCATCACTAAAGCTCCTTATCGAATGGTGCCTAAAGAACAACAAGAACTAAAAATAGGAACTATTGGAGAAGGGTCTTATCAGGCCTAGTTCATCCCCATAGGGAGTGCTAGTTCTGTTTGTCAAGAAGAACGATGGACTAATGTGAATCTGCATTGATTATAGAGAGCTAAATAAAGTAACAGTAAAGAACAAGTACCCTATCCCCGTATCAATGATTCATTTGATCAATTAGCAGGAGCAAAAGTGTGGCAGCCGCCCCTTAATCATTCGAGGTTAAGAGGTGGTCATCAATGGGAAAACCCTCACTTAGCATTTAGATTAAGGATGAACCTCCCTAATCAAATGTTAAGGGAATATAAGCCATAGTAAGGGGAACAAAGCAAAAGATAGCCAATCAGTGAATGAGCATACTATAACATATAAGAGAGCAGAAGAAAGACATGTAATAACATCCATACAATCTAGATAAGAATTATACAACTCAGAATACATAAGCATGAAAAGAAAAGCAATTTAAATCCTGTATTATTACAAAATAACATTAAAAGTTTAAGCATAAAGTAAGGTCACTCAATCCTCACAAAATAAAAGAAAATAACTAAGAGCCTTCTCCTACACACTCGTCCTGATCAGATCTTCAGAAGGTTCCACAACCTTGAAGAGCATAGAATCTACCATTGTTGTTTTCACAATGATAGGGCTCCAGCCAATAAAAGAAAAATCTAGTTAGACAAAATGTCTAAGTATATTTTAGGCTGTAAATTATTAATTTAAATGATATCACAACTTAACTTAAGCAAATTTAAGAGCAGAAAAACTCCAAAGAAAAGTGATAAAGTTATAATTAACTTAATTATAACTAAAACAAAGTGTGAGGTAAGCACATACCTCAACTCAAGCTGCAAAAAAGGGTTAATCAACTCATAATGTAATCTACTAAGTACAAGGAAATTCTTAAGTAATATGATCAATTTAATATATGCTGGTTTACAATATAAAATGAAAGTACTATGATAAAATAAAGTTCTGACATACTAACATGCCATAAAGTGAAAACAAGTTGCTAAATAATATAATTTACATGAAAAACTGTAAGTGCTAAAGGAACTGCTGAATATAATCAAAGTGGTGTATAAAGAAGAAATATACTGAAAATGCTGTAATTAAAGAAGTATACTGAAAATGTAAAGTAAAAATAGTTTAACTTATATGGACATATTCTTACTTAGTCCTGCCAAAAAGCAAAAGCCTGTTAAAAGAGACCATCTACAAATATCTAGGAGAAACATCCCAGATCCAAAATCACTTATTTCCAAGTAGTTCCATCTGAAAATCTAGGAGAAACATCTCAGATTAAAGTAATGCCACAAAGTACCTGCTGAGCATCTAGGAGAAACATCCCAAAGCAAAAGTAAAGTAACATCTGAGGACCTAGGAGAAACATCCTAGTGCAAAAGTAAAGTCACACTGTCCAAGCAGACTAACTAAGACATACTCCACTATAAGTTACATAAAGTCATTTCTTTAAATTCTATCTTTTAGAATATGCCTTATGAATGAATCAAAATTAACATAGAAAATTTACTATATTCCATATAATATGTCAAGGTGCAAAGTCCAAAAGAAGGAAAGCAAAGCATACAATTTTCATTGAATAAAATAGCACTAAATAGACTTTGTTGTATCACTTTGTTTTCTAATTAATTTGTTCTATCTAATCTGAACTTATATAAGTTTAGAATCTCCAACATCTAGCTATCAAGTATAAATCCAGAATATTGGCCATATAAGTTAAAAGAAGTTAGAACTAATCAAGTTTTAACATATAAATCACATGACGCTTATTTAAGTTAAATAAAGAACTCAAACATCCTAATTGAAGATTTTATGAATCCCAAGCCAATCTTGATTAATATGAATCAAAATGGAAGGATTGAGATGTTAAAATCCTGAAATTCATAAAGTTAAAAATAATGAATAATTTAAATGCCTAACTCACAATCACCATTGAATCATACATCATGCTCATGCTCATGTTTATGCCCATGCTTCTATTATATATGAGGAAAATCCAAAAATTCATAAAGTTATAAATAATGAATTTAAGGTCTCACTGTGCAGAATCTTGCTAAAAAGATTCTGACTCCTTGCTTTTAAAATGAAAATTGGTTAAGGTTGAAGATTTACTTAAAGATCATTAGAAGGGTTGATTGTATACACATATTTAGAATGTTTGCAAGAAAGGTGATTCTTATCACTTAGTTTGATTAACACACCCTAACGAAGCGGTCTTCGATAAGAGGCATCGCCCGTTGGCGATTTGAATCTCAAGCTAAGTTATTGAGATGCCTAACTCACAATCACACTTAGTGTCTTAAAGAAGGTAACTCAAATTACTTAGTTTGTTTGAGCCACACTTATTGAAGCATTCTTCGCTAAGAGGCATCGCCCGTTGGCAATTTGGATTTTAATCAAACTAAGGAATGAGTACCTATTTAATACACTCTTAGTCTTGGGAGATTTACTTTAATGGGACTGTATTCGTCTAATCCCTCAGGATAGCACCTGCTCATAAGTACATATTGGAGTGAATTAACCAATCCTGAATATTAATGAAGAAAACCAGTACTATGGGTATACTATACTACACCAACCATTGGCCTGGTTTCAAACAACTCTATTTAATTAGCAAGGATTTATCAAGACTATCAATTCCTATGCTAAATAAGTAAGTCCTATAGAAGGCTCCAAAAAGGTGATCAAAGATCACTAAATATAGATTCTACCCTAAGGAAAAGTGTCATTCTAATATCTTAAGTGATTCCTACCACGAGGGGTTAAGATCAACTTCTAAGGTGTATGGATCATCTAAGCTTCTACCTCAATGAGTTATACAAAATTCTCCTACCTCGATGTATAATTAAATTTAGGTCTTTAAAATATTTTAGAGATAATCTTATGCTGAGAAAGTTAAGATCTCACACCCTTAATTCCAAAGTTAACATTTTAGGTTATATTTAATAGTTAGGTTTAGAGTGATTAGATTAGATGATTAAGTCATCTGATGATATCTTATCCTAAGATTATGGGATTTAAATCAAGAATGTCATTAGAGTCTGATCAATTATTAAATCAGTTTAGATATATTATCTCTTTATGTTTAGTAGTCTTATTTAGGAGAAAATCAAGGGTCTAAGGTTTATATATAGATTAATCAATCACATAGAGTTATCAATACCTTAATATGTATAATTTAAATGCTTAAGATCAATACCAAATCAGATGCATTATTGGAATAATATCAATTTTCATTATCTTATAATCAAGTCAATTTAATTAAAGATTTAAAAGTTTGGATCTTAATCAAATAGGTTAGGGTTTAACCCCTTACTCATGCCTAATTAAGATCAAATGCTTATTTATAAATCAAATGTCAAATCAGTGAGTTTGAGATGCATTATTGGTGGCAATCTTAGACCTAGATCAAGTCTTAACAGCTTGATCAAAGTCTTAAGACTTCTTAAAGTTAATTAAAAGGTTTAAGTTCCAAATTTTAGATTTATTTAATTTATACATCATAAATTTGCATACATAATTTCAATACATCTAGCTTACTATTATGAATCATATTATTAGAAACTTTTAGAAAAATAGAAAGTAATTAGTGCTAATCAAATCCTAAATCAATCCAAAAGGATTAGCACCTAATTATAAATCTAACCATCATAATTTCATCCAAATTGGCAAATAAGTTCTATTTAATCATACAATTAATCAGAGACTAAGTTTGCTAAGATCCAATATCTATAAACTCTAACTTTCACTAATCATGGCTTAACAAGGTTAGGGCATAAATTGAAATACAGAGAACAGAAAAATAATTCACTTATCACATTCATTCTACTCTTCATAAGGAGACTAATGGCACCCTAAATATGCAATTTAGTTAAGTATAATTGCTAATCAACCCTAATCAAGATCTACAATAATTATGTAAAAATGGAAAATCTAACCTTTAGATATTCAATATTATTTTATATTCAGATCCCTAAGGATTTTTTGATCAATTTCATATGTAATATTATAGGGTTTGGACTAGTGGATTAAAAGTTATTCAATTAATACATTCTGTATTTTTATTTAAATGATTTCATATGATTTGAATAATTGAATTATTTTCCTTAAGGAAAATAATTCCCATTATTCGAATATAATTAAAATGGGTACGGCTCGTTCACCAAAACACGCGGGTCGGCCGGGGCCAGAAGACCCAGGACTGTCGCACCGCACAGGTCATGGGTTGGCCCGACCCACACAGGGCTTCATCCCGATGGAAGGATCCAATTAGGGAAACCCTAATTGGTTAATCCTAGGGTATCCTGACCACAGCATGACCAACCAACGATCGGTACACCCTTCACCGTGGTCAGGCGCACTGAACGGGACCTGAAGCCCTCTGTGAGACAGTCTGGATCGGCCAAACCTTACTCACCCGAGGGCTCCTTTAATGGAGCTAATGTGGGGTGACAATTTTACCCACAGATTCCATGCCAAACCTAAGGCTCCTTTAATGGTCTGAGGGCCTGAGGTGGTCTGGAACACCGGGACCTTACTCACCCAAGGCATTTCTTAAGGGACTTAGCTTGATCGATCGATTCGATTGGTCGGGGCTAGCTTAGGGCTCAATTACAATATCAGTGAGTTCATTTTGAAAATACGCATGGAATCGCATCAAAAGGAGGAAGGTCTGAGCCTCATTGGCTTGAAACTGGCAAATGGAGGTACCTGGTTTCTCGGTTGAGCTCGGCATGGCTGGTAGAGGTTTCGGCTGACCTTAGCTGAGCCGCCAGATGCTGCAATGGATCCTAAACTTCAGGAGAGCCTACTATCAGTTGTTCGAGAGCTTTTGGGATCGCCTATGAAATCTCGAATAGACGGTAACGGCAAAGAGGAGACAGTGGGCAATTAAATTCAATTAAGCAACAAAGGGGCAAAGGGAGAATTGCTGAGGCTATTTATAGCCTCAGACAAGCTGATGGAAACTTCTAGGGGGTTGGCTCGAGCTGGGAAAGACCCGAGAGGTTGGGCCATGGCTGAGCTCTCAATTTTCATAATTGACCTCACCCGGGTCATGAGGCCTGATCAGGACTGATATGCCTTTGATGGAAGATCCCAAATAGTATGCTGAGGTGGAATGGGTAGTGGGGGACAAGCCAGGATGTCCAGGATGCGCAAGATTTCTTCGGTCGGACGTGGGTGTGGCAAAGACAAAGATCCACAGTGCTGGTGCGCTGTGGGCCGTCTGATGGATCGATCAGGACTGCGGAATGGTCTTGATCTTTCAGATCCTAATGGTCGAATCCGATTTGATGCACATCGTAGGATTCACGGGGCACATCTGATGGCTGATCCTTGATTCCGCATGATCTAATCTTAGCAGTCGATTATTTAAGCGCGGCGGTTAGATTTTTGGAACCCCGCTGTCGCACGATCCGGGCTCCGCAGCGGATCGCCCGCGCTCCGCACAGTGGATCTCAGTCATTATTTTAGTTTTAGAGATATATTTGCAATTTGGAAAGTTTAAGAACCCTTTTATGTAATTAGACCATTTTAATTAAATATGAATTATGACCTAAATAATTTCCAACTTGCACCAAACTTTCACCCCTAGCTAATTTGGGGGTGAGAAATTCAAAAATACAATTAGATTTTTATTCTGAGATTAAAATATTTTAGGTCTAATCTACAGCATTTAGACTAATCAAAATATCATCTTTAACTTAGAGTAGTCCAATGGACTTCAAATCTTCATTATAGGTTTATTTTGATGTTATATAAGCAATGGTAATGAAATTAAAAATTGGTTAAGCTATACATTTAGCAAAGTAACAACCTAGGTAATTTGAACTAATGAAACTGAGTTTTATGTCAGTTTATTGAAGATTATTATCTAAGGTTTCCAAAGAGCCAAAACTCAATAAATTTTGATAAGTATTGACTAAGTTATAGCCAATATACATTTTAGGGTTAATAATTATGGTTTAGGGTGATTAGTGAATGATTAGTAAAATTAATCACAGAATCACTAAACCAACCACACCACTAAGCTCTATTCTACTCTAGGAGTAATCAAAAACTAAAATTACTCAATTTAAATTTTTAATTATGCTAATATTTACTAATCAAGTTCTTAGGTAACTAGAGTTGATTAAGAGATCTAACCATTAGCTCTTAGATAT
The DNA here is from genome assembly GCA_016760335.1 of Gastrodia elata. Classification (NCBI taxonomy): domain Eukaryota; kingdom Viridiplantae; phylum Streptophyta; class Magnoliopsida; order Asparagales; family Orchidaceae; genus Gastrodia; species Gastrodia elata. The sequence goes on along the minus strand of CM028680.1, from coordinate 40,371,361 downwards.
TTTTATAGTTTACTGTTAACTAGGTCTTCCTGATCAAAATGGTATATTGGAAGACATAATTTGTAGCTCAATTCACCAAGTTATGGTCAATTGAAGTTCTAGAGTTAATTAGGGTAATTAGAGTTATGTCCTAAAAGTGATTAGGCAAATACTAATCTAAATAGAGAAATGAATACTACTATGTTGTTCTAGATATTCTACTAATCACTTTAAAACCCATATTGCCTTTGTTTAGATAAGTGGTTATAAAGTTATGGTTAAATAAAGTTTTAGGTCATTTAGGGTTTAATATGGGGGACCTAAATGTCACTATGTGATATACAGCTCTAATTGTAATTTTGACAGTGTCAAATTATTCTTCTCATTTTTCTGATAAAAATGAGATATAGTTTTTGTGTATTTAGATTTATGGATTGAATTTTATGAGTGTTTGAATATTTATATTTATCGAATTTAAACTTTAAAATTTCTAATTATCTCATTTATTTTATCTAAGTTTTATTTCAGTTAAATGGTGCATTGGTAGCCCATATACAGCTCGAATTTAAACAAAATTACATAATAGAACATTCATAATGCAATAATTGTAGTTGATTGATCTAATTAAATAAAAGGATTGTAGTACCTCAGTGAAGGTTTAGGAAGAATGAAATGCGAATTTGATTCGATCTTAACCTGCTATTCAAATCCTAAACTGAAGATGATGATGATTTAGAATACAAAAAGGGGTGAAATCCTGGCTCCAACAGCGATGGGAGGCACCACGCGGTAGCCCAGGCTGCCAGGCTCTGCCTCTGCACGACACGTGGAGCTCTTCTTCAAGGGACGTGAGGACGAAGATCATCTGCCATCCGATTCCAATGATCTGAGGGCACAGGATGCTCCGCCCTGATTAACGGCACGAGGAAATAGAGGGAAACGGCGTAGATGACGTCAGTTAATTTAATATTCAATCTATTAATATTTAAATTATTTATAATAATTTTTTTTTAAAATTATTTAAATGCATTCCAAAATTCCCAATAAATCACTATCAGCTAATTGAGGGGTGAGGAACGCAATGGCAAAGTTGGATTTTTGTTTTGATGAGTATTTTATTATTCAAATTTTTGGGGTATTTAAATAATCTTAAAATATTCGACGAAAATCCAACGAGTCCCAAATGCATCCAAAACTTCACCCCTAGCTAATTTGGGGTGGTGAACGTAATGGCGATGTCAGATTTTTATTTTGAGGTCATATTAAATAGGTTAATTTCTAGGGTTCTTGGATTTTCCAGAAATCAAGATTTGATCAATTGATTCTTGATTTGGAGTGGATCTTAGAGGTGAGTTCCATATGATTTAACTAAGATACTAGAACAATAATTAAGACTTAGATTAGTCTTAATTAACCTAAGTAATAACTTGGGTTGTTACAGACTCCCCCACTTAAGAATGATGTCGTCCTTGACATCACTCAAGTGAGAAGAATAATATATAGTGAAAATTATAAATTGAACTGAAAAGAAGTTAAGAAAGTACCTGAATTAAATAGGTTATGATATTTTCATTGCATATCACTTCTTATTCCCAAGTAAATTCTTCTCACATATGGTTCTTCCATTGAACCTTAATCATTGGAATAGATCAATTTCTTAGCAGCCTCTAATCACGAGCTAAGATTTTGATTGGTTCTTCGATATAAGAGAGATCTGGCTGGATAGATACGGCTAGAAGTTAAACTAAAAGCAAAGGATGTCGAAGACATTTTTGTAATGATGAGATATGAAATACATTATGAACCATAAAAAAATCTTCAGGAAGCTTTAATTTTTAGACAGCAGAGCCTATCCTTTCTAAGACTTCAAATGGACCAACGTAGTGAGGGCTAAGCTTCCCAGCTACTCCAAATCAAAATACTTCCTTCATAGGACTGACTTTAAGATATGCAAATTCTCCAACATTAAAATTTAAAGGTCGATGGTGAGCATCATGATATTTACTTTGACGGTCTTGTGCAACTTTAATCCTCTGCTGAATTAATTGCACCTTTTTATTTGTTTCTGTAACTAAGTTAGATCCAAAAAGCTGCACACTACCATTCTCAGACCAATCAAGTAGAGTGCAACATTTTCTTTCATATAATGCTTCATAGGGTGCCATAAAAATGCTTGCTTGATAGCTATTATTGTAGGCAAACTCTACAAGAGGAATGTGGTCTTCCCAGAAACCACCAAAATTCAGAATGCATAGATGCAAAAGATCTTCATGAATTTTATTAACTCATTCTGTTTGTCCATCTGTTTGCGGATGAAATGCAGTGCTCATAGCCAATTTAGTGCCCAAGTCTTCATGCACTGCAATCCAGAATTTGGAAGTGAATCTACTATCATGATCTAAAACAATTGACATTGGAATGCCATGGAGTCTAATAATTTCTCTAATATATAGCTTTTCCAGTCTTTCCACGGAATCGGTCAGTCTCATTGGAATAAAATAGGCCAATTTGGTCAATCGATCAACTATAACCCAAATAGAATCAGCACCCGATCTAGACTTAGATAAACCCATAACAAAATTCATAGAAATATCAAGCCATTTCCATTCTGGAATAGATAGAGGATTAAGAAGTCCTCCAGGTCTTTGATGTTCTGCCTTAGCAAGATTATAAGCATGACACTTTGCCATGAATTCTGCCACACACTTTTTCATACCAGGCCACCAAAATGATCTCTTCAAGTCTTGATATATTTTAGTGCTCCCTGGGAGGACTTGATAACCTGAATTATGGCCTTCTATTTGAATCTCTTCATGCATTGACTTGGGAATTTATATACGATTTTCTAAATAGATCACTGTCCCGTGCAATCGCAAACCATGACGGCGACCACTTTTAATATCCATCTTGAACTTTAAGTATTCATCATCTTTAGTTTGAGAGATGAAAACATCTCTATGAAAGGTGGGCTATATATTGAGCTCATCACATCACCATGGATAGAAACAATTTCCATCTTTTGGAATTCTTCTGTTAATGAACTTGTAGAAATCATTGCTGATAATATTGTACAACAACTAAGGACATCTGCCACCATATTTGCTCTACCAAGGTGGTACTGAATGTCTAAATCATAGTCACTAATGAGTTCAAGCCATCTTCTTTGATGACAATTTAATTCACATTAAGTGAAGATGTACTTTAAACTTCGGTGATCAGTGAAAATGGAACATTGAACTCCGTACAAATAATGATGCCATATTTTCAATGCAAAAATTACTACAGCAAGTTCTAGATCATGTATTAGATAATTTCTCTCATGTGGCCTCAACTAATGTGAAGCATATGCAATCACTTTTCCTTCTTGCATTAACACACATCCTAATCCAATTCCTGAATCATCAGTATAATAGTTCAAGCCTTCTTTAGGTAGAACTAACATTGGAGCAGTAGAAAGTGCATCTTTTAGTGTTTGAAATGCATTCTCACATTCAAAACTCTAAGCAAATGGGCTAGCTTTCTGAGTGAGTTTTGTCAATGGAGAAGCAATTTGAGAGAAGCCTTTAACAAATTTTTTATAATACCCTGCTAAGCCTAAAAAACTTCTTATATCTGTTACTGTCTTGGGTTGTATCCAATCATGGATTGCACTTATTTTCTATCGATCTGCTCAGATTCCCTGAGCATCTACTACATGGCCCAAGAAAGCTATAGAATTTAGCTAGAATTTGCATTTAGAGAATTTGGCATAGAGTTCATGATTACATAAAGTTTTTAATACTATTCTTAAATGATTCTCATAATTGCTCAGGGTCTTGGAGTATATGAGAATATCATCAATAAATGCTATAACAAATTTATCTAAATAGGGCTTTAAGACTCGCTGCATTAAGTCCATAAAAATTGATGGTGCATTTGTGAGCCCAAAAGACATCACAAGAAACTTATAATGTTCGTACCGTGTACGAAACACTGTTTTCTCCACATCTGAATCCTTTACTTGAAGTTGATGATACCCTGATCTCAAATTAATCTTGGAGAATACTACTGTGCTGGATAATTGATCCAAATCATCAATTCTAGGTAGTGGATATTTATTTTTAATAGTGATCTTGTTCAATTCTCTATAATCTATGCACATCCTCATAGAACCATCTTTCTTTTTGACAAATAAGATTGGCGCTCCCCAAGGAGACATGCTAGGTTTAATGAAGCCTTTATTTAGGAGTTCTTGTAATTGCTCACTAAGTTCTTGTAGTTCTTTAGGAGCCACTATGTATAGTGCTTTAGAAATTGGTTGTGTATCAAGAATTAGATTTATTGCAAACTTAACTTCTCTTAGTGGAGGTAACCTAGAAAGATCTTTTGGAAATACATCAGGAAATTCTTTAACAACTCTGATTTTTGAAAGTGGGATATCTTCTTTACTTTCACCAATCATGGTGACTAAGAATGCAACACAGCCTTTAGTTACCAACTTTTCTACTTAAATTGCATTAATCAATGAGCATTGGGTGCTAAACCTCCCTATGAAGGTTTCATCAGCATCTTATGATGATAAAGGAATATTCTTTTGTTGATAATTAATCATAGCATTATGTGCACTAAGCCAATTCATTCTTAATATGATATCAAAGTTTGCTATAGGTAGGATGATTAACTTGGCCTAGAATGTCTTTCTGTTCAAGGGTACTTGGAGATTATAGAATTGAGTTGTGCTAAGTTGGGTTCCAGAAGGAAGTTCAACATTTAAGGTTCTAGCCATCTTATAACATGGCAACTTTAGACTTTCAGCAAAACTTTCAGATATAAATGAATGACTTGCTTCCGTATCAAATAATATTTTGCAAGGATAGTTATTAACACAAATGGTCTTTAAATTAAGCATACTTATCTATGATTATTCAAATTTACTATTGCTTAGAATAAAAATTTAAAATTAAATATATGTACCTAATATGATGTTGTTGTCTTCAATAGCCTCTACTGGAGTAAGGGTGTAATCCCTAGCAGGTCCAGATGGCCTTCTAAAGACTTGTTGTTGAGGAGGCTTGGAAGTACTAGGTTGAGTTGTATTACTTCCAACCTTCTGATGAGTTGATACTGTAGGTTGCTGAGAAGACATAATGGTAAGAGGTTGACTCCTACGATTGAACAAAGTAGGATTAAGAACTTGATTTCTCTTTGGACCATCAATTTATGCACTGTCGATTATCACATCATAGTTACATTGTTGATAAAAATTTCCCTTCCTTCCACATGTATAACAACATTGCTTATTATGATAACACTTTCTGAAGGGATGAGGGCTTGTGCACCCATTATAAGGATTTGGGGGTGTAGGACCTGCTTTAATTTGATAAACTTTCCCTGAAAAAAATCTAGTCTTTCTGGGATTATGATCCCTATACGAGGTTATGCTGAAGGTTCTTTTATTTTCCTTCTGAGATTGATGCTGGTCTATGACATGAGCTATCTCAATCAGTTCTGTAAAATTGGACAGCCTTAATGGCACCACATGATCCCTTATTGAGTCCCAAAGTCCACTCAAAAATCTGTGGCAATGTGCACCTTCCGTTTGCACCATATCTGGTGCAAATTGAACTAGTCGTCTAAATTCAGATTCATATTTAGAGAGTGTGTTGTTCCCTTGCCTCAGTCTAAGAAACATATCACCTAAGTTATTCTAAAGTGAAGGGGGTATATATTCTGCTCGGAATGCTTCTACAAATTCTTCCCAAGGGATCTCCTTAATGTAGTAATTAACAAAAGTGTACCATGGAGATTATCCCACTAGTATTCAGCTTCTTCTTGGAACATGTGAGTGACTAATCTGACTGATTCAGCATCTGGATAGTTAATACTAGTTAAATTCTTTTTCACTATTTTGAGCCAGTTGGTTGTGTCCATGGTTGAAATATTTTCATTAAAATTAGGGGTTCTCAATCTAATAAAGCTGTGTAAGAGACCATCTGTAGGCTGTTGATATTAATGGGAAGGATGGTAAGGTACATGATTCATAGGTGCTGGGGACGGATTATGCTGCATCATGATTAATCTCTCTATCCTTTCAGATTGCTGGGCATTGGTCGCTACTAATGTTTTTACTGCATTTAAAAGTGCATTGAGTTTGGCAGAATTACTGCTAGACACAGCAGGGGTTGAGGATGACTGTCTGGGATTCATTTTGTACATGTATTTAAAAATCATAGCATTTTGAGAGATTTCAAAAGCAGCGAGTTTATTTTATTGCTTATTTTAAGATAACTCGTACAATGAGAAGAAAGTACATCAAGCTTATTAGAACATTTTTTAATATATTCGGTTGAAAAAGCAAGACAGAAGTCCTCCAAAGTGACTTCTCGATGTTCTCTCCTTCGTATAGTGTGAGTTTTGGAAGAGTGGCATCCCACCAATCTTCTGCTTGATCTTGAAGTAATCTTGTTTCTAATTCAAATCTAATGTTATCAGGGCAGTCTATAACTTCAAGAGTGCTCTTCACACGCTTTAGCCATTTTTTGGCCAAAGGAGGAAGATCAAATCCTCTAAACATGGCATGGCGAAGCATTTGTTCCAATATTTGTACTCCTAGTTTTGACACTTCTTCTATCTATCTTCCATAAAGTTGTCCACACTGGAAGTCCAATTCCCATATGGCTTCAAATCTTCTGATATAGTCTCTGGTCGACATTCCTCAAGTTTTATATGTCCTATATGTTTAATCATGTTCAATAAATTTGATTGAGCAATTTATATCTCGTAAGTTTCTAATATATAAGTTTTGTAATTTATTATTTTATCTTAAGAATGTTAGTATTTTATACTCACTATTCTGATTATAAAGTATTATGGATATTATTCTAGTATTCAATTAGTGATTGTAAGTCATAAGAACTATCCATTAGGTAGATAGGAATACAAATTCCAATCTAACACCTTATGGAGTTCTCTGATACCAACTGTGGCGGCTGCCCCTTAATCATTCGAGGTTAAGAGGTGGTTGTCAATGGGCAAACCCTCACTTAGCATTTAGATTAAGGATGAATCTCTCTAATCAAATGTTATGGGAAGATATGCCATAATAAGGGGAACAAAGCAAAAGAGAGACAACCACTGAATGAGCATACTATAATATATCAGAAAGCGAAAGAAAGATAAGTAATTACATCCATACAATCTAAATAAGAACTATACAACTCAGAATACATAAGCATAAAAAGAAAAGCAGTTTAAATCTTGTATTATTAAAAAACAACATTAAAAGCTTAAGTAGAAACTAAGGTCACTCAATCCTCACAAAATAAAAGGAAATAACTAAGAGTCTTCTCCTGCACGCTCCTCCTCCTGAATCAGATCTTCAGAAGGTTCCACAACCTTGAAAAGCTCAAAATCTACCATTGTCAGTTTTACAATGATAGGGCCCGCCAACAAAAGAAAATATTGTTAGACAAAATATCTAAGTACATTTTAGGCTGCAAATTATTAATTTAAATAATATCACAACTTAACTTAAGAAACTTTAGGAGCAGAAAAGCATCAAAGAAAAGTGATAAAGTTATAATTAACTTAATTATAACTCAAACAAAGTTGAGGTAAGCACATACCTCAACTCAAGCTGCAAAAAAGGGTAAAGCAACACATAATGAAATCTACTAACTACAAGGAAATTCCTAAGTAATATGATCAATTTAATACATGCTGGTTTATAATATAAAATAAAAGTACTGCCATAAAACATGCTGACAGACTGTAAATACACGTCTGTGTTTGCACGCAAGTGTACGTGGTCTGAAGTAATAAGTGGAAAGTGTCAGTTTCCGAGATTTATAGAACCACGGAGAATTGGTTGTTTGTTACTAAGGTTTATCTATTTACCTTAAATTAAATCAAGTGCATATTGTTGCTCCTTGAGTTTTATCTCAAGGTTTCACAAATTCAAATCTTGTGCACCAAATGAACACACAGTCAGTTCTATTTCGGCACAAAGATTCTTATAAGATTTTAGGTTTGTAATTTTCGTCTTATCTCTTGATCAAGGAGATGAGGATTATTAAATTTTTAAGATCTTATAAGCATTGATTCCACTAGGAGCATCACTCACATTGCACATAGTTGAATTAAGGGAATAATACATTGGGCTCAATGACTATGTCACCTCGTTCATGAGCACACAACTATTTCATTCCCTCCCTCAATTATGTTGAGCTAAGGAGCTTACTTAGTGGGTCTTAGCATCACACGCATTAACACTTTAGTTGAGCTTAGATTAAGGTGCACTAAGCTCAAGAACTTTTCTCACATAGTTCTAAGCTCTCATGCACTCATAGATCTAGCATCTAACTAAAGGTGAGCTATAAAGCACAAGACACTTTAGTTCTTGAGCTCATTAGTTCATGTTCCTTTAATTCACAGCCAAGACTAAAGTAATACTAAGCATTTCTTGAGCAAGGCATTGAGTTCATACATTTTATTAATATTTGAGGAAAACTTCATACAATTAAAATGTAACTATCAAACACATGGGATTACCCCAAGCCTCCCTAAGGGAGATTTAGCTATCCATTACAAAAGAGATGAAAAAGAACACATACATGGATAAAGACCCTTTCATGATCAAATATGAAAAGAAATTACAAAAGAAGAGTTAAGAAGATACTAGGAACGTTCCTTAGAAGTTCTCCAGATCCTTCTTCTCCTTCTTGAAGTTCCTCTCTTAGGTCGCTAATGCTGCCTTCCTTCTTCTTCTCCTTGGTAAATTGGCTCTTCCACCCTTGGGGAGTTCCTCTCTTTGACTATGTAACCCTTATCCTTACTTAAGTGATTTGAGCGAAAATTGGAACCCTCCTCTTATCAAGAGGAGTGATATATATTGGAGAGGGGCTGCATTCATCCCACTTAAGATCCAAACCAGTATTTCCATTTGAAAATTCTGAGCAATGATGACAAAAATCCTAATTGATGGTGAGGTGACCAATATCTTCATTTATTTTGCTAATAGATCACCTTATAAGCCTCCTTTTCATTTGAAAACATAGTAGTTGCAGAGGGAATGATGGTTGGGGACAAGATGCAGGTTGGAGGTCTTGTCCCAGCCGCAATAAATGCTTCAGCCAGAGAAAATTGCGGCGGGTCGCAGCAGCTCACGGTAGCGCGCTACGACGCGCTGCGGCGTGCAATGGCGCAAGCAATTTGCGCTAAGTGTCCCGCTGTCGTGCACTACCGCATCTATTTTTCGCAAAGTGTCCCGCTGCAGTGCTAGCATTTTGCAAATTGCACCACTGCAGCACACTGTAGCGGGAGCATTTCACAAAATGCTTTGCTGCAGCGCATGGTAGCGCCAGAATTTGCAAATTGGACCGCTACAAGCGCGCTGTAGCTGTATCATTTTGCAAATCGCACCGCTGCAGCACACGATCGTGCCCGCGGTTCACAACTTAAACCGCTGCAAGTGCGCGATCATGCCCACGGCTCGCAAGTTGAACTACTGCAGCACGCGTCAGCGCCAGATTTTGCAAAATGACCCGCTGCAGCACGCTATAGTTGTAGTATTTCACAAAATGCTCTGCTGTAGTGCGCGACAGCGCCTGTATTTCGCAACTTGACCCGCTGCAGTTCGCTCATGCTATAGCGCGCGGCAGCGGTTTCCTTTGAAAATATGGAAAATTTGCATAAATGTCTCAGAACTCCTTTGGATAAGCCATTTTCTTGAAAAGATAGATAAAATTTTGATTAAGGAGCAATTTAAAGATCAGAAATGAATGAAATTTTCCTTTATTTTAGATATAATTTATGGATTCATCACACCCACACACTTAAATTCTTGCTCGTCCTCGAGTAAGCTCAAAATGGTGTTTTTTTCTGTTTTATAGGCATGATAGTCGACATAAGATATCAATTTAGAATAATTGTAAGCCAAAGCATGTGCGTAACAAAAATGATCCAAAACATTTAGCATTTAGATGTTCTAACCTCGGATATGAAATAAGGTTAATCAATTAATCTCCAAGAACTTGATTTTCATGCTTCGCACTAGGTGATGGGTAAAGTTCCTTGGAAAGCCTGGACTAGAGAGGTAGTAAAAGACTCAAGAGTTTTGTGTCATATGTGCTCCTTCTTATGAATCACAAAGATGAAAAGATTAAAGGACAGATATTTTTCTTCATCCTTTCACATTTTGATCATTTGGGAGAGATATTTTTCATCATCCCTCTTTAATATATATTTTTTTTCTTTTCATTCTTAGGGATAGATACTTTTCTTCATCCCCAATATACATCTTTGTGAACATGAAGTCCTACGGGAGCATAGCACACTCTTTTAGAGTACTCACCATAATCTCTAGTCATTAGTCCAATGCCTTCCCCCACACTTAGTTCATGGTATTAATTTAAATTTTTGGAGATAAATTATCCTCCATCCATTCCTTAGTTAAAACACTTTAATGCTCATAATGTATTTGATCATCTTTTTGTTAAGCACTCTTTTACTTTATATCAAATGATTTCAATCACTTTAGTTAAGCACATGTCTTGACTTACATATCAAAAATCTAAATTGAAATTTTGTGACTCTCATTTCGTTGAAAACTCAGAAAAATTTGTCATTTTTGGATACTAGAAAATTAGGGAAGATGAGAATTCATAAATTAATATCTCACACAAAATGAAAGTATGCAAAGAAAAACAGCTAATACAAAAAATAATAAAAAGGAAACTACAACCTATTTAATCTTGAGTTGCCTCCCAATTAGTGCTTATTTTAATGTCTCAGCCTGACACGAGAAATACCTCTTTGTGATACCTTCATCTGGGTGGTCTTGAAGGGTCCATCTACCGTTTTCTTGAAAGATTCTTCCTCCAAGTATAACTTCAGCCGATTTCTATTTACCTTAAAAGTGCCATCTTTAGAGGCGACTTCAACTGCTCCATGAGGAAAAACCATTGTGATAGTGAATGGTCCTGTCCATCTTGACTTTAGCTTTCCTGGAAATAGTCTTAATCTTGAGTTAAAAAGCAGTACTTTCATTCTAGGTTGAAAATGTTTTGGCTCAATCAGCTTATCATGCCATTTTTTTATTTTCTTTTTATACAACTTGGCACTCTCATAGGCATTTAACCTGAATTTGTCAAGTTCATTTAATTGCAGCATTTTTTGCACACCTACTTTTTGGGAGTCAAAGTTTAATTTTCTTATTGCCCAAAAAGCTCGGTGATCCAATTCTACCGGAAGGTGACATGATTTTCCGTGAATGAGCTTATATGGAGACATTCCTAAAGGGGTTTTAAAGGCAGTTCTATAAGCCACAGGGCATTCTAAAGCTTTGAAGTCCAATCCTTTCTATTTTGATTCACAGTTTTCTCTAGAATTTGCTTAAGCTCTCTGTTGGAGACTTCAACCTGCCCACTAGTTTGAGTATGCTATGGAGTACCCACCTTATGCCTGACCCCATAGCTTTTTAAGACATTTTCCAACTGCCAATTGCAAAAATGTTTTTCCCCATCACTGATTAAAAATCTGGGCATCCCAAATCTAGCTAGCATGTGCTCCTTGAGAAATTTAATAACAATTTTAGCATCATTGTTCACAGATGCTAATGCCTCAACCCATTTGTACACATATTCAACTGCCACAAGAATATACATATTGGTTTGGGATAAGGGAAATGGTTCCATGAAGTTGATTCCCCACACATCAAATAGCTCTACTTCAAAAATTCCATTTAAAGGGAGCTCATCCCTTTTGCTTAAATTCCTGGTTCTTTGGCGCTTATCACAGCTTTTGATAAAGTCGACGACATCTTTGAACAAATGGGGCCAAAAGAATCCGGATTGAAGCACCTTTGTAGCTGTTCGTTCAATCCCATGGTGCCCTCTGTGCGGAGATGTGTGATAATGATAGAGAATATTTCTAATGTATGAATCAGGGACACATCTCCTTAGGAGTTGATCATTGCAACACTTGTACAAAAATGGATCATACCAAAAGTAATTTTTGATATCTGCGAAAAAAAAAATTCTTTGTTGGTAACTCATGTCTTTTGGTATGACTCTACCTGCGAGATAATTTGCAATGTCAGCGAACCAAGGAGAATAATTTGAAGCGACAGTGTAAAGCTTCTCATCGGGGAATGATTCACAAATTTTGGTTAGCTTATCATTATCCAAGTGGGTCAATCTAGATAAATAATCTGCAAGCACATTCTCACTTCCTTTCTTATCCTGGATTTCAAGATCAAATTCTTGCAAGAGCAACACCCATCGTATCAAGCGCAGTTTTGCTTCTTTCTTTTGAATGAGATACATAAAAGCTGCATGACCAGTATAAACAATAGTTTTTGACCCAATGAGATAAGACCAAAATTTAGTAAAGGCAAAGATGACAGTTTAAAGTTTCTTTTCCGTGGTAGCATAATTTCTTTGAGCATCATCTAGGAGCTTACTAGCATAGTAAATTGAATAGAAGGTTCTCTCCTTTCGCTACCCAAGGACAACACCAACTGCAAAATCACTCGCATCACACATAATTTCAAAAGGTGAATCCTAGTTTGGAGTAGAAATTATTGGAGCAGAGATTAAAGCAGTTTTTATGGCATTGAAACTTTTTAAGCAACTCTCATCAAAGCTGAACTCGACATCCTTCCCTAGTAATCTACAGAGTGGCATGCTTAGATTTGAGAAAGTCCTTGATAAATCTTTTATAAAAACATGCATGCCCAAGGAAGATTCTAATTCCTTTCACATTGATGGGAGGGGGAAGTTTTTCAATTACCTCAACCTTAGCCTTATCAACTGTTATCCCTCTTCTTAAAAGCAAGTGCCCAAGAACAATGCCCTCCTTGACCATGAAGTGACATTTTTCCCAATTCAAGATTAGATTTGTTCTTCACATCATTATAAAATCTTTTCTAAATTAGTTAGCAATGATTGAAAGAGCTCCCGACGATAGAGAAGTCGTCCATAAAGATTTCTAGAAATTCCCCAATCATGTCAGAAAAAATAGCCATCATACAACGTTGAAAGGTGGCTGGAGCATTGCATAAACCGAATGGCATTCTTCTAAAAGGAAATGTCCCAAAGGGGCAGGTGAAAGTGGTATTCTCTTGGTCTTCAGGTGAAATAAGGAATTGATTATATTCTTAATACCCATCAAGAAAATAAAAATAGGGGATCCCTGTCAATCTATCAAGCATTTGGTCAATAAAAGGAAGAGGATATTGGTCCTTACGAGTAGCTTTATTTAATCTCCTATAATCAATGCACACTCTCCATCCGGTCATGATTCTGGTGGGGCTCAGTTCATGGTTCTCATTAAGAACAACTGTCATCCCACTCTTTTTGGGGACCACATGAATAGGACTTACCCATGGACTATCCAAAATTGGGAAAATTATTCCAGCGATTAAGAGTTTAATGATTTCTTTATGAACTACTTCTTTTATGTTGGGATTTAATCTCCGTTGGGGCTCAATTGAAGGGTTGGAGTTATCTTCCAAAAGGATTTGGTGCATACAAAGAGTTGGACTAACCCCCCTTTAAATCATCTATACTCCAATCGATTGCTCTCTTATACCCTTTTAAAACCTCACATAGAAGATTCTCTTAATATTGGGTTAATAGGGAGGAGATTATTACAGCAAGGGATTCTTTTTCCTTCTAGATAAGTGTATTTTAAATGCGAGGGAAGGGGCTTCAGTTCTAATTCTGGGGGGAGGATTATATAGGGCTGAATTATTTTTCTCTCCTTAACCAACTCCTTAATCACATCCGTGTTCATGAGGTCCTTATCTTCCTCCCATACTAATAGTCCTTCTTCATCCGTATATCTCATTACCCACACTTCTTCTATTGAAATGATTTTCCAACACTCCTCATTAGGTTTAGATGGGTATCTCATAGAATCATTCACATGAAACTTAATCTCCTCCTCCCCATATCACAACTTCACTTCCCCTTTATCTACATCAATCAAGGTTCTTCCAGTGGCCAAGAAAGGTCTACCTAGGATAATAGGAATTTATTGATTTTCATCTTCCATATCTAAGTTGATGAAATCAGCAGGGAAGATGAATTTGTCAACCTTTACGAGCACATTTTCGACTATTCCTAAAGGAGATTTTATGGATCTATCAGCAAATTGGAGGAGAATAAAGGTGGGTTTTAGGTGATCAATTTCTAACTTCTTAAATATGTAAAAAGGTATCAAATTAATGGACGCACCTAGATCATAGAGGGCCTTTTGGAAGGACTGGCTTCTAATAGTGCAAGGGATAGTGAAACTCCCCAGATCTTTCTTCTTGATGGGAATCTTTTTCTGAAGGATTGCACTGTACTCTTCTATTAATGCTACAGTTTCTTTTTCATGGATTTTTCTTTTCTTGGAGAGGATATCTTTCATAAGCTTAGCATAACTAGGCATTTATTCTATAGCTTCTACAAATGGGACATTTATGTGAAGAGTTTTAAAAGTTTCCAGGAATTTGTGATATTGTACATCAAGTTTCTCCTTGGCTAAATGTTGAGGATAATGTATATTAGGTACTGCCTTGAGTTGATCTCTAGATTCTTCCCTTCTTCATCTTGAACATCAATCCTCTCTTTTTTGACTGTTTCTTCTTCCTCCCCCTTTTCCTCTCTAGTTATCTCTATGTTTTCCTGAATTCCCTTTCTCACAACTAGGTTGGTAATTTTTCCACTTCTTACAATTATTGCATTCCCTAACCCCTCTTCATAGTTACTGATGACTCCAACTAATGAATGTTGCTCTAACTGTTTCATGATTTCCTTTAGCTTTTGTTCTATTCTATTTACTGACTCTTCTTGCCTTAACAAGTGTGTTCGTGCCTATTTAAGTTGGCATCAGTTTTATTCCTGAATTTGGTTGTGGAGGTTCTGAATTCAAATAGTGAGTTTTCCAATCTCTCCCTATTCCTTCCATGATTCAAAATTACATTGACATTTCTTAACTCACCATCTTTCTCATGACAAGAATCTACATACCTGCATTCAAATTTCTTAGTGAGTTGAGAGGTTTGCTTTTTGAGCTCAAGGATTTGCTGTGAATTTCTGAGTGAGTTATATTCATTTTTATTATGGTGATCATTCCTATGGAGAGGCCGTTGGTAGGCATTATTTGTCATTTCATCCAAGAGGTCGTAAGCCTCTAATTAGGTTTTATAACTAAGAGAACCCTCGGCAGTTGCATCAATGAGTGTCCTTGTAGGGGCATTCAATCCATTGTAAAATGTTTGAACTTGCATCCATAAAGGAAACCCATAATGAGGGCAACGCCTCAGGTATTCTTAAAATTGATCCCATCTATCATAAAGTGTCTCCCCTTTCAACTGAGTAAAGTTGGTTATCTCAATTCTCAACCGAAGCAGTTTTTGCTGGAGGGAAATATTTGGCTAAGAGTTTCTTAGCCAAATCGTCCCACATCCGGATGGAATCGCTTGGAAGA
Organism: Gastrodia elata; assembly: GCA_016760335.1. NCBI lineage: Eukaryota > Viridiplantae > Streptophyta > Magnoliopsida > Asparagales > Orchidaceae > Gastrodia > Gastrodia elata. The sequence continues at coordinate 40,355,926 of CM028680.1, read as the reverse complement.
GAGCTGAGCCAACCCTTGGCTCTATCTCGTAAAGAGAATGAGAAAAGCCGTAATTTAACTCCGTTTTCAGAGACGTCGTTAAACCTGAAGGTCTCACATATTTCAAGAAAAGTTGAAATATGTAAATTCGAATCTTCATTGGGTAATCCCCCAAACTGATTATTTTGTACCATAATCAGTGTGGAGGGTTTGATCTCAAAGTTATTGGCTTTAATATTAGGCCTAATAATTGTATGGGGGATTCCCCTAACAGTGGGAAGTGCATAATCTCTTAGTGCTTTCCCCCTAGCCACTCCTACTGGTCTCCAAATGGCTCTACAGAATTTTCATTAGCATTATCTATAATGGCTTATTGGTTCAAAATGTTTTGTTCTCTCCTAACCTACAGGTAGGTTCTTTCAATTTCTGGGTTAAACAGATAATTCGTGCAAACTCTTCTACTCATACACTACAATAATCAGGCTATCAAGAACAAATTTAATAATAATGTTCAGAAGTTCAACAGAAATAAAAGGACAGAAACAAAAAACATAAGTGTTTATAATTACAAAAATAAAAAATTAAAAGTATATGCAAGAAAAAACTTAAATCACTAGCTGCTTATAGATTATCCTCAATGCGAAATAAATTCCAATTCCCCGGCAACGACGCCAAAAGCTTGACAGGCTGTAAATACACATCTGCATTTGGACGCAAGTGTACATGGTCTGAAGTAATAAGTGAAAAGTGTTAGTTTCTGGGGTTTATCAAACCACAGAGAATGGTTGTTCTGTTACTAAGGTTTATCTATTCTCACTAGTGTTTAAGCTATGATGTAATTGGTTTGAGTTGGTTCTAAACTAAGCACAATAATCACTAAGTATAAATTAAGTTAGATAAGAGAAAGAGGAGAGTTAGGTTCATCCCATATGTCGTGATAAGTTACTTATGCATGATGATTTCTCAAGCGTAGTCTTTCATTTACTTTAAATTAAATCAAGTGCACATTGTTGCTCCTTGAGTTTTATCTCAAGATATCACAAGTTCAAATCTTGTGCACAAAATAAACACACAGTCGGTTCTATTTTGGCACGAAGATTCTTATAAGATTTTAGGTTTGTAATTTTCATCTTATCTCTTGATCAAGGAGATGAGGATTATTAAATTTTTAAGATCTTATAAGCATTGATTCCACTAGGAGTGTCACTTGCATTGCACAAAGTTGAAGTGAGGGAATAATACATTGGGCTCAATGATTATGTCACCTCAATCATGAGCACACAACTATTTCATTCCCTCCCTCAATTATGTTGAGCTAAGGAGCTCACTTAGTGGGTTTTAGCATCACACGCATCAACACTTTAGTTGAGCTTAGATTAAGGTGCACTAATGAATCCATAAATTATGTCTAAAATAAAGGAAAACTCATTCATTTTTGAACTTTAAACTACTCATAAATCAAATTTTATCTATCTTTTTCAGGAAAATGGCACCCAGAGGAGCTCTGTGACAATTTTTGCAAGATTCCTAATTTTTTCAAAGGAATCCGCTGTCGCGCTCTGCAGCGGATCCATTTGTGAACCACGGGTGTGATAGCGCACTGCAGCAGGTCCATTTGCGAACCACGGGCACGGTAGCGCGCTGCAGTGGGTCTATTTGTGAACCACGGGCACGATAGCGCGCTGCAGCGGATTCATTTGCGAACTGCGGGCGCAACAGCGCGCTGCAGCGGGTCATTTTGCAAATTGAGCCGCTCCCACGAGCTGCAGCGGAGCATTTTGTGAAATGCTCCCGCTATAGCACGCTGTAGTGGTACAATTTGCCAAATCAACCGCTATAGCGCACTGCAATGGGTAAATTTGGGAAATGTGGACGTGGTAGCACGCGGCAGCGAGAGACTTAGCATTCTTTTGCTTGCTCCATTGCGCGCCACAGTGCGCCGCAGCGCGCTGCAGTGGCCGCTGCCAATTTTGCCAGTCTGATGCATTTATTACGGCTGGGATAAGACCCGCAACCTGCATCTTGTCCCCAGCCATCATTCCCTGCTGCAGCTCTGATTTTCAATGGAAGATGGCCTCTTGATTTGATAAGAAGGATAAACGAAGAAGGATATTAGTCACTTCATCTTTATTTTTGGATTTGCTATCATTACTTCAAATTTCTTTTATCAATTTGCTAGTTTTAGAGAGGATGAAGGAGTATGCTGCCCCTCTCCTATAAATACACCTCCTCTTGACTAGAGGAGGGTTCACAATTTTGCTCAAGACATTAAGTAAAGAGGAGGAGTGCATAAGGAGAAGTGAGGAACTCCCCAAGGGTGGCAAGGCAAGGCTCTAGCTAAGGAGGAAGAGAAAGAAGGTAGCACTAGCGACTTAAGGGAGGAGCTTGAAGAAGGAGTAGAAGAAATATGGAGAACTTCCAAGGAATGTTCTTAGTATCTTCTAAACTTTTCTCTTGTATTTTCTTTTCTTTGTTGATCATGAAAGGGTCTTTATTCATGTATGCGTTTTTCTTCACTTCCTTTATAATGAGTAGCTAAATCTTGGGGAGGGTTGGGGAATTCCCATGTGTATGTGTTATTAATAATGTATGAAGTTTTCCTCAAGCGAAATTAAATTGTAAAAGGACATAAATGAAATATGCTTTTTATTATTTGGTCTTGAATGTGGATAAATGGTAATGAACTAATACTTTCAAGAACTAAATTGTCTTGTGCTCCATAGATCACACTAGGTTGGATGCTAGGTTTATGAGTGCATGAGAGCTTAGAACTATGTGACAAAGTTCTTGAGCTTAATGCACCTTAATCTAAGCTAAATCAAAGTGTTGATGCATGTGATGCTAAGACCCACTAAATGAGCTCCTTAGCTCAACATAATTGAGATAAAGGAAGAAATAGTTAAGTGTTGATAAACTAAGTAACATAGTCATTGAGCCCAACATATTAATCCCTAATCTCAACTATATGGGATGCAAGTGATGCTCATAGTAGAATCAATGCTTATAAGATCCTAAAGCATCAATAATCATAATCTCCTTGATCAAGAGATGAGATGACAATCTAAAACCTAAAATCTTATAAGAATCTTTGTGTCGAAGTAGAACCAAATGTGTGTTCATTTTGTGCACAAGATTTGAACTTGTGAGACTTTGAGATAAAATCTCAAGTTGATCAATGTGCACTTGATAAACAAAATATAAATGAAAGACGAAGCTTGAGAAATCAAAGGTACATTGGTAATGTATCATCGCATGAGGAATAACCCCAATTCTCCTCTCTCTTTTATCTAGCTTATCTTCATTTAGTAGTTACTGTGCTAAGTCTAGGACCAACTCATCAATTAAATCATAGCTTAAACATTAGTGAGAATAGATAGACCTTAGTAACAAAAAAAACCAATTCTCTGTGGTTCGATAAATCCCGAAAAGTAACTCTTTTCACTTATTACTTCAGACCACGTACACTTGCGTGCGAGCGCAGACGTGTATTTACAGTATGTCAAGTTTTTGGCGTCATTGCCGGGGAATTGGTATTGTTTTGTATTAAGTATAATCTATAAGTAGCTAATGATTTAAGCCTTTCTTGCATATATTTCTAGTTTTTGATTTTTTGTAATTATAGGAACTGTTATCTTACATTTTTTGCTTATCTTATTTTTGCTAACTTGTTGAACTTTATTGCTAAATTTGTTCTTGATAGCCTTATTGTTATTTGTATGAGTAGAAGAGTTTGCGCTGAATATCTTTTTGATCCAGAAATTGAGAGAACATATTTACAAGCTAGGAGAGAACAAAATCTTTCAAATCAATAAGCCATAATGGACAACTATAATGAAGATATAGGAGAACCTTTAGGAAAGATTAGGGGAAGAGCACTCAGAGACTATGCACTACCCACTGTTAGGGGAATCTCCCATGCTATTGTTAGGCCAAACATTGAAGCCAATAATTTTGAGATTAAACCTTCCACACTGAGTATGGTACAAAATAATCAGTTTGGGGGATTAGCCACTGAAGACTCGAACTCACATATTTCAACTTTTCTTGAAATATGTGACACCTTCAGGTTTAATGGCATTTCTGAAGACACAGTTAAATTGCAGCTTTTCCCATTCTCTTTACGAGATAGAGCCAAGAGTTGGCTCAGCTCTCTACCTAGTGATTTCATCCGGACATGGGATAATTTGGCTAAGAAATTCTTAGCCAAATATTTCCCTCCGATGAAAACCGCTAGATTGAGAATTGAGATCACTAACTTCACTCAGTTGGAAGGTGAGACTCAATATGATGGGTAGGACCATTTTAAGGAATACCTCAGGTGTTGCCCACATCATGGGTTCCCTCTATGGATGCAAGTGCAAACCTTTTACAATGGTTTAAACGCTCCTACGAGGACACTCATAGATGAAGCCGCCGGTGGTTCCATTAGCGGTAAAACCCAAGAGGAAGCTTACGACCTCTTGGAGGAAATGGCATATAATGCTTACCAATGGCCTCTACATAGGAATGATCACCCCAATAGAAAGAAATGTAACTCACTAAGAAATTCACATCAAATCCGTGAACTGCAAAATCAAGTCTCCCAACTCAATAAGAAATTAGAATGTGGGTATATAAACTCTTGTCAAGAGGATGATGGAGGGTCGAGTAATGTTAATATGATTATGAATTATGGAAGGAATAGAGAAAGATTTGAAAATTTGCTTATTGAATTTCGAAATTCCACTACTGAATTCATGAATAAAACTGATACCACTTTAAACTGGCACGAGCACACTCTTCTAAGATAAGAGGAGACAGTTAAAAGAATTGAACAAAAACTAAAAGACATAATGAAGCAGTTAGAGCAACCTTCTTTAGTTGGAGAGATCAGTGAGTATGTAAAAGAATCGGGAAACGCCATAACCTTGAGAAGTGGGAAGGCCACACAAGAGATTTTGAGAAAAGAGAATAGCGAAAACGTAGCAAAAGTAAGAGAGGAAAGGAAAGAGGAAGGAGAAATAATCAGGGCAGAGAAAGGAGTTGCAAGGGATTTAGAAAAGGGAGAAACTAGTGATCAACTTAAGGAATTCCCTCATATACCTTATCCTCAGTGGTTGGCTAAGGAGGAACTCGATGTCCAATATCAAAAATTTCTAGAAACCCTTAAAACTCTTCAAATCAATATCCCTTTGACCAATGCTCTAGAGCAAATGTCTAGCTATGCTAAATTCATGAAAGACATCCTCTCCAAGAAAAGGAAGATTGATGAAAAGGAGACTATAGCACTAACAGAAGAATGTAGTGCAATCCTTCAAAGAAAGATTCCCATCAAAAAGAAGGACCCAGGAAGTTTCACTATCCCTTGCACGATCGGATGTCAATCTTTCCAAAAGGCCCTTTGTGACCTTGGTGTATCTGTTAATTTGATGCCTTTCTACATATTTAAGAAACTAGGAATTGATCAATTAAAACCCACCTCTGTTCTACTCCAATTTGCCGATAGATCAGTAAAATCCCCTTTAGGAATTGTGGAAAATATTCTTGTAAGGGTTGACAAATTCATTTTCCTTGCAGATTTCATAATCTTGGATATGGAAGATGAAAATCAAGAAATTCCTATTATACTAGGTAGACCTTTCTTAACCATAGGACGAACCTTAATTGATGTAGATAAAGGGGAATTGAAGTTGCGTTATGGGGAAGAGGAGATTAAGTTTCAGGTGAATGATTCAATGAGACCCCCTTCTAAACCAAATGAGGATTGTTGGAAGATCAATTTAATAGAAGAAACATAGTTCATGGAAGATGTGGAAGAAGAGCAAATGGTAGCGAGTGATGAAGATGAAGATCCCATTGACACTGAAGTTATTGAAGAACTGATTAAGGAGAAAGATGATTCAACCTTCAATAATTTGTCCTCCTAAAATTGAATTAAAACCTCTTCCCTCACACTTAAAATACACTTACTTAGGGGAAGATGAATCACTTCCTGTAATAATATCCTCATTGTTGACTCAACATCAAGAGAGTCTTTTATGTAAGGTTTTAAAAGAACACAAGAGTGCAATGTGATGTAGTATTGCGGATCTGAAGGAGGTTAGTCCAACTATGTGTATGCATCGTATCTTATTGGAGGATAACTCCAAACCTTCTATTGAGCCTCAGCGGTGATTAAACCCAAACATTAAAGAAGTAGTTCACAAAGAAATCATCAAACTTGTTGATGCTGGAATCATCTTCCCCATCTCTGACAGCCCTTGGGTGAGCCCTATACACGTGTTTCTTAAAAAGAGTGGGATGACTGTTGTTCTCAACAACAATAATGAGCTAATCCCTACTAGAACTGTGACTGGATGGAGAGTGTGCATTGACTATAGGAGATTAAATAAAGCCACTCAAAAAGATTATTATCCCATCCCCTTTATTGACCAAATGCTTGATGGATTGGTAGGAAATCCTTATTTCTACTTTCTTGATGGGTATTCAGGATATAATCAAGTACTGATTGCACCTGAAGACCAAGAGAAAGCAACTTTCACCTGCCCCTTTGGAACATTTGCATTTAGAAGAATGCCTTTTGGATTGTGCAATGCTCCAGCTACTTTTCAACGCTGTATGATGACAATTTTCTTTGACATGATAGGAGAGTTCTTGGAAATTTTTATGGATGACTTTTCTATTGTCGGAACCTCTTTCGATCATTGATTAACTAATTTGGGAAAGGTTTTAAAAAGATGTGAAGAATCAAATTTAATCTTGTATTGGGAAAAATGTCACTTCATGGTTGAAGAAGGGATTATTCTTGGTCATTTAATTTCTAGGAGAGGTATAGAGGTAGATAAAGCAAAGATTGAAGTAATCGAAAAACTTCCCCCTCCCATCAATCTTAAGCTTCCTTGGGCATGCTAGTTTTTATCAAAGATTTATCAAGGATTTCTCAAATATATGTATGCTGCTTTGTAGACTGTTGGAAAGGATGTTGTGTTCAACTTTGATAAGAACTGTTTAAAAGGATTCAACGCTATAAAATCTGCCTTAATCTCTGCTCCAATAATTTCTACCCCAAATTGGGTTTCATCTTTTGAAATTATGTGTGATGCGAGTGACCTTCCAGTAGGTGCTATCCTTGGGCAGCGAAGAGAGCGAACCTTCTATTCAATCTACTATGCTAGTAAACTCCTAGATGATGCTCAAAGATATTATGCTACCACAGAAAAGGAGCTTTTAGCTGTCATTTTTGCTTTCACTAATTTTAGGTCATACCTCATTGGGTCTAAAACTATCATTTACACTAATCATGCTGCTATCAAGTATCTCCTCCAAAAGAAGGAAGCAAAACCACGCTTGATACGTTAGGAGTTGCTCTTGCAAAAATTTGACCTTGAAATCCAAGATAAAAAGGGGAGTGAAAATGTGATTGCTGATCATTTATCTAGATTGACCCACCTTGATCATGATAAGTTGATCAAGATTAGTGAATCTTTCCCCGATGAGAAGCTTTATGGAGTGGCCACAAATGATCCTCCCTGGTTTGCTGACATTGCAAACTACCTTGCAGGAGGAATCATACCAAAAGATATGAGTTACCAACAAAGAAAGAAATTTTTCGCTGATATAAAAAATTACTTTTGGTATGATCCTTTTTTGTATAAGTGTTGCAAAGATCTGCTCCTAAGGAAATGTGTTCCGGACTCTGACACCGAAAATATTATCTTTCATTATCACACATCTCCTTATGGAGGACACCACGGTATTGAGCGAACTACTGCAAAGGTGCTGCAATCTGGATTCGTTTGGCCCCATATGTTCAAGGATGCAGCCGACTTTGTCAAAAGCTATGACAGGTGCCAAAGAATCAGGAACTTAAGCAAAAGGGACAAGCTCCCTTTAAATAGAATTTTTGAAGTAGAACTATTCGATGTATGGGGAATCAATTTTAGGGGACCTTTTCCCTCGTCTCAAGCCAATCTGTATATCCTTGTGGCGGTTGAATATGTCTCAAAATGGGTTGAGGCGGTGGCATGTGTAAACAATGATACTAAAACTGTGATTAAATTTCTCAAGGAAAATGTGCTAGCTAAATTTGGGATGCCTACATTCTTAATCAGTGATGGGGGAAAACACTTTTGCATTAGGCAACTAGAGAATGTATTAAGAAGTTATGGGGTGAGACATAAGGTGGGTACTCCCTACCACCCCCAAACTAGCAGGCAAGTCAATGTCTCCAACAGAGAACTTAAATAAATCTTAGAGAAAATAGTGAACCAAAATAGAAAGGACTGGACTTCAAAACTTCAGGATGCCATGTGGGCTTATAGAACTGCTTTCAAAACCCCTTTAGGAATGTCCCCTTATAAACTCATTTATGGAAAATCATGCCACCTTCTGGTAGAATTAGAGCACCGAGCCTTTTAGGCAATAAAAAATTTAAATTTTGATCCCCAAAAGGTAGGAACACATAGAATGCTACAACTGAATGAACTGGATGAATTCAGGTTAATCGCCTATGAAAGTGCCAAGCTGTATAAAGAGAAAACTAAAAAATGGCACGATAATCTAATAAAGCTAAAACATTTTCAACCCAGAATGAAAGTATTGCTTTTTAACTCTACATTAAGACTTTTTCCAGGGAAACTAAAGTCAAGATGGATAGGACCATTTACTGTCACAAAGATTTCTCCTCATGGAGCAGTTGAGGTCGCCTCCAAAGATGGCACATTTAAGGTAAATGGAAATCATCTTAAGCTCTACTTGGAGGAAGGAATCTTTCAAGAGAAAAGGGGATGGACCCTTCAGGACCCCCCGGATGAAGGTATCACATGAAGAACTTTCTAATGTCAGGCTGAGACACTAAAACAAGCGCTTATTGGGAGGCAACCCATGAATAATTAGGTTGCATTTTTCTTTTTGTACCTTTTTATGTTTTTTTTGTTGTACTTTTTTTTCTTGTGTTTTATTTTAAGATTTCAATTTATGAATTTTCGTATCCCCTCATTTTTATGGCATGCTTAAACTTGCTATTTTTTCAGAATTTTTTGGAAATCACAAATTGACAAGATGGACTTAAATATAAGTAAATGGGTGCAATTCTCAAATAACCAAACACATTATAAGCACAAAGATATTTTAATTGAGGAATGAAGGGAGGATAATCTAATCTCCAAAAACACAATTTAATGCCTTGAACTAAGTGTGGGGGAAGGCATTGGACTTAGACTAGAAATTTGGTGAGAACTCTAAAAAGAGCATGCTAGGCTCCCGTAGGACTTCATAATCACAAAGATGCATATTGGGGATGAAGAAAAATGTCTCTCCATAAGAATGAAAAGAACAAAAATACATATTTAAAAAAATGGATGATGAAAAATATCTCTCCCAAATGATCAAATGTGAAAGGATGAAGAAAAATATCTCTTCTTCAAATCTATTCCTCTTTGTGATTCATAAGAAGGGGCACATATGGCATAACTCTTGGAGACTTTTGACAACCTTTTCTAGTCTAGGGTTCATAATGAACTCTCTCCATCACCTAGTGTCTAGCATGAAAATCAAGATATTTGGAGATTAATTAATTAGACCACCCTTATTACCATGGTTAAAACATTAAATGTTGCTAAATGTTTTGTTTCATTTTTGCTACGCACGAAGATTAACTTAGATTAACTCTAATTGAATTTTTGTGACTATCATCTCTATTGTACAACAAAAATACCATTTTGAGCTTACTTGAGGATGAGCAAGAATTTAAGTGTGGGGTGTGATGAATCCATAAATTATGTCTAAAATAAAGGAAAACTCATTCATTTTTGGCCTTTAAACTGCTCCTAAATCAAATTTTATCTATCTTTTTTAGAAAAATGGCACCCAGAGGAACTCTATGATAATTTTTGCAAGATTCATATTTTTTTCAAAGGAATCCGCTACTACGCGCTCCAGCGCGCTGCAGTGGGTCATTTTGCAAACAAGGACGCTATAGCGCACTGCAGCTGATCCATTTGCGAACTGCGGGCGCAATAGCGCGCTTCAGCGGGTCCATTTGCAAACTGCAGGCGTGGTAGCACGCTGTAGCGGGTCTATTTATGAACTGCGGGCGCGGGAGCGCGCTGCAGCAGATCCATTTGTAAACTGCAGGCACGACAGCGCGCTACAAACGGGTCATTTTACAAATTGAGCTACTACCGCGCGCTACAGCGGAGCATTTTGCGAAATTCTCCAGCTACAGCGTGCTGCAGCGGGTAAATTTGTGAAATGTGGATGCGGTAGCGCGCGGCAGCGAGAGACTTAGCATTCTTTTGCTTGCTCCATTGCGCGCCATAGTGCGCCGCAGTGCGCTGCAGCGCACTGCAATGGCCGCCACCAATTTTGCCAGTCTGATGCATTTATTGCGGCTGGGACAAGACCCTCAACCAGCATCCTATCCTCTGCCATCATACCTTGCTGCAGCTCTGATTTTCAATGGAAGATAGCCTCTTGATTTGATAAGAAGGATAAATAAAGAAGGATATTGGTCACTTCATCTTTATTTTTGGATTTACCATCATTACTTCAGTTTTCGTTTATCAATTTACTGGCTTTGGAGAGGATGAAGGAGTATGCTGCCCCTCTCCTATAAATACACCTCCTCTTAACTAGAGGAGGGTTCACAATTTTGCTCAAGACACTAAGTAAAGAGGAGGAGTGCATAAGAAGAAGTGAGGAACTCCCCAAGGGTGGCAAGGCAAGCTCTAGCTAAGGAGGAGAAGAAAGAAGGCAGCACTAGCAACCTAAGGGAGGAGCTTGAAGAAGGAGAAGAAGAAATTCAGAGAACTTCCAAGGAACGTTCCTAGTATCTTTTAAACCTTACACTTGTATTTTCTTTTCTTATTGATCATGAAAGGGTCTTTATCCATGTATGTGTTTTTCTTCACTTCCTTTATAATGAGTAGCTAAATCTCCCTTGGGGAGGGTTGGGGAATTCTCATGTGTATGTGTTAATATTAATGTATGAAGTTTTCCTCAAGTGAAATTAAATGGTAAAAGGACTTAAATGAAATATGCTTTTTATTATTTGGTCTTGAATGTGGATAAAAGGAAATGAACTAATAATTTCAAGAACTAAATTGTCTTGTGCTCCATAGCTCACACTAGGTTGGATGCTAGGTTTATGAGTGCATGTGAACTTAAAACTATGAGATAAAGTTCTTGAGCTTAATGCACCTTAATCTAAGCTAAATCAAAGTATTCATGCATGTGATGCTAAGACCCACTAAATGAGCTCCTTAGCTCAACATAATTGAGGTAAAGGAAGAAATAGTTGAGTGCTCATGAACTAAGTGACATAGTCATTGAGCCTAACATATTAATCCCTAATCTCAACTATGTGGGATGCAAGTGATGCTCATAGCAGAATCAATACTTATAAGATCCTAAAGCATGAATAATCATAATCTCCTTGATCAAGAGATGAGATGAAAATCTAAAACCTAAAATCTTATAAGAATCTTTATGCCAAAGTAGAACCAAATGTGTGTTCATTTTGTGCACAAGATTTGAACTTGTGAGACTTTGAGATAAAATCTCGAGTTGATCAATGTGCACCTGAAAAACAAAATATAAATAAAAGATGAAGCTTAAGAAATCAAAATTACATTGGTAATGTATCATCACATGGGGAATAACCCCAACTCTCCTCTCTCTTTTATCTAGCTTATCTTCATTTAGTAATTATTGTGCTAAGTATAGGACCAACTCATTAATTAAATCATAGCATAAACATTAGTGATAATAGATAGACCTTAGTAACAAAACAACCAATTCTCTGTGGTTCGATAAATACTGGAAAGTAACTCTTTCCACTTATTTCTTCAGACCACGTACACTTTCATGCGAGCGCAGACGTGTATTTAGAGTCTGTCATGCACTAAGCTCAAGAACTTTTCTCACATAGTTCTAAGCTCTCATGCACTCATAGATCTAGCATCTAACCAAAGGTAAGCTATGGAGCACAAGACACTTTAGTTCTTGAGTTCATTAGTTCATTTTCCTTTAATTCACAATTAAGATTAAAGTAATACTAAGAATTTCTTGAGCAAGGCATTGAGTTCATACATTTTATTAATACTTGAGGAAAACTTCATACAATTAAAATATAACTATCAAACACATGGGATTACCCCAACCATCCCCAAGGGAGATTTAGCTATCCATTACAAAAGAGATGAAAAAGAACATATACATGGATAAAAACCCTTTCATGATCAACTAAGAAAGGAAATTACAAAGGAAGAGTTAAGAAGATACTAGGAACGTTCCTTAGAAGTTCTCCGGATCCTTCTTTTCCTTCTTAAAGTTCCTCTCTTAGGTTGCTAGTGCTGCCTTCCTTCTTCTTCTCCTTGGTAAATTGGCTATTCCTCCCTTGGGGAGTTCCTCTCTTTGACTATGCAACCCTTCTCCTTACTTAAGTGATTTGAGCAAAAATTGGAACCCTCCTCTAGTCAAGAGGAGTGATATATATAGGAGAGGGGCTGCATTCATCCCACTTAAGATCCATACCAGTATTTCCATTTGAAAATTCTGAGCAATGATAGCAAAAATCCTAATTGATGGTGAGGTGACCAATATCTTCATTTATTTAGCCAATACATCATCTTATAAGCCTCCTTTTCATTTGAAAACATAGCAGCTGCAGAGAGAATGATGGCTGGGGACAAGATGCAGGTTGGGGGTCTTGTCCCAGCCGCAATAAATGCTTCAGCCAGAGAAAATTGCGATGGGCCGCTGCAGTGTGCTACGACGCGCTGCGGCGTGCAATAGTGCAAGCAATTTTCGCTAAGTGTCCACCTGTTGCGCGCTACCACATCTATTTTTCACAAAGTGTCCCACTGCAGCACGCTGTAGCGCTAGCATTTTGCAAATCGCAATGCTGCAGCGCACTAGAGCGGGAGCATTTCGCAAAATGCTCGGTTGTAGTGTGCGGTAGCTCCAAAATTTGCAAATTGCACCGCTGCAGCACGCTGGAGCGGTAGCATTTTACAAAATGCTCCGCTGCAGCGCGCGATCGCGCCTACGGTTCGCAAGTTGAACCACTGCAGTGCGCGTTTGCGCCCACGGTTCACAACTTGAACCGATGCAGCGTGCGTCAATGCCAGATTTTGCAAAATGACCCGCTACAGCGCGCTGTAGCGGCAGCATTTCGCAAAATGCTCTGCTGCAGCGTGCGACAGCGCCCATATTTTACAACTTGACACGCTGCAGCACGCTACACCGCTGCAGCGCGCTGTAGTGCATCACAGTGTGCGGCAACAATTTCCTTTGAAAATGTGGAAATTTTGCATAAATATGTCAGAACTCCTATGGATAAGTCGTTTTCCTGAAAAGTTAGATAAAATTTTGATTAAGGAGGAATTTAAATATCAGAAATGATTGAACTTTCCTTTATTTTAGATATAATTTATGGATTCATCACATGCCATAAAGTGAAAACAAGCTGCTGAATAATACAATTTACATGAAAAGTTGTAAGTGCTAAAGGAACTGCTGAATATAATCAAAGTGCTATATAAACAAGAAATATACTAAAAATGCTGTAATTAAGGAAGTACATTGAAAATGTAAAGTAAAAACAATTTAACTTATATAGACATATTCTTACTTAGTCTAGCCAAAAAGTAAAATCTGTTAAAAGAGTCCATCTGCAAATATTTAGGAGAAACATCCCAAATCCAAAATCACTTATTTCCAATTAGTTCATTCTAAGAATCTAGGAGAAACATCCCAAATTAAAGTAATGCCACAAAGTACCTACTGAGCATCTAGGAGAAACATTCTAGAGCAAAAGTAAAGTAACATCTGAGCACCTAGGAGAAACATCCTAGTGCAAAAGTAAAGTTACACTGTCCAGGCAGATTAAGTAAAACATACTCCACTATAAGTTACATAAAGTCATTTCTTTAAATTCTTTCTTTCAATTAAGAATATGTCTTATGAGTGAATCAAAATTAACATAGAAAATATATAATGTTCCATATAATATGTCAAGGTACAAAGTTCAAAACAAGGAAAGCAAAGCATATAATTTTCAATAAATAAAATAGCACTAAATAAACTTTGTGATCACTTTATTTCCTAATTAATTCATTCGATCTAATCTAAACTTATACAAGTTTAGGATCTTCAACATCCAGCTATCGAGTATAAATCCAGAATATCAGTCCTATAAGTTAAAAGAAGTTAGAACTAATCAAGTTCTAACTTATACAAATCACATGACGCTTATTTAAGTTAAATAAATAACTCAAACGTCCTAATTGATGATTTTATGAATCTCAAGCCAATCTTGATTAATATGAATCAAAATAGGAGGATTAAGATGTTAAAATCCAAGTATTTGATTTTAACTTCTTAATCCAATTTATTTTAATACTAATGGTATAAAGTTAAACCCATATTCTCACAAGCTATAATTAAGGTTATTTTATTAAGTAAAAACAAACTTAATAAGACTAATCTTAAATCTAAAGTTTAAATACAAAATAATTGAGAATAAAGGATGAAATTCTAGAAAAACTATAAAACTAAGGTTTCATCTATTAAGTACCAATTTATTAAATAGATGAGCTCTAACCTAAATTTTTAAGCTAGATCATATGATCCTATAGGTTTGAAGAAAAGTGCTAAAGAGAATATTTAAGCTTTGAGTTTGATATTACTTAACTGGAGTTATGATATAATTAACTTATGGAAGGCATAAGGTTAATTAAATTCACCTATGAGACTTAATTTATGACTTAGAGATTTTTAAGAGTTTTAGGGTATTTTCTTAAAATGATAAAATGATGGGATTAATCATCCCAAATGATTCCAAATCAGTTATAATACTGATTTTAAGGGTTTAATTATGAATTTAGGCTATAAGAATGTTTAAACCTAAATTTAGGCAAAATGACCATTTTGCCCCTACTTAAGGGTCTAAAATTCAACTTTATGAATGTGGGCTCTAATCTAGAATTTATTGAAGTAGAATGATTACTTATTGTCTAATATGAGTTTTGATAGTAAGTACATCTACTTTGGATAAGAATTAAGCCTTATAAGGTCAAATTCAGAAGTTTAACTCATAAGGGCAAATTAGTAATTTGACCTAATGAATCCTAATTTTTTGTCAGTTTATTAAAGATTATTATCTAAGGTTTCCATATAACTAAAAATTAGTAAATCTGATGAGTATTGATTAAGTTATAGCCAATACAAGTTTTTGGGTTAATAATTATAGTTTAAGGTGATTAGTGAGTGATTAGTGAAATTAATTATAGAATCACTAAACCAACCACACCACTAAGTTCTATTCTAGTCTAAGAGTAATCAGAAACTAAAATTACTTGATTTGAATTTTTAATTATGCTAATATTTACTTGTAGCGCCCCGCCCCATCGCCGCGCGCAAAAAGGTAAAACTTAAATATCAGATCAGTGGCGGAGCGGTGCGCTACTCGGGGAAATGAGCATCTCCCCGAATAGGCTAAGAGACTGAGCCACACTGAAGGCTGCTGACTCGAACCTAAGAGTAGGATCGAGAGTCAATACTTGTCTTAACTATTAAACTAATACGTACATTGGATTTAAAGAGGTAAATATGAATCCAATATACGTTATCAATATATTCACCAATAGTAGCATTAATAATGTAAGCTTCGTAATTTATTTTCTATCTTGGCGAAGATGACCAAATTGAATATCAATGTAAGTAAATCCTTCTTCTTCATAAAACAAATGGCTTCTATTAGCCATATCAATAATAAAAAGAAGATTCTCAATTTTAAAAATGGGTAAGCTACCCTTTACTTATCTTGGGATCCCCATATTTTTGGGCCATAATCAAAATTCTATTTATTAAGACCTTATTGACTTCATTTTGAAAAAGCTTCATGGGTGGTAGCATAAATTCTTTTCCCATGGAGGCAGGCTTAGGATACATTCTCAATACAATACCGCTTATGTAACACCCCATCCCATCACCGGGCACAAATAAGTTATTTTAAGGAGTAACAATTGGCACTGAAACAGTGTATTACTCGGGAAGGGTACTAAACCTCCTTGAATAAACTAGTCGAGCTAAAAATAAAGAGCTATTGCTTGGACTCGATCTCAAGGGAAGAGGGCTGAGTACTAATGTGGCACCATGCTCCTTAAGTCCACAATCATTGCACTAAGGAGTGGAGTGTCACTCTGGCAAATCCTTCACTTATCATTGGATTAGGTAAGGTCCATAACCCACTCATAAGGGAAGGACATGCACAGAATAACTAAGAAGATCAGTCACTAAACAAGGCATACATACAGAGTGCGAAAGCAAAATGAAATAAACATTACATCCATCCACCATATATTAAGTGAGAAACATCATATAGCTCAACAAATAATAAAGTGCAGAAAAGTAATCACAGTTACAGTACCTGCATTATTACAACATTTAAATGAGTAGTTTAAAAGACTAAAAATAAATCTCTCATCCTCACAAAAGATTGAAAGAAGTCAAAGCAATATCTGGCTCTCCTAACTGAATCTCCTCCTCTAAATACGACACTTCTTCTTCAGCACCCAGCTCCTCAGATCTATCTGAATTTGACATTATCGATTTCATAATGCCAGGGCCCCATCCAATAAAAGAAAAATCTTGTTAGACAATTGTCTAAGTACAATTTAGGCTGAATATTTTACATGAGTTATTAACAATAAAATTAACAATTGCAAATGCTTCTATAAATTAGGTCTACAAACTTATTGCAAAAACCTAAGCACTTTAGGACCTTAAGAATAAAACCGCATTGAATAGAATCATAAGCTTTAGAAATATCCAATTTAGCAATTAAGTTTCCACCCTTTACCTTCTTATTAATATCTTGCATATGCTCTTGAGCCAACAAAACATTATCAGTTATGAACCTTCCTTTAATAAAACCACTTTGATTAGGACTGAGAACCCTATAAAGAATTTTAGCTAACCTATTAACAATGATTCTTGAAATTATTTTATTGAAAACATTACATAAGTTGATAGGCCTAAAATCACTCCAAGTGCTAAGAGTGTTAATTTTAGGAATAAGAACAATAGCAGTAGTAGTAAAAAATCTAGGAAGATAAAAACCTTTTAAAAAATCTATAATTGGATTGCACAAATCTTCATTTATAATAGGCCAGCAATTTTTATAAAAACAAGCTGTGAAACCATCCACCCCAGGAGCTTTATCGTCATCAATTTCAAAAATATTATTATCATCAGAGATAACTTTGGTAACTAAGCTTTCATCAAAAGCATTAATATTAAAGCAACTATATGCAAAACAATTTTAAAAAAATTTAGCAGCAGAATGCTTAATATCTTCATGATCATAAATCCAAACATCCTCTTTTTTAATTTGACTAATCCAATTATTTCTTCTTTTTTGATTAATAATTTTATGAAAGAATTTTGTATTTCTTTCACCATAGATTAATTTATTTAAGCCCATTTTTTGCTGCCAATATTTACTATCCAATTCATAAGAGTGGCAAAGATCAGCATTTAATGTTTTCCAATGAACTCTATCAATTTCAGCATCTGAAGTTTGATAAAGTTCATCAGCTTTATTAACTTCCATTTCAAGCAAATTAATTTTTTCATGAATATTACCAAAAACATTCTTATTCAATTAAATTAAAATGCTTTGAATAGTTTTCATATTTTTCCAAAACTTAATTAAGTTATTCCCCTCAATATTAGCATTCCAACAATTGGCCACAATTGACTTAAAATTCTTATGCAAAGTCCAGATATTTTGGAATTTAAAGTGATTAGACTTAATAAGATTAATTTTGCTAATTTCAAAAAGAAGAGGGGCATGATCAGAAGTACCCTTAGGTAAATGAGAACTTTTGGAGAGAGAATAAGAGTCTAACCAATTAATAGAGATTAGAACTCTATCTAATCTTTCCCAAACCCTTCCATTAGTCCAAGTAAACTTGGGACCACTATAACCAGCATCAATTAAGCCACTATCAAAGATAAAATTATTAAACTCATCCCCCCACGGTTTGGAAGATTAGAATCTTTCTTTTCTAAGTTATTACAGACAATATTAAAATCACCACCAACTAACTAAGGGACATTATTGTTTTGGGAAAACGAATGCAGATTATTCCAAAGCAACCTTCTATCAATTTTTGAGCAGCTAGCATAAATAAAGGAACATAAAACATTAAAATATTGATATCTAATATGTAAAGTAAGGAATTGATTATCATCACTAATGATATCACATTGAATGCCCTCTTTAATAAAACACCAAATTTTCCTAGAACAATTATAAGACAAATTCTGGATGCCCAACCTCCTCACATACAAGGAACTTTTATTAGCATCAATAAAAGGTTCTAGGATGATTAAAATATCAATTTTTTGTTAATAACCAGTCTATACAATCTATTACAAGCAATGGGGTTTGCAATCCATCTAATATTCCAAATAAGGATCTTTATCATTGGGAAGAGGATCTTAGGTGCTGAGCTTTTGACCTTATTATTCTACCTTGATTGTTCTTTAATTGTTTTCCTTACTTTTTAGAATTGACCAAAGTGAAGCCTTCCTCTTCATAGACTTACAAGTTGTCCAAAGATTTTCTTCTTGTAAAATTAAAATTGTTATTTAAAAAAACATCATCATCTACTCCATTAAGACTCATTTGGTCAATCTCATCATCAAAATGAGCCAACCCAATTTTATCTAATCCAATAGAGTTAGATAAATCATCATAATTCCTATTTTCCAAACATAATAAACCATTTTGAAATAAACAAGCATCAGTTTTATCCCTCAAATTATTGAAAGAATTTATGAATGATTGATTCAAATCCTCATTATTCTCAATGGTGTTTTCAATAATAGCATTAGTATTGGAAGTATTATCTTCCACATTCACATTTTCATTTTCATTCTCTATTGGAGATAAAATCCTAGCATTTCCATGATTATTTGTTGTAATATTCTCAATTTCATTTCTAATAGTTACATTATTTGAAGCTTTTGGCCTTTGATTCTGTATTAATCTCCTTTGTTCTCTATCAGCATCAAAAGGCACCTTCAAATCAGGGTGGGCTTTGAAGAAATTATCAATATGGTGTCCGATGAATTGGCAATGTGTGCAGAATTTTGGCATATTTTCAAAAACTACTTCCTGCAAATATCCCCTCTCATCATTACCAATCCATGTGTTTTTATCGTAGGTTTTAATTAAGTCAAGTTCAATTAAAACCCTAGCAGTAGAAGGCCTAGAAAAATTTGTAATAGCAGTATCTATTTTTAGGGGCTTTCCATAATAAGATGCCAAAGAAAAAAGAATAGAATGATTTATAAACTGAGATCTTATATTTGGGAAATTGATCCAAACTGGCACAATAGAGGGCTCAATTTTAGGGTCAAAGAAAGGGGTCCATTTAAACATTTTTAAAGTAAATCCTTTAACAAAATAAATTCTCCTAGAGAAAACCCTAGCATAATCATCTTCATGAGAGAACTTAATTAAAATATGTCTATAATCCATTAAGCCCACAGTAAAACTTCCAAGAAGTCCTAGATCAGTAAAATATTTTCTAATATCTGCCATTATAGGCTTACCCAATGAAAATTTACCATTAAAGCATAATCAAAAGGTTTAGATAGTACCGTTATTTCTTCCTCTGATAACCATAATGTCGGCCTACCTCTGTAAGTTGTGATCGGCTTCAAAATTACATTCAGGCCAGAAGAATTACCATTCAAGGCTTCGACGAAAGATCACGGTCAACTGGGGGACACGTTCGAATTTCTGATATGCAGGTTTGGAAGATTGGAGATTGTCGGAGGGATGATAGGAGCCCCCTCACACTGGGTTCGATGATTAATATTGCAATCCATAACACCAAACCATCAAGAAACCTAAGAAAGGAAAAATAAAAAATCTTTATGACGACACCCTAGATTTCATCAAGCCAAAAAAGAAGAGGGCTAGAAAGATAAACCCTAAATAACAAAGCAAAATGGTTTAGGGGAATAAGGACTTAAGAGAAGAGCAAGATCAAGAAGCCAGCAGAGAAGCCCTAAGAAAATTTTTTGGGAAATTTTTTTGTTTTTTTCAAGAATAATGAGAGTCTGAATAAATCAACCAACCAAATCACACTAGAGGTGTAGATTAAAGCTAGATGAAGAAATTCATGAAAAAAATGAAGAGAATGATGGAGAAACAAAGGAGAAATCGCAAAAAAATGCTCACTTAGGGCTTCTGCCCCCAAAATCGCACGAAGGCCGAGAGACGAAAGAGAGAGAAAGTTGTGAGTGGAATACTATCTCTTAGATGATTGTTTTTAATTTCTTATTAGTTTTCTTGTAATGATTTCCCAATTATGTATCTTATTAACCTTTGTGCAAAACAATACTATGTAGTTTTTTTAGTCAAAATCACAAATATAGATATATTGAGCTGTAGAACAAGTGTTTTGAAACCTTTTAATCCTAATTCAATTAATGTACTATTAACATTCTTATGTGAGAATTGAAGTTCATCAAGATTATAATTTTGTTTAAGTGAAATTTGACTCAAACCTTATATGAATTGACACAATTTTTCTTAAGACTCTAAATGTGTGCATTTAAAATTCTAAATTCTTGTTCTTCACCAACTATTTTTATTTTTGTAATGTAATTCTTTATCTAAATTGGCTTTTGCAAGAATATAAATGATAATCATCTTTGAGAGAAAATTTCCTTAATTAAACATTGGATCATTATTTCATTATCATTGTTGTCTTGAAGTATATGGCATGTTTAGTTTTATACTATAGTATTGCTTTTGATCACCTTGCTATTGACATTTTATTGAACTTGATTAATGATATTTAGTTTAGATGGAATGTTAAGAATATGCAAAATTATATCATTCATTGTGTTTACTTGATATATAAGCGCCCCTCTTATTTTCTTTGTTCATTATAAATTAATAGGACTCATCCATTGAGAACTTTTTAAAAGCTTGCATCATCTTCTTCTGTCTTCCATATAATGAAATCGTCATCCTTTTCTACTCATAGATGTAGGTAAATCTTATGAAAATTACATAAAATTTATGTTTTATGTTGCACTTGTGTAAATTTGTGTTTGTGACTGTATCATTCGTTGACAAAAATTGCATTAAGCTTTAGGTGTTTAAAACTGCATTCTTATTTCAATTAAGTCTTGGTGATTGAAACCATGACAAGTGTCATAAACCATGTAATGCTAATATATCTGAAATTGAATAAAGAATGAGGGACATCTTCTCTCCGAATATGCTAGGTGCTGAGCATTTGTCCTCACATATAATGGAAATACTATATATATATTGTTGTCCTTTACAATAATTAATCAAATGCCATTACATCTTTTATGTTAAGTCACATACTGCATAACCTTGCAATTCTGAATCAGTATTTTAATATTTGAAATGCTATATTAATATGGTTGTATTATATATTAGCTGAATTGAATGAATTTAAATGTTTCACAATGCTGAGTGAATATTACTATACCTTTCATGCTGGATTAAATGTTATTGTTCACTATTATATTGAATTCATGCTTCTATACCATACAATGCTATTTCGAACAATTGCTGCCCTTTATTTAAATGTGAGATCAATGGATCATATAAAATCCAATGTTGCCATTTATATGAAAGTGAATTCAATGCTGTTATGTATTTTTAAATTGAGATCATAAGTGATTCAAAGTTGCTATTAACTGTAATGAGATGAATCAAATGTTGCCAATTTTTTATAGAATCCAAATGCTGCCATTTATGTTATGAAATTCATATGCTGCCATGTATTTAGGAGATCCAAATGGTGTCATTGACTTTGTAAGGTACAAATGCTGCCATGTATTTTAAGAGCTCCAAATGCTGCCATTTATGTTATGAAATTCATATGCTGCCATGTATTTTAAGAGATCCAAATGCTGTCATTTACTTTGTAAGATACAAATGCTCCCATGTATTTTAGGAGATCCAAATGCTACCATTTATGTTATGTATAAGATCAATTGCTGCCTTTCAATTTAAGTGAGATTAAATGTGATTAAGTGTTGCCATATCTTGTAAATGAAACCATATGCTGCCCTTAAACTTATATGAGATCAAATAATCAATTGCTGCTATTAATTGTATATGAGAATCAATTGCTGCCATCTAATTGTGAGATACAAAAGCTAGCAATAGATTATATGGGCATCAATGTTGTTACTTGTTATAGAATCATATGTTGCCATCAATTATGTATAAGTTAAATGCTGCCATGTATAACTGAGAATTCTATGTTGCCATTTAATTCTAAAGTAAGATCAATAAGATCTAAAGAAACCAAATGTTGTGTTAGAATTTAGATTAAATGATTCTTATTTCCTTTATATATAAATACTATGTTTAATACTGTTATTCTTTGCAGGTTGAGTTTTAAATTAAATTCAAATGAAATGCTGAACTAAATGCTATTGCCTTATGCATATTAAGTCAAATGATGCTGCCCCTTAGATTGCTAATTTAATTACATCACCTTTTAATTATTTTTCATCAATAAATGAATTAAGATGTGCGAACCATAGGCTAGTAAATTGCTTCAGTAAATCTTCTCACTTGAAACTAGTAGAACTTGAAATAGTCAATGGATTGGCTTATAAATTGCTGTTCTTTATAATTATTAAAATTAGTATAACTAGAAATAGTCAATGGATTGACATATAGATTGTTGTTCTTTATAATTATCAAAACTATTAGTATTAGAAATGAGCAATCCTATATAATATATTGAACTCTATTGTAGAATTGGAAATAAGCAATCCTATGTAATGGATTGAACTCTATTTTAGACTTGGAAATGAACAATCCTATGTAATTGATTGAACTCTATTTTAGAATTGGAAATGAGAAATCCTATGTAATGGATTGAACTCTATACTAGATTTGGAGCTTAAATGGATTGATTACATGTTACTTTTGGTTGTTTTCCTTTCAAATTATAACTTCCATTGGAATGGAAGTCTTGCATGTCTACTTTGCAGGTGTTTCCTTAACCATTTACAAAGGAGACTCTGCCAAAAATTTTAAGAATTTTAGGACTTAAAAATTTTATGAAAAATTGTAGACTTATGTTTTATATGTTAAATACTTATTAAATATCTAGAAATTTCATATCTAGGAATGTAAGTATTCACTTTAATTATTTATTTTAGAATATTAGTTCTCAATCAATTAGATTGTAAGTAATAGCTTCCTTTCAAGCTTTAGATAAGCTTTTAGATTTCTAATTCCGTACAATCTTAAAATGACTTGTTTCAAGTAGGGTATAATCTATCTCTTTTCTTAACTTCAAATATTCAATATCAATTAATCATAGATAACCTCGTGATTAAATTGAGTTGATACTTTCTTTGTTTATAAGTTAAATAAGTAAAGCTACTAGAATATCCTTTAGCTTATACTTTCATTAACTTAGAAATTTAAAAACATTTTTCTTCCTTACTAGTTTCCATAAACTTTAATCATAAATCTATTTGATTTGATTAGTTTATGACTACTATAAGATGAACTTCAATTACATAAAAATACTACTTTCCAAATATATCTTCTTTCTACTTTTATCAAAATTGACTTAAAGATTAATATCTACGAGTCAATTTGGAGCTCAATTAGCTCTAATCATTAAGTAGATTATTAAAGTTTAAATAATAAGAGGATATCACATAGTTTACAATTACTGAAATTTATTGAATACTTTCTTAGCTTTGAGCCTTTTTCCTTAAACATTCATTCAAGATCATTGTGCATAAATAAAGATTTTCATAAAACTTAAAGGGGAATGCCTTATGGCAAATTTGAATAAGAAGAAAGATAGCGCTTATAATAGGACTTCACATTTTAGAGAGGGTGAATGTGAATGTTCGACCTCCCCACTGTATCTAGTTAAGCAGACCTGCTAAACTCCTTGCCCTATTCTGTTGTGTACTCCCGCGAAATGAGGTAGTTTCTAAATATAACTTCAATTAAGGATATAAGAGTTCTTTTACAATCTTATTGATTCTAAGAATATCTTCATAACTGTTTAGTTATGCTTACATTTCATTGTCCTAGGCTATGCTTGTCTTAGATCATGAGTCTAAGATACTAATTAATTTCCCATACTTTACACTCTCTATTTCCAGTATCATATATTACTTACTTCAGCTCAATTTAAATATAGTGTATGTTGTTTAATTACATTTAATGCTTCATTGTATTTCATTTGCTTACTTAACATAAATTTCATTGAACATGTATTACTTTCATTTCATTTACTTAAATGCATATAGTAGTTTCTAGCCTTTAGGATGCTTTCCCTTACCAATTTTGGATATAAGCTTGGACTTTTATAAAAGTGAGTATTTTTACTCAACTTATTCATAATGTCTCCTTTACAGTTATGCTTAGTTCCTTTTTTCATACTTTGCAGCTTTTATAGCTCTGCTGCTTACTTTAATTTGTAAAATTATGTTTGTGATATCTTATTAATTTAAAAACATAGCCAATCTTAAAATGTTCTTAGACTATTTAGTCTAACTACACTTTTTTCTTTTCTTTGGCTTTGCCCTATCATATTTAAATACCAAAATATGATAGATTAAGAGCCCTTTAATTCAGGTAGCGTAGGTCCAAGTACCTGAAGGGCTTATACAGAATTTTGCTTCCGCTTAAATTTTAAATTGTTTACTTGTATTCTATTTTAATTGAGAGAGTGATCTACTTACTATCCTCTACTCTTACTTTTAAAAGGTTTGCAATAATTAATTTATAAACTACTTGAGTTTGCTTAAGTTACTTTTCCTATTCTTAATTAATCTGTGTTGTATTTACTATTTTGTAATTGTTTGGGATAATTGAGTGGATTAATCTAATTGTTTGTATTGAAAATACTTGCAATGTTGTATTTACATGTATCTCCTTATCATGTATCATTGATTTCATTCAAATTGCATAATTTTACTTTAACTTAACAACTACTCATAAAGTGACTTGGCCACTTAGTATTCATACTTAAATTATTTTTTTCAAATTGAGTATTGGGTGCTAAGGTAGCATTCCAATGTTTGGATTAATCTTCTATCCAATTATTGGGGTTGTTACAAAACCTCTTATCATCAAAATTTCCACTCGAAGAAGAAGCTGTTGCGCCCTTGCTCATGGCTGTTTTCTTTTGAAAAGCCTTCCCTAAGAATTTCTCTCGCTCTAGGATTTAAAGAAAGAGAGGAGATTTTTAGAATGTGTAAATGCGTTTCTCTCCTCTCATTGCTATTTAATGGCAACTTCCTAGAGTTTAAATCTGCTTAACATATGGAAAATACACGTCTGCGTTTGCACGCAAGTGTACGCGGTCTGAAGTAAAAAGTGGAACTTTAATTTTGGGATTTATCGTCTTCTGGGAACGGTGATTTTGTTACTAAGTTATATCTTCTTTTAATAATGATTTTTAGTTCCTAATTTAGCAATACAAATTACTTTAAGTTAAGATATGATTTGATTAAAAGGAGAGAGTTGAGTTTTTATTGTAATTATTGCAAGGGCTTAGTGATATAACTTCATTTGTTGAATGTATACTTTAAATCTTCATGCTTATCTAAATCAAGTGAACACTATTGGAGTTGGAGTTATCTTCTAATTAAAATAGGTTCAAGTTTAGTGCACAAAAAAAGCTCCCATTGGGGTTCTTCCTTAGCACATAAACTTTATAAGATTATGATTTGTTATTATACCTGATTCCCTATGTTTAGGTTACCAAATAGTATCTTTTATTCCTATTTATCTCACAAACAAGACTTTTATTAACCACGTATCATGCACGTCACACGCAGGTTTAGCTAGATGGGAGGATGTGTTGGGTCGATGGACTATATCACATCATCCATTGAGTTTTCCAACATCTTCTCATCCCTTTTACCTTGTTGAGCAGTAGAGCAAAGTTAATGGAGAACTTGGTTCACAAGCATCAAATCTCTTTGTAAAGCCTTTAAGGAAAGGTGCAAGTGAGTTTGAGAATTTGTCACATAATTCTTAGCTCTACTAGCACTACCTTCCTTGCTCTTATCTAATTGATGAGCTTGGAACACAAGTTCTTTAAATAAAATAATTTAGAATTTTATTCCATCCAAGAATTTATTTTAACATAAATAATAAACACTAAGATCATCTTTTCATTCATTCAAACAATTTATTAAAACACCATCATACCCTTACAATTTCATACAAGTACATCACAACCCTCTCTAAGGGGATTTTTGACTTCCATTACTAAATAAACATAAGAACACATACAAAGAAAATGGAACCTTGCCATCAGTTCATAGTAGTAAGAAATCAGAGGAGTTTAGGAAGAAATATTAAGAATCACCTGGATGTTTTCTGGGTTCTCTTGGACTCCTGCACTTCCTCTTGACTGCTCTACCCTTTTTTCTTTGTTATTTCCTTCTCCTTACTATTCTTGGTAAGCCTTCTTCCCTTTGGAGAGTTCTCCTTTCTCCTCTTGCTGCAGCTATTCCTTAAGTGGACTTGAATGTCAAAAATTAGAACCCTCTCAAGGTCTGAGATTGCCCCTTAAATAGGGAAGCTCTCAGCCCCAAGGCCTTAATGGTGTGACTCTGCCCCTTCCTTGGTTTCAATTCAATCCCTTTTAATGTTCTATTCACTTTATTCTATTATGATTCAGCAGAAATAATGCACTTTAATTTTCAAGAAGCTAGGGAAGGCCAAAGTTTGCATTTTGTGGTCTATGCTGTAATTATGGCTATTTAGGAAAATTCTGGATCATTCACCTTGGTGCACTGGGGTGCACCACGGCGTGCTGTAACGCATTGGGGCGCACTGTGGCAGCAGCATTTTAAACACTGTTCCTCTATGGCGTGCTGTGGCAGCAGTATTCCAAACACTGTTCCTGCATGAAAGTTAGTATCTTTTCTTTCAGTTACCGCAATGTCTGCTGTGGCAAGCTTCGACGCACTGCAACGGATAAACCTTTAAAATGACTATACCAACAGTTCACCTATACTTTTCATTGTTAAAAAAATGTTTCTCTATGGCTCGCGGTGGCGCGCTATAGCAGAAAATACTTCCAAAATGCGGATCAATTCGTTCACATATAGTTTGTATGAATAATAAAATATTCTGTTGTGGCGCGCTGTGGCGCATTGCAGCGAAAAATACTTCAAAAAACACAAATCAATAGTTCACATAAAGTTTGTGTGAATAATCAGAAATGCCATCGCGATGTGCTGTGGTGCGTCGTGGCGGTTGATTGTTTGAAACGCAGAAGATTTACTGTTCAATTAGTTCATATAAAGTTCTTGAAGATTAATTAAACGTGGCGCGCCGCGGCAAGCTACAGCAGTTTTGTTCCACATCAGTGCAAATTTCTTTGAGGCATAGCGTGTTGTGGCACGCTTGGAGCGCGCTGCAGCGATTTATTTTACGAAAAGGCGAATTTAGCACTGTTCAATTAGTCTGCTTAAGGTTTTAATTCATCTTCAAGAAATGACGTTGTAGCACGCTGGGGCGTGCTATAGCGCGCTGCAGTGGTCTTCCTTCCAGGTATTCAATTCTGCTTCCATGTGAGAGAGTTAATGGAAATGCCCTGGAGCACTGTGGAGCACCATGGCATGTTGCGGCAGTTTTCACCCAGAATTTATGTAAATTGCTCAGATCTTCGTTTTCCTCCATTTTTCCCTAAAAAATATATTATTCCATTCAAAGTACTATGTTTTATATGGTGTTTGTTGATGTTTTGATACTAAATTTAGCTATAAATTTTGTATATATCACACCCCCACACTTAATTTCTTGCTCATCCTCGAGTAAGCCTTATAGATTAATTTTTTGAAATTCTTAGTTCAGGGATTCAATGTGCATGTCAAGTATGTAACGAACTTAGCTATCACGGAATGCTCTAAGTTAAGATGACCTCAAACCTTTCAATTTCTACTGCCCCTTTCAACTAGTTCAAATTTCTACTCTCAATTTAGTTTCACATCAAATGGTATACTTAATGTTGTATTATGCAGGAGGTGGTCAGAAAATTCAAACATTCATGGTGCAAATGGTGAGTACTTGAGCATTGTGTCATGTTTTCCCCTTCTTATGATTCACAAGGAACATTTTAATATTATAGGAGAGATATTTTCTTCATCCTAAATATTCAATTCTTAACTTGGAGAGATACTTTTCATGATCCATATAGTTTTGTTTCTGTTGGACTTTCAGCTCCAAGGGAGAGATATTTTATTTCATCCCTTAATTTAGTTCCTTGTGGTCATTAAGTCCTACACGAGCCTAGCACCTCAATTTCTCACTCACTGCTTGCAACTTTGGTTTAATTCTCAGATTTTTACCCCCCCCCCACCACTTAAACTTTAGTACATATCATTTTAATTTCAAGAAACCAAGCATTAGTAGAGCCTTAAACAGAATAAAGGGGTGTAGAATTGAAGTTGATTTTCCTCTTACTTACAATGCATACTTGAGTCTTAATTTCTACATAATTGATTTTAACAATAATTCCAGAATTTTATTTCATTCAAAAAATTATCTTTAAAGTTTAATTATAGCAATGATGATGGTGCACTAAATACGAAATTCATTTTATTAAACTAAAATAAAAATTACAAAGAAAAGAAAAACAAAAAATAGAAATTCAAAAACAATACAACCTTATTATTCATTAGGTTCATCTTCCTCCCCCGCATATCGATAGGTGTAATCCGCTGGCCAATCATCATCTAGGAATGGTTCTCCTGCAGGAGGCCATGGTAGCCTAGACCCATCTGGTCCTCCACGCAAGCTTCACTCTGGGAACATTGTTCCGAGACCTTCGTGGAATTTCGTTTGGAATTCGTGCTACGGAGCTACTTCTCCTTTGGAGAAGCGCATGTCGCGTGCTAAGGAGATGCCCATATCATGTTGATGCGTGTACATCGATCAAGGTCCAGCCAGTAGACGTTGAAGCTTCGCCTTCTTCTCCCCTCCTTTTCTCAGCACGCACCACCTCTTGGGTGCGGGCGCTCAAGTTTGTCAGTTCTAGAGGAGCGCGGGGCAAAATTGTGATGTCGGAAGAAGGATCTTCACCCCTTAAGCCTCATATAAACCTGAAATCAGTGACCCAAAACCTAGAGCATCACACGGCTCGATCAAGGCATTCCAAAGCTGCTCCTTTATAATGCTAGAGATATAAATATCTTCCTCTCTTTGCAATGCGCAAAGGAACAGCGTCCGTGACCGGGTTACCTCACTGAGATGCCTCAATGGCATAACAAAATTGGAGACGAATACATGCCAAGCATTCTTCGACTCCATGAGGAGTGCTCGAGGAATGTTGGCCAAGTTCCCTCTCCATCCTGCATCAGAGCGGGTAATCTCACTTGCCATTTCTACTGGGTCATATTGGGAGCTTAACAGGTTGAGACAGATACAGTCCTTTACATCCATCAATAAATAAAAATTTTTGATGTCTTTGCTCCTAAACTCCACAGCCTTACCTCTCACAAAAATTTTATTCCCCACTATATTGATTGCGTTAGCATAAACTTTCCACACAATGGAGAGGTAAGTAGAGTCTGTGGGACTCACCAGGTGGTTCCAACCCCAGTTTAAAATATGGTCAGGGTTCACCCGATATGGGAACCTGAATCCCCGCTCTTGGATTAACTTCATTTTTATTATAACTTGGTTAAGGCGTTGCTCTGCTTCAACCGAAGAAAATTTCTTCTTAATAATGCTCCACCTGCTGTGGAGGTAGAAGCTCCCTTGCTCACAGTTGTTTTCTTATCCGAAGACATTACTCTCTTAATGTTAGAAAAAGAAGAGAATGAGAGGAATGATAATCGAAAGAAGTTGGAAGAGCTTAGAGCTGAGGTGCTAGAGTTTCAAATGAGGTGCATCCTCAAACTCCCCCCTCTTAGCCCTTTTATAGAAGATAGAAAAGAAAATTCTAGAATGTTTTGAGTTAATCACACTTATGGCACAACATTTCTTAGTCAAAGCTAGATTTAACTCATGCCATAAGTGTGACTTAACTTTGGTTCAAAAAGACAGAAAATTTTAGCACCTAATTTGCAGTTTTGGAGTTCCAAGGCGCGCTGTAGCGTCTTTCACTGCCTTAGGAATCCAAGGCAGTCAATTTCTATTTCAACTGGGCATTTTCACTGCAGCTCACTGTGGCGCGCTACGACGTGCTGTGGCGCCTTGGAATAATTATGCTGAGCTATCTGCTATAGCGCACTGAGGCAGCAAAAGCCGCTGCAGCGTGTTGTGGTGAATAAATCCGTTGCAGTGCGCTGTGGCAAATAAATCCGCTATAGCGAGCTGCTACAATTTTTAAGCCAAAAAATTTTTAGAATTCTATTTTGATTCCAGAATTCTTTTCACAGAAAATTTTTGGTTGTTTATTGATTTTATACTACTCCTAATAGTAAAAATTTCAAATATAACATAAAAAGTTGGGTTACCTCACAAAAAGTGCTTTGTTTAATGTCATCAGTCCGACACATTTTGGTTCAAACAGATTCAGAATTAATATTTGGTCTCCATTTCCAATTTTCAGATTTTTGCACCTTAGTTTCAATAGAAAATTTTCTTGTTTTTATTGGGTCCTCAGCTCTTTCCACTTTTTCTTCCAATTCATTTCTAGGAGGGCGAATCCCTTTCCTTTTTTTTTGTTCCCCTCCTTGAGATTTCTCACTTTCTCCTCCAAATGTGGAATTAATCATACTCTCACCTCTCTCTTCATCAAGTTCTAGATTTTTCAAATTCAGCATTTTGCACAATTCCTCCTCCCTCATATTCTTTATCCAAGCAATTTTAATCATTTTCTTTTTAAAAAAGGTAGGTTTTAAATCGATGGCAGCAGCCTTACCCTTGATTTGATGCTCATTATACCCTTGACTACGTCGATTATAGTATTGGTGCTAGCTAGGAAAGGTTGCCCAAATATGATAGTAGAATTTTCATTCCACGTATCCCATTCACAAATAGTAAAATTAGTGAGAATAAAGAACTTTCCTAAATCAATAGGTACATTTCTAATTATTCCTAAAGGATTCCTTGAATCAAGGTTTGCAAATTCTAAAATCATTGAAGTGGTCTCCATCCCTCCTAAATTTGATTCCTTGTACACATGGTAAGGCATGATATTGACCGAAGCTCCAAGATCACATAAAGGATCTAGAAAAACCTCGTCCCTTATCACGCAAGGGATAATCAACCTTCTGGGATCCTCTTTCTTTTCTGCCACTAATCTCTCAATTGTTTTGTTTCCTAATTCTCTTCCTAACCCCCATTTAGATTTATTCACTCCTATTTTTACATTAAGGTGGTCTTCTTCAATTTCATCTAAATGAATGACACTCACAGATTCCCTTGGATTAATTTTAGTCGAGCTGGGCAACGTTCCCTGTTGCTGGGTGGACAGCTGCTGGGAAATTTGTCCTTGCTGGACTTCAATATTCCTGAGGGATGCCTCTATCCCTTGGATAGAGGCTTAATGCGTATTGAGTGTTACCTCAGTTCTCCTCAAAAATTGAAGGGTTTTCTTCTTAAAGGAATTAAACACTCCCTCAAGGTTGGGCCGTTGGGTTGAATCATTATCAAATTGATTGTACTCCTGTTTATTTATATTGTTTCCTGCATTAAAATTTTCATTGCTATTGTTGTTGTTACTTCAAGAAAAATTAGGATGTTGCTACCACCCAGGGTGGTAAGTATTGGAGTAAGGATTGAGTGCATTATTTTGCCCAGCATTGTTATTTCTTAAATAATTAACTTGTTCAGTGTTTGAGGGTGTAAAAGGGCTATAGTTTTCTCTCACATATTTCTCTCCGCACAGCTCACAATGTGCTTCTTGAACATAGTTGACATTTATACTCTCTATTTTGTTGTTCAGTGCATTTATCTCATTTTGAAGGGCCAAGATTTGATTCATTTCATTCACTTGGTTAGCTTCCCTCTTGTTAGGGTGAATTCTCTTAATGGGCCATTAGTAGGCATTGCTGGCCATCTCTTCTAAGAGATCAAAGGCTTCTTCCTAGGTTTTACTACTAAGTCACCCTCCGGCAGCTACATCAATAAGTGTAACAACCCAAGTTGTTACTTTAGTCAATTAGGACTAATCTTAGTCTTAAAGCTAATCTTAAGTGCTAATTAGGTCAATTGGAGTCAACCTCTAAGACCTAGTCCAAATCAGAAGTCAAATGGATCGAATCCTCATTCTTGAAAAAATCAAAATTCCTAAAAGTTGACCTATTTAAATTAACCTTGGATTGGAAAGCAGATTTTGCCATCGTGCTCATTGACCCCAAATTAGTTAGGGGTGACGTTTTCGTGTCAATCGGAAGTCGTTGAAATTTTGGCGAATATTTTAATATTATTTTAAATACCCCGAAAATCGAGATATCAAAATACTCGTCGGATCAAAAATCCGACCTCCCCGTTGTGTTCCTCACCCATCAATTAGCTAGGGGTGGGTATTTGAGATTATTATTTTTTTTCAAAAATTATTTATTATTTATGAGCATTAGATTTAATTAAATACAATATTTATTTAAATTAAATTGGAAATTTTTTTTTTATTCAAAGCTCTTGACGGCGCCATCCTTGCGCCGTCAGCTCTGTCGTTCGATCGAACGGCAGAGTCGGGCCGTTCGATCGGGCCAATCGAACGGCCCGGATCACCCCCATCGCCTTCGTCCCCACCAACGCGCGCAAGCCGCGGGACTCGACGTGAGCGGGCGCCGCCGCGGCCACCCAACCCTTGCGCGCGGTCCCTCATAGGAAGCTCCGCCGACTCCCCCTTATCACCTCCAGCCGCGACCTTCCCCTACGCACGCGCACTGAGGACCCGGTCCAACCCTAGAACCGAGAATCGACCCCCTCCCGTCCTTCTCCCAGCTCATCCGGCATTCAATCAGGTACACTCTCCTCTCCCACTTACTTATATCGATACCTAGTTTCAATTATTGTCGACCGAGGGATGCGGCCAGACGAATGCGGATCCTATACCCCGTAAGGTTCGAGTTAGGGTTAGATTTAGGAGTAGATCCCGCCCACCACAGCCGGCTGTCCACCCCTCCATGGGTAGAGCCCGTCGAGCCCTACTCAACGGTAGGGGGATCGTCGCCGATGGCCGCCGGGATGGCCAGAGGTGGCGTGCCCTACCTTCGGTCGTGAGGAAGGGAAGACGAAGCGTCTAGCCCGGTCGGGTCGTCCCGGGCCTGACCCTGGCGCGCGGGCCGCGTGCACCGCAGTGTGTCCCGCACGCGTCATCCCTGCCAGACGCGGGTCCCACCAACAGCGCCAAGCTCCTCTCGCATGCCACCACGCGTCTAGTGGGTCCCGCCCACAGAGCCGCAGCCACTACTGCTTCGCCGCGTGGCACCTGAATTGACCCGGCTGCCATCATTGCCTCTGCCGAGCCAATCCGGAGACGCCACGTGGTTGAGGAGTCCCGTCGTCTTAATGATTCGTGCAGAAGAATTAATATAATTATATAGTTATTAAGTAATAATTTAATCTGTACTTATACTTATATAATTACTTTATATAGTGTAACTATGCACTTAATCATTTTATATATATATATAATTTGTCATAATGGGGTGATTAGGATTAGCCTAACTGCAATTAAACAATAAGTAATAATTAACAATATATATTAATATTATAATAAACAGTAACTTTAATAGAATAATTAAGTATAATCAGGACTTAACAAATTAGGTTAAGACCAATTAAATGCTAAACCGTAAACTTATAATTAAATAATATTATTTAGTATATTAGTAAACTAGAATATATATATATATATATATACACGTATATGTATTGTTATAAAATGATTTAGAACTAATATTAATTACTGTAAATATAGTAACACTAAGTTAATAAATATTTATAAGACTAATATTATAATAATAGATTAATTAATAATAAGATATTAATAATTAGTTAATAATTGATAATTAATAATTAATAATTAATCAACTTCAGATTAATTTATTAATTATTAAATACAGAATAATATAATTAGAATATTTAAAAATAAATAGATTAACTATTAAATAATTAATAATTAATCACAGATTAATTATTAATTAATTACAGAATAATTAAAGAATTTATAATTACAAAAAATACATAACTTTAGGGATAAACAGTAATTTAATACAATTTGAATAAATAAATAGTAAAATAATATAAATTATATTTTTGAATAGTAAAATTTAGAAGTTTAATAACTTTTTGTAGGATGATCCAAATATAGCCAATATAGGTCTTAAAATACTCAGAAAAATAAATAGAATCAAATGGCATAATGCAGAATTTAGTTTCGGGTACGTATAACGAAGTAACATTTTATGACCTCTTTAGGACCCCATAACTTTCGACCCAGTTATCAGAACATAGTCAATATGTATCTTAAAATAATCAGTAGAACAGCCCCATCCCCGCAGTAGTATTAGTTTTCCCATTTGGACAATAGGATGAAAAGTTAACCCTAGGATTTAGAGTTGGCTTTAGTGAAAAATAACCAAATTACCCCTAGAATTCAAATAACCATAACTTGGTCAATTCAACTCCAAATTCAAAAATTCAAGATGCTAACTAGTTTAGAATTTTGATGTCACCAATAAACTGAGATAATATTTTGGTTCTGAACCCTAAAAATTTAGAAAATGACCAAAACACCCACAACCTTAGTTAGGTCATAACTTGACCATTTGAGATCCAAATTGGGTCTACTCCCTACCAACATACTCAGTACATTATAGGGAAGCTATAGAAACTGAGTTTGCTGAAATTGGAGTTCAAACGGAAAAGTTCGGTTTTTGTTACCCGTTGACCGACTCGAAATTACCAAATTGCCCTTCAAACTTAAAACATCCATAACTTAGTCAATTGACCTCAGAATGCAGTGTTCTCAGACTCTATGGAATCCTTGAACAGTAACCTACAATAAACTACATAAAAACTTAGTTTTTAAAAGAGTAAAAATTACATAAATGCTCTTTAGTCAAAAACATTAGTTTGAACCTGTATGACCCGTTTCTCATCCGAATAGGACAAACCTACTGTTTATCCTCATGTTAGACAGTGAGAAATCATATGGAAAAGAGAAACTCCAATTTCGGCACTTAAATCAAAAGTTGACTTTTTGGACCCTTAAGTAGGGGCAAAATGGTCATTTTGCCAAAAATTTAGGATAAGCATCATTAGTCTCTGAATTATGATTTATATCACTAAAATTAGTACTAAAGCCATATTAGAATCCTTTAAGCAAGAAAATCAACTATTAGGTCAGCTCGGCAAAATTCCCCAGAATTCTCTTTAAGTCTTTTCTTTAGGATCTTTGCACTGCACCTTAAAGACCCTTCCTGAGACTAGGACTAGATCATAGGGTTGATTTCATTTATTGAAAAATGGGGTTTTTTAATGAATGAATCCTTGGTTTTATTAGTTTCTAGAATTTTCAACTTATTTGGATTATTTTATCTTTTAACCTTAGATCTAAGATAGGAGACTCATCCTATTAATTTTGATTACTTAATAGGATTGGCCTAAATTATTAGATCACTTTTAGAATGAAACTTAGATCCTAGGTCTGATCCTTTTTGGATTATGTGATTAAGCCCAATCTCATGGTGTTTAATCCATAATCTATAGTTTTATAGTTTTAGTGAGAACGTCTAAAATTATCAATTAGGTCGTGATGATTTATTATTTAACTTTTATAGTCGACTTTGATTTGGTATATTAGGACCTAGCTAGTCCTGATATTTGGTAACTTGTAAGAACGAATTTCTAAGTTACACTTGAAATGTGGGAAAATGGTGATCCTGAACTTGTGTAATTTGCAATAGTTAGAATGGATAATAGAAAACAGATGATATCACCATATTAGTAGAGTCCCCTGCTTATTTTGATACTTTGTGCTATGCATTCCTTGTGTATTTGAGCTTACTTCCTTGGACATTTCATATAAGATAATTTTGTGCATGAAAATGAAAACTTAGAATTTTAGGATAACAGTTGCCTTTGGGTCCAGTTTATGGTGATTATGGTGCACATTTGCCCCGATGGATAGGTGTAAGGTGAGATCAGGATGCCTAACATTCTCATTGAGGAGAGTGTGTTAGGCTTAGGACCCGTATAGTCTTGCAGACATGCTTGACTCCTCAGTTGTTTCTAACAGTTATCCATAGAAACAAAAGTAAAATAACTAAAATATGTTACATAAGTATTGTCTGCCTTTTCAGTTATGTAGTATGTTCAGTATGTTTGCAGATTGAGATGTATATATATATATATATATATATATATATATATATATATATATGTGTGTGTGTGTGTGGGCCAGTTTGGCCAAGTTTCTAATATGGCAGTCAGTATACAGAGTTGATGTGCAGTTTTAGTATTTGGCTATGTTTTGACATTGTTTATTCAGTCAGCTATTTACTTGTACAGCTTATATATAGTAGGATGTTAGATTTTATTGCTATTTATCTGTATCACTGCTGAGATTTATTATTGTAATTTGCATATTTTCATTTGATCACCAGCATGTATTAGGGTGTAGAATTTTCTTCTAGCATATGTTTAGTTACTTATATTATATGCCATATTTTGTTTACTTCGCTTTTGAGGCATGACTTAGCCTCCTTTGTTTAAGTTATAAATGTTATTTATAGTTGTTCTTCCTTCTTATTGTATTGCTAGTCGCTCCCCGATATATTGTTGCTTAGGAAAAATTGTGTAAAGTGGTATATTAAAACATATAAAAATGTATCAGCCTAAAATATACTTAGACAAATTGTCTAACCAGATTTTTCTCTTTTTTGGTTGGGGACCTACATTGTGAAACCGACAATGGCAGGCATAGAGCAGATAGAGGATCCAGCACCTGAGGAGGAGCTATTCCTAGAGGAGGAGGAGCAGCTCGGACCAGAGTATATATAGTCCATAGACTTATTATGAGAATGAGTGCCTTTGCATTTCCTTTTATTTGAACTTTAAATGTTATAATAATATAGGTACTCTTGACTGTGCATTTGGATTTGTATGCTTATATTCTGAGTCATATTTTACACTTATGTTATATTGTGATGCTTGGATGTTATTTATTGCTTTCACACTCTGTATATTATAGTGACTGTTAGATTGATTCTGTATTAATCCTTCCCTAATTAGGTGGATTGTGGAGTCTATCCTAATCTAATGATAAGTGAGGGGTTAGCCAGAGTGACACTCCACCGTTAACCTGATCCTTGGTGGATTAAGGGTGCAGGGCACCACAGTTGGTATCAGAGAATTTCATAAGGTGTCAGATAAGAATTTGCATTCTTATCTACCTAATGGATGATTCTTCTGCCAATTCAGTCACTATATTAGAATATGTTAGAGTCACATCCAAGGGATCACAACGTCACACTCAGAATAAGGAGTTGATAATCAAAATACACAAGCAGCGGTATCAAACAAACATCTAAATGTTAACATAGTTAGATACGCTAGAATGACAGTTGAAAGGCATCTTCAACGATTCAATGAAAGCTAGGAAGAATTTGTCCAACTCTACCAAGGACTCAACCTGTACGTAGATCCGGAAGTCAGGATATTGAACCAATTACTCCGAGAAAGCACCTTTAGAGGACATGATCTCCCCGCATTGGCCAAGAGATGGCTAATGTTGACAGATGATATAATGGGGATGATGGATATTACGGACAATGTCAAGCTTGCCCTCGTGACACGCCACCTGCAGGATAGGGCTAGAGACTAGTGGCATGTCACCCTTAGAGCCCTCACCTATCAGTGCGAATGGTTACAACGGGACGTCATCTACGAAGACTTCCGTCGTGCCTTTACAGCCCGATACATTGGATAGAAGCCTTAGTTTTATTTCATATGCTATTTGTATTCCCTTCTGTATCATCATAATTTGGTCTTTTAAATCTAAAAAACTATTTTTCCTTACTTCATTGATATGACATGTTCGCCCATTTTAAGGATAGGTGGGCATATGATGTGTTCTTAGCAAAAAAATATGGGAGGGAAGTCCTAGGAGTCTCTCCAGCTGGAGCCAGCATTCTTGAGAGGATGCTGGAAGGTGCGGTGTTCAGGGGACTAAATTTCCCCATCCTGGCCAGAGAATGGTTACGTAGAGTAACCAAAGTGTTTGATGAGCTAGAGTGTCCAGATGATACTCGACTTGACATCCTTGAGATCTTCCTCCATGATTATGCGGAGGAGTGGTGGGCCCAGGAAGTATGGAGGTTCGAGCGATGACATGCTCGTCGCCGCCAAACACTGACCTACGCTTACTTTACTCGAGCTTTCACCAAAGAGTACATAGGATAGACTCTGTATTCTCATTATTGATGTCTTTTATGTACTGCTTTAAATAATGTATTATATCTGGTTAATAAAGGAAATGGAATGTTTCGTTCTCCTATTTATTGAGTTCTGAAGAATGCGTTGTTCTTGATTCAGGTGTTGATAACCATGAACCCAGGATCAAGTTCCCCTTCTGTTCCCTCCAGTACCTCCTCTAATGAGGTAAACGCATTACTGGAAGCTGTGAAACTGATGGTGGAAACCCACCAGCGACAGGTTGAATTTAGCCAAAAGCAGGTTAAAAAGGCCGTGAAGGCCCAAGCTAAACAAGCCGAACGGATGGAACAGCTTCTGGTATCTCAAATAAACCAGAATCGTACCACCACGGGAAGTACCTCAACACCCCAGGCCCAACCACAGAATCAGTCCACAGAAGGAATACTCCACAGCTTTCTCCGATTGAGGCCTCCTACATTTGATGGGACCCTCTCGGCAGTCGATATAGCCGCATGGTTAAAGATGGTCGAGAAGAATTTAACGAGCATCCAATGCCCGGAGTTGGCCTTAGTTCGCCTTACTACCCACCTCTTGCAGAACGAAGCTGAATACTGGTGGGATACCACCCGCAGCACCACATTCTCTGGAGTTTCGTTAGCCGATATAATGTGGGATGAGTTCGTCGAAGTGTTCCAAGCTCGATTCATTCCTCCATCTGCCAAGCATCGCTTGGGGGAAATGCTACTAAAATTACAGCAAGGAGATCGATCCGTGTCAGCATATGAGGCTGAATTTCATTCGCCATGCCATATTCTCTACAAGACTGATCCCTACGGAGACAGACCGCTGTTTTCGATTTCAGGATGGCCTGCGACCTTCAATCCGGAGTCAAGTGATTCCTTTGCGCACAATCGATTTCTCAGAATTACTTGAGATAGCCAAGGTAGTGGAACATGATCAGGCTAGGGAAGGATCCAGAAGGAATATAGGGTCTACTTTGTTATAGCCACAGTAGTTCAAGCGAGCTAGGGTATACCAGCTTGAGGCCGAGACTCCGGCAACTGATCCATTCAATGGTTACACCAAACCACACCCTTATGGGCAGTGCTACCATGGGAGTCGTGTCTGCTATACCTGTAGATGGTCATGTCATGGGTTCCTCGACTGTGCAGCCATAGAAACGGTGGATGGTGATGTGATCGATCATACCAAACGTCATTAAGTCTTCGACCTGTACCAGAGGCCTACAGCTGCCCGTCCAGCCCCCTCTCCTACTTCAGTCATGAGGCGTGAAGCACCCAATGCTCCTTGCCCAAATGCACCTCGACCACCTCCAAGGCAAAATTATAACAACTGGCCTGCTGGACCTGCACGTGTGTACACTCTCACGCCCGTTGAGGCTACAGAAGACAACCACGTGGTATCAGGTACACTATCTTGAACCTACTCATCTTTACTGTCATTTCTTACTATGCACAGTTAAGTTAATTATTTATTACATGATTAGGTTCCATCGATATAAATGGGAAACTCTGTAGCATCTTATTTGACACTGGGGCTAGCCACTCTTTTGTATCTGAGAGATGGGCAAAATCACTAAATCTTGACATGTATAACTTGGCCAATCCCCTTAAAGTTGGGTTACCTTCTGGAGCCCAATTGCTAGCCTGCCAGTTTTGCCAGATGCAAATTCCAATTTTGACCAGAAAGTATGAGGCTAAGCTAGTAGTTCTTCCCATAGCCAACTTTGATATAATACTAGGCATGAATTGGCTAAGCCAACACAATGCCACTATCAACTGTACCAAGAAAAAGATTACCTTGGATAGTGGGAACGAAGCCATATCCTTTGTTGGCAACCTTAGTACTCGTGTCTCACTCAGCAATGCAATAGAAGCAAGAAGATTGGTTCAGAAAGGATGCGAAGCCTTCCTAGTGACAATACTAGGAGAGAAGAAAGAAGAAGTCCCGTTAGCTGAGAACCCTGTTGTTTGCAAATTCGCAGATGTCTTCCCAGAAGACTTACCTGGTCTTCCTCCTATACGGGAAGTTGAATTCGCAATTGATGTTATTCCAGGAACACAGCCCATTTCTAAAGCCCCATATAGAATGGCGCCTAAGGAATTACAGGAGTTGAACAAGCAATTACAATAACTCCTAGAAAAAGGTCTCATAAGACCAAGCTCGTCACCATGGGGAGCACCAGTATTGTTTGTAAAGAAGAAGGATGGTTCTATGCGGATGTGTGTCGACTACCGCGAATTAAATAAAGTCACAATAAAAAATAAACATTCTTTGTCGCGCATAGACGATCTGTTTGATCAAATGGCAGGAGCCAAGGTATTCTCAAAAATTGACCTGCGATTTGGATACCACCAACTGCAGGTGAAAGACTCTGATATTGCTAAAACCGCCTTCTGGACTAGATACAGTCACTACGAATTCCTAGTGATGTTGTTTGGACTCACAAATGCGTCGTCTATCTTTATGGACCTGATGCAGCGAATCTTGAAACCGTACCTGGATAGGTTCGTCATCGTATTCATAAATAACATTCTGATATACTCTAAGTCCAAGAACGAGCATGAGGAACATCTCTGGACTGTATTGGAGGAACTAAGGAACCACCAGCTATACGCCAAGTATTCAAAGTGTGAATTCTGGCTGGAATCTGTCACCTTCCTAGGCCATGTGGTGGATGCTCATGGGATCAGGGTGGATCAAAATAAGATCCATGCAATCCAAGAATGGGCTCAGCCTAAAATAGTGACGGAGGTCAGAAGTTTCCTGGGATTAGCAGGCTATTATAGGAAGTTTGTGAAAGGATTTTCCCAGATCGCCTCTCCTATTACTAAGCTTACTCAAAAAGCGGTACCATTTGAATGGTCGCCCGCATGCGAGAAGGCATTTCAAGCACTTAAGGATGCGCTTACCTCTGCCCCTGTGCTAGTCCTTCCGAAAGAAGGAGTGAACTTCCAAGTATATACGGACGCCTCGGGTATAGGCCTAGGGGCCGTATTAATGCAAGAAGGAAAAGTCATCGCTTACGCCTCGTGACAACTTAAGGTCCACGAAAAGAATTATGCAGTCCACGACCTCGAGCTAGCCGCAGTAGTTTTGCTCTAAAGATATAGTGACACTATCTCTACGGGGTTCAATGCTCGATATTTACCGATCACCAAAGTCTGAAATATATATTCACTCAGTGAGAACTAAACTGTAGACAGAGAAGATGGCTGGAACTGATCAGTGATTATACCTGGACATTCAATACCATCCCGGG
Source organism: Gastrodia elata (assembly GCA_016760335.1). Lineage (NCBI taxonomy): Eukaryota > Viridiplantae > Streptophyta > Magnoliopsida > Asparagales > Orchidaceae > Gastrodia > Gastrodia elata. The sequence continues at coordinate 40,314,269 of CM028680.1, read as the reverse complement.
AAAGCCAACATTGTAGCTGACGCTTTAAGTCGTTAGGCCTCACTAAATGCCACAATATCGGAGGGACCATTAGTCGAAGAATTCCGCAAAATGGGTATCAAGCCTATTAGTGGGGATAGACTCAGTTTAACTCTGGCAAACATCAATGTGGAGCCCACTTTTCACAAGGACGTATCTGTGTCACAAACCAAGGATGATGAATACTTGGGCTTCAAGCAAGCTATTGAAAGTGGTCGCCGCATGGATCTTCAATTTCAGAAGGGTGCTATCTATCTAGGAGATCGTTTGTGGATCCCTAAATCTATGCAGCGTAAAATACTAGTTGAGGGTCACATTTCAGGATATCAAGTGCACCCAGGAAGTACAAAAATGTATCATGACCTGAAGTTATCATTCTGGTGGCCAGGGATGAAGAAGAGCATAGCAAACTTTGTGGCTAAGTGCCAGCATGTTGCCTAGTAAAGGCAGAACATCAAAAACTAGGCGGTTTGCTACACCCACTAGAAGTTCCAGATTTTGAAAATGGTCAGATATATCAATGGATTTCATTATGGGATTGCCTCGTGCAAGGTCTAGGGCAGATGCAATTTGGGTCATAGTTGACCAGTTGACCAAGTCTGCACACTTCCTTCCAATTCGACAAACGAACTCAGTTGAGAGACTTGCCAAAATTTATATCAAGGAAATAGTTCGGCTTCATGGTATTCCAAGGACTATTATGTCAGACAGAGATAGCCGATTCACATCAAAATTTTGGTAGGCCGTCCATCAGGACCTAGGCACCACGCTGGCCATGAGCACAGCCTTCCATCCTCAAATAGACGGTCAAACAGAGAGAGTAAATCAAGTTTTAGAAGACTTACTCTGCCTCTGTATTTTAGACTTTGCGGGATCTTGGGAGGATCACCTTCCCTTGGTAGAATTTGCATACAATAACAGCTTCCAAGCTAGTATCAAGATGGCTCCGTATGCAGCACTTTATGGTAGGAAGTGCTCTACGCCTCTGGCTTGGGCAGAAACAGGAGATGTTCAACTATATGGCTCTGAACTAATAGAGGAGACAAACAAGAAGATAAAGCTCATACAGCAGAGAATCAGGACAGCCCAGGATAGGCAAAGCAAGTATCATGACCTTCATCATCGCCCCTTGGAATTTCAAGAAGGAGACACTCTGTATACCTAAAAGTCAGTCCTATGAAGCGAGTTTATCGTTCCGGGGTTACCGATAAGCTCAGCCCAAGGTATGTGGGGCCATTCAAAATCCTGAAGAGGATTGGGTCAACTGCCTACCAATTAGAATTGCCAATGGATTTCACTGCAGTGCACAACGTCTTTCACGTATCGTCCCTAAGGAAGTATCTCCGGGACCCATCTCACCTCGTGCATCTCCCAGAAGTTCAGATCTAGCCCGATCTGTCATATGCTGAGGAGCCGATTGGAATCCTAGCTCGTGATCGCAAGCAGCTCAGAAGTCATGCCATCGACATGATCAAAGTCCAGTGGAAGAATCGTTCCTGCAATGAAGCCACTTGGGAGAAGGAATCTGACATGTGATCGAAATATCCCAGACTCTTCGAGAACCCAGGTAACTCCATTTCAAATTCTTAGTCATATTTGACTCTTGTCTCTTGTTCTGTTTAAGTGATGTCGATGACGACATCGTTTTTAAGTGTGGGAGTCTGTAATAACCCAGGTTGTTATCTTAGTCAATTTGGACTAATCTTAGTCTTAAAGCTAATCTTAAGTGCTAATTATGTCAATTGGAGTCAACCTCTAAGACCTAGTCCAAATCAGTAGTCAAACGGATCGAATCCTGATTCCTGAAAATTCAAAAACCCTAAAAGTTGACCTATTTAAATTAACCTCGGATTGGAAAGCGGACTTCGCCATCGTGCTCATTGACCCCAAATTAGCTAGGGGTGAAGTTTTCGTGTCAATCGGAAGTCGTCGAAATTTCGGCGAATATTTTAATATTATTTTAAATACTCCAAAAATCGAGATATCAAAATACTCGTCGGATCAAAAATCCGACCTCGCCGTTGCGTTCCTTACCCATCAATTAGCTAGGGGTGGGTATTTGAGATTATTATTTTTTTCAGAAATTATTTATTATTTATGAGCATTAGATTTAATTAAATAGAATATTTATTTAAATTAAATTGGAATTTTTTTTTTATTCAAAGTTCTTGACGGCGCCGTCCTTGCGCCGTCAGCTCTGCCGTTCGATCAACGACAGAGTCGGCCCGTTCGATCGGGCCAATCGAACGGCCCGGATCACCCCCATCGCCTTCGTCCCCGCCAACGCGCGCAGGCCGCGTGGCTCGACGCGAGCGGGCGCCGCCGCAGCCGGCCAACCCTCGCGCGTGGTCCCTCGTAGGAAGCTCCACCGACTCCCCCATATCACCTCCAGCCGCGACCTTCCCCTACGCACGCGCACTGAGGACCCGGTCCAACCCTAGAACCGAGAATCGACCCCCTCCCGTCCTTCTCCCAGCTCATCCGGCATTCAATCAGGTACACTCACCTCTCCCACTTACTTACATCGATACCTAGTTTCATTTATTGTCGACCGAGGGATGCAGCCGGACGAATGTGGATCCTATACCCCGTAAGGTTCAAGTTAGGGTTAGATCTAGGAGTAGATCCGGCCCACCACAACCGGCTGTCCACCCCTCCGTGGGTAGAGCCCGTCAAGCCCTACTCAACGGTAGGGGGATAGTCGCCGATGGCCGCTGGGATGGCCAGAGGTGGCGTGCCCTACCTTCGGTCGTGAGGAAGGGAAGACGAAGCGTCTGGCCTGGTCGGGTCAGCCCGGGCCCGACCCTGGCGCGCGGGCCGCGTGCACCGCAGTGGGCCCCACATGCGTCATGCCCGCCAGACGCGGGTCCCACCCGCAGCGCCGAGCTCCTCTCGCATGCCGCCACGCGTCCAGTGGGTCCCGCCCACAGAGCCGCAGCCACTCCTGCTTCGCCGCGTGGCACCTGAATTGACCCGGCTGCCATCATTGCCTCTGCTGAGCCAATCCGAAGACGCCATGTGGCTGAGTAGTCCCGTCGTCTTAATGATTGCTGCAGAAGAATTAATATAATTATATAGTTATTAAGTAATAATTTAATCTATACTTATACTTATATAATTACTTTATATAGTGTAACTATGCACTTAATCGTTTTATATATATATATATAATCTGTCATAATGGGGTGATTAGGATTAGCCTAATTGCAATTAAACAATAAATAATAATTAATAATATATATCAATATTATAATAAACAATAACTTTAATAGAATAATTAAGTATAATCAAGACTTAACAAATTAGGTTAAGACCAATTAAATGCTAAACCATAAACTTATAGTTAAATAATATTATTTAGTATATTAGTAAACTAGAATATATATATATATATATAAAATATGTGTATATATATCTATATACGTATATGTATAATTATAAAATGATTTAGAACTAATATTAATTAGTGTAACTATAGTAACAATAAGTTAATAAATATTTATAAGACAGAAACTTTAAGGTAAATTAACTAAATTTATTTTCTTAAGTATCTAACAATAATAAAAAATAATATTATAATAATAGATTAATTAATAATAAGAAATTAATAATTAGTTAATAATTGATAATTATTAATTAATAATTAATCAACTTCAGATTAATTTATTAAATATTAGATACAGAATAATATAATTAGAATATTTAAAAATAAATAGATTAACTATTAAATAATTGATAATTAATTACAGATTAATTATTAATTAATTACAGAATAATTAAAGAATTTATAATTACAAAAAATACATAACTTTAGGGATGAACAGTAATTTAATACAATTTGAATAAATGAATAGTAAAATAATACAAATTATATTTTTAAATAGTAAAACTTAGAAATTTAATAACTTTTTGTAGGATGATCCAAATATAGCCAATATAGGTCTTAAAATACTCAGAAAAATAAATAGAATCAAATGGCATAATGCAGAATTTAGTTTCGGGGTACGTATAACGAAGTAGCATTTTATGACCTCTTTGAGACCCCATAACTTTCGACCCAGTTATCAAAACACAGTCAATATAGGTCTTAAAATACTCAGGAGGACAGCCCCATCCCCGCAATAGTATTAGTTTTCCCATTTGGACAACATGATGAAAAGTCAACCCTAGGATTTAGTGTTGACTTTAGTGAAAAATGACCAAATTACCCCTAGAATTGAAATGACCATAACTTGGTCAATTCAACTCAAAATTCAAAAATTCAAGATGCTAACAAGTTTAGAATTTTGATGTTACCAATAAATTGAGATAATATTTCGGTTTTGAACCCTAGAAATTTAGAAAATGATCAAAACACCCCCAACCTTAGTTAGGTCATAACTTGACCATTTGAGGTCCAAATTGGGTCTACTCCCTACTAACATACTCGGTACATTATAGGGAAGCTATAGAAACTGAGTTTGCTGAAATTGGAGTTTAAACAGAAAAGTTCAGTTTTTGTCACCCGTTGACCGACTCAAAATTACCAAATTGCCCTTCAAACTTAAAACGTCGATAACTTAGTCAATTGACCTCAGAATGCAGTGTTCTCAGACTCTATGGAATCCTTGAACAGTAACCTACAATAAACTGTATAAAAACTTAGTTTTTAGTAGAGTAAAAATCACTTAAATGCTCTTAAGTCAAAAACATTAGTTTGAACCTGTAGGACCCGTTTCTCATCCGAATAGGACAAACCTACTGTCTATCCTTAGGTTAGACAGTAAGAAATCATATGGAAAAGAGAAATTCCAATTTGGGCACTTAAATCAAAAGTTGACTTTTCGGACCTTTAAGTAGGGGCAAAATGGTCATTTTGCCAAAAATTTAGGATAAGCATCATTAGTCTATAAATTATGATTTATATCACTAAAATTAGTACTAAAACCATATTAGAATCCCTTAAGCAAGAAAAATCAACTATTAGGTCAGTTCGGCAAAATTCCCCAGAATTCTCTTTAAGTCTTTTCTTTAGGATCTTTGCACTACACCTTAAAGACCCTTCCTGAGACTAGGACTAGATCATAGGGTTGATTTTATTTATTGAAAAATGGGGATTTTCAATGAATGAATCCTTGGTTTTATTAGTTTCTAGAATTTTCAACTTATTTGAATTATTTTATCTTTTAACCTTATATATAAGATAGGAGACTCATCCTATTAAGTTTGATTATTTAATAGGATTGGCCTAAATTATTAGATCACTTTTAGAATGAAACTTAGATCCTAGGTCTTATCCTTTTTGGATTATGTGATTAAGCCTAATCTCGTGGTGTTTAATCCATAATCTATAGTTTTATAGTTTTAGTGAGAACGTCTAAAATTATCAATTAGGTCGTGATGATTTATTATTTAACTTTTATAGTCGACTTTGATTTGGTATATTAGGACCTAGCTAGTCCTGATATTTGGTAACTTGTAAGGACGAATTTCTAAGTTACACTTGAAATGTGGGAAAATGGTGATCCTTGAACTTGTGTAATTTGGAATAGTTAGAATGAATAATAGAAAACATATGGTATCACCATATTAGTAGAGTCCCCTGCTTATTTTGATACTTTGTGCTACGCATTCCTTGTGTATTTGAACTTACTTCCTTGGACATTTCATATAAGATAATTTTGTGCATGAAAATGAAAACTTAGAATTTTAGGATAACAGTTGCCTTTGGGTCCAGTTTATGGTGATTATGGTGCACATTTGCCCCGATGGATAGGTGTAAGGTGAGATCAGGATGCCTAACATTCTCATTGAGGAGAGTATGTTAGGCTTAGGACCCGTATAGTCTTGTAGACGTGCTTGACTCCTCAGTTGTTTCTAACAGTTATCCATAGAAACAAAAGTAAAATAACTAAAATATGTTACATAAGTATTGTCTGCCTCTTCAGTCATGTAGTATGTTCAGTATGCTTGTAGATTGAGATGTATATATATATATATATGTGGGCCATTTTAGCCAGGTTTCTGATATGGCAGTTAGTATACAGAGTTGATGTGCAATTTTAGTATTTGGCTATGTTTTGACATTATTTATTCGGTCTGCTATTTACTTGTACAGCTTATATATAGTAGGATGTTAGATTTTATTACTATTTATCTATATCACTGCTAAGATTTATTATTGTAATTTGCAAATTTTCATTTGATCACCAGCATGTATTAGGGTGTAAAATTTTCTTCCAGCATATGTTTAGTTACTTATATTATATGTCCTGTTTTATTTACTTTGCTTTTAAGGCATGTCTTAGCCTCCTTTATTTAAGATATAAATGTTATTTATAGCTGTTCCTCTTTCTTATTGTATTGCTAGTCGCTCCCCAATATATTGTTGCTTAGGAAAAATTATGTAAAGTGATGATATTAAAAATATATGAAGATGTATCAGCCTAAAATATACTTAGACAAATTGTCTAACCAAATTTTTCTCTTTTTTGGCTGGGGCCCTACATTGTGAAATCGACAATGGCAGGCGTTGAGCAGATAGAGGATCCAGCACCTGTGGAGGAGCTATTCCTAGAGGAGGAGCAGTAGCTCGGACCAGAGCATATTTAGTCCATAGACTTATTGTGAGGATGAGTTCCTTTGTATTTCCTTTTATTTGAACTTTAAATGTTGTAATAATACAGGTACTCTTGACTGTGCATTTGGATTTGTATGCTTATATTTTGAGTCATATTTTGCACTTACGTTACATTGTGATGCTTGGATGTTATTTATTGCTTCCGCACTCTGTACGTTATAGTGACTGTTAGATTGTTTCTATGTTAATCCTTCCCTAATCAGGTGGATTGTGGAGTCTATCCTAATCCAATGATAAGTGAGGGATTAGCCAGAGTGATACTCCACCCTTAACCTGATCCTTGGTGGATTAAGGGTGCGGGGCGCCACAATAAGTGTCTTTGTTGGAGCATTCATACCATTGTAAAAGGTTTGGACTTGCATCCATTTGAGAAACCCATGGTGTGGGCATCGCCTAAGACACTCCTTAAGTCTTTCCTAGCTATCATATAATGTTTCTCCCTCAAATTGATTGAAAATAGTTATTTTAATCCTCAACTAGGCTATTTTTGCAGGTGGGAAATATTTAGCTAAGAATTTCTTAGTTGAATCATCCCAAGTGTAAATAGAGTCTCTCGAAAGTGAACTGAGCCAACTTTTGGCTCTATCTCTAAGTGAGAATGGGAAAAGCCGTAGTTTAACAACGTCCTTAGAAATCATTAAATCTGAATGTGTCACAAATTTAGAGGAAATTTGAAATATGTGAATTGGGATCTTCTATGGTTAGTCCCCCGAATTTGTTATTTTGTACTATGCTAAGTGTCGAAGGTTTAATTTCGAAATTATTGGCCTCTATGTTCGGGCTCACAATCTTATGAGGGATATCTCTAACAGTACGCAGCACATAATCTCTAAAGACACTACCCCAAGGTTCTCCTAGATGATTAGCTTCTAAATTTTCCATTTCAAAGTGATGTTGATTAAGGGTTACTTGTTCTCTTCTAGCTCTTAAGTACATTCGCTCAATTTCAGGATCAAATAAAATATCGACTCTTTCTCTCCTTTTCATGCAATTCTTTAAATTTAGTTAGACAAAAATTATTACAGTAATCACAATGAACTATTGACAGACTGTAAATACGCGTTTGCATTTGCACGCAAGCGTCTGTGGTCTGAAGTAATAAGTGGAAAGTGTTAGTTTTTGGGATTTATTGAACCACAGAGAATTGGTTGTTTTGTTACTAAGGTTTATCTATTATCACTAATATTTAGGCTATGATGTAATTGGTTGAATTGGTTCTAGATTAAGCACAATAATCACTAAGTGGAAAATAAGTCAGATAAAGGAAGAGTAGAGTTGGGTTCATCCCACATATCATGATAAGTCATTAATGCATGTTGAATCCTCAAGCTTTGTCCTTCATTTACTTAAAATTAAATTAAGTGCACATTGTTCTCCCTTGAGTTTTATCTCAAGGTATCACAAGTTCAAAATATTATGCACAAAATGAACACACAATCAGTTCTATTTTGGCACAAAGATTCTTATAAGATTTTAGGTTTTGAGTTTTTTATCTTATCTCTTGATCAAGGATATGTAGATTTATTAAATTTTTAAAGAACTTATAAGCATTGATTCCACTACAAGCATCACTCGCATCACACATAGTTGAGATGGGATTAATATGTTGGGCTCAATGACTATGTCACCTCGTTCATGAGCACGCAACTAATTCTTTCCCACCCTCAATTATGTTGAGCTAAGGAGCTCACTTAATGGGTCTTAGCATCACATGCATCAATACTTTTAGTTGAGCTTAGATCAAGGTGCACTAAGCTCAAGAACTTTCTCACATAGTTCTAAGCTTTCATGCACTCATGGATCTAGCGTCTAACCCAAGGTGAGCTATGGAGCACAAGACAACTTAGTTCTTGAGTTCATTAGTTTAATTCCTTTAATTCACAATCAAGACTAAAGTAATACTAAGCATTTCTTGAGCAAGGCATTGAGTTCATACATTTTATAAATACTTGAAGAAAACTTCATACACTTAAAATGTAACTATCAAACACATAGGATTACCCCAATCCTCCCCAAGGGAGATTTAGCTACTCATTACAGAAGAAATGAAAAAGGACACATACATGGATAAATACCCTTTCATGATCAACTAAGAAAAGAAAGTACAAAAGTAGAGTTTAGAAGATATTAGGAACATTCATTGGAAGTTCTCCGAATTCTTCATCTCCTTCTTGAAGTTCCTCTCTTAGGTCGCTAGTGCTGCCTTCCTTCTTCTTCTCCTTAGAAAAAATGGCTCTTCCACCCTTGTGGAGTTCCTCTCTTCCACTATGCACCCCTCTTGTTTACTTAATTATTTTTTGAGAAAAATTGAGAACTCTCCTCTAGTCAAGAGGAGTGACATAAACAGGAGAGGGGCTGCATTCTTCCACTTAAGATGCAAACCAGCCATTCTATTAGAAAATTCTGAGCAATGATGGCAAAAATCTCAATTGATGGTGAGGTGACTAATATCTTCATTTGTTTAGCCAACACATCACCTCACAAGCCTCCTTTTCAATTAAAAACATAGCAGCTGCAGAACGAATGATGACTGGGACAAGATGCTGGTTGGGAGTCTTGTCGCAGCCGCAATAAATGCATCTGCCAGAAAAAATTGCGGCAGGCCGCCGCCGCGAGCTGCGGCGTGCAATGGCACAGGGAATTTTTGCTAAGTGCCCCACTGCCGCGCGCTACCACTTCCATTTTTTGTAAAATGACCCACTGCAGCGCACTACCACGCCCGCAGTTTGCAACTGAATCGCTGCAGCATGCTACCGCGCCCGTAGTTCACAAAGTTACCCGCTCCCGCGTGCTACCGCTCCCGCGTGCTACCGCTCCGTAGTTTGCAAACGAACTCGCTGCATCATGCGATCGCGCCCGCAATTCACAAATGGACCCACTGCAGCGCGCTACCGCGCCCGCGGTTTGCATGCTGAACCGCTGCAGCGCGCTGCCGCATTCGCATTTCTCAAAGTTACCCGCTGCAGCGCGCTACCGCGCCCGCAGTTTGCAAACGGACCTGCTGCAATGCGCGATTATGCCCGCGGTTCGCAAATGAACCCGCTGCAGCGCGTGTCAACGCATAATTTTGCAAAATGACATGCTGCAACGCGCGGCAGTGATTTCTTTTAAAAAAATTGGAAATTTACATAAATATCTCAGAACTCCTTTGGATAAGCCATTTTCCTAAAAAGAGAGACAAAATTTAATTTAGGAGCAGTTTAAAGATCAGAAATGAATAAAATTTTCTTTTATTTTAGATATAATTTATAGATTCATCACACCCCCACACTTAAATTCTTGCTCGTCCTCGAGTAAGCTCAAAATGATATTTTTTTCTGTTTTGTAGGTATGATAATCAACAAAGATATCAATTTAGAATAAGTGAAAGTCAAGGCATGTACGTAACAAAAATGATTCAAATCATTTGTCACTAAGATGTTCTATCTTTGGATATGAAATAAGGTTAATCAATTAATCTCCAAGTATTTGATTTTTATATTTGACACTTGGTAATGGGTAAAGTTTCATGGGAAACTCGGACTAAAGAGGTAATGAAAGACTCAAGAGTTTTGTGCCGTATGTGCTCCTTCTTATGAATCACAAAAATGAAAAGATTAAAGAAGAGATATTTTTCTTCATCCTTTATCATTTTGATCATTTGGGAGAGATATTTTTTTTTATTCTTAGGGAAAGATACTTTTCTTCATCCTCTATACATATCTTTGTGACCATGAAGTCCTACGGGAGCCTATCACACTCTTTTAGAGTACTCACCATAATCTCTAGTCTTTAGTCCAATGTCTTCCCCCACACTTAGTTCATGACATTACTTTAAATTTTTGGAGATAGATTATCCTTCATTCATTCCTTAGTTACAACGTTTTAATGCTCATAATGCATTTGATCATCTTTTTGTTAAGCACTCCTTTACTTTATATCAAATTCCTTATTGATATTTTGTAACTTTCATTTTTTTGAAAACTTCAAAAAAAATATGTAATTTAAGAATATTAGAAAAATGAGGAAATATGAAAAATTTATAAATTACGATCTCAAAATAAAATACACTAAATAAAAATACAAAGGAAAATACAGAAAAATACAAAAAAAAAATACAACTATTTAATTTTCATTTTCCTCCTCTTCCTCCACTTCCTCCACGTATGCGGTTTCGCAAGGATAGCGCGTCTCCAGAATGGGGGCACCAACAGGCCGCCTAGGCAACACGGAGGGATCCGGTCCACCCTGTAAGCTCCAATCCTCAAACATCATCCCGAGGGCTTCATGAAAGTCGGACTGAAACTGGCGTTACTGGATGAGTTATTGTTTAAATAACCCCATGTCGGTGGCGAGGGCCTTTCTAAGATCCGCTTGCTGATTGTGGAGACACAGCAAAAGCTTATTGGTGAGGTGTTGGCCGGACAGCGCGTGATAGTCGCTTCGGTGTGGCGCATAAATTGGATCGTTACAGCCTTGAAAGAGTTGAAATCTCCTTCTAAGTTTGGGTGATGGTTGTTATTATTGTTTCTATTATCTATGCCTTGTTGATTTGCGAACTTCCCCCATATTGATTTCCATTATTATTGTTACTCCAAGAGAAATTAGGGTGGTTTTTCCACCATGGATTGTAGGTGTTGGAGTAAGGGTTCTTCGTAGAGTTGTTATTTCTTAGATAATTTACTTGTTCAGTGTTGGTTTGTACAAAAGGGTTATTTAAGTTGCAGCTTTTACTGTTATGCCTACCCCCACACAATTCACAATGTATCTATGAAACAACATTAACATTCATTCTTTCAATTTTTTCATTCAAGGTGAGTATCTCTTGTTGTAATGCTGTAATCAGGTTAGACTCGTTTACCTTTAAAGTTTCCTTTTTAAGCCTTTCAGAAGGCGACTAATACTCATTGTTAGCCATTTCTTCCAAGAGGTCATAAGCTTCATCTTGGGTTTTGCCGCTAATAGAGCCGTCGGCAGCTGCATCAATGAGTGTCATAGTAGGAGCATTCAAGCCATTGTAAAAGGTTTGCACTTGCATCGATAAAGGAAACCCATGATGTGGGCAACGGCTTAAGCATTCTTTAAACCGGTCCCATCCATCATAGAGTGTCTCCCCATCCAACTGAGTAAAGTTAGTTATCTCAACTCTCAATCGAGCAATTTTCACTGGAGGGAAATATTTGGCTAAGAATTTCTTAGCCAAATCATCCCACATCCGGACGGAATTGCTTGGCAGAGAGCTGAGCCAACTCTTGGCTCTGTTTCGTAAAGAGAATGGGAAAAGCAGTAATTTAACCGCGTCTTCAGAGACGCCATTAAACCTGAAGGTGTCACATATTTCAAGAAAATTTGAAATATGTGAGTTTGGATCTTCAGTGGCTAATCCCCCAAACTAATTATTTTGCACCATACTCAGTGTGGAGGGTTTGATCACAAAGTTATTGGCTTCAATATTAGGCCTAACAATTTCATGGGGGATTCTCCTAATAGTGGGAAGTGCATAATCTCTTAGTGTTATGCCCCTAGCCACTCCTACTGGCTCTCCTAATGGCTCTACAGGATTTTCATTAGCATTATCCATAATGACTTGTTGGTTTGAAAGGTTTTGTTCTCTCCTAGCGTGCAAGTAGGTTCTTTCAATTTCTGGGTCAAACAGATAATTTGTGCAAACTCTTCTACTCATACACTACAATATTTAGGCTATCAAGAACAAATTTAACAATAATGTTCAAAAATTTAACAAAAATAAAAGGATAGAAACAAAAAAGTAAATGTTTATAATTACAAAAATAAAAAACAAAAAGTATATACAAGAAAATTCTTAAATCACTAGCTGCTTATAGATTATCCTTAATACGAAACAAATTCTAATTCCCCGGCAACGGCGCCAAAAACTTGACAGACTGTAAATACACGTCTGTGTTTGCACGCAAGTGTATGTGGTCTGAAGTAATAAGTGGAAAGTGTTAGTTTCTGAGATCTATCGAACCACAGAGAATTGGTTGTTTTGTTACTAAGGTTTATCTATTATCACTAATGTTTAAGCTATAATGTAATTAGTTAAATTGGTTCTAAATTAAGCATAATAATCACTAAGTTGAAAATAAGTCAGATAAATGAAGAGGAGAGTTGGGTTCATCCCACATGTCACGATAAGTCATTAATGCATGTTGAATTCTCAAGCATTGTCCTTCATTTACTTAAAATTAAATCAAGTGCACATTGTTCTCCCTTGAGTTTTATCTCAAGGTTTCTCAAGTTTAAATATTATGCATAAAATGAACACACAATTTGTTCTATTTTGGCACAAAGATTCTTATAAAATTTTAGGTTTTGAGTTTTTTATCTTATCTCTTGATCAAGGAGATGCAGATTATTTAAATTTTTAAAGATCTTAAAAGCATTGATTCCACTACAAGCCTCACTCGCATCACACATAGTTGAGATGAGGGATTAATATGTTGGGGTCAATGACTATGTCACCTTGTTCATGAGCAGGCAACTAATTCTTTCCCACCCTCAATTATATTGAGCTAAGGAGCTCACTTAGTGGGTCTTAGCATCACACGCATCAACACTTTTAGTTGAGCTTAGATCAAGGTGCACTAAGCTCAAGAACTTTCTCACATAGTTCTAAGCTTTCATGCTCTCATGGATCTAGCATCTAACCCAAGGTGAGCTATCGAGCACAAGACAACTTAGTTCTTGAGTTCATTAGTCAATTCCTTTAATTTATAATCAAGACTAAAGTAATACTAAGCATTTCTTGAGCAAAGCATTTAGTTTATACATTTTATAAATACTTGAAGAAAACTTCATACACTTAAAATGTAACTATCAAACACATGGGATTACCCCAACCCTCCCCAAAGGAGGTTTAGCTACTCATTACAAAAGAAATGAAAAAGGACGCATACATGGATAAAGACCCTTTCATGATCAACTAAGAAAAGAAATTACAAAATTAGAGTTTAGAAGATACTAGGAACGTTCCTTGGAAGTTCCTCTCTTAGATTCTCCATCTCTTTTTTGAAGTTCCTCTCTTAGGTCACTAGTGCTGCCTTCCTTCTTCTTCTTCTTAGCAAAAATGGTGGCTCTTCCACCCTTGGAGAGTTCCTCTCTTCCACTATGCACCCCTCTTCTTTACTTAGTTGCTTTTTGAGCAAAACTGGAAACCCTCCTCTAGTCAAGAGAAGTGATATAAATAGGAGAGGGGCTGCATTCTTCCACTTAAGATCCAAACCAGCCATTCCATTAGAAAATTCTGAGCAATGATGGCAAAAATCCCAATTGATGGTGAGGCAACCAATATCTTCATTTGTTTAGCCAATACATTGCCTCACAAGCCTCCTTTTCAATTAAAAATGTAGCAACTGCAAAGGGAATGATGGCTGGGACAAGATGCTGGTTAGGGGTCTTGTCTCAGCCGCAATAAATGCATCTCCCAGAAAAAATTGCTGCGGGCTGCTGCAGCGCGCTGGAGCGCACTAGGGCGCGCTGCGGCGTGCAATGGCACACGCAATTTTCGCCAAGTGCCCCATTGCCACGCACCATCGCGTCCATTTTTCGCAAAATGACCCGCAGCAGCGCGCTACCACGCCCGCGGTTCACAAAGTCACCAGCTGCAGCACACTACCGCGCCCGTGGTTTGCAAACAGACCCGCTACAGCGTGCGATCACGCCCGTGGTTCGCAAATGGACCTGCTGCAGCGCGCTACCGCACCCACAGTTTGCAAGTTGAGCCGCTGCAACGCGCTGTCGCGTCCGCATTTCGCAAAGTTACCCGCTGCAGCGCGCTACCGCACTCGCGGTTTGCAAACAAACCCGGTGCAGTGCACAAACGCGCCTGCGGTTCGCAAATGGACTCGCTGCAGCGCGCATCAGCGCATAATTTTGCAAAATGACCCGCTGCAGTGGGCTGTAGCGCGCTGCAGCGCGCGACAATGGTTTCTTTTGAAAAAAAAATTGGAAATTTGCATAAATGTCTTAGAATTCCTTTAGATAAGATATTTTCCTGAAAAGATAGATAAATTTTAATTTAGGAGCAGTTTAAAGATAAGAAATGAATGAAAGTTTTCCTTATTTTAGATATAATTTATAAATTTATCAACTATTTAACAATTCAATCACTACAAGATAGTGAATCAACAATACAATTCTAGTCCTACTAAGCACAACAAGTAAACAAAGTAAAAACTCTAGTTACACTATAGTTAACACAATATAATATGAGCAGCAGAGCAAAGTTAATGGAGAACTTAGTTCATAAGCATCAAATCTCTTGGTAGAGCCTTTAAGGAATGGTGCAAGTGAGCTTAAGAATTTGTCACATATTTTTTAGCTCACTAGCACTACCTTCATTGCTCTTATCTAATTGATGAGCTTGGAACACAAGTTCCTTAAATAAAATAATTTAGATTTTTATTTCATCCAAGCATTTGTTTCAACATAAATAATAAATAATAAGATCATCTTTTCATTTATTCAAATAATTCATTAAAACACCACCATACCCTTACAATTTCATATAATTTCATCTCAACCCTCTCCAAAGGGATTTTAGCCTTCCATTACTAAATAAGCATAAGCACACATACAAAGAAAAGTGAACCTCATCATCAGTTCACAGAAGAAAGAAATCAGAGAAGTTTAGGAAGAAATACTTGGAATCACCCAGTGTTTTTCTAGGGTTCTCTTGGACTCCTCCTGCACTTCCTCTTGACTGCTCCGCCCTTTTTCCTTTGGTGTTTCCTTCTCCTTATTTTTCTTAGTAAACCTTCTTCCCTTTGGAGAGTTCTCCTTTCTCCTCTTACTGCAGCTATTCCTTATGGGTACTTGAATGTCAGAAATCGGAACTCTCTTAAGGTCTGAGATTACCCCTTAAATAGAGAAGCTCTCAGCTCCAAGGCATTAATGATGTGACTCCTCCCCTTCCTTAGTTTTAATTCAATCCCTTTTAATGTTCTATTCACCTTTATCTGTTGGCATTTAGCCAAAATATTGCACTTCAGTTTTTAAGAAGCTGGGGAAGGCCAAAGGTTGCATTTCGAGGCCTTCCCTATGCTGCAATTATGGTTGTTCTGGCAAATTTTGGATTGTCCACTACGATGCACTGGGGACTGCTGTGGCCGCATCATTCCAAACACTATTCTACTTTGGCATGCTATGGCAACAGCATTCCAAACACTGTTCCTGCATGAAAGTTAGTATCTTTTCCTTCGATTGTCGCAGTGTTCACCGTGGCGCCCTACAACAGATAAACTTATAGTTTTCATGATTAATAAAATGTTTTTCTGTGGTGCGCAGCGGCGCGCTATAGTGAAAAATAATTAGAAAACGTAGTTCAATTAGTTCACATACAGTTTGTATGAATAATAAAATATTTCATTGTGGTGCACTGCGGCACGCTGCAGCAGAAAATACTTCAAAAAATACGGATCAATACCTCACATATACTTTGTGTAAATAATTAAAAATGCTGCCACGGTACACTATAGCATGCTGCGGTGGTTGATAGTTCGAAAGCGGAAGATTTACTGTTCAATTAGTTCATATAAAGTTCTTGAAGATTGATTAAATATGCCGCCGTGGCGCGCCGCAACAAGCTGCAGCAATTTTGTTCCAGGTCAGTGCAAATCTCAATTAGGCATAGCGCACTGTGGCACGCTTAGAGCATGCTGCAGAGGTTTATTTTACAATAAAGGAAAATTTAGCATGTTCAATTAGTTCGCATAAGATTTTAATTATTCTTCAAGAAATGATACTGTAGCATGCTACAGTACACTGTAGCGCGTTCAACGGTCTTCCTTCCAGGCATTCAATTCTACCTCTAGGTGTGGGAGTTAATGGAAATGCCCTGGCATGCCACGGCGCGCTGCGGTGGTTTTCACCCATAATTTATGTAAATTGCTCAGATCTTCGTTATCCTCCAGTTTTCCTTGAAAAACATATTATTCCATTCAATGTACTTTGTTTTATATGATGTTTGGTGATGTTTTGATACTAAATTTAGCTATAAATTCCATATATATCACTGCTCTCAATCCACTTGTCCTTCTCTTAATCTATGGTCAAAAGTTGCCATTTAGTTCTTTAGCCATTCAACAATTGGGAAGAACAAGTGTAATTCCTCGTCAATGCGTGCAATTAATTTAAGGAATGGCAATTGTGGTGGAATAGTGCGTTACTCGGGAAAGAAACACAACTTCCATGAATAAACCTGCTGAGTAAAAGAACTACTGAAACTCAACCTCAAGAGATGAGGCTTGAGTACTAATCCTTAAGATAAGTGTAGTATCCTTATCTTAAGTATTAGATAAGGTACTAATGTATATTGGATTATGAATACAAATAGGATCCAAGTTACATGAATACTAGCATTTTATGAATATTCTGACCACATCACAATACTAAGTATAAGTAGAAGTAAATATAGAGTGCAGAAGCTAAAGCATATATCCAAAAACATTCATCACAAAAGTTAAAGAGAATACATACAGAGTTATTACAATAATTTACTGAAACATAGAATAGAGTCTATGTACCAAACTTAAAATACCAAAATAAAATGTAAAGGCTAACGGAGAGTCCACTAGTGCTCATTGAACTCCTCTTGGATCTCCTGAGTATCCACCTGATGAAGCTCCATAAACTGCTCATGATTTAGTAAATTGTCGAACCCCAAAAGTACCACATATTAGTCAATAAGTATAACACATTGAAAGCTACTCTACCAATTATAATCATCTACTACTTAATATTTAGATAGTTTAAACAAAACTATAGAAAAGATAGTAAAATAGCTAAAAGTTCAAAATAGTGTAAATCTAAAAGTAAAGTAAACTAAAACTATAAACTGAAAACTGTATGTAAAGAAAATAGTGAATAAATCTCAAACTATAACTAACTGTTGAAATGTAGGTGAAATAGTAAACAATATGAAACTTAATAAATGCTGATTTAAAATTATGTTGTATACCTCTGAATTCATAATTATGCATCTGAATATGCCACAAAATTGTATGCCCTTAACATGCTAACTTGGTGTTTCAAGACACCCCATAGATTCCTTGATGAACGAACGCTCCCTAAAAGAGTCCTAAGGTGAGCAAAGCACTCTGCAGATATTGGCATGAGTTAGTCATTTATGATACGCCAAGGCTTTAATGACGACATGCTTTAAATCATAAAAAATATCGAAATTAATTCAATATCAAATACTGATGCCATTTATCTCCATTGTGCTTAATTCATCTAAATTAATTTTGACTCCTTATTCTAATTTAGAAAATGATTTTAGTTAAGATCATATGTAGAATCATTAACAGAAGGGATTGTATACACATAGTTGGTATGTTTCCAAGAAAGGTGAATTTAACACTTAGTTTATTTAACTGCACTTATCAAAGCGCACGACGATAAGGGGCAGAACCTGATCACAATTTATTCTCTCAAACAAAGCTATTGAATACCCTATTTACAAGCACTTAGTGTTTTAAGATTGCTAACTTAAGATATTTAGTTTGTTTAACTACACTTATTGAAGTGCATGACGATAAGGGCTGAAACCGGTCATAGTTTATTCTCCCAAACTAAGTATTCAAGTTACCTAATTATAATACACTTAGGTTTGAAAATTTTACTCTAAGCTGAACTGTACTTATTCATTCACATAGAATAGGACTGAGACTTTGCAATCCTATTTAGAGTGACTCATCCAATCCCAGGTTATACTGAAATGATTCAGCACTGTGGATATACACTTTCATATTCTACTGACAATCTACTAATTTCAACAAATCTATCTAATAAATAAGGATTATCAAACTAATAAATCTTTACTCCATTGGAATGGATCCTATACAAGGTTCCAAGGATGTGACCTAAAGGTCACCCAATTTTAAGTTAATACCATATGAAAAAATCTCATGCTAAGTTCTTAGGCGATCCTATCACAAGGGTTTAAGATCAAGCATCTAAAGCTAATAAGGAGCATCTAAGTTCCTACCTCAAGATGCAAATAATATGCCCTTCCTACCTCAATAGATTATTTATTAATATGGCTTAACAATTATTTTGTTATTCATACAAAGGAAAGATCATATTGATACTATACTTTTAACATAAAGAAAGATCTAGACTCTATGAATTTTACTGATTTCACAACTTTTAACTTCTTCAGATTTGATTTGATCAGATGAGATGGATAAACCCATCTGATCTCCACCTATGCTACAATCATGAGTTTCACTCATATACATTATTATGAATTGATCATCTTATTTATCAATATGGTATTATGAGTCATTATATGCTAAGGATCTTATATATGTGAAAATCAAGGAGTTAAGGGACTAAGTTCAGATTGAAATTACATAGATTCCTTAAAGAACTTAACAGTTCTAGTTCAATGATTTAAGATCAACGCCAAATAAAGGTCTATTATTAGAATTATTCAAAATGATTTATCTTTCAATCAAGTTATTTTAATTAAAGTGATAAAACATTTAGATCTTAATCAAGGTAAGTTAGGATTTAAGTACTACTTAACCAAATCAAGATCACTTGTTTAATTTATGGGTCAATAACAAATTAATGAGTTATTAGTATTTTATTAATGACCATTTCAATATTTGGATTAAGTATTAATTACTAAATTCAAATATTAATTAATGTCAAATTAATTAAATCAAGTGTCCAAATAAGTATGAGAGTTCTCTAACATACATTCTATTGTTATTGAAGCATATGAGCATAAATTTACATAAAACAAAAAGTAATTAAGGCTAATCAAACCCTAAATCAAACAAAAAGGATTAGCACTTAATTACAAATCCAGCCATTGAAAATTAATGAAATTTGGCCAGTATATTCTATTTAACCATGTGAATAATCAGAGACTATGTTTACTATATTTAATTAGGTAGAAACCAAAGTTTTACTAATAATGCAATATTAATATTAGGGCATAATTAAGAATATATAAATAAAAAAATTAAACCACCTATTATATGCATTCTATAAAGCATTAGAAACATAATGGCACTTATATCTGGAGAAATGGCACTAAGTATACATGCTAACCAACCCTAATTAAGTTTTGTAGTAATTAGGAAAAATCAAAAAATCCAACCATTAAAAGTGTAATATTATTTTATATTATGATTCCTTGTGTTTTTCTAAGCAATTTAATATATAATTTTATAGGATTTGGATCCGTGGATCAATAGTTATTCAATTAATTTATTCAGCATTTTTCTAATTAAATTTTTAATGATTCAATTAATTGGGTTATTTTTCTTAAGGAAAATAATTCCAAATTAAGTTTAAGTAAATTAAACGGGTATCAGCCCATTACCAAAAGATGCGGGTTGGTTCAGCCCGGGACCCGTTATTGTCGAACCGCGCGGGTCAAGGGTCGGCCCAACCCGCATAGTTCATCTTCTTCCCCGCGCCTTCTCCGACACCCAGCCGATTAGGGTAACCCTAATCCGCCAAATTTACGGCCGCTAGGCCATGCCATGACCTCAAATGAATCGGGACTCCATCCTCATGCCAAGGTGCATCGATGGAGCCCAAAATTCCCATCAGGGATTGGACCTAACCCAGAGGCCCTATTTGGATTTTTCTCAGCCTCTGAGCTCTCTATGGAGGGACAATTCTCCCTCCACATACCACCAGTTCAGCTCCTCTTGATCTCTTTACCATCCCCAGGCAATGGATAAGCTAAGGCCACCATCCCACTAGGTCTGGGAATGGCTCAATCGATGGGTCTTTACTCAGACCCAGGCAAAATGGAAGAAACTAACCCGATCGATCGATGCGATCGATTGAAGCTAGCTCAAACCTTGGAATTAATCGAGATAGTCTTATCTAACCCAGGAAAGCAATTATGAATCAAAAGGAGGTGAGTGTTGAGCCTATTTGGCTCTTCGCAGCAAACTGAGGTACCTGGCGCGGTTGGGAGAATGAGTTGGCGATGCTGAGGGTGATCTAGGGACTTAGCTAAGCTTTAGATGAGAGTTAGGGATCCTGAACACCAAGACACACCCACTATTAGCAGTTTGCAAGCTCTAGAGCTTCTGGAGGAAGTATGGAAGACAAGCAATTAGGGATCAGGAATTATACCTCAAATCAAGATCAATTAAGCAGCAAAGGACAATAGGGAGGGATCCTGAAGCTATTTATAGCCTCATAGAGAAGCCAAGGAGTAGCCCATTGAACTGGGGAGACCCAGGGAGCTCGGGCCATGGCTGAGCTCCTAATTCTATTAATGGTAGAGATTAGGCCATAAGACCTAATTAAGGAAGTGCCAATCAAATTGGGGAGCACCTAATGGCTAGGCTACGCTGGCTAGAGGAGTGGGAGACAAGACGGATCACCAGGGTAAGGAGGATTTTCCCTGTCTGGAGTGGAGAGTACTCAGAATGACGATCCATAGTTGCTGAAGCTCTGGATGCTTTCTGATCTATCAATCAGATGGCACTATGGCTCGAATTGCTCGGATCCTTACGGCTAATCGCAAGAGCGATCCAAGCCGTATGATTCCAATTGTAGATCTAACGGCAAATACGCGATTCCACATATCTGAATCCTAGCCATAGGATTCGTGGGATGGATGGATAGATAACGCAGGGCTCTTCTATCGCGTGACCTAGGCTCCAATGCGGATCGCTTGTGGTCCACACAGTGGATCTCAATGGTTAACTTAGTTTAAGGGTATATTTGCAATTCCCAATTATGCCAAACCCTAATTTGCAATTTCCCCATTTTAATTTAAATTGAATTATGGCCCAAATGACCTCTAATCCCACATTCACCCCTAGCTAATTTTGGGGTGAGGAATTCAAAAATGCTATTAAATTTTAAATTTGAGGTCAAAATATTTTAGCTCTTATTTAGGGTATCTAGATTAATCAAATAGCTAAATTGACCTAGAAAGATCCGATTGACCTCAAACTTTCAGGGTTAGCTTATAATGATATATTGAATGTAATGGAATTATAATTAAGGCATAGTTAAGCTTAGATTAAGCTATGTAACAACCTAGTATTGTTACAGACTTCCCTACTTATGAGCGATGTTGTCCTCGACAACATCTTAAGAAGGAAAAAAATACAAGAATTCTAAAAGAAATAGAACTTAAAATTTAAAGGTACCTAAAATTTAAAAGAGGCTTGGATATTTTATTTGCATATCAGCCTCTTTTTCCCATGTTGATTCTTCTAGGGAGCGATTCCTCCACCGAACCTTCACCATAGGGATATAGCGATTTCTTAGTTGCTTTTGGTCACGAGCTAAGATTTTGATAAGCTTCTCTACATAAGAAGGTCTGGCTGGAGAAATACTACTGGGAGTTAAATTAAATGAGATGGATTACAAAGACATCTCAGCAGCGACAAAATATGAAATGCATTGTGGACTGCAAGGAAATCCTCCAGAAGTTTCAATCGATAGGCTGCAGGGCCTATGTATTCTAACACTTCAAATGGTCCAACATAGCAAAGACTAAGCATCCCAGCTTCACCAAAACAAAATACCCCTTTCATTGGGCTTACTTTGAGATATGCAAAATCTCCAACATTGAACTCTAAAGAATAATGATGGGCATCATGATATTTACTCTGACGATCTTGAGTTGCTTTAATTCACTGTTGGATCAATTGCACTTTCTTGTTTATTTCTTCCACTAAGTCTGATCCATATACTGAACTCTGCCTATTTCAGACCATGCTACTGGAGTATTGCATTTTCTATCGTATAAGGCTTCATACAAAGCCATACCAATACTTGATTAGAAACTGTTATTATAAGCAAATTATACTAAGGGAATGTGATCTTCCTAGAAACCTCCAAAATCCAAAATACATAGCGTAAGAGATCTTCTAGAACCTAATTGACTCTCTCAGTTGGACCATCAGTTTGTGGGTGAGAGATAGTGCTCATGGCTAGGGTAGTCCCCAAGTCCTAATGCACAACCTGCCAGAATTTGGAAGTGAATCTACTATCATGACCTGGTACGATTGATCTTGGAATTCTAAAATGCCTGACAATTTCTTTATTGTACAGCTTTGCTAATTTTTCCACGAAATCAGTTTGACACATAGGAATGAAATGTGCTAACTTGGTTAGTCGATTGACTTTGACCCAAATAGAATTAGCACCGGACCATGACTTGGGTAAACCCATTACAAAGTCCATGGAAATATCAAACCATTTCCTTTCAATAATTGCTAGAGGATGGAGAAGTCCTCCGGGCCTTTGATGTTCCGCTTTAACCAGATTACAAGCATGTTATTTTGCAACAAAATTTGCCACACTCTTCTTCAATCCAAGCTACTAGAATGACTTCTTCTAATCTTGATACATTTTGGTACAGCCAGGATGAACTTGGTACCCATAATTGTGGCTTTCAACTAAGATTTTTTGATGCATGGATTTGAGAATCCATAAACGATTGTCGTTATATTTTACATTTCCTTGCAAGAGCAGATTGAAACGATGGTGACCGTCGATTTCCATTTTGAACTTCAGATAGTATTTAACTTTTGTATGTGAGATGGAGACATCACGATGAAAAGTAGGTTCTACGGTACTCGTGGATATTAGCTCGCTTATTATAGCACCACGGACAGGCCTGATATCGAGCTTACAAAATTCCTCTTTTAAAGAACTTGAAGCTATTTTAGTAAATAGTGTAGCATGGCAGCTGAGTGCATCAGTTATATTATAATCATTGATTAACTCAAGCCATCTTTGCAGACAACAATTGAGTTCGTGTTGAGTGAAAATATACTTCAGACTCTGATGATCAGTGAAAATAGAGCATTGGATACCATAAAGATAATGATGCCAAATGTTCAAGGCAAAAACTACAGTGGATAATTCAAGATCATGGACAAAATAATTCTTTTCATACGGCTTTAATTGACAAGATACATAAGCAATGGATTTCCTTCTTGCATCAGTACAAGCTTATTCTAAAAACATCAGTATATACTTGGTAGTTGAGACCTACCTTAGGTAAGGCAAGTACTGGGGAAGAAGAAAGAGCATCTTTCAATGACTGAAATGCATTCTCACATTCAGGACTCCAGATGGACGGCTGCCTTTTGAGTCAACTTCGTTATAGGCGACGCTATCTGAGAAAAGCCTTTTACGAACTTCTTATAATAACCTGCTAGTCCTAGAAAGCTTTTGATGTTAGTCACAGATTTTGAAAGTGACTAACCTTGGATGACACTAACTTTATTCTGATTTACTTTAATTCTTTGAGCGTCTGCGACATGACCCAGAAAAGCGACTGAGTCAAGCCAGAATTTGCACTTGGAATACTTGGCATAGAGTTTGTGATTTCAAAGTTCTTCTAATACTACTCTTAAGTGATTCTTATGATCCACTTTACTTTTGAATATATCAAAAATATTGTCAATGAATACGATGACGAATTTATCCAAATATGTATTTAGCACATGCTGCATTAAGTTCACAAAGATGGACGGCGCATTTGTTAAGCCAAAAGACATTACTAGAAACTCATAGTGTCTATATTAAGTTATGAATGTTGTCTTTTCTATATCAAAATCCTTGACTCTTAGCTAATGATAGCCTAATCGCAGATCAATCTTGGAAAACACCTAAGCTCCAGATAATTGATCGAAGAGATCATCGATTCGAGGCAATAGGTATTTATTTTTGATGGTCACCTTATTTTAGCTCACGGTAATCAATACACATGCGCATTGATCCATCTTTCTTCTTTACAAATAATACTAGCACTCCCCAAGGAGATAAACTTGGTTGAATGAGACCCTTGTAACTCCTTAGGCGCCATACTATAAGGAACCTTTGATAGCGGTTGCATTCTTATAATTAGTTAAATTGTGAATTCTACTTCTCGAATAGGAGGAAGACCAAGTAGGTCTTCAGTGAACACATCAGAGAATTCACATACTATATGATTTTCTGAAATAGGAATTTTTTCCTTCTTCTCTCTTAGCATTGTTACTAGATACGCATCACATCCTTTTCTGACTAGTTTCTCAGCCTTCATCGCATTAATTAATGAAGCTTAAGTACTAAATTTAACAATGAACATTTTTGATTTGACTTTTGCTACCAAGGGTAATTTTCTTCTTCTGACAGTTTATAGAAGCACCATGTCTGCTTAACCAGTTCATACCTATAATTATATCAAAATTGGCAATTGGCATCATTATCAACTTAGCTTCGAACTTATGATTATTGATAGGAATTTCTATATTACAGAATTGATGAGATTGCTTAGGGCTCCAGAAGGTAACTCAATACTTAATGAGTTGGCTAATCAATATGACTGCAGATTAAGGGCCTTAACCTAACTTTCTGATACAAATGAATAGCTTGCTCTGGTATAAAAAAGAAAGTTAAAGGGCTTACCATTTATCATTAATAAGCCTATAATTACATTAATAATTAAAATCACTATTTAAAATATTCAGAAAAGCTGAAATGATAATGATTGGAAAAATTAATTTAAGACATACCTGAGGCAACGTCATTATCCTCAGGTGCAAAAGCAGGAGTTCGCATATACACCTGAGAAGGAGCTGTTGCTATTTGTTCTGAAGTCGCTGACCTTGATGATTGTAGGCTAACCTAGAAGCAAGAGCTGCTTCTTTAGAATTTGCAAAAGGAGTGGAAGCTAGCATTACAGCCAAGGTAGGAGCTCAATTGTTCAGAAGTTGAGGACAAAATGTTTTATCACACAGTGAATGTGTATTATGTACTCCATCGGAAGTGGTCTGGGAAATGCAGTGATAGAAACGATGGCCTTGACAATCGCACGTATAGCACATGTTACCCTGGTGGTAACACTTCATGTATGGATGATGGCGTTTGCATTAAAAATATTATACCGGAGGTTGTTCGGCATCCATATTATACACCTTAGCCACCTTCCGATGACCAAAGTTTTGTCTCCTGGGCTGCACGAAGTTGGCCTTTCTCTTCTTATCCATTTTCCCTTGGAAACTTTCCCATAGACGGGTCGCTTCTACTAATTCAGTAAAAATCTTAATCTGCTGAGAGATTAAGTTAGCCTTAATGGGATCTCTCAGCCCCTTCAAGAATTGATGGCAGCAAGAAGCTTCAGACTTCACCAGTTCTAGGGTGAAATGCAATAGGCGGCATAACTCAAGCTCGTAGTCCGCTATGGATCTTCCATCTTTAGTTAGATGGAGCAGCTCATCTTCCAATATCGCCTAAGCGGATACTAGAAAAAAGGCTTCCTTGAAAGCTTCGACGAATTGATCCCACGAGATATCCTCCACTTCGTAGTCGGCAACTTTGGTGTTACATTTGTTCTCCACCAATATTTGGCCTCATTTTGGAACAGGTGGGTGGCCGAACGGATTGCTTCAAAATTTGGGCATTTAATGCTTACTAGATTCTTTTTGGCGACTTTAGCCAACTGATTGTGTCCATAGGGTTTAGTGCCTCGTTGAAAGTAGGTGTCCAAAGACGCAGAAAGCTGTGGAGAAATGGTGATATTTTGGAAGTGTTTAGAAGTTATCAAATTTTCCCCGAATATTTTAATAATATTTAAATACTCAAAAAATTAAGATAATTAAATTGACCTCCGATTGATAATCAAATTTCATTGTTTAGTTCCTCACCCTCACTTAAGTATGGGTGAATTTTTGAGAATTTTTAGAATTCGTTTAAAATTTTAAATTAAAGAAATAAAATAAGGAAATAATATTCATTAAATAATTCTTTTAGTATAATTATTATAATAGCTATCCCCTGATTTAATTAACTTTCCAACTGCTAAATTTTAAATGCGAAGATTCGGTGTATGGCCCTTATCACGGAACAGCCGGTCATTGTAATCTAAACCGTTCATTCTTAAATATTCTGATCGGTCGACAGATAACATTATTTATGCTGAAACCGTCGGATCGTTGTTAGGATCCGACAACTTAGGATCATTCCCTGAACGTCTTCCCCCTGCATTGGCAAGTGGGATGCCGAGTCGTACGCGTGCTCGTCCTTCGCTCCAGCTGGCTCTTTCTGAAGCATTAAGCCCGATCCTAGTCCCATAATCCCTCCGTTTTTGTTTTCGTCTACCTGGACTAGCTACAAAGGGCGAGGGGCGAAGAGGAGCTGTGAAAAGGCGTTTAGAGCTCTGAGTGGTTCGGCCATTGTCGTAACCTTATCTCTTCTTTGCAAGAATCCTAGGTGCAAGATATCACTCCCTATTTGCTCCATCCACTTAGTAATTAATTTAATGAATAAGTTTAATGATTGAGTTATATCTGTACTCCCTTAACTCTTTTATTTGCCCTCTTATCGCTGAAACTATCTGCTTCTTCTTCGTAGTATATTGCTTCATAGAAAGCTTAGGAATTGGAGAATTCAATTTATTTAGCAAGAACTCGCACTTGATTTTCCATCATAGGTTATATGTGTT
This sequence comes from Gastrodia elata, assembly GCA_016760335.1. Taxonomy (NCBI): domain Eukaryota; kingdom Viridiplantae; phylum Streptophyta; class Magnoliopsida; order Asparagales; family Orchidaceae; genus Gastrodia; species Gastrodia elata. The sequence goes on along the minus strand of CM028680.1, from coordinate 40,287,201 downwards.
ATTTAATTTCTAAATCGCGATATTAAGGTTTACCTTATTTTCCTTGTCGAGGAGACACGGCAGGAAGATGAAGATGATGCACAGTGCACGGTTCAATTGAACCGTGGCACGGTGCGGTTCATTTTTTTTTTTAAACCTACTGTGCGGTTCATTTTTTATTTAAAACCCACTGTGCGGTTCATCTATTTTTTAAACCCACTGCCGTCCAAATCCCACCAATAATGTGAGCCACGTGTCGATCCTAATAAAGATTAATCCCGCTATGCGTGGGTAGTTGACTCCTTTTAGCTCTTCATTTTTTTTAAAGCTTAGCTCTTCTTTTCTGTTTTAGTTAATAAAAATCATAATGGTAATATACTAATAAATTGTTACATATATCTTAAATATCTCTTAAAAAAAATATGGATAATTAGGATTTAAGGAGTTATATGAAATAAAAAAATATTATTAAATCCAATTTTGTTTGTGAACCCATAAAAATATATTTTTTAAATCTAAAATTCTAGTCATCTATATTTTTTGGAAGATATTTGAGAATTATGTAATATTTTTATATTAGAGAAAAAAAAATTTAAACAAACAAAAATAATTAGATGGAAAATTATAATATCATTTAATAAGACAATCTTACAAATGTTTTATATCTTTATAAACGTCAAAATTTGTAAAGAATGGTATTTAAATTGTGATTTGATAATTAGAAATTTTTACCCAATATTTTCTTATAACTTATCGTTAGCTTAATTACATTTAATAAAATAATAGTCTTTTATTAATAAAATTTTCATTTGTTATATAATTTCAAAAATGATTAAATCAAATTTTATAATTATATATGTTATTTCTCTCGTAATAATGTGAGTAATAATATTGTGATGTTGGAATTATATTTTGGCAATTAATTTCGTTAATCATTGTTACAAATGACTAATTATATTAAATCTTTCATCAAATAATATTTGCATCATAACTTATCTATAATAGTCCAAATTGAACATTCCAATAGCCCTTTTTACTCACAAAAATGTGAGGACTAATAATGTAAGATCTAATTTAAGTTTTAAACTTTAGATCTATTAATCACATTTTAATCCTAATTAGATATCCCAAAAACTCTAAAATCTCAATACTGCTTGATTTCGATCTAGTCAATGTCGTTCTTCTCCTTATGCTATAAGGATCTCATATTAATGCATATAATTTTATTTGGACAACAATTGGTGATTTTAGGTTTTTGGCTCTTAAATTATAGTAATTTTGATATTTTTCTAGTTTCATAAATTTCATATTTAAAGTATTTTAAATCTTAGGATAGTTAACTTGTCACATTATTTTTTCCCATGTCAATTTTATTTGCATGTTTTTGAGCTTAGTTCTCATAATTTTAGATGCTTGAATCAATTGTAAAATGCTTGATTCATATTTCAACCTTAAAATAGAAACTATAAGATTGATTTATAACTTGATTTGTAGATAGTCCTTAGAGCTACTTATTACATCCATTAAGTGTAGTTAACCTTAATACTTTTGTAGTTGTATATTATGAATCAATTAGGACTAGCTTTAAATGATTATACTAGAGTTTAGTTCACTTTATCTTAGTCCTTAAGTCCTCACTTAAGTTCTTTTAGAACTAGTAATAAGAGTCCTAAATTCATTTAGGATAGTTTAGAAATCATATTGATTTCTTTATTTCTTTAACTTTTAAAAAATATAGAACTTGCAGTTCATCATTCCTTTATTCTTTTGCTTTATACTTTTTATTTTTTACCTTAACCTAGCTAGATTAGTATTTGATTGAATATATCCTTCAAACTAGAACTTAGCTAGAAAATTTTAGTGATTTGAATCTTAATTTTCATTTCCTTTAAACATAATAATTTCATAACCTCATCCTTCCAAACTAGTTTCCTAAGCCTTGATTTAGTTAACTTATTTAAATGTTATGATTTAGGATAAGGATAGGATTAGTTTCATTCTAGTATTATTATACTTATAAACTATTTTATCATCTCATAAAATAATGTGAAACTATTATTTTCAAAATCCCAATTAATACTATTATTCACAATTGACTTAAGATCAATATCTCAAAGATTAATTAGGAGTTTAATTAATTCTAATCATTAAGTAAATCATTAAAATTAGATAACTTTGGATATCACTTAGTTGCAATTATTGAATTTTTTATGAGTGCTTACTTAGCTTTGAGCCATATTCATTTGAATCATTCATATAATACATTGTGCACGAATAAAACTTTCACATTAAAAATTATAAGGGTTTATATTGATGGTTAAGCTAAGGGCAGGCTAATTAGGAGTAATAAGAAGACCTCACATTTTCAGAGGGTGAATGTGATTGTTATTTATTTTAACCCCGCTTTCCTTTACATGTTAAACAGACGTGTTTAACTCTTTGCTTCATTCTGTATTTGCTCGTAGAAAGAATACTTTCATAAAATAATTTTAATCATTTAAAATATGAGATCTTTTACAATATTATTGATTGTTAAGACTCATCATAGCTCTTAGCTATGTTACTTTCTATAGTTCTAGGTTATGTGAATCTTAGACTAATTGTTAAAGATCTTCCTTCAATTACCATAGTTTACACTTTTCATATTTTTAGTACTGTATTTTACTTGTTTACAGTTCATTTAGATTGCAGTAAATATTGTTATAATTATATTTAAATGCTTCACTGTCTTCTCCTCTTTACTTAGCATATGTTCATTAAATATATACATGCTTTATTTTATTTACTTTCATATGCACTTTAGTAATTTTCTAACCTCTTAACATATAAGGAATTTATAGCTAAATTTAGCATCAAAATATCACTAAACACCATATAAAATAAGGTACTTTGAATGGAATCATATGCTTTTGCAGAAAAATGAAGAAAAATGGGATGCATGAGCTGAATCACTAAAATCTAGGTCAAACCGCCACAGCGCGCCATGGCGACTCATGAAAATTCTTCACCTAGAAGAATATCTAAAAGGACTTGGAAGAAAAGTTGCCGCACCGTGCGATGGCACACCACAGCGTGCCATGGCTATCTCATTAACTCCTTTACCTTGAAGCTAAACCATAGACCTGGAAGAAAGATCGCTACCGCGCCACAGCATTATTTCTCTAAGATAAATTAAAATTATATAAAAGAGAAATTGAACAATTTTTTCGAAAGTCTTTCCGCTGCTGAGCGCCACAGCGCACCGCTGCGCGCTACAACGTCATTTCTAGGAGATGAATTAAAACCTTATGCGGACTAATTGAACAGTGCTAAATCCGCCTTTTGTAAAATAAACCTCTACAGCGCGCTTCAAGTGCGCTACAACGCGCTATGCCTCATAAGGATTTACACTAACCGCCGTTGAGCACCACAGTGTGCCGCAGCAGCATTTCTGAATATCCACACAAACTATATGTGAACTAATTGATCCACGTTTACAAAGTAATTTCCACTATAGCGCGCCACAGCGCGCTACAGCGGACATTGCGGCGCTCGATGAAAAAGATATTAACTTTCATGCAGGAATGATGTTAGAACGCTGGTGCCACAGTGCTCCACGGCGCGTCATAGCGGAATAGCGTTTGGAACGCTGCTGCCACAACACGTCATAGCGGAACAGTGTTTGGAACGCTGCTGCCATAGCGCACCGCAACGGATGATCCAGAAGTTTCCAGAAACAGCCATAAATGCAGCATAAGAAAGACCACAAAATACAACATTTGACCTTCCCAAGCCTCTTAAAAATTGAAATACATTATTTCTGCTGAATCACAATAGAATAAACAAGACAAACAATTAACTGGTTTGATTTAAAGCCAAGGAAGGTGAAGAATCACATGATTAATGCTTTGGGGCTGAGAACTTCCTTATTTAAGGGCCAATCTCAGACCTTAAAAGGGTTCCATTTTTAGACATTCAAGTCCCCTAAATGAATAGCTGCAACTAGAGGAGAAATGAGAACTCTCCAAAGAAAAGAAGATTTATCAAGAATAGTAAGGAGAAGGAAAACATCAAGGGAAAAAAGGTGGAGCAAGCAAGAGGAAGTGCCGGAGGAGTCTAAGAGAACCCCAGAAAATCTCATGATTCCTAGTATTTCTTCTTAAGCTTCTCTGATTTCTTTCTGCTGTGAATTGATGGTGAGGTTCACCTTTCTTTGTATGTGTGCTTATGCTTATTTAATAATGGAAGGTTAAAATACCTTTGGAGAGGGTTGAGATGTAGTTGTATAAATTGTAAGGGGTATAGTGGTGTTGTAATAAAATAGTTTGAATGATCGAAAAGATGTTCTTATTTTTATTATTTATGCTGAAATGAATGTCTAGATGGAATAAACTTTAAATTTATGCAATTAAAGAACTTGTGTTCCCAGCTTATTAATTGGGTAAGAGCAAGGAAGTTAGTGCAAGTAGAGCTAAAAATTATGTGACAAATTCTCAAGCTCACTTGCACCTTTCCTTAAAGGCTCTACCAAGAGATTTGATGCTTGTGAACCATGTTCTCCATTAACTTTGCTCTGCTGCTCAGCAAGGTAGAAGGGATGAGAGGACGTTGTAAACTCGATGGATGATGTGACATAGTCCATCGACCCAACATATCCTCCCATCTAGCTAAACCGCTTGTGAAGCGCATGATGCATGGTTAATGGAAGTCTTGTTTGTGAGATCAATAGGAATAAAAGATACTATTTGGTGACCTAGACAAAGGGAATCAAGTCTAATAGCAATATCATGATCTCACTAAAGTTTATGTGCTAAGGAAGAACCCCAATGGGAGCTCTCCTTGTGCACTAAACTTAAACCTATTGTAATAGGAAGATAACTCCACTTCCGATAGTGTTCACTTGATTTAATTAAGCACGAAGATTTAAAGTATACATTCAACAAATAAAGTTATATCACCAAGTTCTTGTGATTATTACTATGAAAACTCAACTCTCTCCTTTTAATCAAATCGTATCTTAACTTAAGGTAATTTGTATTGCTAAATTAGGAACCAAAAATCAATCCAAAAATCAACATCTAAACATTATTGAAAGAAAATATAACTTGGTATCAGAACCACTGTTCCTAGAGGATGTTAAATCCCAGAAATTAAAACTTCCACTTATTACTTCAGACCACGTACACTTGCATGTAAACGCAGACGTGTATTTTCCGTCTGTCAAGTTTTTGGCGCCGTTGCCGGGGAACTGTTTTATTTTGTATCAAGTACAATTTTTGAGTAACTAGTGATTTAGATCTAATTAGTTTGTGCATATAATCTTGCTTAGCTGTAGTTATATCTGTGATTATTAGATTGCCTTTTTTTCTTAAAAACAATACAGAGCATGAAATAAGCTTAGGCAAATGCAATTTTAGGAAAGGAAGAGAGGTCCAGTACCTAGAGGGTTGCACTCCGCGGCTATGCTGGCTAAGAATAGGGTTAGGGCTTTGATTGTTAATCCCTTCAAGTAAGCTCCTAAATAACTCTATGAGCACTCTAATAGCCTAGAAGAAGCAAATGGAAGGAAAATGGAAGTCCTAGAGGCTATGGAGTGGGCTAGAGGCTTAGCTGGGTACAACGCTTACTCTTTGCCAGCCATGATCGGGGCGGGTCATAAAGATGTTTAAGGAAAATGCCTGGGCCATCAGATCGAGGCGCTGATTCGATGGCCATATCCGATTGAACACATCACACAGTGAGATCATATTTGGAAAGCGCACAACAGCTAGGATTGCACCGGATTATTGTCCTGTACGCAGTCCATCACAATAGATTTCCACGATTTCTAATATAGCCATTGGATTAAATATATATTAATAATTTATATATTTAAATTAATAAATTTATTTACTTATTTAATTAATTAATGAAGCATAAATAAATACTCAAAATTAAATAATCAAATGGACTCTAAGAAATCCTAAAATTTCACCCATGCCTAATTAAGGGGTGAGGAACTCAAAAATGCAATCAGATTTTCGATCACATGTCAATTTAATTATCCTAATTTTCTGAGCATTTAAATATTATTAAAATAATCGAGGAAAATCTCATGATTTTCAAACACTCCCAAAATACAATCTCTAGCTAAATTTGGAGTGATTAGTCCAAAGGTGGACTCTGATTTTTATTCTAAGGTTAAAATAAAATAGATAATCTCAAAATTATTGAGAAAATCAGAAATATTGGAAAGTCTCAAATGATCTCCAAATTGCATGAAACTTGAGATGGTGGCTCTTAATACTATTATAAGAGTATTAGAAGGGAAATGGAGTTAATTAAACATCTAAATGTATGGTAACAACACTTGGGTTATTAAGTCTCCTCCTTAAAGGAGGTGTTGCCCACAACACACAGAAATATAAACACAAAAATGAAAATGCAGGAAGGAAGTCAAAATAAACGCGAAAGAAAAATAAAAGAACTTAGACTACCTGATTTAGGAAAGAAGTCTGGAACTTCTTCTGCATATCCTCTTCTTTTTTCCACGTGGCTTCTTCAACTGAATGGTTTTGCTACTGAATTTTAATCATAGGAATACTGCAGTTCCATAACCACTTAAGATCTCATCCCAGAATTGCATCAGGCTTAACAATGAAAGTCAGATTGGGTTGTAGTTCGAATGCTAGAATCTGAACTTACTGACTTGGATCAAACAAGCATCTTATTATTGATGAAACATGAAACACATTATGCATGACTGAGAAATCTTCAAGCAGCTCTAACTTATACGCAGATGCTCCAACTTTCCAATCATTTCAAATGGTCACAAAATTCTTGGACTCAGCTTTTAAGACACACCAAACCCTTGCACTGCACGCATCATACTAAGTTTCAGATAGGAACAATCTCCAACTTGAAATTCGAATGGAGGATGATGAGCATCATGATATTTCTTCTTTCTATTATGAGCTATCATCCTACTACTCTTAATCAAAAGAACTTTTCTAGTATTCTCTTTGATTTATTCAGAACCATAAGTTGAGAATCTTTTACTTCAATCAATACAATAGTAGTAGTACATTTCCTTCCATAAAGAGCTTCATAAGGAGCCATATTAATACTGGACTGATAATTGTTATTGTTGGCAATCTCAACTAAGGCTATGTGATCCTCCCATGATCCACTGAAATCAAGAATACAAAGACACATAAGATCTTCTGAGATCTGATTAACATGCTCAGTTTAACCATCAGTTTGGGGATGGCAAGTAGTACGCAAAGCTAAGTTCATCCCCTTTAACTTGCTTTACAGCGGGCCAAAATCTAGAAGTAAATCTACTATCTCTATTAGAAACCGTACAGTTTAGTCAGATGATCTACTTGATGTAGAGCTTGACTAACTTCTCTACAGAATCGGTCTGATGAATATGAAGGAAATGCAATGATTTGGTGAGTCTGTCGACAATCACTTAAATCAAATCACAACTAGATCTACTCTTAGGCAGACCCATAATGAAATTCTTGAAAATGTCGAACCACTCCATTCAAGAATCACTAAGGGTTTGAAAAGTCCTCCAAGCTTCTGGTGCTTCACTTTGATTAAGGAACAAGAATGGTACTTGGAATGAAAATATCAATATCTCTCTTCATGTCAGACCACCAAAATGACTTCCTCATATCTTAATACATCTTACAGCTACTAGGATGAATAATATAGCTAGAGTTATGGGCTTCATACAATATTTGCGACTACAAGCTCTTAGGAATTCACAATCTGGACTTTTGGAATACCACACCATCAGCATCAAGATGTAATTTAGATCTCTTACCACAAGCAATATCAGAAACCAGAATATAATAACTTGCATCATCTTTCCATGCTTCGATAACATTCAACCTTAGAAACAATTCAGGTTGATAGTAGATAATACAGTGCATAAATCAATAGATCTAATTGGCTCAAGATTCAATCTTTCAAAATCCTTGATAAAAGAGTCGTTGCAATAAAGAAAAGTCAAAGTCGCTTTACGGCTAAGGGCATTAGCTACTACATTAGCTTTACCCGGATGATACTGAATTTTCAAGTTATAGTCACAGATTAATTCCAGTCATCTACTCCGATGACAGTTAAGTTCCTTCTGGGTGAAGATATAATTTAAACTTTAGTGATTAGTAAATATCTCACACTTAACTCTATAAAGGTAGTGTCCCTAAATCTTAAGAGAAAAAACTACCCCTGCAAGTTCTAGATCGCGCACTGGATATTTTATCTCATTAAGCTTAAGTTGTCTAAAGGCATAGGATATTCCTTGATGATCTTGCATTAGAACACAGCCTAGTTCCACCTTAGAGGCATCAGTATAAATTTGAAAATCTTTACCCTTTTGAGGTAGCACAAAGACTGGCCCATAAGTTTACACTTGTTTCAACTTCTGAAAGGCTTCTTCACAATTTGTGCTTCAGATGTATGGTACTTCTTTTCTAGTTAACTGAGTTAACAAAGAGGAAATTTGGGAAAATACAGGAACAAACCATCTGTAATATCTAACAAGTCTTAGAAAACTGCAAATTTTAGTTATATATATTGGTTGCACATCCATTGTTGAACAGCTTGGATCTTCCTTTAGTCAACTCTAATGCCTTCAGCATCGATTATGTGACCCAAAAATGCCACGGAGTTGAGCCAAAATTTGCACTTTGGAAACTTAGCAAACAAGTTATACTCTCTTAGCAACATAAGAACGGCACGCAAATGCTTCTCATGATCAGCAGCTGACTTCAAATAGATTATGATATCGTCAATGAAAACTATTACAAACTCATTGAGATAAGTCTTTAGAATACACTGCATTAGTTCCATGAAAATAGAAGGAGCATTCATTAGTCCAAAAGACATGACAAGGAACTTGTAGTGTCCATATCTTATCTTGAATGCAATCTTAAGAATATATTCATTCTTAACTCAAATCTAATAATAACCTAATCTCAAGTTAATCTTGGAGAGGACTTATGCTCCAGTGAGCAGATTGAACAAGTCATCTATCCTAGGATGAGGATACTTATTCTTCACCCTCACCTTGTTTAACTCGTGGTAATCAATATACATCAGCATCGATCCATTCTTCTTTCTGATGAATAGAACAGAAGCTCACCAAGGCGGCATGTTAGGGCAAATGAAACCTTTTTCTAGCAATTCTTGCAACTGCTCACGAAGCTCTTACAATTCTTTGGGTGCCGTCCTATAAGGGGCTTCAGATTTTGCCTAAGTTCCTAGGATCAGTTTAATAGAAAACCCTACCTCACATAGAAGAGGTAGTACAGGAAAGTCTTCAAGGAACATATCCAAGAACTCCTAATGACTTTGATATCTTCTATATTCTTCTCTTCTTTCTCCTTTCCAATTAAGGTTACCAAGATCACATAGCAACCCTTACTTATAAGATGCTTAGCTTCATGTGCATTAATTAATGATACAATTAGGCGAAGTTTGCCTACGAAGACCTTGGGTTTCTTTCCTACCCTGAGGGAAACTCTCTTACTGAAATAGTCTATAACAGCATTGAACTTACTTAGCCAATCCATGCCTAAGGTTATGTCAAAGTTCTTAATCGGCATAACAATACGCATGGATTGAAAGAGTTGGTTACTGATTGGGTTATCTACTAGACAGAACCTCTAAGCGCATATTTCAGCACCCGATAAATGCATAAGAAATGAAATGTTGAAAGTTAAGGGAAGAAGCACAACTCTTGAACCTGAAAGAGTGACTAGCACTCGAATCAAAGAGTGTGTTGCAGAATTGATTCTTAATAACTAAAGTTCCTATAGCACAAAAGAAATAAGAATTTAATTAGAACTAATGAAATTTAAAATAGGAAGCACTGAAAGTAAATGCATAAGAAATGAAATATTGAGTTAAGGAAATTAAATATAGGACATACTAGTAACGACATTACTATCCTTCTGATCAACTGATGAAGATAAGGCGTACACTCATGGTACAATAGGATATTGGGTAACTGCCATGCCCTTAGTAGCATGACTGGTTTGCCCTTGCCTCAGAACAGTTGAAAGTGCTCCCTTTTGGCCTTGAGCACTTTCATTTGTTGAAGGAGGCATTAAAGCAAGAGCTGGTACTTGAGAATTGAGAGAAGTAGGGTTCTGAACCATAGACTGGCAAATAATTTGCACTTTATCTAATGCCTAATTCGCTCGGCAGTCCCAATGACGATGATTAATTCTGTCATAGATGTAACATCGGCCGCTAGTGTGGTAACACATTCTATAAGGGTGCGGTCTTGGGCATTGGACGGCAAGCCTACCCTATTGGTTCTGATTCTAAGTAAGTTAGAAAATCTTACGTCCTTGAGGACGATTCCTCTTGAAGGGTTCAGACCTTGAGGTTTGAGGGTACGAGCATTTCTTGAGCTCCAGTTGAGCTTGGTAATGCTCAATCATTCTCGCACCTTTCAGCAGCTTGGGAAAATCATCATAATGATGAGACATCACATGACTTTTTGTAGGATCCTTCTGACCTTTCAGGAATTTGCTACATCTAGCCATTTCAGAGAGAATGAATATGGAGCAAAATGAGATAACTTCCAAAATTCCATCTCGTAGTCATGCACAGAACGATTACCTTGGACTAACTGCATGAATTCATCCTTAATTATGGTTTGGGTGGAACGAGGAATAAACTCTTCACAAAAAATTTGCTCAAACTCATTCAAGTGATCTTCCTCCCAATATTGGAAGAACAAACTAGAATAATATCTTAATTATGACTCTTGATTTACCTTCTGAGAGTCAATTTTAAAGTTCAAGTTAAGTTTAGATCAATTATTGGAATAGAAGTGCGTTCACTATCCTAAGGTGACATTTTTGAATGTTTTTTCCTTTCTGTGTCAATTTCCTTGGATAAGTGGATATCTTTTAAACTAAAAGTTAACATTCTTAGCGTTGATACCTAACAGACGGTAAATACATGTCTGCGCTCGCACGCAAGTGTACATGGTCCGAAGTAATATATTAGAATTGTAAGTTCCAGATTTATATCGTCCACAGAAAATGGTAGTTATGATACTAAGTTTTATCTACATTCAATAATGTTTAGACAATTCGTATTTGGTTTTGGTTTGGTCCCTAATTTAACAAACAAAGATTTAATTGAAGATACTATTTGATTTAAGAGGAAGAGTTGGGGTTTCATTATGTGACTCGTAAGGACTTGGTGTTGTATCATGTTATTGCAATTTACAAAGTTAATATACTATGCCTTATCAATCAAGTGAACATTTCCTTTCTTAGATTAGTCCTCTAATTCTAACAAGCTCAAATCTAGTGCACAAGGAGAACACCCTAGGGGTTCTTCCTCTGCACAAAGATTCTAATGAGTTAAGTTTAAGTTAGTTTCAATTTTCTACATCTAGGTTATCAATACATTCTTTTAGTTATATAATCTCACAAGTCTTGATTCCCACCAATCAGCATCATGCGCTACACATGTGGTTTAGCTAAGAGAGAGGATTCATCGGATCTAATGGACTATGTCACATCATCTATGGGTGATCGATGATCTCTCCCTCATTCTACTTTACTAAGCCATGGATCATGATTGGAAGGGGCTTGGCTCACAAGCTTCAACTTCTTAGATGAGCTTAAGGGATGGTGCTAATGGGTGTGAGAACTTGTCACGTAGCTCTCAGCTCTATTGCACTCAATTCTTCTCTAATCCAATTAGTGATCTTTGGAGCACAAGTCTTTTAATGTCTTATACAAATATTTTCATTTTAGATTTGATTTAATTAAAATTTACATTTGATAATCATTTCAGGCATTCAATAAAATAAATAAAACATTCAGCTCAAATTTTATCAATTACAAATTAAAGATACAACACCTTACACCTCTTCATATAATTACATCCCAACCCTCTCCAAAGACAGTTTAGCCTTCCATCACAGTTTCAATACAGCAAGAGATGTAAAAGAAAATGAACATTGACATCAGTTCACAAATAAAGAAAATAAGATTGGGTTTAGAAATAGTACTAGGAACAGCCCTGAATTTTTGGGTTCTCTTGGACCCTTCTCCTTTCTTCTTTCCTTTTCTCTAATTTCCTCACCTTCTCTTTCCTCTTGAACTAGTAAGGTGATTTTGAACTTCCTTCCCTGGAGACTTCTCCTTCTCTTTCTCACAGCAGCTTATAATATGGATCAATGAATGTCAAAATTGGGAACCCTTGAAAAGCCTTAAAAGTGTACCTTAAATAGGGAAGCTCTCAGCCCTTTTTGCCTTAATTCTAAGTGACCTTTCATCTTCCCATCCTTCAATGCAAGCCATTATATTTTATTCAAATAATCATTTGGAATTTTGCAGATTTAAATCTTAATTCTATTTTCAAAAAGGTAGAGGAAGCCCAAAGGTCAGAATTTTGTACCATTCCCTATGTTGTTATTAATATAATTTCAAAAGGTTTCTACATCGACCACTATGGCGCATTATAGTGCATTGTAGTGCATTACAAAGTTTGTGTCTAGTTATTTTAAGTGTGGTTCCAGTCTGCTGTTCTCCTAACAATCTGTTGTAGCTCACTGTGGCAGCTTTGATCCAAATACTATTCCGCTGTAGTGCGCCGTGGTAGCTTCTATCCCAACAACTTACCTAAGTGACGCTGCTACCCGCTAGGGTGCGCTGCAGTGGTTCAAGTTACGTGAAGCATAAATATTTACTATTCAATTACTTCCCATATAGTTTATGATAATACTTTTGAATGTCTTTGTGGCTGTCGTAGCGCGCCGGGGCGCGCTACAGCTTAATTCCTTCCAGTCTTTAGTATTTTCTCATTGTTCCAAGGCGTGCTGTGGCACGCTGGAGGCGTGCTGTGGCACGCTGGAGGCGTGCTGTGGCACGCTGGAGGCGTGCTGTGGCACGCTGGAGGCGTGCTGTGGTGGTTAAAATTTTGTGACAACGGAGAGTCACTGTTCAGTTAGTTGTCCCAATGTATTAATACTACTCTTCGGAAATGACACCGTGGCCCGCTGGAGCGCGCTGGGATGCGCCGCAACAGTTTTCCTTACAGGCTTGCATATATATTCCAGGTGAGCCTAATCAGTCGACTGCCATGGCCCGTTGTGGTGTGCTGCAGTGCACTGCAGTAGTTTCTTACAAAATTCACATTTTTGCTTCAGATTTCTTTTCTCCAGCTTTCTCATGAAATTCATTAAATTCACTTCAAAGTATGCTTATTCAAGTGATGTTTTGTATATTTTTCTTCCTTTATTTTGCTATAAATCTTGGATTTCTCACACCCCCACACTTAAATTCTTGCTCATCCTCGAGTAAGCTCAAAATGGATTTTTTTATTCATTGTCTTAACAATTGATTCAATATAGGATGTGAATGTGATGCTCTTATATCACTAAATACTGCCTTAACCTTGAGTTATTTTCAAAATTACAACCATTACATTCTTCCTAATTTAGGTTCCATGTTCTTGTTCCTTTCGAGTTTTCAATCTCAATGGCTTATGCTTATTCCTTTTTAGGGGATGGGTAATTACCTTAGGATTTTCAACTCCAGCTAGGCATTAGTGAGTGATAAGAGATTTTTTGCCATGTGTGCTCCTTTTTATAAATCACAAAGAACATTAATAATTATAGGAGAGACATTTTTTCTTTATCCTATTTTCGCTTATTTTCACTTTAGGAGAGATATTTTTGTTCATCCCTATTTTTGTTTTTGATTTCTCTTTTTAGCTCAGGGAGAGATATTTTTCTTCATCCCCATTTATGTTTTTTGTGATCATTAAGTCTTATAGGAGCCTAGCTCACTCATACTTCCACTCAACTTTTGCCACTTGCTGGATTTGGCTCCATAAGTTTCCCAAACCCCACACTTAGAACACAACATATGCTCATTTAAAATCCTTGGAAACTGAAATTCACTCAAACATTTTCCTTATTTTGAAAGTATAGGGTTGTCATTCCAATTGATCACATTGGGTTCAACACCATTAATGACTTAAGATTTTACATTTGAGGTTAATAATTGTGTCCATGCAAAAAAGTTTTTAGGAAATTCATTTGTAATAAAAATCACAGTTGTAATAAGGGTGCAAGCAATTCAAGATTTATTTATTGAGAAACAAAACAAAGAAAATAGAAACAAAATAAAAATGAAAAACTAAAAAAGAAAAAAAAAAGTACAACCTCATCATTCATTTTGCTTGTTATCTTCTTCTTCCTCATCCACTAACATACCTAAATTTCATGTCTACGCTTGCATGCAAGTGTACCTAGTCTGAAGTAATAAGTGGAAGGTGACTTTCAGGAATTTATCATTCTCAGGGAATGGAATCTTGTTACTAAGTTATATTTCCTTTTACTAATATTTAGAATATTGATTTTTGGTTTTAGATGGCTCCTAAATTAACAATACAATTTACCTTAGGATAAAAAATAATTTGTTTAAAAGGAGAGAGTTGGGGTTTCATTGTAGGACTTGTAAGGATTTAGTATTGTTACTTCATTATTGAAATGTATAAATTGATTTTTCCATGCCTAATTAAATCAAGTGAATATAGTTAGAATTGGAGTTAACCTCCAATTACAACAGGTTCAGATTTAGTGCAACAAGGAGAACACCACTTGGGGTTCTACCATGGAACCTAAGCCTTTATGAGTTCATGATTTAAATTAATCTTTGATTTTCTACGTCTAAGTTACCAGATATTATCTTTTAATTGTTATATCTCACAAACATGATTTCCATCAATCTGTGTTATGCACTGACACATGCAGTTTAGGTAGATGTGAGGATGCATTGGGTCCAATGGACTATGTCACATCATCTGATGGGTTTCTAATGTCCTCTCATCCTTTCTACTTTATTGAGCCTCAGAGCATAAATTGTTGGTAACTTGGTTTGCAAGCATCAATCTCTTGAAAGATTCCTTGAGGAATTGTGCAAGTGAGCTGGAGAACTTGTCACATAATTCTTAGCTCTATTTGCACTTATTTCCTTACTCTAGTTCATTTGACGAGCTTGGAACTCAAGTTCTTTTCTTATTGATATTTCATTTTAGTTTTTGTCTTAACAAAGAGATTTTTTTTAACAGAATTTCATCCAGACATTCATTCTATAATAATAAATAGTAAATTAGAAATCAATTTTATTCATTCAAACAAATCCATTACTACACCAATTCTACCTTACAATTTCCTACAATTACATCCCAACCTTCTCCAAGGAGATTTAGCTTTCCATTACGGAGTAAATAAAAGCATACTTGCAAAAGGAAGTAAATCTTGACATCAGTTTACTATAGAAAAAAATTAAATAGAGTTTAGGAAGAGTACTAGGAAACACCTAGAGGTTTTCTAGGGTTCTCTTGATCTTCCTCCTTTGCTTCTACTTGTCTTATCTTTCTTTCCTTTACTATCTTCTTCTCATTTACTCTTCACAGTTCATTGCTTTACCCTTGGAGAGTTCTTCTTGTTTTCCTCGTGCAGCATCTCCTTTTTAATCTTAAGATTGTCAAATTTTGGAACCCTCCCTCTGATTTCCTTGGTAGTATTTATAATCCTCTTCACAGCCTCCTTGCATTAATTTCTATCAACTCCCTATTTCTCTTGGATTCTTGGCCAACCATAAGGAAATATTCCAATATTCTCTTGGAATACTGCAGATTTAAATGTTATTTGGGGTTCCAAGTTGTTGGGGAAGGCCAATGATCAGGATGTTCGGTCTTCCCCAGGTTGCCATAAATGCATAAATTTAGGTGTTTCTACTTGGATCGCTACTGCACGTTGCAGCGGTTTTGCTACAAAATAGATTTATAATGACACCCGTTGCGGTATGCGGCAGCGCCGAGCTCTCAGATGAACCCGCTACGGTGCGCTGCAACGATTCAAGTTTGGCTTTTGTCCGCTACGGTGCGCGACAGCCGTTAATTAAATTTCATCTTGAATGATATTAATTTCCATGAATGAAACTATGGTGCGTTGTGGCAGGTCAATAATATTTCATTTAATTTATAAGTTTTCATTTCGCTGTGGCGCACGGTAGCGCCGAGCTCTCGGGTTGGACCCGCTACGGCGAGCTGTGTCGCGCCACAGCGGTTTTCTTTCAAAGTTTTGTACTTAAGCCAGATTTTAATTTGCTCATATTTTTTTCTTGAAAAGCAACGAAATCACATCAAAATATACAATTTTAATTAAAAAGTGCTTGCTTTTATTAACATATTTTACTATAAACTTTTTGGTTATCACACTCCCACACTTAAATTCTTGCTCGTCCTCGAGTAAGCTCATAAATAAATTTTTTTGATTTTCTCTATTTGCAAAGTTCAATTGAATATGTGTGAAGTATTTTTGTCATTTCATGCATTACTTGACAAAGGTGATTAGAAGGATTGAAATTCTAATAAATCTCATACTAGTGTTTTCTTTTCTTTTGACTATTTGAGTTTCTAATTTCTAAATATATGATAGTCAACTCATAATTATTGGGATGGTTTCTAGGATTGCTTAACTCAGAAAAGTTAAATACAGTGTGTTAGTATCTTGTGCCATTTGTGCTTCTTTTTCTAAATTACAATGAATATTTCTTTTCAGGAGAGATATTTTTCTTCATCCTATATTTCTCAATTATTTACTTTGGGATAGATATTTCTTTTCATCCTTGAATTTTCTTTTTGTATTCAGTTCAAGGGAGAGACATTTTTCTTCATCCCCATCTATTTTCGTTACGTTCAGTAAGTCTTACAGAAGCCTAGCACATTCTGGTTTCATCATTTCTCACTTCTCTATATTGAGTTCCTTGACCCCACCCGCACACTTTAATTTAGAAAATCATACATTTCTGATGTTGGAGACTTATAGTAAAATGTGTAAAATGATTTAGCATGAAAAATCTTAGAACTATACATTTTGCTTGATTGCCTCTTATTAAGGAAATTAGAATAAAGAAAATTTTCATATGCTCATTATAATTGAATTCAACCCATTGAACTTTCCAAAAAAATTGTCTAGTTAATGAAATTCTATTTGCACAAAATTGGGGGATAGTAATTCACTAAGTTTTATTTAAACAAAAATGGAAAGCACAAAATTGAAAGCAAAATGAACATATGTTACTAGGAGTAGTAAGGAATAAAATAACCTGATATAAATAATGACAAATTGTCATTGCTGCAATCATGCTCGAGATTCCTCTTGCTCCTTTATTGACACCCACAAGTACTACTTAGAATCTGTAATAGACAAAAAATATAAAATTATTTGTTGGGTTGTCTCCCCACCAGCGCTTAGTTTAAGGCTCTCAGCCTGACCAAAAAAAGTTTATATCCCTTCAAAATTTCTTTCCAAATTTTTATTAACTCCTTAGGATGAGTATGAGCTAGTTTAATAATTGGGTCTTCATGAACACCAGCTATACTATTTTTCTTCTTATAAGCCCAATCAGTGTCATCACTCTTATAATATGCTTTATTTCTATGTCTTTTCATTCCTTTCATTTCTTCCTTTATACTTGTTATCAAACTCTTCATACTTTTCCTTATTATCATCCTCTATTTCATTTTGTAAGAATGTGTAAAGCTCAGTTCTTTCAGGACTACTCTTAAGGTGATTCTCTACAAATTTAAATTACACACAAATACTGTCGATATTGCTAAGATGTTTGTGTCAAAGATAAAAATTTTCTTACTTTTACTACCCCAAGATTCACTTAGTTTATTGGTCCTCCTATTATTTTCAATCAGTTCATCTTGGTTGTTTTCCCATAGTGGGTCACCTATTGCTGAGCATTCAATTGAAAGCACTTGAGGTGTGTATGGGATATAAATTTTGGATTGCTCTTAGTCAAAATTTTTAGTTTGAAACTCTTGTTGCAATTTCATATTGTCCAATTCAAGTTGATACTTCACCTCTCTATCATTTTTACTGTTTGTTTGAGTTAAAGTTTCTTCACTACAAATCAATACTTCTTCAGTTTGTTTCTTTATTTGCTCAATTATTACAATTTCTTAGATGGGGTTAGCTAATTATTGCAATATAAATTGTAACTTAGCCTCAATTGATTCACATAGATGCTTTTGATCTTCTAGATTAAATGCGTTCCTAACTAAGGTTGGTTCAGTTTCATGAAGATTATTGATCTCATTGCTACTATAATCGTCCACCAATTCTTCTAAGTAAGATTGCTCACACATCCACTTTATGTTATTAACGTTCATATCAGAATGAGTGTCATAGTGTTGCAAATAATTATCATACTTAATATCATTGATCGATTTTATTTTTGAGGTGCAAACGGGTTGTTTGTACTACAATTATAACTTAAATGTGATCCCCCACACCACATACAATAATTTTGATTATTACACTATATGTCCACAATATTCTAGTACCCCATTTAAGCCAATCAAAACTATCCTAAGATATAAGCAATTACAACAGTATAGCAGACAGGATCTCACAAAATTCAGCAAGGTAAATTTAAAAATAGTAAAGACAGTTCAACAATTAAGATCACATAATTTTCAGCATTCTCCAGATTTTGTAATACAATTTCAAAAATTATAATAGCTAAATTCTACCCTAGTTAGTCCTACAAAGAAAATTGAAATATAATTATAGCTAACAAATAATGTATACACAGAAAATAAAGTTCTAAATTACTAATTGCTAAAAAATTGTACTTATTACAAAATAGAATTGCTCCCCAGCAACTTTGCCAAAAACTTGGTAGACCTAAATTTTGTGTCCGTGCTTGCACGCAAGTGTACATGGTCTGAAGTAATAAGTGGAAGGTGACTTCTGGGAATTTATCGTCCTCAGGGAACTTAGTCTTGTTACTAAGTTATATTTCCTTTTACTAATATTTAGAATATTGATTTTTGGTTTTAGATGGTTCCTAAATTAATAATACAATTTACCTTAGGAAAAGATACGATTTATTTTAAAAGAGAGACTTGGGGTTTTGTTGTAGGACTTGGAAGGACTTGGCGTTGTTACTTCATTTTTGAAATATATAAATTGATTTTTCTATGACTAATTAAATTAAGTGAACATTGTTATAATTGGAGTTAACCTCCACTTACAACAGGTTCAAATTTGGTGCAACAAGGAGAACATCCCTTGGGGTTCTACCTTAGCACCTAAACCTTTATGAGATTGTGATATAAATTAATCTTTGATTTCTTATGTCTAGGTTACCAAATATTATCTTTTAATTGTTAGATCTCACAAATATAGTTTCCATCAATCTGCATCATATGCTGACACACATGGTTTTGCTAGATAAGAGGATGCATTGGGTTCAATGAACTATGTCACATCATCCGTTGGGTTTCCAATGTCATCTCATCCCTTCTACTTTGCTGAGCCTTAGAGCATAAATTGATGGTAACTTAGTTTGCAAGCATCAATCTCTTGGAAGAATCCTTAAGAAATTGTGCAAGTGAGTTTGAGAATATGTCACATAATTCTTAGCTCTACTTGCACTAATTTCCTTGCTCTAGTCCAATTGATGATCTTAGAACTCAAGCTATTTTCTTATTGATATTTCATTTTTGTTTGTATTTTCACAAATAGATTTTTTCTTAATAGAATTTCATGTAGGCATTCATTTAATAACAATAAATAGTAAATCAGCAATTAATTTTATTCATTCAAACAAATCTGCTACATCACCAATTATGCCTTGCATTTTCCTGTAATTACATCCCAACCATCTCTAAGGAGATTTAGCTTTCCATTACAGAGTAAATAAAAGCATACATGCAAAATCAAGTAAGCTTTGACATCGGTTTACAGCAGAAAAAAATTAAATAGAGTTTAGGAAGAGTACTAGGAAACACCCAGAGGTTTTATAGGGTTTTCATGATCTTCCTCCTTTGCTTCTACTTGACTTCTTCTCCTTTCCTTTGCCGTCATCTCCTCTTTTATCCTTCACAGTCCACTGCTTGCCCCTTGGATAGTTATCCTCTTTTTCCTCCTGCAGCTTCTCCTTTTTAGTCTTAAGAATGTCAAATTTTAGAACCCTCCCTCACATTTCTTTGGCAGCATTTATAATCCTCCTCACAGCCTCCTTATATTCAATTCTGTTAACTCCCTCTTTCCCTTGGTTCTTGGCCACTGATAAAGAAATATTCCAATATTCTCTTGGAATACTTAGAGTTAAATGTTATTTAAGGTTCCAAGTGACTGGGGAAGGCCAAAGATCAGGATTTTTTGTTTTCCTCAAGTTGCCATAAATGCACAAATCTGGGTATTTCTACTTGGATTGCTTCGGCGCGCAATAGCGCAGAGTTCTCGAGTTGGACCCGCTACGGCACGCGACAGTGGTTAATTAAATTATATCTTAAATGATTTTAATTTCCATGTATGATGTTGTGACGTGCTATGGCGGGTCAATAATAATTCATTTAATTTATAAGTTTTCATTCCACTGTGGCGCGCGGTAGCGTCGAGCTCTTGGGTTGGACCTGCTACGATGCGATGTGGCGCACTGGGGCGTGCCACAATAATTTTCTTTCAAAATTTTGTAATTAAGCCAGATTTTAATTTGCTCATATTTTTTTCTTGAAAAACAATGAAAGCACATCAAAATATATAAATTTAATTAAAAGTGCTTACTTTTATTAACCTATTTTACTATAAATTTTGCAGTTATCACCCACGTCCTGATAAATGTAATTTGCTATCTAGTCATTAGCCGGGATGGGTTCACCAATAGGGGGTTGCGGAAGCCTATACCCATTCAGTCCTCCACGCATGCTCCACTCTTGGAACATTGTTCCAAGAGCGTCGTAGAATTTTGTTTGGAATTTGCATTGCCGAGTGACTTCACCCTTGATGAAGCTTATGTCGTGTGCTATGGAGATTCCCAAGTCCCACTGATGCGCATACATACGCATCATCATTTTATTCGCCATTATCTGGCCAGCAGAGGTTGAAGTTTCTCCTTCCTCCCCCCTCCTATTCTTGCCACGCACCCCCACGTGGGTGCGGGCGCTCAAGTTGGTCAAATCTAGAGGAGCACGAGGCAGGATTGCAACATCAGAGGAGAAGTTCTTAACCCCTTGATCCTCACACATATGACTGACATAAAATACACGTCTGCGTTTGCACGTAAGTGTATGTGGTCTGAAGTAATAAGTGGAAGTTTTAATTCTAGTATTTATCATCCTTTGGGAATGGTGGTTCTGATATCAAGTTATATTTTCTTTCAATAATGTTTAGATGTTGATTTTTGGATTGATTTTTGATTACTAAATTTGTAATACAAATTACCTTAAGCTAAGATGCGATTTGTTTAAAAGGCGTGAGTTGAGTTTTCATTGTAATAGTTGTAAGGGCTTGGTGATATAGCTTCATTATTGAATATATACTTTCAATCTTCATGCTTAATTCAATCAAGTGAACGCTATTGGAATCGTAGTTACCCTCTTATTACAATAGGTTCAAGTTTAGTGCACAAAGAGAACTCCCATTTGGGTTCATTCTTAGCACATAAATTTACATGAGATCATGATTTGTTAATTAGACTCGATTTCCAACATCTAGGCCCAAATGATATCTTTTGTTCCTATTGATCTACTAAACAAGATTTCCATTAACCATGCATCATGCACTTCACACGCAGTTTAGCTAGATGAGAGGATGCGTTGGGTCAATGGACTATGTCACATCATCCATTAAGTTTTCTAACATCCTCTCATCCCTTCTATTTCCTGAGCAATAGAGCAAAGTTAAAAGAGATCTTGGTTCACAAGCATCAAATCTCTTGGTAGAGCCATTAAGGAAAGGTGCAAGTGAGCTTGAGAATTTGTAATATAATTTTCAGCTCTACTTGCACTGCCTTCCTTGCTCTTAGCCAATTGATGAGCTTGGAGCCCAAGTTCTTTAAGTAAATTAACGATTCATTTAGGTTTCTTTTTAGAAAAAATAATTTAGACTTTATTCCATCAAAGCATTCATTCCAGCATTAATAATAAACAATAAGAATATCTTTTTATTCATTCAAACAAATTCATTACAACACCACTATACCCCCTTAAAATTTCATACAATTACATCTCAATCATCTTCAATGGAATTTTAGCCTTTCATTACTAAATAAGCACAATCACACATATAATGAAAAGTGAACCTTGACATCAGTTCACAATATAAAGAAATCAGAGAAGGTTAGAAAGAAATACTAGGAATCACCTAGAGGTTTTCTAGGGCTCTCTTGGATTCCTCCTGCACATTCTCTTGATTGCTCTGCCCTTTTCCCTTTGATGTCTCCTTCTCCTTACAGTTCTTGGTAAACCTTCTTCCCCTTGGAGAATTCTCATTTCTCCTCCTCTTGCAGCTTTTCCTTATGTGCACTTGAATGTCAAAAATTGAAACCATCTCAAAGTCTGAGTTTGTCCCTTAAATAGGGAAGCTTTTAGCCCCAAGGCATTAGTTATGTGACTCTTCACCTTCTTTTGATTTATTTCAAACCCTTTAAATATTTATTCTGTTGTTCTATTGGAATTCAATAAAATTAATGAGCACTTCAATTTTCAAGAGGCTAGGGAAGGCCAAAGGTTGCATTTTGTGGCCTTCCCTATGCTGCATTTATAGCTGTTCTAGAGAATTCTTGCACGACTGCCGCAACACGCCACAACGCGTTGCGGCACACTATGGCTGCTGCGTTCCAAGCACTGCTGCACTGTGAAGCGCTGTAGTAGCTGAGGTTCAAATGCTGTTCCTGCTATATAAGTTAGTATTTTACCTTAGGACACTGCTGTGCCCGCTGTGGCACGCTATAGCGAATAAACCTTCTCAAATGCAAAATAGTAACTATTCCAATAGTTCGGATATAGTTTTCTTGAATAATTAAAAATGCTGCTGTCGCGTGCTGCGGCGCGCTACAGCGGTCAAACCTTCGTAAACACAGAATTATTATTGTTTAATTAGTTAATATAAGGTTTTATACAATGATAAGTTTACCCGCTGCGGAGTGCTGCGGGGCGCTGTAGCGGGTCACGACAGTTTTAGTCCCAGGTTAATACTAAGCATTGATAAGGCATAGCGTGCTGCAGTTGAAAACCTTTCGAAAAGACTGATCAATTTCTCCTTATATGGTTTTAATTTTTCTTTGAGAAATGACACTGTGGCGCGCTGCAATGATCTTTCTTCCAGGTCTTCATTTCCACTTCCAGGTGAGGAAGTTATTTGGATCGCCCTGGTGCACTGTGGCGCACTGTGGCATGCCACGATGATTTTCATCTAGGATCTATGTGATTCTGTTTAGATCTTCCTTATTCTTCTTTTTTCCTGAAAACACACAGATTCTATTCAAACTACTTTGTTTCATATGTGCTTAAGAATGTTTTGATACTAGATTTTGCTATGAATTCCGTATAAATCACACCCCCACACTTAAAGTCTTGCTCGTCCTTAAGTAAGCCTTAAAAATTGATTTTCTGAAATTTTTAGTTAAGGGATTCAATGTGGCATGTCAATGTGTAATGAATCCAGCTACCAAGTAATGCTCTAAGTTAAGATAACTTTAAACTTTTCAATTTCTACTTTCAATTTAGTTTCACATCAAATGTTATACTTAATGTTTTTATTATGGGGAGGTGATTAGAAATTTCAAACCTTAGTGGTGCAATTGGTGAGTGACTTGAGTGTTGTACCATGTGTGCTCCTTCTTATGATTCACAAAGTATATTTCAATTTTTTAGGAGAGACATTTTTCTTCATCATAAATGTTCAATTTTTCAACTTGGGAGAGATATTTTTCATCATCCATATAATTTTGTTTTTTTTGGAAATTCAGCTCTAAGGGAGAGAATTTTTCTTCATCCATTAATTTAGTTCCTTGTGGTCATTAAGTCCTACAAGAGCCTAGCACCTTAATTTCTCACTCACCTCTTACCACTTTGGGTTGATTATTAGATTTTCTCCTCCCACACACTTAAACTTCAATACATGTCATTTCAATTGCTGGAAACTAAACATTAGTAGAACTTCAAACTGAATAAGCGGGTGTAGGATTGAAGTTTGATTCTCCTCTTAATTGCAAGCATACTAGAATCTAAATTTCTACACAATTAATTTTAATATTGAATCCAGAAATTTATTTCATTCAAAAAATTGGAAGGGGCTTGGTTCACGAGCTTCAACATCTTAGATGAGCTTAAGGGATGGTGCTAATGGGCGTGAGAACTTGTCACGTAGCTCTCAGCTCTATTACACTCACTCCCTACTCTAATCCAATTAGTGAGCTTTGGAGCACAAGTCTTTTAATGTCTTATACAATGATTTTCATTCCAGATTTGATTTAATTAAGATTTAAATTTGATAATCATTTCAAGCATTCAACAAAATAAATAAAACATTCAGCTCAAATTTTATCAATTACAAATTAAACATACAACACATTACACCTTACTTTTCACATAATTACATCCCAACCCTCTCCAAGGAGGGTTTAGCATTTGATCAGAATTTCAATACAATAAGAGAGATAAAAAAAAATGAACCTTGACATCGGTTCACAAATAAAGAGAACAAGACCGGGTTAAGAATTGGTACTAGGAACAGCCTTGAATTTCGGGGGTTCTCTTGGTTACTTCTCTTTCCTTTTCTCCTTTTCTCTAAGTTCCTCAGCTTCTCTTTCCTCTTGAACTAGTAAAGTGGTTCTGAACTTCCTTCTTTGGAGAGTTCTCCTTCTATTTCTCACAACTTATAATATGGATCAATGACTATTAAAATTGGGAACCCTTGAATAGCCTAAAAATTTCCCTTAAATAGGGAAGCTCTCAGCCCTTTTTGGCTTAATTCTAAGTGACCTTTCATCTTCCCTTCCTTCAATGCAAGCCATTATGTTTTATTCAAATAGTCATTTTGAATTATGCAGATTTAAATACTAATTCTATTTTTGAAAAGGCAATGGAAGCCCAAAGTTCAAAATTTTTTTCCCTTCCCTATGCTATTATTAATAAATTTATGGAGGTTTCTGCATCGACCATCATGGCACGCTGAGCACGCTGCAGTAATTGTGTCTAGTTCTTTTAAATTTGGTTCTAGGTCTACTTTTCTCCTAACAATCTGCAGTAGCACTGTGACAGCTTCAATCCAAACACCATTCCACTGCAGCTCGCTGTGGCAGCTTTGATCCAAACAATTTACCTTAGTGATGCTGCTATCCGCTGGGGTGCGCTGAAGGCGTGCTGTGGCGGTTTAACTTGCGTGAAAGCAGAAAAATTTACTGTTCAATTACTTCCCATATAGTTTATGATAATATTTTTGAATGTCGTTGTGGCCCGCAATAGCGCGCCGGAGAGCGCTACAGCTTAATTCCTTCCTGGTCTTTAGTATTTGCTAATAGGGCCTAGGCACACTGGAGGCGCGCTGTGGCACCCTGAAGGTGCACTACGGCGGTTAATATTTTGTGAAAGCGGAGAGTCACTATTCAATTAGTTGTCCCAAAGTTTTAATATTACTACCGGAAATGACGCCCCATCTTGCTGGAACACCTTGGGGCGTGCCGCAGCGGTTCTCCTTACAGACTTGCAGACATGTTCTAGGTGAGCCTAATCAGTCGACCACCATGGCCTGCTGTGGCACGCTGCAGCGATTTTCTTCCATAATTCACCTTTTTCTTCATATTTCTTTTCTCTAGCTTTCTCCTGAAATTCATTAAATTCACTTCAAAGTATGCTTGTTCAAGTGATATTTCGTTTATTTTTCTTCTTTTATTTTGCTATAAATCTTGAATTTATCAATACCAACTGTAAAGACCCCAACACCGAATAAATAACCCAATCCAATGTTGGAGCACTACCATAGCACTTAATACAGATTTGGAAGGAAACAAACCCAACTATTGAGTGTTGTGTGGCCAAGTATCTTTGTGAGGGTGATAAGTTAAAAATAATGCAGAGTAGTGAAAGTAAGAACGTGAAATATATGCAAGTAGAACTAAATACTATCCACTATCCAAATCATGTAGTTTAATAAGAAACCAAATTCATCACTGAAAGAAGCAAAAACAATACGAAAACTAAATTATTGCAAATATTTAAATTAGAAAGAGCATAAAAGTGGATTCACTATCTGACATAAAAATAGGAAATGAAAGAAATGCGGTAGCAGATCAAATCTTCATGAACACTAGAGTTCAGCTCCACTACTTTGAAACTGCTCCTAATCTACGACATTTATGGTATTTAAAATACAGTAGGGAACAACCAAGGAAAAGAAAACAAGTGATTAGACTAAAAGGTTTAAGTACATTTTAAGATTGGATAAAGTTTAATTGAAGTTTAATTGGATAATACATATGCTAATTTGTAATTAAGAACTACATCTGAGCATGAAAAGCATGAAAGTAAGGGAAGAAAGTATAACTGTAAAGAAGAACATTATAAAGGGAAAAAGGAGTAAAAACTCACATGTAGGTTTGCTCTAGCTTGTAACAACAAGTAAGGGAAAGGCATCCTAATAAAGCTAGAATCTACTAATGTGCCTAAGAAAATATGAAATGGAAACATGTATATGTCCAATGAATATTATGCTAAATAAATGAAATAAAAGCATTGCAGGATAAATGGAAATAAAACAACATACAATGCAAAAGTAAGAAACTGTAAGTAAGTAAAGCATAGTACATCAAATGAAAGTGCAAAGTAAGTAAAGTAGGAAGAACCTTAGCCGTTTGGGCTAAGTAGACATAGTCAATGACTATGTAAAGTAAACATAGTTTGAAAGCTATGATGAGTTCTCACAATAAATAAGATTGTAATGACTCATAATTTATTAGTAGAAAGTTATTTTATAATTCTCTATTATGCGGGAAAAGTTATAGAATTAGCGAGGAGTTAAGCACGTATGCCTAACTAGTAAGGAAAGCTGGGTCTCATAGAAAATAAACACTCACTTTCCTCTTCTTAGATATATGAGGTCTCCTTATATCCACCCTAAGCCTACCCTTGGCCACCACCAAGAAACCCCTATAATATTTTATGAATATTTTATTTATGTGCAATATCATATATGTATGTTCAAAAATGTTGTCTCGAAACAAAGCATGCATATAAGGATTTTAAGTAATTATAAACTATGTGATATCCAAAGTTATCTAAACTAAATGATCTAACTTAAGGATTAGAGCTAATTGATCTCCCAATTAACTTATAAATATCTTCTCTAAGTCAATTGTAAATAATATTATAAGTGAATTTAATTTTGGAAAATAGTAGTTTTAATTAATTTATGAAGTGACAAAATAATTTATAAGTATATTTATGCAAAATGATACTTATGCTACACTAATCATAAACTAACCAATCTATAAAGGTTACAAGATTCAGGGTCTAGGAAACTAGTAAGAAAGGTAAGGTTATTGGAGCTCTAAACTAAAGGAATTGGAGGTTGATAGAATAATTACTAACTTCATCTAACTAGCTTATAATTGAAAGACTTCTAACTAAATCAATTACTAACCTAGCAAGGATCAATTAGTAGGAGAAGTTAAAGTGTATGAAATAAGTAAGATTACTAGCTACAAGTTCTAGTTTACTATAGGTTATAGGTTAAAAAAGCTTATCGAATAATTAAGTCACTATAGGGAACTAAGGGAAACTATTCCTCAACTTACTAGTGAGCTTAGTGTAAAGACTTAAAGCAAAGGGATTGTTGCTAAGTTTCATTCTAATTGGTGGGTACTAATCCTATTGAGTTCACAAAATGAAGTAAAGGCATGATAAAAGTATACTACATCTATGGATTAGGTTAGCTAAGATTATTATGATGGCAAATCAAACAAGTTAGGTTCTTAAATTCCAAAAGATTAACACTAGTAAAAAAGTTTGAAATTTAAAAATGTGCTAAGTAAATTAGCACTTAATTCAATATAACTGAAGTTCAAAACTATAATTGGAATGATATAGAAATAAAATAAACTGAAACAAGTATGCTGTCTTAGGGTTCACATGCAATATATGAAACTTGGTGTGGAGCCCCCGTACTGACAACAAGGAAGTACAGTGCTCCAACTATGGCAAATCCCCAACTTAAGTAAAGTTAGGTAAACCCAACATGCCTTAAGCCAAGGACTTGTCACCAAGCACTATAACATTCATCAATATACAAGTGTCAAAGTGGCGGAAGCAATAGCTGAGTATAAACATCCACAAGCACAACATAGCAGGAAGGAAAACAGACAATATAATAACTCATCACAATTCAGAAATGAAATACATCCAGAATTAATTATTACAAACTGAGTCTTAAAGGAATTGAAAAATGTCTTTAAATCTCACTGAAATAAAATGTCAGATCTATCTAAACGGCAGCAGCAAAATCTTCCTCCTGAACCTGCTCCTCTCCTGCAACACTGCCCACGAACAAGTCTAAATCTGACATTTGTCGGTATCACAAATGCCAGGGCCCTAGCCAACAAAACAAAAATGTTACAGTTAGACAATTGTCTAAGTACATTTTAGGCTATTTTAATGTACTGATTATTTTAAAGATATCACATTTAAATTATCTACACATGCGAGTAATAATGGGTGCAACAAGCTATGAAAGAAACGGGTAACTATAAACTATCCATTTATAGCCAACAACTAGTATGGAAAGTAACATAAAATACCAAATAAAAAGGTGAGGTTAAAGCTAAAAGCAACAACGACTACAATACAAATGCTGAACCTAACATGCTTATGATCATATTTAACACATGCTGAATATATAAAGGACATAAATACTGAAATAAACATACAATTGTAGCATCCTAAATATTCTAATATACATAAGTAAGCCATAAGAGTATACATACAACATGCTAATTAATATAAAAGAAAAGAAAAAGGGCCACTGAGACCTGTGACAAAAGCTGAGCAATCTATGAAATGTGAAGCCACTGAGACATGTGGCAAAAGTAGAGCAATCTATGAAATGTGAAGCCACTGAGACATGTGGCAAAAGTAAGGCAAGTATTGAAAGTAAGGCCACTACAGCATGTGGCAAAGCAAAATAGAAAACAATACTGAACAATCCAGCTAAAGTAATAATAAGCATAGGACATAGTACTACCATACTAGCCAATACGCCATCCAGGGCCCCCAATACTGAAATATCAATCAATACCCAGCCAATAGGCATCCCAATCCTCTAGGCCTGGGTCAAATCTACACAATACTATTACTGAAGAGGCAGACTACGCTAGGATATATTCTACCAACTGCAAGCAAGGCAAGAATTGAATGATATGCAATTCAATTACTAACTTAGGATGTATCATCCATATCCTAAGCTCTCCTATCATGCTCAAGGAATAAGGCTCAATAACCAAGGTATGCTAAGCAAATCAAATCAAAGTAAGCAAGGGACTCAATATAAACTTATGTGATATCTATTATTATCTAATTACCAAATCTAGCTACTTTGAGAAGGTACAAGTTTAGGATCTCCAATATCCATCTATCGAGTAGAATCTCAGATTTACGTCCTTAAAGTTAATATTAGAACTTAACAAGTTCTAATCCAAAATCATGTGATGACTATATGGTTTAAGTAAATAAATCAACAACCTAATTTATTTATATTTTACTCTCCTACCCAAATCTTGATTAAGTAAATCAAGATTTAAGGATTCTGAACTTAAACCCCACCTTTGTGTTCAAATCTTGAACCCAAGGAAAAAGTCCTATTAAGGATCTAGGGTTCACATTCTATCCCTAAGTTA
The DNA here is from genome assembly GCA_016760335.1 of Gastrodia elata. Classification (NCBI taxonomy): domain Eukaryota; kingdom Viridiplantae; phylum Streptophyta; class Magnoliopsida; order Asparagales; family Orchidaceae; genus Gastrodia; species Gastrodia elata. The sequence continues at coordinate 40,257,514 of CM028680.1, read as the reverse complement.
AGGATAAAGAATCCTATAAGCTGAAAGATCCAAGAACTACGAATTTAGTGAAGGGTTATTCTACTGATTATAAGATAAAATGATAATTAAGAACTTGAGAATCTAAGATCTATACTCAATCCTTAAGATAATTTTATTATCATATAAATTGAATCATCTTATACCCACATGGAAGGATTCAAAAGATTAAATAATGAATCATTTAAGAATTTCAATTGGAGATAGTTTGATTCAAGTAGAAGATCTAAAGTCTAAGATCTAGGATCTAAGATCTGATCACCTTAGAATTAACTAGTTTCCTAACTTAGGATTTCCTTAATATGTCTCTTATATAATTTAAGCTCAAAAACTAACTTAGTTGAGTTTATTAAACTGAAATTTAACATCTAAAATTATTAGATTCAAATATTAGGGCTAAGTGACTTCCTTAGGATCACTTAAGGTCTAAATGTCTTAACTAAGGCTAATTGAGGATTTCTTAAATAACTTCTACATGATCAAATTATTAATTTAAGAGTTCAGTGAAACATTTATAATCCATCTAAGGGTAGCTTACTGAATTTTCCAAGGTTTAAGGGGCATTTAAGCACATTTTGGTCAAAATAACCAAACTGCCTCTCTTAAGGCAAAAATTGAGATTTTAAGGTTTAGTTATCCAAAGTAAATCTAATCTATTTTAATGTGTTTCATATTGATTAATAAAGTGGGAAACATCCTTATCTTAGGTTTTGACAACCTAATTAAGCTAATTAACCATAATCACATTTTTAGGCTAATTCGAGTGATTAGTGAATTCAAGGCATCCCAAGGCAATCCAACCTTGCCCATAGATTTAATAGACTTAAGATAGCATTGGGAACAACATTTGCCAAAATCAGAGGCTTAATTAGGGTTTAATTTACTAATCCCTAATTAAGGTGATTAAGGAGTGATTAAGAGAATTTAGTATCCAAAATTAGCTTTAAGGGTCTACAATTATTCTTTAGGATTTACTGAGCAATCAGAGTCCTTGATCAATTAATTTGAACATTTATTGAATTTATTATGATTTAATTGCAAATAGTAAAGGATTAGGAAATTATTTTAAATCCAACCATTGGATCTATGATTTTATTTTATATTTAGATTCTTTGTATTTTTCTATTTCAAATGGCATATTGGATCATACCATTTGGATCAATATAGCCAAAGCAATTAAATTAATTTATTCTGAATATCTATTTAAATTGAAACCATAGGATTTAATTTCTGATTTTATTTGCGTAAGGAAATTAAATCTGGAAATTCTGTTATTTGCTGCCGGCCCAAATCCAAAACGCGCGGGTCACGGGTCGGCCCGACCCGTGACTTCATCCTCTTCCTTCGGCTGGCACCCGAAGCCCGGCGCCCTAGGGTTAGCTCCCGACGCTAAATTCTCGATGCTCCGGCTATGCTGCACCCTGATCTTGACGGCTACTCCACCCCTGACTCCAGACGCGTCGATTAAACCAAAAAGCCCCAACTTGGAGGCACCGGATCACCGGGGGACTACTCGGCCGAGGTGTCTCTGAAGGCGCACCTGTGAGGAGTGAATTCTCCTCACAGAGGCCACGGATTGAGGCCGTCTCGATCCCTGCACGTTTAGGAACCTAAGAGGAAGTGATAGGGCAAGTCGAGGAGTTCTGGGATGGTCTGGATCAATGGGGTGCTACTCGTGGTCTAAGATGAGCTAGGGCTCTTGACAGGTCGATCGGTTCTCAGTCGAATCGATCGATACGATCGCACCCAACCCTTCGATATGGTTCGACAATCATTGTCGAGAGCTTCTAATGCCTAAAGGATAACTAATTGCATCGATGGAGCGCACAATTGGCAAGCCAGCGACCGACTGGCAGTGCGCGCTCAGACGACAATTTCGCCGTCTGGCCCACTGCCAGGCCTTACCAGAAGGCCCAGGCACTATTGGGAAACCTAGGTGAGGACCTATCACAGCACCTAGAGCTCAATTGAAAGGAGAGTCGAGTCAAAATCAACTCGACTGAAGATGGGACAGAGGCTATACCTGAAGATGGGGAACGACTACGACAGAGGCAATGCAGGCTGCTCAGGTCGCTCGCGATCACTACCGAAGTTCTAGCAAGGGGGTATGAATGCCAGACCTCACCCTCGATCAGCGGTACACCGCAGGTTCAGACGTCGAGGAGCTCAAATCGTGAGTAAACTTTAACAGGGAGGGAGAGGATCAAGCAGTCTATCCAACGAGAGCAAAGGGGTCTCTGAAGAATCCCGGGAGTATTTATAGCCTGAACGGTAGTGAGGGACCTTCGGACTGACCCTTAATGGCCGACCCAAGGGATTTGGCATCGGTCCATGACCCGTGAGGGTAAACCCGGAACTTCTTCCCCCTAGCCGTTGCGATTCGGGGAGGGAGTGGGGGACAGGATCTTCTCCTGTACTACCACGACAGCAGGAGCGGGCGAGCTGTCGGGGCCTTTCTTGGAAACTCGGGGACGAAGTTGAACATCGACGGTGAAGGCGCAGCCGTTCGATGGACCTTCGGTTAGGACTGGGTGGTTCTGATCTATTGATCAACAACTGGTCGATCAGGGGAGGTGGATCGCCCATCGGATCAAACTGAAAATGATCCAACGCTCAATCTGAGCTTACTTAGGATGGGGCGTGGAAGACCGTTGGATCAGGTTACCGATCGAGCGGCTATGATCTAATCACGGCGTGGGTAGATCGCGCTGTTGGACGAGCCACGCCAAGATGCGTGCTAGGCATCCTACTGGTCCATAGCTATGAGCCGCTGTCGGGACCCTGCAGCGGATCTGCCGTGGTCCCGACAACAAATCCTAACCTTAAATTTTAATTAAATAATCTAATTAATTAATATAATTCAATTTAATAATTACATTAATTCCTATTAAATTTATATATCTAATTCAGGACTAAATGAGCTCCAAAAATTCCCAAAAATTCACTTAGCTAATTTGGGGTGGGGAATTCAAAAATGAAATCAGATTTTGATTTGGAGATCAATTTAATTTAGGTATTTTGTAGGGCTTAAAATTAGCCGAAATACCAAAATTTTTAATTTAGCTCTGATTAATCCCAAATTTTTGGGTTAGGTTTAAATGACCCATTGAGTTCAATGGAATCAAAATCAAAGCTAGGTTTGGCTTAATTAAATTCAAATTAGCTAAAATAACAACCAAGGTTGTTATAGACTCTCCAATTAAGAACTGATGTCGTCCCCGACATCACTCAAGTGAAGAAAATCCTACTGGGACAGAGCAAGTTCTAATTTCAATAGATGAGAAAGAGAAGAACAATACCTGGTCTTGCAAAGAGTTGTGGATATTTATTACGCATATCCACCTCTTTCTCCCAGGTAGATTCCTCCAAGGATCGATTCTTCCACTGATTCTTGACCATAGGAATTGATCGATTTCTTAGCTACTTTTGATCATGGGATAATTTTATGATAGGTTCTTCGGCATACAAAAGATCGGGTTGAATCTCTACTGCCGGAAGTTGAACGAGATGAGAAGGGTCTCGAAGACATCTTCTCAATGATGATACATGAAATATGTTGTGAACAGCTGCAAAGCTATCTGGAAGACTAATCCGATAGGCAGATGATCCTACTTTGGCCAAAACTTTGAAAGGTCCAACATAGCGGGGACTAAGTTTCCCAGCTATGCCAAATCTGAAGACACCTTTTATTGGACTGACCTTTAGGTAAGCAGAATCTCCCTCATTGAATTCTAGGAGACGGTGAAGAGAATCATGATACTTGCTCTGACGATCTTGAGCTGAACGAATTCTCTGCTGAATTAATTAGATCTTATTACTAGTTTCTTCAACTAATTCTAAATCAAAGAGCTGAACACTTCCTGTTTCTGACCAGGCTAGCGGAGTACTACATTTTCTACCATACAACGCTTCATAAGGAGCCATCTTAATACTGGCTTGAAAGATGTTGTTGTAGGCAAATTCCACTAACGGCATGTGATCTTCCCAGCAACCAGCAAAATCAAGAATACAGAGCCTAAGTAAATCTTCCAAAACTTGATTTACCCTCTCAGTCTGACTATCCGTTTGAGAATGAAAGGCTGTACTCATTGCTAGAGTAGTACCCAGATTTTGATGCACAGCTTGCCAAAACTTGGAAGTAAATCTGCTATCTCTATCGGATACGATTGATTTTGGAATCCCGTGCAAGCTGACGATTTCATTGATGTAGAGTTTTGTTAACTTCTCTACAGAATCAGTTTGACGGATGGGAAGAAAATACGCTGATTTAGTTAAGCAGTCTACTATCACCCAGATCGCATCGGCACCTGATTTTGCACGAGGCAATCCCATGATAAAATCCATAGATATATCGGATAATTTCCATTCAGGGATATCTAATGGATGTAGAAGACCACTAGGTCTTTGGTGTTCGACCTTCACTAAATTACAGGCATGACCTTTGGCACCAAAGTCAGCTACATCTTTCTTCATTCCTAGCCACCAAAATAATTATTTTAGGTCCTGGTACATCTTAGTACTGCCTGAGTGAACATGATATCCAGAATTATGACCTTCGACTAACACTTCTTGATGCATGGACTTAGGAATCCACAATCGATTACCTTAATAAATTACACCATTTCGCAACTGCAAATCATGATGAAGACCACCTTCAATATCTACTTTAAATTTCAAATACTCATCATCTTTGGTTTGCGAGATAGAGACATGTCGGTGGAAAGTGGGTTCCACATTAATATTTGCTAATAGCGAACTCAGCATATTGCCACTGACTGGAGAAATCTTGAGCTTATGAAATTCATGTTCTAAAGAACTGGATGCGATCATAGAGGTCAAAGTAGGATGACGACTAAGAGCATCAGCCACTATGTTCTCTTTTCATGGATGATATTGGATACTGAGGTCATAATTGCTGATGAGCTCCAGCCACCTTCTCTGGGGCAATTCAACTCTCTTTGGGTGAAGATATACTTCAAACTTTAATGATCAGTGAAAATTGAACACTGCACTTCGTACAGATAGTGACGCCATATTTTTAAGGCAAATATCATGGCTGCAAGTTCAAGATCATGAACTGGATAATTTCGCTCGTGGGGTTTTAACTGATGAGAGGCGTAGGCAATTACCTTACCCTCTTGCATTAACACATAACCTAGACCAATGCTAGAGACATCGGTATATACTTGATAATACAATCCTTCTTTAGGTAGAACAAGAACTAGAGCGGTAGAAAGTGCATCTTTTAGAGCTTGAAATGCTTCCTCGCATTATGGACTCCAAATGAACAGAACGACCTTTTGAGTCAATTTCGTCAACGGTGAAGCAATCTGGGAAAAGCCTTTTCCAAACTTCCTGTAGTATCCCGCCAATCCCAGGAAACTTCTAATGTCGATGATAGACTTAGGTTGAGCCCAGTCCTGAATATCACTTACTTTACTCTGATCTACCCGAATACCCTGAGCATCAATTACGTGCCCCAAGAATGCAATGGAATTGAGTTAGAACTCGCACTTGGAGAACTTGGCATACAGTTGATGCTCATGCAAAGTTTCTAATACTAACCTCAGATGTTCCTCATGATCTCTCAGTGTTTTGGAATAAATGAGGATATCATCAATGAAGACGATCACAAACTTGTCCAAATACGGTTTTAGCACTCGTTGCATCAAATCCATAAAGATTTATGGTGCATTAGTGAGTCCTAATGACATCACCAAAAACTCAAAGTGGCCATAACGGGTACAGAAAGCAGTCTTCCCTACATCGTCTTCTTTTACTCGGAGTTGATGGTATCCAGACCTTAACGGCTCCGGATAACTGGTCGAATAAATCATCAATTCTAGGTAGTGAGTATTTGTTCTTTATGGTGACCTTATTCAGTTCACGATAATCTATGCACATACGCATAGATCCATCCTTCTTTTTCACAAATAAAACTGGCGCTCCCCAAGGAGACATACTTGGCCTGATAAAGCCTTTGTTCAAGAGCTCTTGCAATTGCTCGTTGAGCTCTTGAAGCTCCTTAGGTGCCATTCTATAAGGTGCTTTGGATATCAGCTAGGTACCAGGGATCAATTCAATAGAGAATTCTACTTCTCTGAAAGGAGGTACACCAGACAAATCTTCTGGAAATGCATCGGCAAATTCATTGACTATTTTACAATCAGAAAGAGAGATACTTTCTTTTGTTTCGCCCATCATGGTAACTAGGTAAGCATTACAACCCTTAACAATCAACTGTTCAGCTTTAATTGCATTTATTAACGATAACTGCATGCTAATTTTTCCTACAAACATTTCAGGCTTGCCTTGGGAGTGGAGCGTGACTTTCTTTTTATGGCAGTTTATCACGGCATTATTGTCACTAAGCCAATTCATCCCAAGGATGATATCAAAGTTGGCTATTGGCAGGATGATTAGTTTGGAATGGAATTCTTGATCATTTATCGGGACTTTGATGGTACAAAATTTATGGGCACTTAGTTGAATTCCAGATGGAAGTCCAACACTCAACATTTGTGCTAAGTTGCATGTGTGAAGTTTAAGGTTATTGACAAATCGTTCAGAGATAAACGAGTGACTAGCACCAGTATCGAATAACACATTACAAGGTTGGTTGTTGAAATAAAGTGTGCCTAGTTCATATGAATTACATTAATGATTTGCAAGGAGTGAGAGTATAACAATGTAATTATCAAAGGAAAAATTCAGAGATGTGTACCTGAAACCACATTATTATCTTCTGCGACTTCAATAGGAGTTAAGGCATATACTCCTGCAGGACTAGCAGGATGATTGTTAGTCTGCCTTCGGAGATAGTTCTGAGAATTAGAAGCTGGTGGCTGCACCTGAGCAACTTCAGAAGCAGGTGCTGGCATTATAGCCAGATTTGGTTCTCTCCGGTTTAGCAGGGTTGCTCTGAACACTTGCTTCTTTAGATATGGCTTCATTGGAACTCCGTCCACTGTTTCCGTGTGGTCGCACTGGTAGAATCTGTGGCCTGTACGCCCACAAATGAAACACCTTTGGCCAGTGTGGTAACACTTGCCATATGGGTGTGGCCTATCATAGCCTTGAGCAGGTTCCGAGGTTGGTGCAGCTTCTAGCTGATAGAGCTTTGCAGGATTAGCCCTGAGCCTCTTGAAGGCATCCTGTGGGTTCTGAGTTGTTTGCGCCCGTCGCTTGAGATTATCCTCAGCTTAGTGATGCTCAATTACTTTAGCTGTCTCCACTAACTTGAAGAATCTTGTTAAGCAGAGTGGTACGATTTCAGTCTTCAGCGAATCTCGAAGTCCACAGAGAAAGCGGTGGCACTTAGCTGATTCAAATTGAGTGACTTCTGTCGTAAAGCGGATCAATCTACGAAACTCCCTTTTGTATTCAGCGACTGAACGACTCCCTTGAGTCAACCTTATGATCGTGTTAGCGATAATATTTTGTGCAGATGGGGGAATGAATTCAGCCTTGAAGGCTTTAACAAATGCATCCCAAGGAATGTCGTCTAGTTCATAATCAATGAACTGAGTGTTCCTGACTTCCTCCCACAATATTCTGCCTCGGCATGGAACAGATGGGTGGTGAGGCAGACGGCTTCAGAGTTCGGGATCTTCAGCTAATCAGATCTTTTTCCACAGCCTACAGCCAATCGGTTGTATCCATTGGCGACAGATTTCCGCCAAAGGTTGGAGGCCTTAACCTTAGGAAATTGTGAAGGAGATTATCTGCCGGGTGATGTGAAGAAGAAGCAGCTTGTGGAGCATGAACTCTTGGAGCAGCAACAACGACTGGAGTTGCACAATCATTTAGTAATTTATGTACGATAATTTCTTGTTGAGCTTGATTTTCTAACAGAGTTCCCACCATGGCTCGCAGATGAGCCACCTTGTCGTTAGAACTATTAGAGGCAATAGTGTTCTTGACAGGAGTAACGGTAGGTGGTGATCCGGAATCCATTCTAATTTAATTAAGAAAAGAAGACAAACTTAGAATTTACTCTAAGGAAGAGAAATCAAAATCTTTCATTAATTATAGAAATAAGGGATTGCAATGCCAAAACTGTAAGTCTACTAGGGTTGTTGAGAATAAGATGACAATTATCCTAACTAGCACTCAGACATTATTGATGAATCCATAAATTATGTCTAAAATAAAGGGGAAAATCCATTCATTTAAGATATTTTTTGCTGTTCCTAAATCAAAATTTTCTATCTTTTTCAGGAAATGGAAACCGAAGGAGCTCTAGGGCATTTCTGCAATTTTATTAAAAATATAACAAAAGCATTCCGCTACAGCGCGCGATCGGATGCCGCAGTGGGCTGCAGCGAAAATATTTAAACCATATTAAAAAGGCTCCCAATTAATTGAATAGTATTTTTCGCAGAATTCACCGCTACAGCGCGCGGTCGTGCGTTTGCAGCGGTTGATCGCGGAAATATTTATGATTATTAAATGGGGGCTCAACTAATTGAATAGTATTTTCTGCGGAATTCACCGCTACAGCGCACGGTCGCGCGCTGCAGCGGTGTATCGCGGAAATATTTATGATTATTAAATGGGGCTTAACTAATTGAATAGTGTTTTCTGCGGAATTCACCGCTACAGCGCGCGGTCGCGCGCTGCAGCGGTTTATCGCGGAAGACTTGGCTAAATAATTCGGGCCCCGCCCAACTAATTGAATAGTGTTTTTTGCGAAATTTACCACGACAGCACGCGGCCGCGGTTTATCGCGGAAGGCTTGGCTAAATAATTCAGGCCACCCAACTAATTGAACAGTGTTTTTAGCAGAATTTACTGCTACAGCGCACAGTAGCGCGCTGCAGCGGGGTGCCGCAGAAATATTTCTCTATACAATCGGGAAAAATAACTAATTGAACAGTATTTTTTGCGAAATTCCCCGCTACAGCGCGCGGTTGCGCGCTGCAGCGGTCGACTGCGGAGGACCTAGAATTGCTTGGAACCAAGGTATGCTAAGGCATGCAGTAGCACGCTACAGGGTGCTACAGCACGCTGCAGCGGCCCGCCGAATTTTTTCCGAGTCAGTGCATTTAATGCGGCTGGAGATATGACCTCTATCCTGAATGTTGTTTCCAGCCACCATATCCTGCAGCAACCATTTTTGTAAAGCTTTGAGGTGCTGTGTGGCTAAAAAAATGAGATTATTGTCACCTCACCGTAAATTAAAAATTAGTGCAATGATGAATTCAACATTTTTATTGGAAAATTTGGTTGCTTATGAGGAGGAGCATGCAGCCCCCCCTTCCTATAAATACCCCTCCTCTTGACTAGAGGAGGGTTCACAATTTTAGCAAAATTTCCCTAAGTAAGAAGGAGAGCCAAAGGAGGAGAGAACTCTCCAAGGGTGGCAAGGCAAGCTTTTGCAAAAGGAGAAGGGGAAGAAGGCAACACTAGCAATCTAAGAAGAAGGTAATTAGAAGGAGAAGAAGAATTCCGGAGAACTTCTACGGAGCGTTCCTAGTATCTTCTAATTATGAGATCAAAATATTTTAGGTCTAATCTAGGGCATCTAGACTGATCAAAATATCATCTTTGACTTAGAGAAGTCCAATGGACTTCAATTTCTCAAGATAGGTTTAAATTGATGTTCTGAAAGCAATGGTATTGAAATTAAGGATTAATTAGGCTATAGATTAGCAGAGTAATAACTTTGGGTTGTGACAGACTCCCCTGCTTAAGAACAATATCATCCTCAACATCATCTCAAGGGATAAGATAAATATGCAGGAATTTTAAGAACATAATCACAATTTAGAAAGTTAATGGATACATAGATTTTTAAAGAGACAGGGATACTTTCTTCTCATATCCGCCACATTCTCCCAAGTAGATTCCTCTAAAGAGAGAATCCTTTACTGAACCTTTACCATTGAGATTGAGTAATTTCTCAACTGCTTTTGATCATGAGCTAAGATCTTAATTAGCTCCCTCGCATATGAAAGATCCAGCTAGAGAGATATTGCTAGAAGTTGAATTATATGAGATGGATTATGAAGACATCTCTGCAGAGAGGTGACAGACATAAAATACGTATGCGCTTGCATGCAAGTGTACGTGGTCTGAAGTAATAAGTGAAAAGTTCGAGTTTTCGGGATTTATTGAACATCAGGGAATTGGGTGTTTTGTTACTAAGGTATATCTATGATCACTAATATTTAAGCTATGTGTGTATTGTTGAAATTGGTTCTTGAATAAGCACGGCAACTATTCGTAGAAAATAATTCTAATAAAAGGAAGAGGAGAGTTGGGTTTCTCCCACATGATATGATAGATAACTTATGTATGATGATTCCTCAAATGTTCATCTTTTCTTAACTTATCTTTAATCAAGTGCACATTGTCCTTCTTAGAGTTTTAACTCACAGATTTACAAGTTCAAATCTCGTGCATGAAATGAACACACAATCAGTTTTATTTCAGTACAATGACCCTTATAAAATTTTAGATTTTTAGTTTTCCTCTCATCTCTTGATCATAGAGATGAGGGTTATGAAGATAAGATCTTATAAGCATTGATTTCACTAAGAGCGTCATGCGCATCATGCATAGTTTAGATGGGGGAATGATTTCACTGGGCTCAATGACTATGTCACCTCGTTCATGAGCACTCAATGAATCCATTTCCTCCCTCAAGTATGCTGAGCAACGGAGCTCAATTAGTGGATATCAGCATCACACGCTTCAACTCTTTAGTTGAGTATAGATCAATGTGCACTAAGCTCAAGAACTTTCTCACATAGTTCTAACCTCTCATGCACTCATGAATCCAGCATCAAAACTAAGAATGAGCTATGGAGCACAAGACTTTTTAGTCGTTGAATTCATTTAATCCCTTATCATTTGGTCCACATTCAAGTCCACAATAGTCCTTCACATTTTATTAACAAGTTATTGAGTTCACAGATTTTATTAAAGCTTGAGAAAAATTTTATACATTATGGTGTCTTTCATTGCATGTGGGATTGCCCCAACCCTCCCTAAGGGAGGTTTTGCTCTCCATTACAAAAGAGATGAAAAAAAATGCATACATGGATAAAGACCCTTTCATGATCAACTAATAAAAATATAAGACAAGAGTTTAGAAAATACTAGGAACGTTCCTTTGAGAAGTTCTTTGGACTTCTCCTCTTCTTGCTTGTGGTTGCTTCTCGTAGGTCCGTAGTGCTACCTTTCTCCTTCTTCTCCTTAGCAAGAGGAGTTCTTCCACCCTTTGGAGGGTTCTCCTTCTCTTCTATGCAGCCCTCTCCTTACTTAGGTTGTAGTGAGCCAAGTTGGGAACCCTTCTTAAGTCAAGAAGGGTGGTACTTATAGAGGTGGGCTGCACTCTTCATCTTCACATTCAAATTCTGCTTTTGCTTTTAAAAATTATGCTATAATGATAGACAATCCCACTTGACGGGTGAAGTGACTTCCACTTTTCCATTGTTTAATCTCCACATCACCTCAAAATATCAATTTTCCCCTTAAAAACAAATCTGCTGCCAAAAGAATGATGGCTGGAGACTAGGAGATGGTTGGGGGTCTCGTCCTTGCCTCATTTAATGCTCTACTCAAACCAAATTTCGGCGTGCCGCTGCAGGACGCTGCAGCGGCTGTAGCATGCTGGAGCGTGATGGAGTGCGCTATAGGAGAAATTTTTCGCAAAATTGTTTGCAGTGGCGCACTGTGGCATTCTGGTTCGTAAATTGATGATCCCCTACAGCGCACTGTAGCGCACTATAGTGCCAGTGTTTTGTAAATTGCTCTACTGCAGCGCACTGGAGCGATAACGCTTTGCAAATTGCTCCGCTGCAGCACGCTGTAGCGCCAGCATTATGCAAATTGTTTCATTGCAGCGCGCTGTAGCGCCAGCATTTCGCAAAATGCTCCGCTGTAGTTCGCTCTAGTGCCAGTATTTTGCAAGACGCTCTGCTGCAGCGTGCTGTAGCATCAGCGCTTTACAACTTGCTCCGTTGTAGCACGCTGTAGCGCCAGTGCTTCACAAAATACTCCGCTGCGGCGCATTGTAGTGCCAGCTTTTGCATGATGGACCGCTGTAGTGCACTGGAGGGCGCGATAGTGGATTTTTTTCAAAAAACTTGGAAAATTGTCCAGAAATGTTTAGAAATTGTTGGATAAGCATTTTTCCTGAAGAAATAGGCAAAATTGGATTAAGGAAGCAGTTTTAATATGAAAAATGAATGAAACTTTTCTTTATTGAGGATATAAATTATGGATTTATCACAACCACACACTTAATTTCTTGCTCGTCCTCGAGTAAGCTTAAAAATGGTATTTTTCTATTTCTTAGGTATGATAGTCAACAAGAACTATCAATGAGATTATGATTTCCAATTTAAAGCTCATGCTTAACTGAAATGACAAGATCAATTGACAATAAATAAATTTTTACTATTGGATATGAACCAAGGTTAATAGACTAAGCTCAAAGTATAAGTATTTATACTTGGTGCTAGGTAATGGGGAAGGTTCCTTGTAATAACTAAACTAGGGAGGTAGTGAGTAATCAAGAGTTTTGTGGCATATGTGCTCCTTCTTATGATTCACAAAGATGCAAAGAATTAAGTAGATATATTTTTCATCATGCTTTTTTATATTTTTCTTTTGGGAGAGATATTTTTCATCATCTTTATTTTTATATTTCTTTTTCATTCTTAGGAAGTGATACTTTTCTTCATCCCCATTTCAGATCTTTGTGATCATGAAGTCCTACGGGAGCCTAGCACACTTTTTTAGATTACTCACCTTAATCACTAGTTTTTTTTTTGTCCAATGCCCCCACACTAAGTCCTTAGCATTGATTTTAATTTTGGAGATTAGATTAACCTTAAAGCATTCCTTTGTTAAAAGATTTAATGCTGTCAATGCATTTAATCATTTTTTGTTAAGCACCCTTTGATTTCATATCATTTTCTTTATTGATATTTTTGTGACTTCCATTCTTGAAAAGTTCAGAAAATTTTGTCATTTGCAACTTATAGAAAGATTTGGGGAATATGAGAATCCATAATTTAATTTCTCAAAATAAAATAAAACACACAAAAAGAAAAGTACAAAGACAAATAATGCAAATAAATAGAATAATTACAACCTATTTATTCTTGGATTTCATCCTCCTCTTCTTCTCCCATGTCGTAGGCAAAGTCGCATGGATAGCGAGTGTCCGGGATGGGGGCGCCGACAGGCTGTCGCGGCAGTACGGAGGCATCCGATCCTCCTTGCAAGCTCCAGTCCTCAAGCATTAGTCCGAGAGCTTCATGGAATTCGGATTGGAATTCGTGCTACTGGGCGAGTTCTTTTTTGAAGAACCGCATGTCAATAGCCAAGGCCGTGCCAAGATCAGCTAGTTGCTTGTGAATTCGTAGCAATAGCTTATCGGTGAGATAATGGTCGGATGGAGCAGACGTTTCCCCTTGCTCGCCCCTCTTTTTCTTGGGTGGCTTTCGTTCACTAGCACGGGCATTCAAATTTGAACGAGCAAGAGCGGCACTGGGGGAAACGAAGGAGTCGGAGGAGAGGATTTTTACCCCTTGAGCCTCGTTTATCCCTGAGATCAAAGACCCGAAGGCCAATGCAGCACAAGGTCCTTTGAGAGCCTTCCAAAGCTGCTCATAAATGATGCTCGAGATATGGATCTCTCCCGGCTTGATTAATGAGCACATGAGGAGTGCTTTGGCACGGGTCACTTCAGTCAAGTGACCCGAAGGCATGACATAGCTGGAAATGAAAACCAGTCATGCACTACTCGTATCCGTCAATTTGGAATGAGGAATGTTGGCTAGGCCTCCCTCCCAATCTGTGTTTTCATGGATGAGTTCCACAATGAGATCAACGGGGTCATAGCGGGACTCCAAGAGTTCAAGGTAAGAGGAAGTACTTACCTCTCCTAACCCATAGAATTGCTCAATTTGAGCAATCCCAAAGGTGACTCTCTTACCTCTACAGAAGACCGTCTGTCTGGCCGCATTTATTGCATTGGCATATACCACCTGGACAATGGTTGGGTAGGTGGGAGATTTTTTTGTTACCATCTCCCTCCATGCCCTAGGGTCGACTTGCTCCACTGGCATGGGATAGTAATGGCTAAAGCTCTTCTCGGGGATTAACTTCTGCTGTGAGGTAGTGGAGAAGAACCGATGTTCGCCTTTAGTGGAAGAGAACCTCTTCTTGTTAAAGATTCCACCGGATGAGGATGCTTCGGTCTCCCTACTTGGGATCGACTTCTTACCGAAAGACATAATGGAGAATTGAGAGGACAACAAAAAATGATGTTGAAGCAAGAAAATTTAGTTGGTGCAAAGGATCACCCCCCTTTGCCTCTCCTTAAATAGCCTAAGCAATCAAAAGCAAGAGAATTATGGTCAATAGGTCTTCCCCATACCATAAATGTGATAATCCAAGTGAAGGGGGGTAGCTTTTTCAGCACACACCTTTTTGACTGCATGAGAAACCCAAAGATATTACCTTTTTGATTGCATAGAATCTGAGGCAGTCAAAAATTTCTACAGCTGGATAGATCGCTGCAGCGCGCTAGAGCGGTCAAGCTTCTGAAACTCTGCCACTGCAGCGCGCTATAGCGAATGAAGTTCAGAAAATTCTGTCACTGTAGCGCACTATAGCAGTTTGAGTTTTCGAAATTAACCGCTACAGCTGCAGTGCGGTAGCGCAATATATATATATATATATATATATATTGATATATCTTGGGTTGCCTCCCAAGAAGCGCTTAGTTTAACATCTTTAGCTAGACTCGATAACAATCAGATATTGGGATCTGGAGCTTTCTCTTTCCACAACCTTAAGGTACTAGGGTTAGCACAATCTTCAAGAGTGCTCGTACCTTCGTCCTCTCTACTTTCCCTTATGGGATCATCTCTTCCAAGTTCTAACTGAAGGGGAATCTTATTTTTCCTTTTACCCTTTCTCATTTTTCTTCTTCTCACTCCTTCCTTACTCCCCTTCTCTGAGGAGGACTTGGAGCTATCTTTCAAATTTTTCTCTCCTAAAATGAGATTTTTAAAGATAGTCAATCTTATTTTTTTCTTCACTCACTTTTCTTCTCACCTTTTCCTCCAATTCTCTTTGTTTAAAGAAGGTGGGTTTTAGATCAATTAACTCTGATTTCCCTTTAATTTTAACACTCATCACCCCACGGCCAACATCGATAATAGCTTTTGTGCTCATAATAAAAGGTCGCCCAAAAATAATTGTGGAGTTCTTGTTCCATCTTTCCCACTCGCACACCATAAAATTAGTTGGAACAATGAAGCACCCCAATCCTACTGCAACATTCTTGACAATTCCTTGAGAGGTAAGCGATTCCAGATTTGCAAATTCTTGAATCGTGGAGGTGTACTCCATTCCTCCTACTTTCAGATGTTCATAAATGTGGTAGGACATAACATTGACAGAAGCACCAAGATCACACAAGGGATCTAAAAGCACTTCATTTCTAATTATGCAAGGAATACACAACCTCCCGAGGTTATCACATTTCGAAGCTGTGAGCTTCTCACATTCCATTCCCTTCACTCCTTCCTGAGCCTCTAGCTCTTCTTCAATTACAGTCAAATTATCAACTATATTTCCCCCATACACCCCTTTAGAATGAATCACAATGACCAACTCTCTTGGATTCACTTCAGTGGAACTAGGTAGAGCTCCTTGCTACTAAATGGTCAATTGCTTGGAGATCTGCCCCAATTCTGTCACAATGTTTCTAAGGGATGCTTCTATTCCTTGGATAGAGGCATCATGGAGGGTGATTGTAGCTTCAGTGCGGCATATGAATTGGATTGTTTCAGCCTTAAAGGAGTTTAAAGCTCCTTCAAAATTTGGAGGGTGATGGTTATGATTATTTCCATTATTGTTGCCCTGTTGATTCGATGAACTCCCCCCATATTGATTTTCATTATTATTGTTGTTACTCCATGAGAAATTAGGATGGTTTTTCCACCTTGGATTGTAGGTATTGATGTAGGGATTGTTCATTGTGTTATTATTTATTAAATAATTAACTTGTTCAGTATTTGTTTGTACGAAGGGGTTATTCAAATTGCAGTTTTTGCTATAATGTTTCCCCCCGCACAACTCACATTATTTTTCAAGAACAACGCTAACATTCATTCTCTCAATTTTCTCATTCAATGCGTGAATTTCTTGTTGTAGTGCCGTTATTTGGTTGGATTCATTCACCTTCATAGATTCCTTTTTAAGCCTTTCAGAAGGCCATTGGTATGCATTATTTTCCATTTCTTCTAAGAGGTCGTAAGCCTCTTCTTAGGTTTTACTACTAATTGAGCCTATGGCGGCTGCATCTATGAGAGTCCTTATTGGAGCGTTCAAACCATTGTAAAAGGTTTGAACTTGCATCCACAAGGGAAACCCATGATGTGGGCATCGCCTTAAGCACTCCTTAAGTCGATCTCATCCATCATAAACTGTCTCACCTTCCAACTGAATGAAGTTGGTTATCTCAATTCTCAGCCGAGCAGTTTTCACTGGAGGAAAATACTTGGCTAAGAATTTCTTAGCCAAATCATCTCAAGTTTGGATCGAATCGCTTGGGAGAGAGCTGAGTAACTTTTGGCTCTATCTCGTAATGAGAATGGTAAAAGCCTTAATTTAACTGCATCCTCAAAGACGCCGTTAAATCTGAAGGTGTAACAAATTTCAAGGAAAGTTGACATGCGTGAATTTGGATCTTCAGTGGATAATCCCCCAAACTGGTTATTTTGAACCATACTCAGAGTGGAAAGTTTGATCTCAAAGTTGTTAGCTTCATGATTTGGCCTTATAATAGTATGGGGAATTCCCCTAACAGTGGGTAGTGCGTAGTCTATCAGTGCTCTTCCCCTAGGCTCTCTTAATGGCTCTCCAAGATTTTCATTATGATTTTCCATACCGGCTTGTTGGCTTAGCAAAATGTTTTGTTCTCTTCTAGCCTGCAAGTAGGTTCTCTCAATTTCAGGATCAAAAAGATATTCCGTGCTCTATTCATACACGACAACAAATAAGCTAGCAAGAACAAATATAGCAATAACGTTGAAGGATTCAGCAATAATAAAAGAAAAAAGATAAGTAAATGGTTAGTACCTATAATTACAAAAATCAAAAATGAATATTATACATAAGGATTTGATTAAATCACTAATTACTGATAGATTCTCCTTCATATGAAACAAGTACCAATTCCCCGGCAACGGTGCCAAAAACTTGACAGACCTAAAATACGTCTGCGCTTGCACGTAAGTGTACGTCGTTTGAAGTATCAACTGGAAAGTTTGAGTTTTCGGGATTTATCGAACCTCAGGGAATTGGGTGTTTTGTTACTAAGGTATATCTATGATCACTAATGTTTAAGCTATATGTGTATTGATTAAATTAATTCCTGAACAGTCAAGATAACTCTTAGTAGAAAATAATTCTAATAAAAGGAAGAGCAGAGTTGAGTTTCTCCCACATGATATGATAGATAACTTATGTATGATGATTCCTCAAACATTCATCTTTTCTTTACTTATCTTTTAATTAAGTGCACATTGTCCTTCTTAGAGTTTTAACTCAAAGATTTATAAGTTCAAATCTCATGCATGAAATGAACACACAGTCGATTCTATTTCAGCACAAAGACCCTTATAAGATTTTAGATTTTTAGTTTTCCTCTCATCTCTTGATCATAGAGATGAGGGTTATGAAGTTAAGATCTTACATGAATTGATTTCACTAATAGCATCACGTGCATCATGCATAGTTTAGATGAGGGAGTGATTTCACTGGGCTCAATGACTATGTCATCTCGTTCATGAGCACAATGAATCCATTCCCTCCCTCAAGTATGCTGAACAATGGAGCTCAATTAGTAGATCTCAGCATCACACGCTTCAACTCTTTAGTTGAGCATAGATTAAGGTGCACTAAGCTCAAGAGCTTTCTCACATAGTTCTAAGCTCTCATGCACTCATGAATCTAGCATCAAAACTAAGAATGAGCTATAGAGCACAAGACTTTTTAGTCCTTGAATTCATTTAGTCCCTTGTCATTTGATCCATATTCAAGTCCACAATAGTTCTTCACATTTCCTTAACAAGTCATTGAGTTCACAAATTTTATTAAAGCTTGAGGAAAATTTCATACATTATGGTATCTTTTATTGCATGTGGGATTGCCCCAACCCTCCCTAAGGGAGATTTAGCTCTCAATTATAAAATAAATGAAAAAGAATACATACATAGATAAAGACTCTTTCATGATCTACTAAGAAAAACATAAGATAAGAGTTTAGAAAATACTAGGAACATTCCATTGATAAGTTCTCTGGACTTCTCCACTTCTTGCTTGTGGTTACTTCTCATAGGTCTATAGTGTTGCCTTTCTCCTTCTTCTCCTTAGCAAGAGGAGTTCTTCCACACTTTGGAGAGTTCTCTTTCTCTTCTAAGCAGACCTCTCCTTACTTAGGTTGTAGTGAGCCAAGTTGGAAACCCTTCTTAACTCAAGAAGGGTGGTACTTATAGAGGAGGGCTGCACTCTTCATCTTCGCATTCAAATTCTACTTTTGCTTTTAAAAATTCTGCTGTAATGATAGCCAATCCCACTTGAGGGGTAAAAAGACTTCCACTTTTCCCTTGTTTAATCTCCACATCACCTCAAAATGTTATTTTGCCCTTTAAAAACAAATCTGCTGCCAAAGGAATGATGGCTGGAGATAAGGAGCTGGTTGGGGGTCTTGTCCCAGTCGCATTCAATGCTCTGCTCAGACAAAATTTCGGCGCGCCGCTGCAGCGCAATGTAGCGCGCTATAGCGGAAAGTTTTCGCAAAATGGTCCGTATTGGCGTGCTGTAGTGTTCTGGTTCGTAAATTGATGATCCACTACAATGCGCAATAGCACTAGCGCCAGCGCTTTGCAAATTTCTCCGCTGCAGTGCATTGTAGCGACAGCGCTTTGCAAATTGCTCCGTTGCAGTACGCTGTAGCACCAGCATTTCGCAAAATGGTCCACTGCAGTGCGCTATAGTGCCAGCATTTTGCAAATTGCTCTGCTGCAGCACACTGTAGCGCCAGCATTTTGCAAATTGCTCTGCGGCAGCGCGCTATAGCGCCAGCATTTTGCAAAATGCTTCGCTGCAGTGCTATTGCGCTAGCATTTCGCAAAATTCTCCGCTACAGCGCGCTATAGCGCCAGTGTTTTGCAAGATGCTCCGCTGCAGCGCGATGTAGCGCCCGCGCTTCGCAACTTGCTCTACTGTAGCGCTAGCGCTTCGCAAAATGCTCCACTGGGTGCGCTGGAGCGCCAACTTTTGCAAGGTGGACCGCTGCAGGGCGTGACAGCATATGTTTTCTAGAAAACTTGGAAAATTGTCCAAAAATATTCAGAAATTGTTGGATAAGCATTTTTTCTGAAGAAAAAGGAAAAATTGGATTGAGAAAGCAGTTTTTAAATGAGAAATGAATGAAACTTTCCTTTATTTAGGATAAAAATTATGAATTTATCAAGAGGAAATGTGAAAAATATTATGGACTGCAGAGAAGTCTTCAGGAAGTGTTAATCGATAAGCTGCATGACCAATTTTCTCTAGAATCTCAAAAGGTCCGATGTAGCAGGGACTTAGCTTCCTAGCTACACCAAAACGATATATACCTTTCATCATACTGACCTTAAGATACGCAAAATTTCCAACATCAAATTCCTAGAATACGGTGATGAGCATCAAGATACTTACTCTTGTGATCTTGAGCTGCTTTGATCCTTTGCTGGATCAGTTGAATCTTATGATTAGTTTCTTCAACTAATTCTGAGCCATATAATTGAACTCTGCTTGTTTTAGATCATGTTAAAAGAGTACTGCATTTCCTGCCATACAGGGCTTCATATGGAGCCATGCCGATACTTGCCTGAAAACTGTTATTGTATGCAAACTCTACTAAAGGAATATGATCTTCCCAGAAGCCTCCAAAATCTAAAATATTGAGATCGAGAAGATCTTCCAAGACTTGATTGACTCTTTTCATTTGACCATCTGTTTGAGGATAAAAAGCAGTGCTCATGGCTAGAGTAGTCCCCAAGTCTTGATGCACTGCTTGCCAGAATTTAAAAGTGAAATGACTATCTGGATCAGATATGATAGATCCTGGTATTCTATGGAGCCTGATGATTTCCTTGATGTACAGCTTTGCTAATTTCTCCACTGAATCAATTTGACGCATAGGAATAAAATGTACTGATTTGGTCAGTGAATCGACAATGACCCAAATTGAATTAGCACCGGACCTTGATTTAGGTAAACCCGTAACAAAATCTATGGAAATATCGAACCATTTCCATTCCAGAATTGCCAGAGGATGAAGAGGTCCTCCAGACTTTTGGTGTTCGACTTTAACTAAGTTACAAGCATGGAACTTTACTACAAATTTAGCCACACTTTTCTTCATTCCAGGCCACCAGAATGATTTCTTTAGATCTTGATACATCTTGTACTACTATGCTGTACATGATAACCTGAATTATGACCTTCTACTAGAATCTCCTAATGCATGGATTTGAGAATCTATAAGAAATATCCTTGATAAATTATATTACCTCGAACTTGAAGATCAAAACGATGACCACTTTCGATCTCTGCTTTAAACTTCAGATAGTCTTCATCCTTGGTTTGGGAGATGGAGACATCGCGATAAAATATTGGTTTGACTGAACTCATGGATATCAGTGTGCTTAGCATAGCACCACATACTAGCCTGATTTTGAGCTTTTGAAAATTTTCCTCTAGTGAACTTAATGATATCATGGAAGATAGAGTAGCATGATGATTGAGTGCATCTGCTTTCATGTTCACTTTTCTTGTATGACACTGGATGTTCAAACCATAATCGCTTATTAACTCGAGCAATCTTTGCTGTCGACAGTTTAGTTCGCACTGGTGAAGATGTACTTAAAACTTTGATGATCAGTGAATATGGAACACTGGACGCCATAAAGATAATGATGCCAGATTTTTAGAGCAAAGACTACAACTGCTAATTTGAGGTCATGGACAGGATAGTTTTTTTTATGCAGTTTTAGTTGAAGAGATGCATAGGCTATAACTCTTCCTTATTGCATTAGCACGCATCCCAAACCTATGCCTAATGAATTGGTATAGACTTGGTAGTTGAGACCTTCTTTAGGTAAGGCTAGTACTGGAGCCGAGGAAAGAGCATCTTTTAATGATTGAAGCACTTTCTCACACTCTGGACTCCAGATAAAAGGGACTTCTTTATGCGTCAACTTTGTGAGAGGAGATGCAATTTGTGAGAAGCCCTTGACAAATTTTATATAGCAACCTGCTAGTCCCAGAAAACTTCTGATATTAGTTATGGATTTTGGTTGTGACCAATCTTGAACTGCGCTTACTTTATTTTGATCGACCTTGATTCCTTGAGAGTCTATGACATGACCCAAGAAAGCGACTGAGTCAAGCCAAAATTTGCATTTGGAATACATAGTGTATAACTCATGACTTCGAAGTTCTTCTAATACTAACCAGCAGATGGTTTTCGTGCTCTGCTTTACTTCTCGAATAAATCAAGATATCATCGATGAAGATGATGACGAAGTTATCTAAATACGCTTTCAATACGCGCTGCATTGAATTTATAAACATGGATGACACATTTGTCAAGCCAAAGGATATTGCTAGAAATTCATAATGTCCATAGCGAGTTCTAAACGCTATTTTCTTGACATCAGAATCTTTAACTTGCAGCTGGTGATAGCTTGATCGCAAGTCTATCTTTGAGATAACTTTAGCTCCATATAATTAATCAAATAGATCATCGATACGAGGCAGAGGGTATTATTTCTTGATAGTTACTTTATTCAATTCTCTATAATCGATGCACATTCTCATCGATCCATCTTTATTTTTCATGAATAAAATTGGCGCTCCCCAAGGAGATGAACTTGTCCTGATATGACCTTTCTTGAGGAACTCTTGAAGCTCCTTAGGCACCATGCGATACAGAAGTTTTGACAGCAGGTGTGTTCCGGGAATTAATTTGATAGGAGGAAGACCGGGTAGGTTTTTAAGAAAAACATCAGGGAATTCACGAACTATTGGATTCTCTGAAAGGGGCACAACTTCTTTCTTCTCTCCCAACCCATTTATAAGATATGCATTGCAGCCTTTCTTGACTAACCTTTCTGCTTTCATCGCATTAATTAATGACGTTTGAGTACTAAATTTGCCAATAAATGTTTATGACAGATTTCCACTGCTAATGGTGATCTTCTTCTTTTGGCAATTAATTGAAGCACCATGTTGGCTTATCCAGTTCATGCCTAAGATTATATCAAAATTTGTGATTGGAAAAATGATCAGTTTAGCTTCATATTTTTGTTTACCAATAGTAATATCTATTTTACAAAACTGTTGGGACTGCATACAGGCCCCAGAAGGTAACCCAGTGCTTAATGAGCTTGCTAAGCGATACGATGATAGCTTAAGATTTTTAGCCCAACTTTCTGATACAAATGAATGACTCGCTCATGTATCGAAAAGGATGTTATTAGATTAGTCCACTATCATTAAGGTGCCTATTATAATAGTTATGATAAGGGTTATACTACTAAAGTAGAAAATATCAAATATAGAAATAGACATGATCGAACAAGAATTTATTTAAGGTGTACCTAAAACCACATCATTGTCTTCAGGAGCAGAGGCAAGAGTTAACATATATACCCGTGCAGGTGCTGAGGGTCATTTGTTCTGAGGCCTTTGACTCTGACGATCATGGTTCAGCTTCTGTGTTGGTATGATTGCCTTAGAGTTTGAAGTAGGAGCTGGCATTATAGCGGGAGCAGGCTCCCGGTTGTCCCTTGGTTGTGCACGAAATGCTTGCTTATGACGAGAATGGTTGATAAGCACTCTGTCAATGGTTGACTTAGCATCACAGTCAAAATCATGGTGGCCGCTTCAACCACATGTAAAATATACATCGCCAAAGTGGTAGCACTTTTCATATGGATGGAATCGGTTGCACTCGAAGTTCTAAAGTTGGGATTGTTTTGTTAGACATTTTCCACCTTATGATGCCGAAAGCGCTACTTCCATGGTTGCATGACTATTATCTTTCTCTTCCAGTTCAGTTGACCTTGGAATCCCTCTTGTAGATAAGCAGCTTCGATCAATTCAGTTAGAGTTTTGATCTGACGGGAGACTCAGTGTGTGGCAGCCCTGCCCCGCCATGGTCCTGTTAACTTCCCAAGTTAACATGATTATGCTGGATGGATCACCAAATGACAAGTCCCCCACTTATGAATAGATTAGGCACACATCCCAACCCATTATAAATAAGGGAATTGCCATTTATAATAGATATTCACTAAATGATATATACAAGAAAGCAGAGTGCAGAAGCAAAATAGTAACATCCATCCCATCACAATGCAAAAGTAAGAATATACATCCCAGAATAAAAGCAGTAAAATAAAAATACAATTTAACCTATATTATTACAACATTATTAAAGGAAAGAGCTAAAATAAAAAGGACAACACTCATCCTCACAAGTAACAAAAGAAAAGAACTAAAGATCTGTAATAGCTTGAACCTTCTCCTGAATTGGTCTTCAGAAGGCTCCAAAATCTCAAATAGCTCAGAGTCTACCATTGTTAGTTTCACAATGATATGGCCCCAGCCAACAAAAGAAAAATCTAATTAGACAAAATGTCTAAGTATATTTTAGGCTGCAAATTATTAATTTAAATGATATCACAACTTAACTTAAGCAAATTTAGGAGCAGAAAAGCATCAAAGAAAAGCGGCAAGAGTTATAATTAACTTAATTATAACTCAAACAAAATGTGAGGTAAACTCATACCTCAACTCAAGCTGTAGAAAAGGGGTAAGCAACAATTAATGAAATCTACTAAGTATAGAAATTCATAAGTAATATGATCAATTTAATACATGATGGCTTAAAATGTAAAATGAAAGTACTGAGCTGAAAGTAAATTTCTAATATCTTAATATGCCATCAGGTGAAAACAAGCTGCTAAATAATACAATTTACATAAAAACTGTAAGTGCTAAAGGAACTGCTGAATATAATCAAAGTGCTGTATAAAGAAGAAATATATTGAAAATGCTGTAATTAAAGAAGTATACTAAAAATGTAAAGTAAAAGCCTATCAAACATATACTTGCTTAGTCATTCCAAAAAGTAAAAGCCTGTTAAAAGAATCCATCTGACAATATCTAGGAGAAACATCCCAGATCCAAAATCACTTATTTCCACTTAATTCCATTTGAAAACCTAGGATAAGCATCCCAGATCTAATAGTTAATTCCATCTGAATAAAGTACCACTTAATTCCATCTGAAATCTAGAAGAAACATCCCAAATCAAAGTAATGCCAAAAAGTACCTACTGAGCATCTAGGAGAAACATTCCAGAGCAAAAGTAGAGTATCATTTGAGCATCTAGGAGAAACATCCTAGTGCAAAAGTAAAGTATCATCTGAGCACCTAGGAGAAGCATCCTAGTGCAAAAGTAAAATATAATTTGAGCACCTAGGTGAAACATCCTACTACAAAAGTAAAGTATCATCTGAGCACTTAGGAGAAACTTCCTAGTGCAAAAGTAAAGTATCATCTGAGCACCTAGGAGAAACATTCTAGTGCAAAAGTAAAGTCACACTGTCCAGGCAGACTAAATAAAATATAATCCACTATAAGTTACATAAAATTCATTGCCTTAAACTCTTTCGTGCAATTAATAATTTGCTTTATGGATGAATCAAATTAACATAGAAATATACTATGTTCCTTATAATGTGTCAAAGTATAAAGTCCAACCAAAGCTAATTTGGTGGTGAGGAATTAAAAAATGCAATCAAATTTTAATTCTGAGATCACAATATTTTAAGTCTAATCTAGGGCATTTAGACTGATCAAAATGCCATTTTTAGACTCAGAGAAGTCCAATTGACTTCAAATTACTTAGCTAGGCTCAATCTAATGTTCTAAAAACAATGGTATTGAAATTAAAGATTGAATAAGCTAAATATATAGCAGGGTAACAACTTAGGGTTGTTAGACCCAGTGTTTCTTCTGCTGCCGTCAAACATTGGATCATGTGGGTCCCGCCCATGGCTTCGCATCGAATCCACAACTGCCACGCATCCATCATGGGATCCGTGTCCCTTCCACTGCCAGTCGCGGGTCCCACTCCCTCAGCCCAAAAAATCCCTTTCTGCTGTGTGTTTCCCCGTGGGTTCCACAGCCGCAGTTTGTGTTAATTAAATTAATATTGTTATTTTAATTTAAACAGTAAAGTTTAAATGGAATGATACTAATTAAATTAAGTGCAAAAAACTTTATACCCTCATAAATATTAATCCATAAGTCCAAATATATTAAATATATATCTTATTTTGCTCAGAAAAATGAGAGGAACATTATAGCATTGTTAAATTTCCTGTAGGGCACCTAATTAATATAATGATATTTTAGGACATCCTTACTTAAGCCTAAACCCTATAAAACTTCCTTTAGCTATAACTTTGTACCCATTGATCCAAACATAGTTAATATTGGGTCTCATTTTAATTAGAAGAATGCTTAGATTAGTCTGATGGTATTTATTGTGCTGTTAGGTCAATATTTTTACAATTTTATTTTAGGACCTTCCCTAATTACTCTATTTGACCTAAAAACTGATTTGAGCATAACTTAGTCAATTGAACTACAAATTAGGTCATCCAATGTACCATTTAAAATAGAAAAACCTAATTAATAGTAAACTAAAATAAAATTTAGGTTTTGACATATAAAAACCCTAATTTGCCCTATTTACCCTAGAGCTTGATTAGGTCATAACTTGACCAATTAAAGTCTAATTTGGGTTTAATCCTAATTAAATTACTCAATATGTTATAGGAAAGCTATAGCCACTAAGTTTTCTGAATTTGGATATCAAATGGAAAAGTTAGGTTTTGACCCTTTTATAAAATCCTAAATTTATATAATTGAACCCTAATATTAAAATCATCATAACTTAATCATTAGAACTTAGAATTCAGTGTACTTAAGCTCTATGGAATTCTTAGATAATAAACAACAATAAACTGACTAAATATTTAGACTCCACTAGGTAAAATTAACAATTTGCCATTATAGGTTAAAATCATAAATTTGAACCCATAGGACTTAATACTTGTCCAAATTTGATATACTTACTATCTATCTTCATGTCAGACAGTAAGTAACCATTTAACATCAATAAATTCCAATTTGTAGCCCTAAATCTAAAAGTAATATTTAGACCCTTAAGTAGGGGCAAAATAGTAATTTTGCTCAAAATTTATGTCAAGTGACATTGACCTCTAGAATATCAATTAAAATTTTAAAATCAGTAAAATGGATGATTTGGAATCAATTTAGAACTCTTATATTCATTAATTTTCATCTAAGGCTTGAAAATTTCTAAGTAAAACTAATACCTCTCTAGCTTAGTTCTTAACTCTCACCTTAAACTTCCTTAACTAAATTAGGTCAACAAATAATGATAAATTGCTCTAATTATCATCAATCCTAAATTCCCTAAGTTATCAATTAAGAGCTTCCTTAAGATCTGCACCATCACTTTAGGCTCTTTTCCTTAATACTAGGGATATATACTAGGTTAGATTTCATTCATTGAGTAAATGAGTTATTCATTAAATAAAACCTTAATTTTATTAGTTTTTAGATTTTTATATTTTAATTATGGTTATATTATCTATTAACTTTAGATTAAGACTAGGAGATCATTCTATTACGCTTTGATTATGCTTAATAGGATTTTTCTTAATCATTAGTCCACATTTAAACTTAGACCTTAGTCCTTAAGACTTACTTTTGGATTATGAAGTTAAATCCAATTCCTGGTATTTAATTCTTAATCCTTAATTGTAGTAAATTTTGATCAAATCATTGCTTACATCATCTGAAATTATCAAATAGGATGTATTGATTAATTACTTAACTTCTAAGCATCATTGAGTGAATTTAATTAGGACCTGATCAGTTATTATTGTTTTTAACTCATAAGGATGTGGATCAAAGTTATACTTGATAGTAGGATTTGGAGATCCTGAACTTGTATAAATTGGAATAATTAGAATGGATTAAATAGATAACAATAGATATCACTATGTGTAGTAGAGTCCCTTGCTTAATATTGAATTGCTTATTGCTTTTGCATTCGTTGTACTTTATGCCTATTTCCTTGAACATGTCATATAAGATAACATTGCTACATGAAATTAAAACATAGAATAATTAGGACAACATTTGCATAGGGTTCAGTTTCTGGTTGATCTTACACATTTTACCTCCACTTGATAGGGGTAAGGAGAAATAATAAATACTTAACGTTACTCATTAAGGAATGTTGTGTTAAGTTGGAACCCAAATAGTCTTGTAGACGTGCTTGACTCCTCAGCCACTTTTGGAGTGTCTACAGAAGTAAAGTAAAATAAATAAAATCTTACTATATGTGTATTTTCTGCCTCCTCAGTACAATTCCTTCCCTAGCCCAAAAAGGCTATGTGAATTCTGCCCTCACCCAAAAAGGCTATGTGAATTCTGCCCTTGCCCAAAAAGGCTATAGGAATACTGCCCTAGCTTAGAAAGGCTTTGAGAATTTACAGTGCAGTGGCCTGATTGGCCAACCCTTCAGATATGGCAGTCTTTCCATACTTACCTTTCTATTTTATTATTACTTTTATTGCAGTTAATCTTTACATTACTTACTTGCTTGTATACTTATAAGATGCTAGTCTTTTTTTCCTTCTTACTTAAATGTACCACAGTTAGATTACTTTCTTTTAGACATGCATAAATCATATGATCATAAGCATGTTTAGTATGAGTCTTTTGTTTTAGTATTTTTCTTACTTATACTATTATGCCTTACCTTGTCATAGCTTTGGTGTTGAGTTATGTTCTTTTATCTCATATGTTGCTTAGCTATAAATGCCTTTATTTATAGAATATTCCTTTCTTTGTATGCTTGCTGCACCCATATGCTTTGCTTGTTTTATATTTTATGTAAATAGTGATATTATATAAATTCATAAATATAAATAACTTAAAATTTACTTAGATAATATGTCTAACTAGATTTTCTTTTCTTTGACTCGGGCCCTTTCATTGTGAAATTGATAATGGTATGTTATGATCAATTTGAGAACCTTGTGTTTAAAGAGGAGCCATTCTTGGAGGAGGATCGGGTTGGGGCAGAAGATCAATAGAATATCTGTCTTTTTATTCTGCTTGTGAGGATGAGTGATTTATTTTTTAAGAACTTATTTAATATTTATAATAATACAGGTACATATGAATATTTTCTTACTGTACTCTTTTATTCTGAGCTGCATGTTATTTCTTTCTTACTTAAATTTTGGTGAATTGGATGTAGCACTTTTTATTATTCCTTGCTTTTGCACTCTGTTGAATGTATATACTTTGTGAATGATTCCACCGTATTATTCAGAGCATATCCTTTCCTTATTAGTGGATTGAGGATTACACCTTAATCTAATGATAGTAAGGGATTTTTCAGCATGGCACACTACTCTTGAACTAATCTTGTTGTGGATTGAGGGTGGGGCATCACAGTTGGTATCAGAGAATACCAAAAGGTGTCATATTGGATTTTGCATTCCTCTCTATCTAATGGATTGTTCTTCTGCCATTAAGTCATTAAATAGATACTTAAACTACATCCAAAGTACCATAATCATATACTCAGAATAAAAAGGCATGGGATGAGAATAATCAAATAAGTAATATGAAATGCTCAAATATAAAACTCATACATTAATAGCCTTAAGAACAATAAATAACTAAAATTGACTAAAAGTTACTTGATTATAAAATCAATATATACTTGAAAATGTCAATCCAGGACTACTTCAAAAGGTTTGAATCCATGTGGGAGTTAGACTTTTACGTAGGTCAAAATATGGGAGACAGGTTGATGGAGTGTCTAAACAAGGGATGCTCGTATTAGATAAGATGCTTGAACATGCCATATTTAGAGGACTCCAATTCTCGATCTTAGCCAAGGATTGACTAAAATGCGTAAGTTCCATCCTTGAGGCAATGGAGTACCCCGATGATATCCAAATCACACTAGTATCCATCCTACTCCAAAATCACACCGAAGACTAGTGGGTCAAAACCTTCCGGGGACCCACCCATGTGCAAAGAAGAAAACATCGCGAAGTCACTTTTGAAGACTTCTGTCTTGCTTTTACGACAGAATATATTAAATAAACATTTTTGTTTCATTTTCCTTATTGTACCTTTCTTACTACATGTTCTATCTGAAAAGATCATTAAAATAAACTCATCTATTTTAGCTTTCCTCAGATTCTCAAGAATGTTATTTTCATTAATTCAGATTAGATCAATGAATCTTAGACAGACTCCATCTCCCGCTGCATCTGGCACCTCATCCACCAAGTTGAATGCACTGCTTGAGGCAGTAAGAGTTATGGTGGATTCTCATACCAAGCAGGCTGAAAAGATGGCAGACTCTCAGGCTAAGCGACTAAGAGAATGGAGAGACTGCTAACAACCCACATGAACAAGGACTGCTCTCCCTCAGACATAATCCTTGTACCCTTCTATTCTTTTCAACACCACGTGTAGTCCGCAGACAGACTTCCACACAGCTTCCTCCAACTTGGTATGTCAACATTCAATAGAAGCCTAACGGCCATCGACACTTCAAGCTGGTTAAAGATGGTTGAGAAGAAATTAACAAGTATCAAATTCCCTGACATAAAGGTAATCCAACTTGCTACCCACTTACTATAAGACAAGGCTGAGTACTGGTAGGAAAATACTAGGAGTACTCAGTTTGCTAACATTAGCATTAAGGATATTACATAGAATGAATTTGTGGAGGCATTTAAGGCTGAATATATCCCTTTGTCACCACAGCACAACCTGGGAGATATGTTCCTGAAATTGCAACAAGTGAACCATTTTGTGGCAGCCTATGAGGCAGAATTTAGGCATCTCACACGGTTTGCCACGAACTAGTTACCACGGAGGGAAACCACTACCATCAATTTCAGAGTGGGTTGCGTGCTTCCATCAAGGGCCATGTTGTGCCCGATCGCCTAACAAACTTCATGGAGCTCCTAGAAATGACGAAAGTAGTGGAGCAACATCATGCAAAAGGAGAACCCAAAAGTAGTATTGGGTCAACTTCCTACCGTAACAACAACTCTAAAATGGCAAGGGTATTCTAACTTGATGCTAAAGCTCCACCCACCAGTTCCTTCAATGGCTGCACTCGACTCCATCCCTACGATCAGTGCTTACCATGGGAGTGGTAACTGCTACACATGCGGAAGACCTAGCCACTTCTACTTCCAGTGTATGTTTAGGGATACGATCGACGGTGACCAAATTGACCACTCAAAGCGTCGGCCAATTTTTGATTTATAATGAAAAAATCCACAAACAGCAACTACGCAACCTTCTTCAGCAACAGCACAGACTCAAAGGCGCGATGCCACAATTGCACCCCACCTAAATGCTTTGAGACCTCCACCATAGCAGGCATACAACAATAGGTCTGTCGGTCTTGCAAGAGTCTATGCCTTCAACCCCATCGAAGCAGCGGAAGAAAATAACATGGTCTCAGGTACACAATTCTGAACCAATCTATTCTTACAATTAATATTCTTAAATGGTTAGTAATTTACTACATATGTAAATAGATTTATTATATGTAAGCAATACACCATGCAATGTGCTATTTGACACTAGACCTAGTCGCTCCTTGTTATCAAAAATCCCTTAATCTACCACTATACCATTTGGCTAATTCGTTAAGCATTGGATGGCCATCTGCCCATATGCTTGCTCATCAGTTTTGTAAAATACGAATCCCTATTAGTGATAAGGAATTCAAAGCCAAGTTGGTTGTCCTTTCTATAGCCAACTTTGATGTGATTCTAGTAATGAACTATTTAGCCAGCATAATGCTACTATCAACTGCTAGAGAAAAAAGATCATTCTGGGCAGTGGCAATAAGGTGAAATCCTTTGTCGGTAAATTTAGCACTCAAGCTTCATTGATTAATGCTATGGAAGACAGAAGATTAGTTAAGAAAGGTTGGAACACCTACCTAGTAATGATACTAGGTGAGAAGAAAGACAATATCCCCATAGCTAAAATTCATATTATTTGTGAATTCTTCGATGTTTTCCCCGAAGATCTACCCTGTCTTCCACTTATTCGAGAAGTAGAATTTGCAATAGATATAATTCCAAGAACCTAACCCATATCAAATACTCCTTATTGCATGACACCTAAGAAACTATAAGAGCTAAACAAACAACTACAAGAGCTGCTTGAGAAAGGTCTCATTAGACCAAGTTCATCTCCTTCAGGAGTGCCGGTACTGTTCATGAAAATGAAGGATGGTCTGATGCGTATGCGTATTGACTACCATGAGCTGAACAAACTGACGATTAATAATAAGTACCTGTTGATGCGTATAGATGTCCTATTCGATGAATTATCAAGAGCTAAAGTGTTCTCCAAGATTGACTTGCACTCTAGCTACCATCAATTGCAAGTCAAAAATTCGAACATCAAAAAGATAATGTCGTTGGACACTACAAGTTTCTAGTAATGTCATTTGGGTTAACGAATGAACCCTCTATCTTCATGGATTTGATGTAGTGCATTCTCAAGCCCTACTTTGATAAATTCATCATCATCTTCATCGACGAAATTTTGATCTACTCCAAGAGCAAGAAGGAGAATGGGAACCACTTGAGGACAATTTTAAAAGAATTGTGTGACCATGAGCTCTTCGCCAAGTACTAAAAGTGCAAAATTTGGCTCGATTCAGTAGCTTTTCTGGGTCATGTTGTAGATGCCGAGGGTATTAAAGTCGATCAGAATAAGGTCAGTGCCATCTAAGATTGGATACAACCAAAATCAGTAACCGATATCAGAAGTTTCCTGGGCTTAGCTGGTTATTATAAAAAATTTGTGAAAGGATTCTCCCAGATAGCCTCTCCATTAACCAAGTTAACAGAGAAGGCTGTACCATTTGACTGGTCTCCAAAATATGAAGAAGCATTTTAAGCTCTAAAAGATGAACTTTCCTCTACTCTAGTTCTAGTTATTCCCAAAGAAGGTTTGAACTACCAAGTCTATACCGATGCTTCTAGAATAGGCTTGATACTGTACTAATATAGGAAGGGAAGGCTATTGCTTATGCTTTTCGCCAATTTAAGCTACTTGAAAAGAATTATCTTGTCCATGATCTCAAACTCACTGTAGTCATCTTTGCGTTGAAAAATATAGCATCACTATCTATATGGAGTTCAATGCTCTATCTTTACTTTCCTCTACTCAGTATGAGCTCAACTACCATCAAAGGAGATGGTTGGAATTGATAAGCGACTATGATCTAAATATCCATTATCATCGAGGAAAGGCAAATGTGGTAGCTAATGCACTTAGCCATCATGCTACTCTTAATTCAATTATCTCTGAGAGCCCATAAGTAAAATAATTCTATAAATTAGGCATCAAGCCTATTCAAGGGGATTTACTAAGTGAAATAATTTCTATGAGTAATGTAGAGCCAACGTTCCACAGAGACGTATCCGTATCTCAAACAAAGGAAGAGGAGTACTTAAACATCAAAGTCACAATTGAAAGTGGTCGTCATCCCAAGCTAAACTTTCGGAATGGTGCTATATATTTGAATAATCATCTTAAGATTTCTAGGTCTATGCATCTGGAGATTCTAGTTGAAGGTCACAACTTTGGATATCAGGTGCATTCCTAGAAGTACAAAGAAGAGTGTTGCTAATTTTGTAGCCAAATGCCATGCATGCTGTTTGGTTAATGCAAAGCATTAGAAGCCAGGTGGTTTGCTTCATCCCTTAAAGATCCCATAGTGGAAATGGTCTGATATATCCATCGATTTTGTCATGGGATTGCCCGCACAAGATCTGGTGCCAACGCTATATGGGTTATGGTTGACCGATTGACAAAGTCCTCACAATCCACTCCCATTAGTCAAATAGACTTAGTTTGGAAACTCGCTAAGCTCTATATTAAGGAGAGTATCTGGCTGCATGGAATACCTAAATCAATATTGTTTTACAGAGACAACCGATTTAATTTTAAGTTCTTATAGGCAATGCATCAGGATCTAAGAACCACCCTAGCTATGAGCACGGCCTTTCATCCTCAAACAGATGGCCAAACTAAAAGAGTGAATCAGATTTTTGAAGATTTACTCCGTTTATACGTTCTTGATTTTTCTAGTTCATGGGAAGATTACATTCCCTTAGTAGAATTTGCCTACAATAATAGCTTCCAAGCAAGTATTAAGATGGTTTAATATAAAGTTATTTTGGAAGGAAATGTGCCACTCTGATGACTTGGTCAGAAATAGGGGATGTATAGTTATATGGTTCAGAATTGGTAGAAGGGACAAATAAGTAAGTCAAGCTCATCGAATAGAGGATTAAGATCGCACATGATTGACAATGTAATTATCATGACTCCTGTCATCGTCCTCTCAAATTCCAGGAGAATGATCTAGTGTATCTGAAGGTCAGTCCTGTGAATAAATTTATCGCTTTGGGGTAGCTGGTAAGCTCAGTCCAAGATATGTTGGACCCTTCAAGATCTTAGCAAAAATTGCAGCATACAAGTTGGAATTGCCGGAAGACTTCTCTGCAGTGCACAATGTGTTCCATGTGTCATCACTCAGGAAGTGCTTAAGAGAGCCTCATCATCTAATCTTAATTCCTCCAATTGAAATTTAGCCAAATATTTCATTTATTGAAGAGCCTATAAGAATACTAGGTAGGGATAAGAAATAGTTAAGAAGCTGCTCAATCCCAATGGTCAAGATTCAATGGAAGAACATTCACGAGGCAAAGCTACTTGGGGAAAAGAGGCGGGCATGCACCGTAAATGTCCAAATCCTTTTAACCGAGGTACTTCCTTAACTCCCTGTCCATTCAATTCATTATCTTAAATTTTGCATTTAGTCTTTCCACTTGAGTGATGTCTAGGATGACATCATTCTTTAGTGAGGGAGTCTGTAACATCCCGAGTTGTTACCTTAGTCAATTAGGTCTAAACGAAGCCTTAATTTTTATTCTAATGCACTTAATTAGTCATTAGGACCTCACCCTAAAGTTTTGTCCAAATCAGAGGTTAAACGAATCTAACCTTAATTATGGAAATTTTAGGAACCCTAGAAATTAACCTAAATATTTTGACCTCAAATCAAGAATTGAACTTCGCCATTAAGCTCATTGCCCTCAAATTAGCTTGTGGTGATATTTTGGAGGCAATCAAAAGTCGTCGAAATTTAATAGAATATATTAATATAATTAAAATACCCTAGAAAATAAGAAAAATAAATACTTGTCAAAATCGAAATCTGACCTTACTGTTGCGTTCCTCACCCCTTATTTAGCTAGGGGTGAATATTTGAAAATTTTCGGAAGACCTTTAATTATGTAATTTTAATTAAGAAATTTTGTATTTAACATTTAATTAATTAATAATTTTAATTAAAGGATATAAGCGCCATCCACTTGCGTGCGCAGTTAGGAATCCTCCATCAGGATCAGACGATCGATTTGATCCAACTGATCCGAGATTTGTAGCCCACTCATCGCCTTCCTCGAGAGTGTCGCACGCGACACGCCGGAGTCCCGTCGCAAAGCTCTACCAATCGCTGGTACCCCAGCCTCGCAGACTCCATCTAGAAGCCATTAAGGCTCCAACCCACATAAAAGGCTTAATGTTTGCACGAATTAGGATCGGCTGGGCGACTTCATTCGTCTTGAACCGCTACTGACCGCCCATCCAGGTACCCTCTGATCTTCCTCTTTAATCAAGTGATCGTTGATTTCTATTTTCATTTGCTTTTTGCATGCTATGGATTATCAAATGGTTAAGTTATTTAGGTTAAGTCGAACCCGATCGATCTAACCTGAGCAAAGGTGAACAGTTTGTGAATAGTTTGTCCCCGCCCGCATCCCATAAGAGTGACTTAAGGCTTGCTTTATGCGCTCGCTCCAAACCACCCCCGTGCTTGGTCCGCCCGTCCTTAGCGTGGTCTAGCTATACTATTTCGAATGGCGTGCAGGCTAGCCATCATTGTTGACAAGGAGGCCTCCAAATTTAAAGTCTTAGCCATGTGGTGTTGGGGCCCATCATGGAGAAGAAGGTCTCCGTGGTTTGGGTCTGGTCGAGCCAGACCCGCGAAGATAGCGGTCCACGTGTCCTTCATCTGTGGGCCATGGGGTCCTCTAGGGTACATTGTCAGCCTCTAGAAGACACTGCGTCGCATCTGCGTCAGCGCTCAGAGACCGCTCCGTGGGGCCTAGCATCTCTTCCTCTGCTGTCAAACATCAGATCCCATGGGTCCCGCCCGTGGCTTCGCATCCAATCAGCGGCTTCCATGCGTCACTCCCCTTAGCCTTACAAATCCTATTTTGCCGCTGTCTACCTGTAAGTCCCGCACCCGCCATTTGAATGATTTCTTAGCTATTTTTTATCACGAGCTAAGACTTTGATTGGTTCTTCGACATAAGAAAGATCAGGTTGAATTTCTACAGCTGGAAGCTGAACAAGATGAGAATGGTCTCTGAGACATTTTCTTAATGATGATACATGGAACACATTATGGACAGCTACAAAGTCATCATGAAGATTCAACCTGTAGGCAGATGATCCTACTTTGGCCAAAATCTCAAAAGGTCCAACATAGCGGGGACTGAGTTTCCCTGCAACACCAAATCTGTAGACACCCTTCATTGGACTGAATTTTAAATAAGCAAAATCTCCAACATTAAATTCTAGGAAATGGTGGTGAGCATCATGATACTTGCTCTGACAATCTTGAGCAGAATGAATTCTCTATTGAATTAATTAGATCTTCTTATAAGTTTCTTCAACTAACTCGGAACTAAAAAGTTGAACGCTTCCTATTCCTAACCAAGCTAGCGGAGTACTGTATTTTTTTCCATACAAGGCCTCGCAGAGAGCCATTTTAATGCTGGCCTGATAACTGTTATTGTAGGTAAACTCTACTAATATAATATGATCTTCCCATGAACCAGCAAAATCAAGAACACAAAGCCTAAGCAAATCCTCCAGAACTTGATTCACCCTTTCAATCTGACCATCCATTTAAGGATGAAAAGTTGTACTCATAGCTAGAGTGGTACCCAGATCTTGATGCACAGCTTGCCAAAACTTAGAAGTGAACCTGTTATCTCTGTCGAATACAACTGATTTCAAAATTCCATGCAGCCTGAAAATTTCTTTGATATAGAGCTTTACTAACTTCTCAATAAAGTCAGTTGGACGGATAGGAAGAAAGCGCACTGATTTAGTTAAACGGTCTACTATAACCCAGATTGCATTGGCACCAGATTTTGTGGAAGGCAATCCCATGACGAAGTCCATAGATATATCGAACCATTTCCATTCAGGAATTTCTAATGGATGCAAAAGACCACCAGGTCTTTGGCGCTCAGCCTTTACCAAATTGCAGACATGATACTTAGCCACAAAATAGGCTACATCCTTCTTCATACTGGGCCACCAAAATGATTACTTAAGATCCTGGTACATCTTAGTACTGCCTGGGTGAATATGATACCCAAAATTGTGGCCTTCAATCAAAACTTCACTATGCATGGATTTAAGAATCCATAAACGATTTTCTTGATAAATTACACCAATATGCATTTGCAACTCATGACGACGACCACCTTCAATATCTACTTTGTATTTTGAATAATCATCATCCTTAGTTTGCAAGATAGAGACATCTCTATGGAATGTTGGTTCCACATTAATATTTGCTAAAATAAAACCCAACACATCACCACTGACTAGAGAAATCTCTAACTTACAAAATTCTTATTCTAAAGAACATGAGGCAATCATGGAAGATAAAGTAGCATGACGGCTAAGAGCATCGACCACTACATTTATTTTCCATGGATGATACTGAATGCTCAGATCATAATCCCTAATAAGCTCTAACCATCTTCTCTGATGGCAATTCAATTCTCTTTAGGTAAAGATATACTTCAAGTTTTGATGATCAGTGAAAATTGAACATTAAGCTCCATATAAATAGTGTTGCCAAATTTTTAAAGCAAAGATTACAACGGGAAGTTCAAGATCATGAACTGGATAATTCTTCTCATGAGGTTTTAACTAATAAGAGGCGTAAGCGATTACCTTACCTTATTGCATTAACACATAACCTAGACCAATTCCAGAGGCATCAGTGTACACCTGATAGTTCAAGCTTTCCTTGGGCAGAACAAGTACTGGAGCGGTAGAGGGTGCGTCCTTCAGGGTTTGAAATGCTTCCTCACATTCAGGATTCAAAATGAACGGAATAGCTTTCTAAGTTAATTTAGTCAAAGGCAAGGCGATCTGGGAAAAGCCCTTAAAGAACTTCTTGTAATATTCAGCTAATCTCAAGAAGCTTTTGATATCAGTGACTGACTTAGGCTAAACCCAGTTTCAAATAGAGCTTACTTTATTTTGATCTACACGAATACCCTGGGCATCAACTACATGTCCCAAGAATGCAATGGACTTAAGCCAAAATTTGCACTTGGAGAACTTGGCATACAGTTGATATTTACATAGAGATTCTAATACTGACCTCAGATGATCTTCGTGATCTCTTAAGGTTTGAAAATAGATGAGAATATTGTCAATAAAGATGATTACAAATTTGTCTAAATATCGCTTAAGAACTCGCAGCATCAAATCCATAAAGATTGATGGCACATTGGTGAGTCTGAAAGACATCACTAAGAATTCAAAATGACCATAGCGAGTATGGAAAGCGGTCTTTCTTACATCATCTTCTTTTACTCGCAATTGATGATATCCAGACCTTAAGTCAATCTTAGAGAATATGACAGCTCCAGACAATTGGTCGAACAAATCATCAATTCTAGGCAATGGGTATTTATTCTTTATAGTGACTTTATTTAGTTCACTATAGTCTATGCACATTCGCATAGATCCATCCTTCTTCTTCACAAATAGAACGGGTGCTCCCCAAGGAGACATACTTGACCTAATAAAGCCTTTATTCAAGAGCTCTTGCAACTGCTCGTTGAGTTCTTGAAGTTCCTTAGGTGCCATTCTGTACGGTGCTTTAGATGTAGGCTAGGTACCTTGAATTAATTCAATAGACTTCTCTGGGAGGAGGTACACCAGGCAAATCTTCTGGGAATATATCGGCAAATTCCTTAACCATTTTACAATCAGAAAGGAGGATACTTTCTTTTGCTTCACCCTTCATAGTGATCGAAAAAGCATCACAACCCTTACTAATCAATTTTTCTGCTTTAATAGCATTGATTAAGGATAGTTGTGTACTGACTTTTCCTATAAAGGTTTCAGACTTGCCTTGGGAATGAAGAGTGACTTCTTCTTAAGGCAGTTTATCACAACAATATTATCACTAAGCCAGTTCATCCCAACGATAATATTAAAGTTTGCTATTGGCAGGATGATTAATTTGGAATCAAACTCTTGACCATTTAGTGGGATTTTGACATTACAAAACTTAAGAGCACTGAGTTGGGCTCCAGATGGAAGTTCAACACTTAATTATTTTGCCAAATTATAAAGGTGTGGTTTAAGAATGTTGGCAAAATATTCAGAAATAAATGAGTGACTAGCACCAATATCAACTAACACATTATAGGACTGGTCATTAAAATATAGTGTGCCTGAAACCACATTGTTGTCTTCCGTGGCTTCCAGAGGTGTTAAAGCATATACTTACACGAAACCAGCAGGACGGTTGTTTACCTGCTTCCTGGGATTGTTATGGGATTTAGGAGCTGAGGGCTGCTCTAGAGCAACTTCAGATGCAGGGGCTGGCATTATTGCCAAACCTGGTTCTCTCCTATTCAGCGGAGTTGCTCTGAATACTAGGTTTTTTTGATACTGCTTAATCTGAACTTCATCCACTATCTCTGTGTAGGTGTGATGATAAAATAGGTGGCTTGGATGCCCATAAGTGTAGCACTTATGGCCAAAGTGGTAACACTAGCCATAGGGATGAGGCCTATTACCGCCTTGAATTGGTTCAGCAGTGGGTGCAGCTTTGATTTAATAGAACTTTGCAAAATGAAGTCTATGCCTTTTGAAGGCTTAATGTAGGTGAGACGTAGACGACATCTTTCGCTTGAGATCTCTTTCTAAGTGATGGTGCTCAAGCACCTTGGCTATCTCTACTAGATCAAAGAAGCTAGTCAGACGAAGTGGAACAATCAGATCTTTTAGTGAATCTCATAGTCCACTGAGAAAGAGATGGCACTTAGCCGATTCATATTGGATAATCTCTGGGGCAAAATGAATCAACCTATGAAATTCTATTTCGAAGTCAGCGACAAAACAACTTCCTTGTGTTAATCTCAGAATCGTGTCTATTATGATATTTTGTGCAGACGGGGGAATGAATTTGGCCTTGAATGCTTCTACGAATTCATCCCAATGGATGCCTTCTAATTCATAATCAATAAATTTTGTATTCCAGATATCATCCCACCCGTATTCTGCTTCAGCATGAAACAGATGTGTCATGAGATGGACGGCCTCTGAATTTGGGATCTTTAGACTAATTAAATTCTTCTCGACTACTTTCAGCCAGTCGGCTGTATCCATTGGTGATAAGTTTCCACTGAAGGTGGAAGGTCTTAGTCTTAAGAAGTTATTGAAAAGACTATCCATAGAGTGATGGGAAGGATAAGGGTGCTGCGGAACTGGAACAATAGGAGCAGCAACAAAATAAAAATGTAAGAGAAACAGTAACTCAGTTCAACTGCATAAAATAAATACATCCAGAATTTAATTATTAGACTGAATTAAAAGAAACAAAAGATCTCTCAAACTCACTGCAAAAAAGAAAAATGAAATCTAACTAAGTGGCAGTAGGAAGATCCTCCTCCTGTACTGGCTCCTCTTCTGTAGAACCATCAATGAAGCTCCAAATCTAACATTTGTTGGTATCACAAATGCCAGGACCCCAGCCAATAAAAAGAAAATTGTTATAGTTAGACAAATTATTTATAATATTTTAGGCTATTTAAGTGAACTGAATGTTTAAAGATATCACATTTAATTACTTTGAACATGCAGGCATTATAAGGTGCATCAAGCTACAAAGAGAAGGATAGCTATAACTATTCATTTATAATTGAGCAACAAGTATGTATAAAAACAT
The DNA here is from genome assembly GCA_016760335.1 of Gastrodia elata. Taxonomy (NCBI): domain Eukaryota; kingdom Viridiplantae; phylum Streptophyta; class Magnoliopsida; order Asparagales; family Orchidaceae; genus Gastrodia; species Gastrodia elata. The sequence goes on along the minus strand of CM028680.1, from coordinate 40,217,160 downwards.
GAAACTAAGCAAGGTGAGGCTAAAGAGCAAAAGTAATTGTAAGTACCAAAGAACTGATCCTAACATTCTTATGATCACATGAGGACATGCTGAGTTTGTAAAAATAAACTGTACTGAAAAGTGCTGAAATGAACATATGAAGTTAGCATCCTAAACATGCCAATATATAATACTACTCAATAGAAAGATATATACAAGCATGTAGATTTAATACATAAAAGCCACTGAAGCATGTAATAAAAGTAAGCCAAGAGCATACATGCTAAAAAGTAAAGCCACTAAGACATGTGGCAAAACAAAATAGAGCACTAAAAGTAAGGCCACTGAAGCATGTGGCAAAACAAAATAAAGTACTAAAATTGAATTGAAGTAAAAATAAGCCTAAGACATAGTACTGTCATATCAGAAACAGGCCGTATATGGCCTCTGAACAGAAAGTTTAACATGTATCCATCCTAGGCAGCATCAGAGCTAGGTCCGAGTAGAACTTATACAATAAGACATGTATCCATCCTAGCCAAACACTGGGCTAGGTCCGAGTCTATTCTATAATAAAACTAAAATTGAAGAGGAAACCTAACCTATGACATACCCTACTAGACTGAATGCACTGAAAGAACTGAATGAATGTTATTCTTTTCAAATACTAACTTAGTATGCATCTTCCATATCCTAAGTTCACCTATTATGCTCAAGGAATAAGGCTCAATATTCACAGTGTGCAGAGCGATCAAAGTCAAATTAAGTAAGAGACTCAACTAGACTTATGTGATATCGGTTATTTTCTAAATTATCCAAATCTTACTATTTTAAGAAGATACAAGTTTAGGATCTCCAATATCCAGCTCTCGAGTATGATCTCAGATTCACGACCTTAATGTTTACATTTAGAACTTAACAAGTTCTAATTCATAATTAGATTACAACTATAAGGGTTTAAAGTAAATAAATTAATGACTTAATTATTATTGTCTTCCTCACTTATCCCAAGTCTTGATTAAGTAAATCAAGATTTAGGATCCTGGATCCCAACTTTGCTTTGGTGTTCAAATCCTGAATCTAAGGTAATATCCTAATAATGATCTAGGATTCACACTCAAGCATAATCTAAATATAAGGAATCTTAAAAGTTGAAAGATTCAGAAACTAAGATCTTAATGAAAGATTACTCTACTAGTTATAAGATAAAATAATCAATTAAGAACTAAGAATCTAAGATCTACATTCAATCTTTAAGATAATTATATTATTCTATAGATTAAATAAATCCTACACCCACAATAAGGTTTCAAACAGATTAAATAGTTAATCACTTAAGGAATTCCAAAGAAGGTAATTCAATTCAATCAGATGATCTAAAGTCTAAGATCTAAGATCTAAGGTTTGATCACTTTAGATCTAACTAAGAACTAGATTTAGGAGTTTACAAGAATATTTATTTGAGATTTGAGGTTTATGAATCAACTTAACAAGGTAATTAAACTAAAAATTTAGTGTTAAGGCTATTAGATTTTCTTCCTTAAGAAAGTGGTTTTGAATACTCTTAAGATCTTAAGATCTTAATAAGAACTAATTTAAGTGTTCTTCACTTAACTCAAAATTACTAACATAAGATTTCATAAAGGTGATAAGGTATTAACTAGAGATATTATAATAAAATTTCAAGGCTTAAGGGGTGCTTAAGCCTATTTTGGTCAAAATGACCAAAATACCCCTATTAAGGCTAAAAATGGGATTTTAAGATTTAATCATCTAAATTGACTCAAGTCTATTTTAATGAGTTTCAAATTGATTGGTGAACTAGGTTAAACACTTATCTTGGGGTTTGGATATTTAATTTAACTTAATTAGAATTAATCACATTAAGAGGCTAATTAAGGTGATTAAGGAAATTAGGGCATTCTAGGGTGATCTAATTACATTTATAAGTTATACTATACTTAATAAGGTATTAGGAACTAGATTCACCAAAATTAGAGAATAATCTAAAGCTTAATTTATTAATCCCATATTAGGATAATTAAGGAGTGATTAACAAAATTAAAGATCTTCAATTACTTTTAATGGTCTACTTAAGTTCCTTATGGTCTCATGAGTAATCAGAGACCTTAATCAATATTTTTGTACATTTAATGAATTAATTATAATTTAAATACAAACAAAGAAAGATTAGGAAATAATTTAAAATCTAATCATTGGATCTTTGATTTTATTTTATATTATTTTTTCTTGTATTTTTATGATTAAAATGATATATTGGATCATACAATTTGGATAAGTACAGTTAAAGTTGTTACATTAATTTATTCTGCATTTTTATTTAAATCAAACCATAGGTTTTAATTTACTTATTTAATTTTCTTAAGGAAATTAATTCAGTAAATCCTTATTTTTGCTGACGACCCAAAAGCAAAACATGCGGGCCGGGGTCTGACCCGGCCCGACACTGGTCGTCATCCTCGCATCGCCTGTCGATACTAGGCTTCCTAGGGTTCGCTTATGATGCCAAATTCTCCACCTCCAGACCATGCCACGCCTGGTTTTCTATGGCTACACCTTCAGGAACATGAGGCACATCGATTAGAATAAGAACCCCCATCTGGGTCACACCGGATCGCTGGGGTGCTATTCGACCAAGATGGCTCCTGGAGTGGACCTGTGAGGAGTGAATTCTCCTCACAGAGTCAATGCTATGAGCCAAGGTCTATCCCTACACGTTTGGGGATCAAATGGGAAATGCTTCGGTGAGTCGTGAGGTCCTAGGGAGGACTAGATCACTGAGGTGCTACTCGGGGTCAACCACGGGTGAGAAGCAGCCAAGCTTAATTGATACAACACCGATAGACCACTTGGGCTAAGCCTAATGATTGCTATGACTTCTCAATCATCCTTGGAAGTAGTCGAACTCCAATAGGACTTTGTATTCCGAGGGTCCGCTTCGACTTAGGACGGAAACTGCTGGTGGCCTGGCAGTGCACACTCAGGCAATGAGCTCACTGTCTGGTAAACTACCAGTCCATCCAGGCACATCGGCTTCTTACAGGGAATGGTAGGGTGGTCCTAGCACAGCACCTAAGCGGAAGGAGCGAGAGTCGACCTGAACCCAACTCGATGAGAGAAAGGGGATAGAGACTGTACCTTGACAATATGGAAGAAGACGAGCCGAGTACCACAGCAGGTCCCTGGAGATCATTGAGCTCTCTACTGCAGCCTGGGGGTTTAAACTCCAAACCACACCCACTATCAATGGATGAAGCAGGTTCAGTCGCTGGGAGAGCTGGGATCACTGAGAACAAAGAGCTGAGGAAGATTGGGGTTCACAGTAAGCAAAAGAGCTCACTGTGGGATCAATGGAGGTACTTATAGGCCTTAGAGAGGTCTAGGGTATGTGCTGAGGCTCGGACACCAGCATGTGGTTTGGCCCGAGTGACAGGATGGGTTTAACCGTCTGAGGGCAGAATGGGGAGAGCATCACCAATAGACCATTGCACCGGAGGTCAAAGGAGGAAGAATGGGATAATTTTTTGTACTGCCGCGAGGTTGTGGGAGGTTCTGGCTATCAGGGGACCAGCGCATGTGGGAGAGATCGGGAGGCAGATGAAGGTAAACAGGGCGGGATCCTCCGCAGTCATCTGATCACGCGGCCATTGGGGTTTGACGGTCTGATGCGACTTTCGACTAACAGAACCATGAATTATATCTCAAGCGATGGATGGGAGATGTCGATCGAGTGGATAGGATTAGATCACGGTGCAGATGATACGAGCCATAGGATTAGGTGTGTTAGGATGCATGCTAAAGCATCCATACGGCGGATATGCTGCCCCATAGTTGGGACCCCATAATGGATCTGCCGCGGTCCCGGCAGCGAATCCCATGGTTAAAATAATATTAATTATTTAAATATTTTATAAATTAAATCTTTTAATTAATTAATTAAATTCTAATAATTTTCTAAATTCAGTTTAGGACTAAATGAGCTCCAAAAAAATTTTCAAAAATTCACCCTTAGCTAATTAAGGTATGAAGAATTCAAAAATGAACTCAGATTTTAATATGAGGATCAATTTAATTTAAGTATTTTTCAAGATCCAAAAATAGCCAAAAATACTAAAATTCTTAATTTAGCTCTGATTGATCCCAAACTTCAAAGGTTAGGTTTAAATGACCCATTGAGTCTAATGAAATCAAAATTAGAACTTGGTTTAGCTTAATTAATCTGAATTTATCTAAGATAACAACTAGGGCTGTTACACTAAGGGAATGTAATATATTTAAAATTAGAGGTTAAAGAAGCTTAGGTTAAGCTTAGTTACAACCTAGGGTTGTTACAGACTTACCCACTTAAGAACGATGTCGTCCTTGACATTATTGCTAAGAATGGAAAACAAAAACATAGAATTTTTAAGAACTAAAATTTCAAGAATATAAGGGTACCTAGATTTTTGAAGGGGCTTGGATATTTCTGTTGCATATCTGCCTCTTTCTCTCAAGTGAAATCTTGAAGAGAGCGATTCCTCCAGTGAACTTTCACCATGGGAATAGAGAGATTTCTCAACTGCTTTTGATCATAAGCTAAGATTCTGATGGGCTCTTTCACATATGAAAGGTTCAGTTGAAAGGATATTGTTGGAAGTTATACTAGATGCGATGGATCACGAAGACATCTTTGTAGCGATGCAATGTGAAGATATTATGTACTACAGAGAAATATTATGGAAGCTTTAATTTGAATGCTGCAGAGCCTATCTTGGCTGCCACTTCAAAAGGTCCGACATAGCGAGGACTAAGCTTCCCAGCTACACCAAAACAGAAGACACCCTTCATTGAGCTAACCTTAAGTTACGCAAAATTGCGAACATTAAACTCCAAAGAACGATGATGAGCATTATGATATTTACTCTGACAATCTTGCACAGCCTCATTCTTTACTGAATTAATTGCACATTTCTGTTAGTTTCATCCACAAGATCAGACCAATAGAGTTGGACGCAGCCGATTTCAGACCGTGCCAGTGGGGTGATGCACTTTCTACCCTATAAAACTTCATATGGTGCCATGCCGATGCTTGCCTGATAATTATTATTAGCAAACTCCACGAGAGGAACGTGGTCTTCCTAGAAACTGCCAAAATCCAGAATATATAATCGCAAGAGGTCCTTAAGAACCTGATTAAATTGTTCTGTCTATCCATCAATTTGAGGATGGAAGGTGGTGCTCATGGGTAGGGTAGTTGTAACAACTCAAGTTGTTACCTTAGTCAATTAGGACTAATTAAGGTCCTAATCTCAGTCTTAAGTGCTAATTAGGTCATTAAAAGTCTTCCATCAAGGTCGAGTCCAAATCACAAGTCAAATGAATCAAGTTCTGATTTTTAAGAAATCCAGAAACCCTAGATATTGGCTTGTCTAAATAGACCCCAAATCAAAAAATGGACTTCATCATTGCGCTCATCGCCCCCAAATTAGCTAGGGGTGATGTTTTTGTGACAATCGGAAGTCGTCAAAATTTCGACGAATATTTTAATAATATTTTAATACCCCAAAAATTGAGAAATTAAAATACTCATCGGATCGAAAATTCAACCTCGCCGTTGCGTTCCTCACCCCTCAATTAGCTAGGGGTGAATATTTGGAAATTTTTGAGAGCTAATTAATAAATTAGAATTAATTTAAAATTTAAAGAATTAATTATTTAAGTTATTTAATTTAAATTTTTAACTTATTTTTATTTAAATTCTCGCGGCCGTTAACTATCCCTACGCCATCCCCTCCATGCTGTTCAATCTAATGGCCAATCCTAGTTGTTCGACCATTCGATCGGCTGATCGAACGGCTGTTGTTCTTCTTCCTCGGCCTGTCCGCGGATAGTCCACATGGCGCGCCGCGACTAGGCACCGCCGCGGCCGTCCAGCCAGAGCCCGGGAGCACCTAGATGGGTCCGTCGGGGGCCCGATAAATGACTCGGCTCTCTTCGAACGCTGGATTCGAACCCAAATGCTCTCTGTGAAATCTGGAAGTCACCTCTACGAACCTCGACCGTCGACTTAAAGGTACCCCGATCTTCCACTTGCTTCATCCGATTTATGCGTTTCCATAATATTCTAAGCGTTGGATTGCGAATTGAACGGCTAGATATGGTTCAAATGAACTCGATCGGGGTGTATCGAAAACTGGTATATGGTATATACTATTTCCTCGTCGATACACCCGAGCACTACCCGCTAGGGTTGGCTCTAGCAGGCAAACTCGATCGTCCCCGAGGTCGAACCCAGTCCCGTTGGGTAGGCCTCGTCGAGGCCTACCATCGGCCGTGTGGGCCGAGGTCTGCCGCTGTCGGCAAGCGGCTCGAAAGCGATGCCCTAGTTCTGGTGCTTCGGGAGGGAGCCAAAGCGACTTCTGGTCGGGTCGGGTCGGATCCGACCCGCACAGTCGCACCAGCGGGCCGAACACGTCGCACATTGCAACGCATCACTGGCAGGGTCCGCTGTCTATGGCTGTCCAATGGGGCTCGAGCACAGTCTGTCAGCCAATCAGGCACAGCCGCTTGGCTCTGGATCCCGCCGCCATCATTAACCTGCAGAAAACTAATTAATAAATATAATTATATAATACAATATATATATATATATATATGTGTGTGTGTGTGTGTGTGTGTGTTTATAAATATAGTTATACTTATACCAGAATCTAATGCATATGTATATTCTTGTAATTTCTATTAATTAGGATTAATTAGTAATTAATTAAAGTTAGCTTAATTAGTAATTAATAATAGATAAATTATTGATAATAGTTAATTAGTATATTAATGTAAATTAATTAGTTGACTTAATTACTTTTAATTAAAACAGTTGATTAGTAATTAATTAATTATAGCATAAGATTATTTAAATTAACTAATTAATTTACAGTGAATATTAAATATAAATTAAACAAAGTAATTAATGATATTAATTAACTAGTTAATAAAAATTAAGATTAATTAAATTAGTATGATTAAATTATTAAATCAGACATAAATTAATATCATTAAAAACATTGATTAGTAATTAGACAATTTAATTAACATTTATTTAATTGAATTAAAATAGTGAGATTATTTAATAAATTAATTCCAACTGAATAAATGAATAGTAAATTAAACTAAATTAATTTAATTTAAATGAAACTTAAAAGCTTCATAACTTCAAAAATAATGATCCAAACATAGCAAATATAGGACTCATTTTACTTAGAAAAATAAAAGGAATCAAATGACATAATTCAAAATTCATTTCAGGGTACGTATGACGTAGTGATATTTTAAAGCCTAATTAAACTCTCACAACTTCTAACCTAGTTGTCCAAGCATAGGTAATATGGGTCTTAAAATACTCAAGAGACTGGCCCCAGCACTATAGAAGTATTAGTTTCCCCATTTGGAGCTTAATTTAAAAAATAGTATTTATGACCCTACCCTAAAAATAACCAAAATACTCCTAACCTTATTTATGCCATAACTTGATCATTTAAATTCCAAAATAGGTTTACGTTAAAGCACTCAGCATACTATAGGGAAGCTATAGAAACTGAGTTTGCTGAAATTGGACTTCAAACAGAAAAGTTCGGTTTTTGTCCCCCGTTGACCAATAATATTACCAAATTGCCCTTAGAAATAGAAATAGCCATAACTTAGTTATTTGACCTTAAAATGCAGTGTTTTTGGGCTTTATGGAATCCTTGAATAGTAACTAACAGTAAACTACATAAAAATTTATATTCCATTAGGTGTAAGTTACAAGATTGCCCCTTAGGTCAAAAACCTTAGTTTAGACCTATAGGATCCGTTTCTTGTCCAAGTTGAGCATACTTACTGTCTATCTTCATGTTAGACAGTAAGGAATCATTTGGTAATAAGAAATTCTAATTTGAAACCCTAATTCAAAAAGCAGCTCTTTGAACCCTTAAGTAGGGGCAAAATAATCATTTTTGCCCTCAATTTTGGCTGAGCATCCTTAACTCTAAATAATCATCTAAGTCAATAAAACTAGCATTAAAACTATATTAGAATCTTTTAAGTGAGTATAATCAACTATTAGGACAAATTTAATAAATCCTTAATTTTTCCTCCGTCCTTTCTTTAGGATCTTTTCACCTCACATTAGGACTATTCCTTAGACTATAATTAGATCATAGGTTAGATTTCATCCATTGAAAAATGGGGTTTTTCAATGAATGAAACCTTAGTTTTACTAGTTTTTAGATTTTTACAACTTATTTTGATTATTTTATCTTTTAACCCTAGATTTAAGATAGAGGATTCACCCTATTAAGTTTGATTTGCTTAATATGATTTACCTCAATCATTAGTTCAAATTTAAATTAAAACTTAGATCTTAGGTCTTACCTTTGGAATTATGTGATTTAGCCCAAATCTCATGGTGTTAAATCCATAATCTCTAGTTTATAGATTTTGGTCAGCTAATAGTTTAGAACGTCTGAATTCATAAACTAGGTCATAATCATTTCTTATAGTCGACATTGATTAAACATATTAGGATCTAGCTAGTCCTAATATTTTATAACTAATAAGGATGTACTTCTAAGTTACACTCGATAGTAGGAATTGGAGATCCTGAACTTGTGTAACTTGGAATAGTTAGAACATTTAAATTAGATAACAAATTATATCACCATATTTAGTAGAGTCCCTTGCTTACTATTTGTTGTTGTGCCACGCATTCCTTGTATTTGTGCTTGTTTTCCTTGGTCATGTCATATAAAAAAATATTGTTATATGAAAATAAAAACTTAGAATATTAAGAAAACATTTGCATTTGGGTTCAATTTATAGTGGATTATGGTGCACATTTACTCCAATGGATAGGGGTAAGGATAGATCAAGATGGTTAACATCACTCATTAAGGAGAGTGTGTTAAGCTTAGGACCCGTTCAGTCTTGCAGACGTGCTTGACTCCTCAGCTGTTTCTAAAATTATCCACATAAACAAAAGTAAAATAACTAAAAGATATTTGCATAGTATTGTCTGACTCTTCAGTCATATTTTTATTATTATATTATGTCCGCCCTAGCCCATAAAGGCTACGGGAATATATTGGGTCGGATTGGCTAATTCTTTCTGATATGATAGTTATACTTCTTTTCACCTTACAGTTTTCTATGTTATTGATGTATTTTATTTCAATTAGCTGTATTTTTCTTATGTTACCCGCTTACTTGAGTATATGCATATATATAAGATGCTAGACTTTACGGCTTATTATATGTACCATTTTTAAATTTTTATCGATCAGAACAAAGTCAGCGCTATCCAGGAATGGGTTCAGCCCAAGATAGTGACTGACATCTGAAGCTTCTTAGGCTTAGTTGGTTACTATAATAAATTTTAAAGGGCTTCTCCTAGATAGATTCTCCACTGACTAAGCTAACCCAGAAAGCAGTGCCATTTGAATGGTCTCCTGTATGTGAGGAGGCCTTCCAAGCATTATAGGACGCACTATCCACTGCTCCAATTCTAGTCCTTCCTTAAGGAGTGAACTATCAAGTCTATACTGACGCCTCAGGTATAGGCTTATGTGCCGTATTAATGCAAGAAGGAAGAGTCATCGCATATGCTTCTTGTTAGTTGAAGCCTCATGAATGGAACTATGCAATTCATGATCTCCAGTTAGCCACTATAGTGTTCGCCCTAAAAATTTGGCATCACTACCTCTATGGAATTCAGTGCTCGATCTTTACAGATTACCAGAGTCTAAAATACATATTCACTCAATGAGAGCTAAACTGCAGATAGAGAAGGTGGCTAAAATTAATCAGCGACTACCACCATGATATCCAGTATCACCCTTGGAAAGGCAAATGTTATAGCTGATGCTCTAAGTCGTCATGCACTCTCAATGCTCTCATCTCCAAGAGTCCTCCGAAAGGAGAATTCTGTAAATTGGACATCCAATCAGCGCATAGCGGCCAAGTGAGTATGATGCTCTCAATGATTAATGTGGAGCCCATGTTCCATAGAGACGTATCTATCACTCAAACTAAAGATGGTGAGTACCTGAATTTCAAACAAGCCATCGAAAGTGATTGTCATACTGATATTTGATTTCATAAAGGTGCCATCTATCATGGAGATTGCTTATGGATCCTCAAGTCCATGCATCAGGAGGTGCTAGTTAAAAGTCATAATTCAGGTTATCAAGTTCATCCGAGGAGTTCAAAAATGTACCAAGACCTGAACTAATCCTTCTGGTGGCCAGGAATGAAGAAAAGTATGGCTGAATTCATTGCAAAGTGCCACACTTACAATCTAGTCAAGGCATAGCATCAAAGATATATCGATGGAAGTGGCTAGATATATCGATGGACTTCGTTATGGGTTTGCCTTGTGCAAGATCTAGGACCGATGCTATTTGGGTCATAATTGATCGATTGACTAAGTCTGCTCATTTCATTCCAGTTTGGCAGACAAAATCAACTGAGAAACTTGCGAAACTCTACATTAAAGAGATAATCAGACTCCATGGGATTCCCAAGATAATCGTATCCGATAGAGACAGTTGATTTACCTCCAAGTTCTGGAAAGCCGTGCATTAAGATCTAGGCACAACTCCAGCAATGAGTATAGCCTTTCATCCGCCGACAGATGGTCAGACGGAACGAGTAAATCATGTTCTCGAAGACCTACTCAGATTGTGTATACTTGACTTTGCTGGATCTTGGGAAGATCACCTCCCACTGGTGGAGTTTACTTACAATAATAGTTTTCAAGCTAGCATCAAGATGGCTCCATATGAAGCCTTGTATTGCAGGAAGTGTAGTACTCTGTTGGCATGGTCAAAAATAGGCATTGTTTAGCTATATGGATCTGATTTAGTAGATTAGACGAACAAGAACGTTCAGTTGATTCAACAGCAAATTTGTGCAGCCCAAGACCTCCAAAGTAAATACCACGACCTTTATTATCATCCTCTAGAGTTTAATATTGGAGACTTCGCATACCTAAATGTCAGTCCAATGAAAGGAGTCTCTAGATTCGGCATAGCTGGGAAACTTAGTCCCCACTATGTTGGTCCTTTCGAAGTAGCAGCAAAAATATGTTCTTCTGCCTACAAGCTCAATCTTCCAGATGACTTTGCAGTAGTCCACAATGTATTTCATGTGCCATCCCTAAGGAAGTGCCTTAGAGATCCGTCTTACCTCATGCAGTTCCCAGATATTCAGATCCAACCTGATCTGTCATATGCCGAGGAGCTGATATGAATTCTAGCCCGTGATTGCAAGCAACTTAGGAGTCATGCTATCAATATGATCAAAGTTCAGTGGAAGAATCGTTCTTACAACAAAGACACTTGGGAGAAGGAATCTAATATGCGAGTCAGATACCCAAGACTCTTCGAGAATCCGGATATTCTTTCTTAGCATTCCAAGCTTACAAATTCAAGTCATATTTCATTTTTGCCTTCTTATTTCCACTTGAGTGATGTCGAGGACGACATCGTTTTTAAGTGGGAGAGTTTGTAACAACCCAAGTTGTTACTATAGTCAATTAGAACTAATCTTAGTCTTAATCTTGATCATAAGTGTTAATCATGTCATTAGGAGTCAACCTCTAAGACTTAGTCCAAATCAGGAGTCAAATAGATCGAATCCTGATTTCTAAAAAATCCAAAAATCCTAGAAATAACCTATTCAAATTGACCTCCGATCAAAAAATGGACATCGCCAATGCGCTTATTACCCCCAAATTAGCTAGGGGTGAGGTTTTCGTGTCAATCGGAAGTCGTCAAATTTTTGGCGAATATTTTAATAATAATTAAATGCCCTGAAAATTTGGAAAATAAAATACTCGTCGAATCGAAAATCTGACTTCACTGTTGCACTCATCACCCCTCAATTAGCTAGGTGTAAATATTCGGTGATTTTTTTTAAAGTTATTTAATCGATTAATTTAATAATGAAATTAAAAAAAAAATTCTCAAATTTAAATAAAACTCCTTCTTCTTTTTTTTTTAAGTTTTTCTTTCGTGTTCTTTTCTTATTTCATTTTTATTTCCCTAAATCGCCTCTACCCTATTCGCCCGACCCCTCCTCTCCGCACCCGATCTGCTGACGCCCTTCCCTCCCTTCGACCGCACGCCTCCTCCCCCTCGCGTGCGACACGTGTCCCCTCTGCCTAGGCATCTCTGTCACTTCGCAACCTCTGCCCCCGTATCTCCCTAAAGCCCTCCTCTGCAAGTCGAGCCGGCATCTCTTATCCACTCGGCCGACCACTCCCCTTCTTTTCTCCTAGCGGCTGAACCCTCAACCCTCATCCTCATTGGCGTTGCAGCTGCTCCCCTCTCCTCCAATCGGTGCAAGCTGGAGCATCCATTGAGAGCTATGAGCTCTTGAGGAGCCACAACAAAGATCCCCACTATAGGTACTCTCCATCCCAATTTCTTTTTTCTGAGCTATTACCTTTAATCTTTGCCAATTGATTTGCTATATCCAGAAGGGTTTATTATCCATTTTGCTATTTTGTATAGGTATAGACATTGTAATAGTTTAAGAGAGAGTATGAGAAATGCTAGTGAAAAAGTTTCTACCCCTTTTTTTTTGTGCTAATTTACTCATTCAGTTAGATATTTCTACTTCTTAAAAATCACACAGAGGTTGTTACCTAATGTGAAAGTGTTATTGCATCTCAATAAGGAAATAGTTTTTGTTGAAAATCAAGGAACTTCTTTAAGAACACCCCAATTCTCAGAACCCTTCTTTGGCATTCATGTCACCTTTATTTTTTAATTAATGCATTCAAGAACTCCTTTAATAACACTACAGCTCACTTCCTCACAGCCAACCATTTACTTGCCAGGATATTTTTCTTATTAAGCTTAGGTATGTACTGCTTTTCGTCCTTGATGTTTATTTGCCCAGCATGGATAATGGTAGTACTACTATTTTTGCTCCATGGATTGCCTGCCCTTGTTCATTCTTGGTCTGGAGATTGGCATGAATTGTGTCTTTAGATTTCATTTGAGAATACTGTAATTTTTTTTTTTTTTTGGGTATGAAGCTATGAAAAAGCTGCTGCATGTGATAGAAAGAAATCGAGATGGAACCGCACTTTATAAGCCACCCATTTAACTATTTATGTTTTAATCCAATGCATCCATAATGGCAATCTTAAGTTTCTACTGTATATATTTTTGGCTAATGTTATTGCGATCCTCACTATATGAGTGAGCAAGGAGAATAATGGTAGGTACATTGGTTATCTGTTGCTTCTAAATATATTAATATTCAAATTGATAATACTAGAGACATAGTTAAAGCAAATAATGGTACCTCTCCTCCAATCCTTAAATCGCTGTATGCTTTGCATGAAACTTCCATTCGTTTCACTCATCTTTATTCAAAGTGTGAGTGAAGATTTAAATGCCAATCCCAACTTGTGCCACAGCTTCTCGACAGTAAAGGTTTTTATATCATATTATGCATTGTTTTAATTCTCTGAATCGTTGTAGATGTGCTCTAAGTTAGTGATATTGAAGGTTTTGTTTTTCACATTTTAATGCACTATGTTTTCTCAATCCTTTCGATGGAATGGAGGACTGATTTCTATATCATATAATAATGCTTTAGCTATACTTGCTTTATGAACATGTACGCAATAATATTGCTTTAGATTAGTTGGAAACTATTTTCTTTGATAGGAGAATATTGTAGCTTACCCAGTATTGATACTAATCAAATGAATATAGATCATGACTCATATTTTGGCTCGTCATCTCTCATTTTTAGTTCAATTATGGTAAGGTTCTCTTCTCGGGAAGTTGTTTATCATAGCTTGCTATTGTTTCCAGCACTATGGTAAAATAAGAAATACGATTGAAACTCGTGTTAAATGCGAATGAGATAATCCATGAAAGGGGGGGTTACCTTGATCTATTCTAGGAATTAATGAAGTTTAGAAATCTTAAAATTATTTAAAGAAAACTGGTAGGAAATTATTAAATATTAAGTCATTCTCTTAAAAATTAATTATAAAAAAAAAAGAAAAAAAAAAGTGAAAGGAGCTGAATCTTTTAGATATTTCTTCATTCATGAACCGTTGAATTAATTTGGTATTGGCTAGTGAATTCACAAAACATACAAGTGATAACTGCAATTTGGCAAATTCAAATAAGTAGCAGATAAGTCACTTTTTGTGGCAATAGCTGAGGAAAGATTTAAGGTATTGAGTTCATCAAATATGGAGGGAATCATATCCGACAGCAATGAATATATAAGTGGTAGAATAGTATTTCAATTTTGTATTATATGCTAAGGGATTAGAGATAATGTTTTAAGGTTCAAGTTGTATTTTAAAAGATGAAAATAAATAATTCTATAAATTTGGGAAAGTGAACATATACGTATATATATATATATATATATATATATATATATATATATCACTAATTTTCATATTTGAAACAATTTGACTAATGTTGATTGAGTAACGTTTGGTTGTCATAGGAGACTTTCCGTTAGTTCACATACAACTCAACATAGCTCGAAAGTTAATTTAGTTGAAAGCATACTAAGAATTATAAGAAAATTGTCTACAAACTATCATTATATCAACTGCAATAAAAGGATTCAACTTATGATCTACTAGTTTTCTTTATTTAGCATAAGAATTTATTTTATATTCAAGTTATTTTAATGTGATTTGATGTCACGCCAACTACAAATATATTTTCAATTAAGGTTTAGTGATGTCTAAGAGATTGGTTGGATAATAAATTCAAATTAGAGGTATCACCCTTCATAATCCATGTAAAATGGAAGTAAATAAACGCATAATTTCTATTTAACATAATTGATGTCCGCAACTAAGCAAGGGAGAAAATGCAATAGCGGATTAAATAGTAAAAATAGTGGATAGAATAGTAAACAGCATATTGAATAGTAAAAATAGCAGATTGAATAGTAAACAACGAATTGAATAGTAAAAACAGCGGATTGAATGGTAAAAATGGCGAATTGATTAGTAAGCAGCGGATTGAATAGTAAAAATAGCGAAATGAATAGTAAACAACAGATTGAATAGTAAAAACAGCAAATTGAATAGTAAAAACAGCGGATTAAATAGTAAATAGCGGATTGAATAGTAAAAACAACGGATTGAATAGTAAAAACAGTGGATTAAATAGTAAACAGTGGATTGAATAGTAAAAACAGCGGATTGAATAGTAAAAACAATGGATTGAATAGTAAAATAACGGATTGAATAGTAAAATAATGAATTGAATAGTAAACAATGGATTGAATAGTAAACAGCTGATTGAATAGTAAAAATAGCAGATTGAATAGTAAAAATAACAGATTGAATAGTAAAAATAACAAATTGAATAGTAAACTGTGGATTGAATAGTAAAAATAGCAGATTAAATAATAAACATCGGATTAAATAGTAAAAACAATGAATTGAATAGTAAAAAGAGCGGATTGAATAGTAAAAATAGTTGATTGAATAATAATAGAATTATGAGTTAATTTGCACCTTTCTCTTTAAGCAAATTAAATAAGTATTAAGCTTTATGATGTGAGACATCATCTCATATCATCCCTTCATTAAATCTTCTAATCTTTTAATTAAGCTTTTCAATCAAATTGGTTAAACTTTCCTAAATTATCTCTAGGATCTTGCACCTCACATTAGGACTATTCTTAAGACTAGGACTAGCTCTGTGGCGCCCCACCCCTTAATTCGCAAGATTAAGCTAAGGGGCGGTGTGTCACTCTAGCTAACCCTTCACTTATTATTAGATTAGAATGAAATCCATAATCCAACTAATATGAGGAGTAAGCATAGAATCAAACATTCAGTCACTTAATAAGAATTCATACAGAGTGCGAAAACGATTTATAATAAAAAATATCCAAGTATCACAGTATAAATATAATGAAATGCAACTCAGAATAAAAGGTATGATAATCTAAACACATAGTCAAGAGTACCTGTATTATTGCATCAATTTGAAGTTTAAGTAATGAAAGTAAAAATACGCTCATTCTTACTTTATAAAAGAAAACTAAATAGCTGCTTCTTCCAAAGGCTTCTCCTCTGGATATGGCTCCATACCTAGCTCCTGATCGTCTAACTAAAGAGGATCTGCCATTGTCGGTTTCACAATGTAGGGCCCCAGCCAAAAAAAGAGAAAAATCTTGTGTTAGACAATTATCTAAGTATATTTTAAGCTGATAAGTTTTATATGTATTTTGTAATGTCACCATTTACATTCTCTAAGTAACAACTATATCAAATAAGGGAGCAACTAGTAATACAATAAGGAAGAAAAAAGCTATAAACAATCATTTATAACTTAAGCAAAAAAAGAGGCTAAGACATGCCTCAAATACAAGCTAAACAAGGTAAGGCATATGAATATAAATAACATAAATAAGTACTAGAAGAAAATACTACATCCAAAATATGCTGGTGATCCAAAGAAATATCCAAATTAAAATAACTGAACTCGATAATGATATATATAAATAGCAGTAAAATCCTAACATCCTAAAATATAAAAGCAGTACAAAGAGACTAGCTAACTAAATAAAAATGCTGAAAAGTAAATAAAATATCAAAACTAAACATATATGTAAGCATATGTGTACTAACTGCCATACAAAAAAGAGCTAATCTAGCCCACCAAATATCAAAGATCTTAGCACCATCATGTCTAAGGCACAAAACTATGTACGTGTCAATAAGGAGACTAGGCAATCAGCACACAATAAATCTTCTCTTAGTGTCAACAAGGAGACTAAGCAAACAGAAGATATAAATAAAGTCTTCTCCTAGTGTCAACAAGGAGACTAAGCAATCAGAAGATATAAACAAAGTCTTCCCCTAGTGTCAACAAGGAGACTAGGCAATCAGAAGACATAACTGAGAGGCAGCTCTAACACATACAGTTATTATCTTTAATCAATCACTTTAATATTTTCACAAGAAATTTAAGGAGTCTCCATATTTTTCTAACATTTTATTTATGCATTAAAATCTTATATGATATGCTCAAGAAAATATGGCACAAATATACAAGAAATGCGTAGCAACAAACATCAAATAGAAGCAAGAGACTCTACTAAACATGGTGATATCATTTATTTTCTAATTTATCCATTCTAACTATTCCAAATTACACAAATTCAGGATCACCATTTTCCTACTATTGAGTGTAACTTAAAAACTCTTCCTTATAAGTTAAAAGGATTAGAATTGATCATGTTCTAATCTAATTCAATCAAATGATGACTATGAGCTGAATCAATAAATCATACGTCCTAATTTTGTGAATTTAGACATTCTATCTAAGATCTGATCAAGATCTTCTAAACCTATAAATTATGGATTAAACACTACAAGATTTAGGTTTAATCACATAATCAAAAAAAGATAAGACATAAGTTCTAAGTTTCATTCTAAAAGTGATCTACTTATTAAGGCAAATCCTATTAATTAATTAGGCTTAATAAGATGAATCTCCTATCCTAAAACTAAAGTTAAAAGATAAAATAATCAAAACAAGTTGTAAAATAAAAGAAAAGTCTAGAAACTAATAAAACTAAAGTTTCACCTATTAGGTAATCCATTTACCTAATGAATGAACTCTAACTTATGATCTAGTCCTAGTCTTAGGAAGGGTCTTTAAGGTGTAGTGTTAAAAACTTAAGGAAATTATGGAATCTGACCTAATGGTTGATTTCACTCACTTAAATATCACTAATATAATTATAATATTAGTTTTAAAGTCTTGCAAAGTTAATTAAAAATTAAGGGTATTTAATCTAACCTTAGGGCAAAATAACTATTTTGCCTCTATTTAAGGATTCAAAATATCAACTTTTGACTTAAGGGTCTAAACTAAATTTTTTCAATTCCAAATGATTCCATACTATTTGACTTGAAGATAGACAGTAAGTACGTCCAATTTGGACTTCAAACGGTCAAGTTATGACCAAAATGAGACCAGGAGTATTTTGGTCATTTTTTATATTTCTAAAGTTCAGATCCTAAATATTATTTCAGTTTATTGATGATATCAAAATTCTAAACTAGTTAGCGTCTTGAATTTTTGAATTTAGAGTTAATTTGACCAAGTTATGGTCATTTGAATTCTAAGGGCATTTTGGTCAATTTTCCCTAAATTCAACTATGAGATCTAGAGTTGACTTTTTGTCCTGATATCCAAATGGGAAAACTAATACTACTACGGGGATGGGGCCATTCTCCTGAGTATTTTAAGACCCATATTATTTATATTTGGTCAACTAGGTTAAAAGTTATGAGATCCTAAAGAGGTTCTAAAATGCTACTTCATTATACGTGCCCCAAAATTAATTTTTACATTACGCTTATGATTTCTTTTATTTTTTGAGTATTTTGAGACCTATATTGGCTATGTTTGGATCATCCTACAAGAAGTTATTAAATTTTTAAGTTCTACTATTCAAAAATATAATTTGTATTATTTTACTATTTATTTATTCAATTTGTATTAATTTACTATTCATTCCTAAAATACACTTATATTTTTCTGTATTTAATAATCCATTAATTAATCTATAATTAATTAATATCTAACTATTAATTAATTATTAATTAATCTAAATATATATATAATATTATTATTAGTACTGTTGAGTTGTAATTAAGTTAATTATTATTTAATTTATCTTAATTATCTGCTAATACTTAATCAGGAATAATTAATTATAGCTTTACCGTTTAAAATTAATTAATTATTCTAATTACTATTAATATTTAATTAATAATAAAATAATCATAATTATCTTCTAATTATTAATTATAATTAATTAATTATATAAGGTTACTGTTTAAAAGTCATTAACACTAAATACATTTAATTAATAGCTAAATGTAATTAACTACTAATTAACAGTAATTAATTAGATTAAATAACTGTCTGAATTGTCAGTGGGCCCCATGGCTGCCACGTGGCGCTCTGTGATTGGCCACGGGCACCGTGGTGGGTCCCATGGCTGACGCTCGGTTGGACAGTGGGCCCCACCAGTGACATGTGGCAGCGCCTGATTAGGTGCTACTCTGCGGGTGGGCCCACGGCTGCCACGTGTCGCGCCCGGAGGGTGCCACGTGGCGTTGTGGGCCCCACGTGACATGTGGCACGCCCAAAGGTTGCCACATGGCTCTGCGAGCCCCACAGTCGAAGCTGAAGAGTCACGGTCTTCGGGCGGTGGGCTCCACGTGACACGTGGCACGCCAGGAGGGTGCCACATGGCGCTGCGGCCCCACTCGGGCTTACGCGGACTCGGACGCTCTCGGGTCGGGCTCGGGTAGACCCGACTCGACCCAAACTCTTTCTTCAGCGAAGCGTCCTGAAGGTCGGCGCCTAGGTCACGGCTTTTGCTAGCCTTCCAGGCGCCGGCCCGCTCGGCCGACGGTAGCCCTCGTCGTGGCCTACACGTCGACGGGCGGACCATCGCCGGGGGTGGCCGGAGGCGATGGCTAGGGTCAACCCTAGGTCCTAGGGTTCGGCGAGCCGGACGCTAACGGTTTTCACTGTGGACTAAGTCCACGATGCATTCGATCGGGGTCGATCTGACCCGATCGAACTCGATCAACGACTAATCGGGATCACGGAATAATGTATCGAAACAAAAATTGCGAGATTGACTGAGAATCGGAGGGGATCGGAGGGGATCGGAGCGTACCTTGTTTGAACGGCTCGGTGGTTGATCCCGGCTTCAGGCACTGTTCGACTCAAATCTGCGCAAACGGGGAGCTTAGGCCTCGGGAGGGTCCTTTTGGACATCGGGACGGACTCGCCGAGGTCCCTGGCTCCGCTGGTTGGCGGAGGACGGCGGTGGAGTGACACGTGGTGTCGGGGACGGAGAAGATGAGGGAGATGGATCCGTAGCCATTGGATCTGGATCTGATCCAACGGCTGCGAGGGCGCCGTCTGATTAGACGGCACCGTTGGCCACAGTTGACGGCGTTGCTTAAATATTTAACGGCGCCGTTAAGTAATAATAAAATAAATTTTTTTTTTCAAAAATTTTCGAATATGTTTTTCCTAGCTATTTGAGAGGTGATGAATGCAACGGCGAGGTCGGATTTTAGATCCGACGAGTATTTTATTTCTCAATTTGCGGGGTATTTAAATATTATTAAAATATTCGTCGAAATTTTGACGATTTCCGATCGACATGAAAACTTCACTCCTAGCTAATTTGGGGTCAATGAGCCACTGGAGAAGTCCATTTTTTGATTGGAGGTCAATTTAAATAGGTCAAATTTTAGGGTTTCTGGATTTTCCAAAAATCAGGATTCGCTACATTCGACTCCTGATTTGGACTGGGTCTTAGAGGTTGACTCCTATTGACCTAATTAGTACTTAGGATCAAAATTAAGACTAAGATTAGTCCTAAATGACAATGGTAATAACTTGTGTTGTTACAAGCTCATAGGTTAGATTTTATTCATTGGATAAGTGGGTTATTTAATGAATAAATCCTTGATTTTATTAGTTTTCCAGATTTTACAACTTATTTTGATTATTTGGTCCTTTAACCCTAGATTCAGGATAGAAGATTCATCTTATTAAGTTTGATTTACTTAATAGAATTTACTTTAATCAATAGATCTCTCTTAGAATGAAGCCTAGATCATATGTCTTATCATTTTTTATTATGTAATTAAGCCCAATCTCGTGGTATTTAATCCATAATCTATAGCTTAGTAGATTTTGATCAGATCTTAGATAGAACGTCTGAATTCATCAAATTAGGATGTTATGATTCATTAATTCAACATGTAGTCGTATTTGATTGAATTAGATTAGAACCCGATCAGTTCTAATTCTTTTAAACCTATAAGGACGTACTTCTAAATTACACTTAATAGTAGGAATTGGAGATCCTGAACTTGTGTGACTTAGAATAGTTATAATATGTAAATTATATATCAAATAATATCAACATATTTAGTACAATCCTTTGCTTACTATTTGACTTTGTGCAACGCATTCCTTGAATTTTGTGCTTATTTTCCTTGGATATATTATATAAGAGAAACGTTGTTATATAAAAATGAAAACTTAAAATATTAGGAAAATATTTGTATTTGGGTTCAGTTTATGGTATATTATGGTGCACATTTACTCTAATGGACAGGGGTAAGGTGAGATCAGGATGCTTAACATCACTTATTGAGGAGAGTGTGTTAAGCTTGGGACCCATTTAGTCTTGCAAACGTGCTTGACTCCTCAGTTGTTTTTGAAATTGTCCACAAAAACAAAAGTAACTTAATTAAAAGATAATTGTATAGTATTATTTACCTCTTCAGTCATACAGTATTATTGTGATATATTTGCCCTATCCCATAAAAGCTATGAGGATGAATATATATATATATATATATATATATATATATATATTGGGTCATATTGGCCAATTCTTCTAATATGGCATTTATACGTTCCTTTATAATTTTCAGCTTACTGTTTATTATGTTATTGATGCATGTTATTTCAATCAGCTGTAGTGGTATTGTTTTACCTGCTCACTTGTATAAATACATATATAGGATGTTAGACTTTACTGCTCATATTGTATGTACCATTTTTAGATTTATATTTCAAATTAGCATATGTCATATGATCATCAGCATGTTAAGTTTAGACTTTCTTTCAATACTTTTAACTACTATATTATATATATATGCATATTCCTTATTTTATTGTTGGAGGTGTGCTTTGGCCTCACCTGTTACTCAATTATAAATACTATATTTATAATTATCCTATTTTCCTTGTGTGCTTACATGCTCCCACGCTAGATAGATATTTTATTTGGTATAGAGTAAAATGGTGATGTTAATAAATTCTTAATAAAATTTATTTGACTAAAATGTACTTAAACATTTTGTCTAACAAGAATTTTCTTTTATTGGCTGGGGCCTTGACATTGTGAATTTGAAAATATCAGATATTAAGCAGCTTGATGATCTTGTACCTGTGGAGGAGCCTTACTTAGAGGAGGTGCAGCTACTTTGACCAGAGGATATTTAGCCGACTTTTATATCTATTGTGAGGATGAGAGTATTTTTATTTCATTTTATCAGCTTTAATTAAAATTATGTAATAATACAGGTACTGTGACTGTGATTTATTTTCTGCACTTTATTATTTTCTGAGTTATCCTATTTTACTTAATGTATGATGTATGATGAATGAATGTAGCCCTTACTTTTCATATGCTTTCACACTCTGTATATGTAGATGTAGTGACTGATCTTATTATTTATAATGAGCATATCCTTCCATCAGCAGTAGATTATGTATCTCACCTAATCTAATGTTGAGTGAG
This sequence comes from Gastrodia elata, assembly GCA_016760335.1. Lineage (NCBI taxonomy): Eukaryota > Viridiplantae > Streptophyta > Magnoliopsida > Asparagales > Orchidaceae > Gastrodia > Gastrodia elata. The sequence goes on along the minus strand of CM028680.1, from coordinate 40,194,774 downwards.
GATTTGCTAAAGTGACACTCCGCTCCTTAGCCTAATCATTGCGGGCTTGGGGAGTGGGGCGCCACATACTTAGATATTTTGTCTAACAAGATTTTCCTTATTGGCTGGGGCCCTGGCAATGTGAAACAGACAATGTCAGATCTTGAGCAGTTTGAGGAGTCAGTGCTTGAAAATGAACCGTACATAGAGGAGGCACAGTAGCTTGGAACAGAGGATATATAGTTGCTTTTATATTCATTATGAGGATGAGAGTATTTTTATTTCATTTTTTAAACATTAATTAAAATATTATAATAATACAGGTACACGTGACTGCGTTTACCTGTATGAAGGATAATCTTATCCTTTGGTTAATATTGTAATTAACTAAAGAATGAATGAAGGATAATCTATCTCCAAAAATTTAAAGTGATGCCATGAACTAAGTGTGGGGGAAGACATTGGACTAAAGACTAGAGATTACAGTGAGTACTCTAAGAGAGTGTGCTAGGCTCCCGTAGGACTTCATGATCACAAAGATGTGTATTAGGGATAAAGAAAAATATCTCTCCCTAAGAATAAAAAGAAAAAAGAATATTAAAAAGGGTTGATGAAAATTATCTCTCCCAAATGATCAAAATGATAAAGGATGAAGAAAAATATCTTTCCTGTAATCTTTTCATCTTTATGATTCATAAGAAGGAGCACATATGACATAAAATTCTTGAGTCTCTCACTACCTCTCTAGTCCAAGTTTCCCATGGAACCTTACCCATCACCAAGTACCAAGCATAAAAATCAATTACTTGGAGATTAATTGATTAACCTTATTTAATATCCAAGGATAAGAATATCTTAGTGTCAAATGATTTGAATCATTTTTGTTACGTACATGGCTTGACTTTCGCTTATTCTAAATTGGCATCTTTGTTGACTATCATACTTACAAAATAGAAAAAAAATACTATTTTGAGCTTACTCGAGGACGAGCAAGAATTTAAGTGTGGGGGTGTGATGAATCCATAAATTATATCTAAAATAAAGGAAAATATTATTCATTTTTGATATTTAAACTATTCCTAAATCAAATTTTGTCTATCTTTTCAAGAAAATGGCTTATCCAAAGGAGTTCTGAAGCATTTATGTAAAATTCCATTTTTTTTCAAAGGAAATCGCTGCCGTGTGCTGTAGCGCATCCATTTGCAAACCGCGGGCGTGGTAGCGCGTTGCAGCGGGTCCATTTGGGAAATGCGGGCGCGGTAGCGCGCTGCAAGCGGGTCCATTTGGGAAATGCGGGCGCGGAGCGCGCTGCAGCGGGTCCATTTGGGAAATGCGGGCGCGGTAGCACGCTGCAGCGGGTCCATTTGCGAACCGCGGACGCGGTAATGTGCTGCAGCGGGTGACTTTGCGAAATGCGGATGCGGCAGCATGCTGCAGCGGTTCATCTTGTAAACCACGGGTGCGATAGCACGCTGCAGTGGGGCGATTTGCAAATTGAACCGCTACTGCGCGCTACAGCAGTACGATTTGAAAAATGCTAGCGCGGCAGCGCGCTGCAGCAGGTCATTTTGCAAAAAGTGGACGCGGTAGCGCGCAACAGCGGGAAACTTAGCGAATTTTTACTCACATCATTGCACGCCGCAGCGCGCCGTAGCTGCAGCGACCCGCCGCATTTTTGTCAGATAGGAGCATTTATTACGGCTGGGACAAGACCCCCAACCAGCATTTTATCCCAGCCATCATTCCCTATGCAGCAGGCTATATTTTTATATAGAAAAAAATATCTTGAGGTGATGTATTGGCTAAATAAATAAAAATATTGGTCACCTCACCATCAATGGAGATTTTGCCATCATTGCTCAGAATTTTCTATTGAATGACTGGTTTGGATCTTAAGTGGAAGAATGCAGCCCCTATCCTATATATATCACTCCTCTTGACTAGAGGAGGGTTCTCAATTTTACTCAAAACTACTAAGTAAAGAAGAATGGTGCATAGTGGAAGAGAGGAACTCCCCAAGGGTGGAAGAGCCATTTTTCCTAAGGAGAAGAAGAAGGAAGACAGTACTAGCGACCTAAGAGGGGAACTTCAAGAAGGAGAAGAAGAATCCGGAGAACTTCCAAGGAACATTCCTAGTATCTTCTAAACTCTACTTTTGTAATTTCTTTTCTTAGTTGATCATGAAATGATCTTTATCCATGTATGTGTTCTTTTTCATTTATTTTGTAATGAGTAGCTAAATCTCCCTTGAGGAGGGTTGGGGTAATCTCATGTGTTAGATAGTCACATTTTTATTGTATGAAGTTTTCCTCAAGCATCAATAAAATGTATAAACTCAATGCCTTGCTCAAGAAATGCTTTTTATCGATTTAGTCTTGATTGTGAATTAAAAGAAAATGAACTTATGAACTCAAGAACTAAAGTGTCTTGTGTTCCATAGCTCATATTTAGTTAGATGCTAGATTCATGAGTGCATAAATATTTAAAACTATGTGAAAAAGTTCTTGAGCTTAGTGCACCTTAATTTAAGCTCAACTATAGTGTTGATGCGTGTGATGCTAAGACCCACTAAGTGAGCTCCTTAGCTCAATATAATTGAGGGTGGGAAAGAATTAGTTGCGTGCTCATGAACGAGGTGACATAGTCATAGAGCCCAACATATTATTCCCTTATTTCAATTATGTGTGATGCAAGTGATGCTCCTAGTGGAATCAATGCTTAAAAGATCTTAAAAATTTAATAATATATATCTCCTTAATCAAGAGATAAGATAAAAACTCAAAACCTAAAATCTTATAAGAATCTTTGTGCTGAAATAGAACCGATTGTATGTTCATTTTGTGCATAAGATTTGAACTTGTGAAACCTTGAGATAAAACTCAAGGGAGAATAAAGTGCACTTGATTTAATTTTAAGTAAATAAAGGACAAAGCTTGAGGAATCATCATGCATTATTGACTTATCATGACATGTGGGATGAATTCAACTCTCCTCTTCCTTTATCTGACTTATTTTCCACTTAGTGAATATTGTGCTTAATCTAAGACCAATTCAACTAATTACATCATAGCTTAAATATTAGTAATAATAGATAAACCTTAGTAACAAAACAACAAATTCTCTGTGGTTCGATTAATCCCGGAAACACTTTTCACTTATTACTTCAGACCACGTACACTTGCGTGCAAATGCAGACGTGTATTTTCAATCTGTCAGTGATCCTTATAAATCAAACATGCTGCCAATGAATGAGGATAAGGTAAATAATACTTGGCATAAAAATTATAATTATCTTAAAGATTAGTCCTTAGATGAAAAAATCAGAGAACTAATTTTAATCCTAACCAAATTAGCATAAGTGTTGAGTGATGACGGGTCGGGATGCGTTATTTTTCTATTGATGTCCTGGGTTATTACATTAATATACTCTTATGTTAAGGAAATAACTAGAGTGGTTGCATTAAAAATCTAAACATAAATGACTTTATTAAGGTGATGATGATGTTGGTTTTTTGTATAAGCAAATCAACATTAGACGAAATCAATTTGCTATTAATTTTATAGATGGCATGTATGATCATGATATCATTACTGAACACATTAATACTTATTTGAAACATTTTTACAATAATAATATTACTTAAAACATTGCCAACTATCCTAAAAAGTGTCTGTTGGCAACTGATCATGAGTCACTTTAATTAATATTTCATGATGATTTGATTTTACAAACTTTTAACGATATTGATGCTAATGCTTCTTCGAGCTCGAATGGTTTTATGTTTGATTTTTTCATTATGGGTTTAAGATCTAGTATGAAAGCAAATTTGACATGGTATCAATTTTTTTATCAAAAAAGCTAAACTGCCTTGTTCAATCACACATATAACAATTGCTCTGATCTCTAAATATCATCATGTAAGCTCAATTCTGGACCTTAGACCGATCTCTCTTTGTTAGATTCTATACAAACCCATTATCGAACTATTAGTTAAACAGTTAAAATTGTTTCCTTTGTGAATGTTGACCCGACTCAATCCATACTTAGTTAAGAAAGGTACATCTATATTGTCTTAATTTCTATTCTCTTATTATTCTGTTGGTGCAGACTCTATGGGGGTTATATGATTCTTGAATGTTGATGGTATGGGATTACTTCATATGATTCTTGGGTGTTGTTAATATGTTGTTTTGTCTTTGAATTTTTCTCAATGTGTTTGTTGAAATCGAATGATGATATGGCTGGAGACTTTTATATGTGTTGGAGATTTGATTGATGGAATAAAACTGCATGGGCTGCACTATTCTTTAAGGGCATGTAATGGGGTTATAATCAAGTTTAACCTAGAGTTACTATTGAGAGTTGTTTTCGATTCATCTTAGAGCAAGGAAATGAATGCTATATGCTTTGCTGAGAGCAATGCCTCACCCATTTCCACCTTGTAATTCTTTGGTGCAAGACTAGTTTATTTTTTCTTCTTAAGTTGTATTAATTCTGAACACTTACTGTAAATATTGATGATCTTTTTTTTATTTGGAATGTGAATTATTTTTCAAAAGTATAGTGCTATTTTAAAATATAAAGAAATAATTAAAAATATTAAATTTAAGTGCTTAGCAAAAAAATGGCTTTTCAAATATAAAACTCCTCTGCTCCCAAACCTGGCCGAGCTGTGGCCAAGTATGCATTCTGGATTGTCCTGCGCAAGTTGGGGTTAATGGGGTTAATATTTCAATCACAAAAGACCCAAAACTTCACCCGCACCACGTGGCCAACCATCCGTCCTGCTTTAACATCATAGGCAATAAAAAATTTGTTCCCACTCAACTCGAAAAAAAATTAATAAATAAAAATGCGCCTTTTTTCTTTACTTATTTCCCCTTTGCGAGTCCACTGGTCTGCAATTTCACCTACCAGGCTACCATTCCTCTAATCTTCTATTCTGTGTCCTTTCCCAGAACATCCTCAGGGCCAGGAACTGTTTCTTCGATTTTTTTATTCCATGGCTTCTTCTCTTTGAAGCACTCAAAACGAACCAGGGAATTAGAAAATGCAATTGCGCTCTCCAAGCGCTGCATGTCTACCCATTCCTTTTCTGAAATTCCCATCTTTGTAATGAAAACCCACTCTCCTCTTCTCAGCACAAATTCCTCTTCGTTCATCCATGGATCTTGAAACTGGGACTCAATTCAGTACCTTTATCAAGGTGAACTCGATTATACCTCTTTTCTGCTTTATTTTTTCTTCGTAATTTATTTCGGGCTGTCATAAGGTTTTGCGCCGTTTTGGGTTGCAGACAGAATCATGGCGGACGGTTCTCACACTGGCCTACCAAAGCCTGGGCGTTGTGTATGGCGACCTGAGCACTTCTCCTCTGTACGTCTACAAGAGCACCTTCGCGGAAGATATTGAGCATTCGGAGACAAACGAAGAGATCTACGGAGTTCTCTCCTTCGTCTTTTGGACGCTAACTCTCATTCCTCTCCTTAAATACGTCTTCATAGTACTCCGAGCCAACGACAATGGAGAAGGAGGGACCTTTGCTCTCTACTCTCTTCTCTGCCGGCATGCTAGAGTAGGGTTTCTTCCAAATGGGCAGCTCGCAGACGAGTACCTCTCTGCTTACAAGAAGACTGACGACAGACTGAGCCGCATCAGCCGGGAGTCCATTAACGGAGAGGCCGGTGTTCAAGATTGTCGGGTCAATACAGCCATTAAAGTAAAGAGAATCCTTGAAGAAAACCGTGTTCTTCAACGCCTTCTATTGATTCTTGCTCTGATTGGAGCATGTATGGTTATTGGTGATGGAGTTCTTACCCCTGCACTCTCTGGTAGATTCGATTTCTATTTTGGAATTCTGATTATGCGCCCCATAATTTATCCTGTTTTATCATGCTAGAGTTTGTGTTCTTAACTACGCTCTGTTGCTAGTTTTCTCGGCTGTCTCTGGGCTGGAGCTTTCCATGGCCAAGGAGCATCATAAATGTAAGGAGCATCTAATTAATGAGTGCTCTATCATTCATGTTGTTCTCTTATTTTATTGACTAAAATTTCGTAACTTTAGTTCAATTTGTTTTGGTCGAACTTGTTCTTACTGAATATATTCTATTGGGATTTGAATTGTTGACTCTGATGGGAGGAATTGTTCTGTCGGCAAGAATCACAAGATATAAAGTGAATTATGACGCATTTTTTAAGCTTGTTAAAATTAATTTTCTTCTTCTAGAAGCTAACGTTTATTGTGTGTTGATTATGCTTTGCTTTATTCTGGCTTCAATTTCTTTTCGATGTTTGTTTTCTTAATTTTAGTAGGTGGCGTTTGCTGTTCTAATGTTTATTGATGGCGACCTTGATTATGTTGCCTTAGTCTTAGTCCATTGGGTTTGAAATTTGGGTTATACTTTTCTTATAAAGATGCTTTAAAGGGTTTAGAGGGTGAAAGAGGGGCAGAATCTTGTCCTTGAAGATTTGCATATAATTATCATAAAACACGTTATATATGGTTTTATAATAATGATTTAATAATCATTAGTTTTGATTGTTAATTTTTATTACTTTATAATCTTGATTTTCCATTAGAACTAACGACCTTATTTATTTTATTTTTGTAAACAATGACAATTTTTAAATCATGTCTTATTTTCTAATGTTTATTATTAGATTATAAAAATCGGACCAAACTGGTCGGATCGATCAGTTGGACCATGAACTGTCTGGTTGGATCGTTAATTGGGCAATTGTTACTATTAGGGTTAAATCCATTCAGTTTTGAACCTCTACAGAACTGCCAAAACTGGCAGTTTAAACCATTGAATTGGCAGGCTAACAACTAGCTGGCCTTATAATAAATTGTGTCGCTGAATTTCATGTAAAGGGTGTAGATCTCTAATCGCTGATTGTTTTTAACACTTAAATAGCGATTTGAGGATTTCAATTCTTCTTCACATTTTCCATTTTCTTAAATTCCTCTCACAATTTTGCAATCCCTAATTGTTGGGATGTGGAGATAATGGAGGTGCAATGAAGTTTCTATGAGTTTCCAGGAGGTTTCGAGGTGTTATGGGTCAAGTCGGGAGCAATTCGAGCGCTCCGACAGTCCTTGGATCTAAGGGCCAGGCTCCTAGGTGTGCCCTAATGCTTGGAAATCGAAGCCTAGGCGCCTAGACGCCCAAGCGCTCAGGCGCTTACCAAACAGAGGAAAAGGCACCCCAGCCCGTCCAGGTGCCTGTGGAGTAGGCCAGACCAAGTCTGGGGCGCCCAGGCGCTCATGGAAACCTTGTTGCGGGTTTTGACGGTGCCCTAAGTAATTTTAGGGGTATTTTGGGTATTTTGGTGTCTACTTGGGGCGTGGGTATTTAAAGAAACATGTAAGGGATGTTTCCTTAGTAAATCGTAAATCTATTGGAGGCTGTGGTTGCTACTTGCATTCTCTTACCCTAGAGTGAGGGCATAATTTTTCATGAGGTGAAGTTGATCGAGAGGCTACCTTATTGTTCTTGTGACAGTGATACTCTCTGTAATTCTGTAACCTTATTATCATTCACAGTGGATTTTCTTTGATGGTGTGACTCCGTAATTTTTCCCATTCTTAAAATTTTCACGTAAATCTGTCTTTGGATAGTTTTGTGGTTTATGCTATGATTATTTTGTGCTGTGGTTTATGTCTTGCTTGTGTTGGTTTATATTTTATGAATTTTACTTCGGTAACACCATCAGAAACTTGTTGTGTTTATTACATCGTTTCATAACATGTGATATCAAATTGTGGTTTTAGGATTTTTTATTTGAGTGGGAGCAATGGCCGACGAAATGAGACAGAATAGAGAAGTTTAATGGCACAAACTTTACTTATTGAAAAATGCAAATGGAGCATTTGCTTTACCAAAAGTTGTACTTATCACTTGGAGGAGCTGAGAAGAAACCTGCAACTATGATGGATGAGGATTTGGAAGTTCTGGACAGAACAACTCTGGGTTTGATTCGCCTATCATTATCTTATTTAGTCGTATTTAACATTATAAATGAGAAAACTACTGTAGATCTTATGACAGTCTTGACGTGGATGTATGTGAAGCCTTCAGCTTTTAACAAAGTTTTCTTGATGAAACAGTTATATAATATGAAGATGACTTGATGGTGGTTCAATGACGGAACATCTGAACGAGTTCAACACTGCTACAAGTCGGTTGAGCTCGGTGGACATCAAGTTTGATGACAAGGTGTGAGTTTTGTTATTGTTATCTTCGTTGCCAGATAGTTGGGATGGTTTAGTTGCTGCTATAACTCATCAAGAAATGCTAAGTTGAAATTCGACTATATAGTTGGGCTGGTGTTGAATGAGGGGGTTTGAGCGAGATCAAATGGTGAAGCGTCTAGTTTAGCTTTAAATGCTGAAACTAGAGGAAGAAGTGTAGATCAAAAATCCAACAGGAATAGGTCTAAGTCAAGGTGGGGAAAATCAAGATTCGTAAAAACAAAGCTTGCTTGTTGAAATTGTGGAAATTATGACACTTCAAAAAAGATTGCCTTATCTTGAAAATGTCAGTAGACGGAAAGGATAAGACCTCAATGAATGTTTCAGTAGAGGAAGATTAGGATGCTTAAAATCATATCATTTGTCAACATTGAATCATGGGTTGTTGATTTAGGTGCTTTGTTCCATGCAACTCTAAGCAAGAATGCGTTCAAAAATTGCACCAAAGGTGATTTGGGAAAAGTTTACTTGGGAGATGACAAGGCTTCCAATATTGTAGGCAAAGGTGATGTGGACCTTCTGCTATCAAACGGGTCAATGTGGAAGCTAAAAGATGTTCGACATGTTCTTTGTCTAAAAAGGAACTTGATTTCTGTTAGCCAGTTAGCCTGTGAAGGCTATAGTACTAGCTTTACAGGAGACTCTTAGAAGGTCACCAAAGATGCACTAGTTGTAGTTTGAGATAGTATGGAGGGGATACTTGATCAATAATGTGTCTGATTTTATTGTAGCAGCAGGACATATAGATTCACTTCTATGGCACCAGAGGCTTGGTCACATGAGCGAGAAACGGTTGAAGTCGCTGTTATCTAGAGGGAAGATTTTAGTATTGAAATCTGTTGACTTGGAGTTTTGTGAAGATTGTGTTTATGACAAGCAGAAGAAAGCCAATTTCTCAAGAAGTGGGAGAGACTTGAAGCCTCAAAAGTTGGATTTGGTTCATATAGATGTATAGGGACTGACCCTTATCTCTTCACTTGGAGGAGCCACTTATTTTTTCACATTCATATACAACCATATAAGGAAGGTATGGGTTTATTTCTTGAACTAAAAATGTGATGTATTTTTGGGATTCAAGAAATGGTTAGTCTTGGTGGAAAATAAAGAACTTTTTAACTCAAATGCCTAAGATTTGGCAACACTGAAGAGTACTGTGACAAGTAGTTCAAAGAGTTTTGTGACAAAGAGTTCAAGTAGTTCAAAGAGTTTACTGTTCTCTGGGAACACCTCAACAAAATAATATTGCAAAGCGCATGAAAAAAATCATCACATAACGTGCTAGGAGCATAAGGATACATGTAGGTTTACCAAAATTTTTTTGGGTAGAGGCAGTCAACACAGCAACTTATCTGATCAATCGGGAGTCGTTAGTTCCTTTGAAAGAAGGAATATCCGAGGAGGCATGGAGTGGGAAAGGGATGAATTTAAATAACCTGAAGGTATTTGACTGCTCATTTATGTACACATTGATGCAGGGTTCCAAGAGCAAGCTTGATTTAAAAGCAATAAAGTGCACCTTTATAGGTTATGGAGTCGAAGAATTTGGATACGTGTTTTGGGATTATTAGAATCATAAAATTATAATAAGTTGGGATGTCATATTTAATGAATAATGAGATGTACAAGAATTGGAATGGAGTTCAAACAAAATACAGTAGGAGCTTTTGATGATTCATCAAAGTACTTTAAAGTGGAAGACAATAATGAGCAGGTACAACAAGATGCTCATGATAACGGAGGGCAGATAGTTGCTTAGACACCTGCTACTGAATTGAGAAGATCTACCAGAATCATTAGACCACCAGAGAGGTATTCTCCTTCATTGTTTTATCTGTTGCTAATGGGTAGTGGTGAATCAGAGTGCTATGAAGAGGCACTGCAAGTGAGAGCTAGCCAAATATGATGAGATGAAATCACTCATGTCAAATGAGACGTGGGAGTTGACTGTTCTATCTGCTGGGAAGAAGGCTCTTCATAACAAGTGAGTTTTACAGGTTGAAGGAAGAACCTAATGGAAGCAAGCGTTATAAGTTGAGACTTGTAGTAAAAGGGATTCTAGCAAAAGCACGGGGTGGACTACAGTGAGATGTTTGTTCAAAGTGAAGATGACTATTATCAGAATAGTGTTGAAAATTATTGCATTGGAAAATTTGCATCTGGAGCAGATGGACACAATGACTTCCTTTTGACATGGTGTCTGGAGGAGGAATTGTACATAGTGTAATCGCAGGGGTTTGTGAACAAAAGGAAAGAAGAGTTGTCTACAAGCTTAGGAAAAGCATATACGACTTGAAGCAAGCGCCAACGTAGCGGTACAGAAGATTTGACAAGCTTATGTCAGACACAGGATATACGAGATGCTAGGTGGATAATTGCTTTTATATAAAGAAATTTGATACCTCATTATTCTAGTACTGTACGTAGATGACATGCTTATTGTAGGATCTGATATGGAGAAAATTAGGAGATCTAAGAAGCAATTGTCAAAGGAGTTTGACATGAAAAACTTGGGGCTGACAAAGCAAATACTCGAGATGAGAATCAGTAGGGAGAGAAGTGCATGAATACTGAAACTATCTCAAACATAATATGTTGATAATGTGTTAAAAAGATTTAACATGAATGAGGTAAAGCCAGTCCCCCCCAAGTCACTTCAATGTGTCAAAAGATCAAATGCCAAAGATTGGAGCGTAGAAGAAACAAATGGAAAGAGTTCCTTATGTTTCAACAGTCGGAAGATTGATGTATGCTATGATCTGCACGAGATTAGATATAGTACATTTAGTGGGAGTAGTCAGCAAATTCATGAGTAACTCGGGGAAACACCACTGGGAAGTTATCAAGTGGATACCAGATATCTGAGGGGTACAGTGGACAAAGCACTTTACTTTGGAAAATCCAACATAGGGCTACACGGATATGTAGATTTTGATTTAGCTGGAGATATTGATAGCAGGAGACTACAGGATGTGTTTTTATTGGGCAGTGTTGTGTGAGCTGGATCTCCAAGCTACAAACTATGGTAGCCTTATCTACTACTAAGGCAAAGTATGTTGCCATCACTAAGGGGAAGTATGTCGCGATCACTGGGGCGAGTAAGGAGATGATCTAGTTGAAGAATTTTTTGACAGAGTTGGGCAAGAAGCAAGATGATGCAAAATTGCATAGTGACAGTATGAGTGCTATTCATATCTCTAAGAATACAACATTTTATGCTATGAAGAAGCATATTCAATTAAGGTACCATTTCATTCGAATACTGTTGAAAGACAGTCAGCTGGCATTGGAGAAGATTTACATATCGAAAAATCCAATTGACATGCTCACAAAGACTGTAACATTGGAAAAATTGAACTTGTGCTTTGCTTTTGACCTCGGTACATGATAAGAGGGCGGGGTGAGCAATACCACATCCTTTCGCAAGTTTGGAAGCAAAGTTGAAGAAGATCCAAGGTTGAAGATGGAATGATCCCAATAGGTCTTCAGGTGGGAGATCATTAGGATGTGGAGATTATTTTGATCATTCGTGGAGGTGTCAATGAAGTTCTGGTGGATTTTTGGGAGGTCCCGGGGTGTTCCGGAAGAAGTCAGGAGCGGTGCTCCGGCCTGCCCCAACGCGCCTTGCAGTCCCTGAACCTGAGGATCAGGCGCCCAAGCGTGCACTAGCGCCCGGAAATCGAAGTTCAAGCGTCCAAATGCTTGCCAGATAGAGGCAATGGCGCCCAGGCGTCCGTGGAATAGGCTAGACCAAGCCTGGGGTGCCCAGGCACGCCATGAAGCCCGCGGAATCCCTGTCACGGGTTTTGGCGGTGCCCTAAGTAATTTTAGGGTTATTTTGGGTCTTTTGGTGTCTATTTGGAATGTGGGTATTTAAGGAAACATGTAAGGGATGTTTCTTAAATAAACTCTAAATTTATTGGAGGCTATGGCTGCTGCTTGCTTTCTCCTTCCCTAGAGTGAGCAGAATTTTTCAAGAGGTGAAGAAGTTGGTCGGGAGGTTTTGAAAGTGGTAGATTCATTTTGTTCTTGTGACAGTGATGCTCTCTATAACTCTGTAACCTTATTATCCTTCATAGATGATTTTCTTTGGTGATGTGATTTCATGATTTTTTTCATTTTTGAGTTTTCTAGGTAAATCTTTGTCTTTGGATAGTTTTATGATTTGTGTTGTGATTATTTTGTGATGTTGTTTATATCTTTCTTTGTTGGTTTATATTTTGTGGATTTTGCTTCGGTAACACCATTGAAAATCTGCTGTGTTTATTGCACATCCTTTCATAACACGAATTCCTGATAGCTTTGTTTCTGCTTCGTCTTTGGCATTCTCCCACTGCGACATGAAACTTTGTTCCCTTGCTGCTGTGCACTCTTTACTTCCTGTGATCTTCTCTCCTGCAGACTCTTCGTCATCGCTGCTTCTTCTAGCATTGTGAATTTGTTGCTTTATTGGTATGGTGCTTAACATTTTTAATTAAAAAAATTACCTTGTGGCTTGAGTAGTGAAGGCTGGTTTGCTTAGTTGCTTGTTTAGTGAAGCCTAGCTAGGACTACTCATTATGTGCATTTTATATTATCTTGTGGCTCATTCTATGAACTCAAAATAGGCTTATTAGCTCTACTTGTTTAGATGAATTCGTATGTTGTGCTATTGGTGGTGTTCATGTGTTCTAATGTTTGATTAAAATCAATATAGTAATTAAAATTTTGTTGGTTTCTTATCAAACTATATAAAAATTGATTTATATTTAAATTTTAAATAAATCTATAATAATTATTAATTATAATTTATGATATCATCATGGTTTAATAGTTCAATAGTTCATCTCCAGTTTTACCTCTGGTCCATCTTTCTTCCTAGAAGTTTGATTATCGATCTGGTTTTAAAGCTCTGATTTATCTTTTATAGTCCAGAAGCAACTTGACGAGTGTCATAAAACATACTCTGATGCATTTTTAATGTATTAGTGACTCATCATTGTACTGTATTATGAACTTATTAGCCTTTCATCTCTTGCTTTTCTACTTCTTGAATGAATCGAACACGCCCACTATATTCTCCAGAAAGTACCCTTGCCCCAAAATTGGCAAGAAGTTGCCTCCAAATGAACCAAAATAGCTAATTAAAAAGATTGTGTTTCTCTAACTTGGCAGATAGAGCAGCTTATTAACTTTGCGGCAATTTGCTGGTTCTCTGCGGTGCCTCACAAACTATACAGCAATTTGCTGATCAGTTAGCAACCCCCCCCCCCCCCCCCCCCCCCCCCCCCAGTTTCATTAGTATCGGCCCATTATGGTGCTTCAGTCCTACTTTGGCTGATCTGGCGTGGCTAGCTGAAAGATTCCCCATACTGTTACAATAGTGAATGTTAAATGTATATCTATTGCTAATCAGTTCTTTATGCTAAAAAAGATAACGAACCATTTCATTATATTTATGTAATTTTATATTAGTCTGATCTCTCGCACTAGTGTTTTACTTTGTTTTTTAACTATAATTGAAAAGGTTGGAGTTTAAGCACAAATGTGATGCTGAAGGAAATAATTACAATATTTTTGTAGCAGATTCCAATGTCTGTACTGACTAATAATATTGCTTGCATCTGCAGTAGACATATACTAAAAGCATAAGATTATTGTTACACTTACACACTAGTATACACCAAAATATATAGATGATATATCAATTCAATTTGTAAGTAAATTATTTGTTGAATATATTTTTTTGTGAAGCTTATATATAAAAATTAAAAAAAAAAAAATTTTTTTTATTAGTCCTAAATATTTTTTGATATATATTCTTGTGTAAGCATAGCATTTTTCAAAGCATAACTGTCATTGTTGCAGCAATTGTTGCATGTTTGCTCTAATTGCAAGCATTCATTCGAACTTATTTTCAGAATGCTTCAACTGTTGCTATACTTATTATGCGCTGATGCCTTTGTACCTCAGTGATTATGTGTATTAAACAGATATTGATATGCATGCATTTTTTACCTTAAAGTTAGAGTAAAAATGCGCATTATATTAAATTATAAAATTTAAATTATTAAATGATGCTATAGTATGACAAAATTAGATACCTGAACAGGAATTTATCAATAATACATAGCATAATACTTAAAAGACTATTATATCTTTAATGCTAAAACTTTATAAATTTAATGTTGATTTAAAGTGTGAAAATGGATGTTGTTATTAGTACTTACAGGTATTTTACCAGTGTAATACATGAATATACCAACAGAGAATAGTTCTGATTTCAAGGATAGTGCTATCGACCTGCAGTGTACGATACTTGTGCTCAATTTGTCTACTTTTTTATGCAGATGTTGAGGTTCCTCTTGCGTGTGTCATCTTGATTTGCTTGTTTGCCTTGCAACATTTTGGTACTCACCGAGTAGGGTTTCTTTTTGCACCAATTGTTATAACGTGGCTTTTATGCATCAGCATGATTGGTGTATATAACATTTTCTATTGGAACCCAAATATATATCAAGCATTGTCTCCTTACTATATGTACAAGTTCTTGAAGAAGACACAAAAGGGAGGATGGATGTCTTTGGGCGGAATCCTGTTGTGTATGACAGGTAGTATGGATTAATGAGGGTCATGCTTTCTCAATTTATATTTGAGTTTAATATTCTAACTTTGTTTAACATTAGTATAGGTTCTGAGGCAATGTTTGCAGATTTGGGTCATTTCTCTCAGTTATCTATAAAGGTAAGAAAGTTCTTAATCAGTGTTCATGCTCTTATCTTATAGATAAATTTATACCTTTGTTAAAATAATAAATTTATATAATGTCTTCCCTTGTTCCATGCATATGAATAACTTTAATGGCGGGCAGTACAATTAATTTTGTTGCGTGTATCTGATTATGTGACATATACAAGGGACTTCCATAGTGAAATGGAATATTATAAAAATTTGATGCAAATTTGGTGAAGATACGCAGTTATTTTGTGTGCCAATGTAATTTATTTGATCATGAAAGGTTGTTGCTACTAGCAAAATACATGTTATACCATTTTAAGGAATGCTTAGAAACAGTACAAGTGAAGCAAATACTGAGAACGGTATAAAAAGTGACTGGGATTTATAAAATGAAAAAGTAAGATTTATTTGATAAAAAGTTAATGGTTGAGGTTTTGTTTTCCACAAAAATAAAAAATAAACACACTATTAGTTGTTTTACTTTCTGTATTTACAAGTTAATAGGATAGGGCCATAGGCATGAGGATGGATTTTTTAATTAAGCAACATCAAAACCATTGATTCATGTAGGTAGTATGGGGCATATATGCAAATGTGTAAGCAGATTACAAGTGGTTTCAAGATTTCATGTTTACTATGTTAGAGTATAGGAATGAGTATTGCATATGTAGAAACTCCAATTAAACATGGCCTCAGTGCCAATATTCAGAATTTCTAAGGCTTTTCAAAAAATGATCAAAGTGGATTTTTAATTCTAGATGCCATGTTTAGTGTCCTTAGAGCTTAGGAAAGTGTTTAGTGTATGCTGAAATTTGGTTTAGTTCAAACACGCACAACACATATGGGTCTATGGGTAGTGCACCTTTTGAGATTAACTCAAAACAAATTTTGAGGACATATTTGTAATTTTGTTGTTTTTTTACTACTATAAATAACACACACATCTAGATAATATGATTGCTTAATGGGATTAGGGTAGCCGATCATTGTAATTTTTTCCTTTTGTTTTCTCTTTATAATGCAATTATTCCTCCTCTATTGTGGTTCATCTTGTCTGCAACTTTCCCATAACTTGTGTTTTGTGCAATTATTATTTTTTGTGTTGATTGCTTGTTGTATGGCAATAATTTGGTATTTGATGACTTGGTTAATGTTTGTAAGAATTCTCTTAGATCTGATGGCGACACCGATGCTCGATATCGAGAAGCTAGTTCCATACACATTGTTTGTGCTATGACAAGTCAAGTTAGGGTGATTCTCATCCAACCTTATCTGGATGACATGTTTCTCTGGAAGGACATGATAATTGAGATTTTGATGCAAGTGAAAAAGCTTATGAAAGGCTGCAAAAAGGAAAGATTGATGGTCCTTCTTTATTGGTCAAATGAAATCTTGTTGAATTGCTTTTACGAGATAATAGTGGCTTTTTAGTTGAAGTTGGAGTCACGTTACTTGATTAAAAATTTAACATCAAAGATTTATTTGAAACAGAAGTTATAAATTCAATGTAAAAATTTCAAGACATTACAAATTTAGTGTTAATTGAGGTAATTTGAAAAGGTGAAGGCTTGACTCTTTTGTTATTGTGATCTTTGCTGACACCCTACAATATTATTGAGATTAAATGCTTTCGGATCGTGAATTTGTTTTGCGGGAGGATGTTATGCAAGGCATATTATCAAAGGACTTGTTCAATAAAGATGAACATACATCTACCTTGCGGCAAGTTGATAGAATACTTGGTTTTGTGGGGAAGATTATAAAATTGGTAATTCATTGATAGGATAAGACCCAAATCTATGTACCATTTGCACTATTGTGAGAAAAAGGGTCCCTGGAAGGCTGATTACTCGAAACTGAAAATATTGATTAGCCCGAGAAGAATTACAGAACTAAGCTTGAAAAGCATAGTTAGGCTAGTGTTGTTGCCGAGGATAATGGGAGCTTTCTTGTTAGTGATGAAAGATTTGCATTAGTGTTCTAAGTATTTTTTTTGCACATTCCGTATGACACCTAACATAGATTGGTTCACTTTTGAAGTTGCTATCATTGGAATTGTTTCAATGGGGAGTGATGCAATATGCAGCGTTACTAGGATTAGTATGTGACAGTCTGAATTCAAGAGGGTGAGTGATTGTGAGTGCATGATGACTTGAACAACCTTTAGCTTGAATAAGGTGAAACTCATAGCTGGCTTTCAGGAGAGAACTGTGGTAGGAATGAACTGAATTCACACAAAATGGGAGAAAAAGATTCAAGATTATATAAGTAAAAAATTAAGAAGTACTAAGAAGTTGTATTTTAAGATAATTGATGAATTATTGATAAAAACTCAAATTTGAGTATGCTCATTGTGGAGTATACACATGAGTGACATCTTATAAAGTTATTATTTGGGGAAAAGCTATGAGGCCCCTATTATGTATAAGATGAGTAGGCTAAAGCGAACAATATTCTGCTTAGTATAGCATGTATTACAAGTTTGACTAAGAGCAACTTGTTCAATGTGTTTGTTAGAATCTTATATATATCAGGTATGTTTCAAAGTTGAAGTTTAATTTCTCTTAGCAATTTAAATGATAAAGGTTTTAGATTTGTTGGTGAATGTGGAGTGCTTAAGTATTCTAGAGGATGTTTGATTTGGAGCTCATATAATTTGATGTTATGGCAGATTTCTTACGTAGAGAACTGAAAAAATAGACTTACATGGGTTTTGTTGTTGTTGACAATAAAGATGATTATTCCTGCAAGTTGAAGGAATATTTTCACAAATTAAAGCTATTGCCTTGTCATTTGTTTAAGATATTTGATGTTTTCACGTGCTAGAATGAGGTTGTTAGAAGTTAGAATGATAGTTTCCTTTATTTCAAAAAGTTAGATGACGGCTCTTTTGTATATATACATTGTTGTATATGGATACTATATTGATAAATGGATTAGAGCCTCAACGACTTAATTGACTCATGCTCACAGTTGAGTATTAATTATAAGTAGTTGGGAGACAATTTCATCAAAAGATTTGAATCTGTTGAGTATTTTCACCTTTCTAAAGCCTGAGATGTCACTTGGGGAATAATATAGAACTAAAGGCAAAGAAGCGCCGACCGAACCAAGCATGATTGCTCAGAGTAGTACATTATTTGAACTGAAGTGAAAGAGAGCAGGTAGTTGTGTGCCATTCTTGAATGGAAATCTGTAGGGATACTCTTTAAAGTTCATGGCTCCACACTTGAGAAATTTGGACTAGAAATGGTCATAACAAAGCTCCCATTATCCTCGTCAACAAAGCATATGAACACCTCTAGGAAAATATTTTCTTTTGTTTTATTATTTTGTTTTTTATTATAGGGATGTAAATTCTACAAAATCAAATTGTAATTTTATCTCTCATTTATCAAGTAACGAAGTTTTTTTTTCGCCGAAGACATAATTATTCTTGTTTTGAAGAATAGATCAGGGTTTTTTATTTTGGGTATCGGAGCAAAGTTGGTTCATCGGCGAAGGAAGTCAGACTTAGATATTAGCAACGATATGCATATCCAGGAGGCTGCAGAGTTTGAGGTGAAGAACTAATTTTTACGAAGAAGGTTTGAGATAAAGGATTTAAAAGGAGCTCAAAGAAGCGATGCTGACTGAGTTAGAACTAGAGTCCCTTGTTGTGACAATAGCAGCTTGGCAAACAAGTTGCAAAGTTGATGCAAGTGATGCAATCATGGATGCAACTTCATCAAAACCCAACACCCCCTAATCCATGAGCAACAAAGTCTATCAGAACTCCCTCAGAAGTTAGAAGCTGCATACTTGGATCATACGATGAAGATATTGAAGAGCTTAGGAAACAACATGTATTCATGAAACTTGATTACAAGTCTTTCTGCAATCTTACGATGGCATCCTAGACACAGAAAAGATAGACTCATAGATGTGTCTGTGGATATTTAACTACACCATACTGTATCCGACTATCTATGCCTTTTCATAGTGGAACGACTGCATCAAGCTTGAAAGAGACACCATAACCTAGAGCTAGTGTAAGAGAACAGTTCAAGAATTTTATAGCCAAGTGGAAGAGATGGCTCAATCTACGCCAATGAAAGAGTGTACCGTTGTGTTCTGAAACAGGTTATACAATTGGGAGCAGGGTTAGACGAGGTGCCAATCTTGATGAAATACACATTGGTATTCACCCATGCATGTTTGTCGAGCTAGCCCTCTCCCATTATAAAGATCATACTCAAACTAGCACATTTGCTATGACCATTGAGCTAAAGAATTAGAAGAAACCATTCAAGAAGGGTTATGACAAGAAATGTACAAGCAAGGAGCCTTGAAAGTCAAGACAACACTAAGAGATTTGGGACTATATTGTCCGAATTACTCAGAATGTGTTAATTATTTTGATTAATGCTTTCTCAGTGTTGATTGTTCGCTATACTCTAACTGAAAGAGCGATGATTGAAGTTCCAATTAAAAATAGGCTCAACTCCTATTTTGAACTTTCCATGACATTTTGATAGTGCTCATAAAAGTTTTTAATTTAATATAAGTTTAAAATTGGTAAAATAATATTTTGAGATTGTGTATTATAAGAGATTAGGTTATTATTTTTAGTAATCAACCTTAAAGCCAATTAAAAGGTGTTTAGTACATCTGAATGCGAATACTATTAAGGTGTGATGTTTTGATTTGACACATTATAGGTTGTTTAAGAAATTGCCAAAACTAAAGGGCTCAGATTTTCTTTCACAAGACGGTGGGACCAGCATAAATGCTGGAGATACTAACATATTGTAAATTTTTGGGTCTGTGTTTGTCTCTGTAATGGCTAGGTGAGCATGCGTTTAGCCCACATTAGAAATGAACTTTCTTTGAGCTTTAAAACTATTTTTTTTTTTTTTTTTTTTATGAATCCCATGGGAAGCAGTTAGAAACCTCCAATACTTTATAGCGGAGACTAAATTCCTCTTTTTCTACGATGAAAACTTAGCAAATCTATGGAGCTTTTCAAGGTGTTGTAGATTTTTTTCTTGATCAATTTCTAAGAACTTGTTGATACATTTAGAAGAAAGAGCAAGGTTTGTGCATTGTTTGGCAAACTCCATAATGGTGCGCTTTCTCTCTTTAGGTCTGGAAAGTTTTCCAAATAAACGCTCTTATTATTTTAAATTGGAAAATTTAGTTTAAAGACTATATATAACACAATTGGGACTAAATTGACCGACTAGATATAGTTGTTGAACTTAGTTTTATTGAGAATGTCACTTAGCTTTATTGACAGTGCCATATCTATTGTGTCAAAAGTTGGGTTGTGGAGTATAATTTGTTGGAGTGAATGTCATTTCTATTTATGCTGAATTAAACCTCCTAAAAATATATTGTGTTAATTGCTTAAACATTATTTTGCTCATCCTTTATCGTTCTATTACCTGCAAATGCATGTTTCCCTCATTTTCATATGATGTTAGTGTTGCAAATCGCAAATCGCATTTCTGATACAAAAAAAAAGTAATTTGGCATTTAAGCTTATTTTCCTAATTGTCCTGTGACCATAGTGTTAGTTTTGTTAATAACGAAATGATTCTTTCATATGATTTATGTGTGCATTGGAGTTGTCTGTAGTGCACTTGGAGGTATCAATAATAGAGGGAGACTCCAGCCTCTTGTGCAATTCTTTCATTGAACAACTGTTACTCTGTGCAGATTGCTTTTACTTTTGTGGTTTATCCATCATTGATCCTAGCTTATATGGGACAAGCTGCATATCTTTCTCAGCACCATTTTATCGAAAATTATTATCGAATTGGATTCTATGTTTCTGTTCCTGGTAATTATTTCTTGTCATATGAATATTCTCGATGACATTACAGGAATTATCCTGACTGCTTGTACATTTCTCCTCATAACAGTAAAATTAAGATGGCCTGTTCTGGCTATAGCTATACTTGCTTCTGTGGTAGGCAGTCAAGCAGTTATCACCGGGACCTTTTCAATAATTAAACAATGTTCAGCATTGGGATGCTTTCCTAGAGTCAAGATAATACACACTTCACCCAAATTCTACGGCCAAGTATATATACCGGATATCAACTGGATTTTGATGGTATTATGTTTGGCTGTTACTGTAGGTTTCCGAGATACAAAGCACATGGGAAATGCATCAGGTATGGAAATGTGTGCATTGTTACATCTTTGAAATTTATATATATATATACTATGTTGATGTGATAATTCAATGAAAACATCATTTTTAGGTACTAACATGTTCTGTATGCTTTAATCTTTTGGTGATCTCTAAATTTTTTAACCGTTTCCAAATATCACTTGCATCATATGTCGGAGCATTTTAATGAATCCTTCTTAATTTTAGAAAGCTTTGTTACATATTTTATGATCTTTTATGTTTCTGGGGTTGTATTTTAACTTCTATATAAATTGGGGAAAAAAATGATTAGTATTTTCTCTGTAGGCATTGCTCAGTTTTTTTATCTTTTTATATTGTTTTGCATCACTTTTGAGCTTAGCACTTCTTGCATTTGCATTTGCATTCACATATTGTCACTGTAACTTTTTTTCTTCATCATACCACAAAAATATGTCTTCTTTCAAAGATGAAAACTTACATCCTTCTTTAATAATTTAATGTCGCCAAACCTCAAAAAAGAGGAAACCGACTCTTTTTTGTTGTCACTTGTTCTTTAAGGACCCTCATTACTAATTAGGAGATGGTTTCATTTTTAGAAGGCTAGCACTTATCTTTTCCTTCTACATCCTTCAACTCCATTGTTAACTTGAGCGGTACATAAAAGCACGCTACAAGATAAAAATTACATCTTGCAAAACTTTTTGACTTGCAGTGTGCTTTAGTTGTTTTTTTCTTTTTTGCTTAGAGCAAGCAATGGTTGGTGGAGGTTGTTTAAGTAAAAATGCTACCATCCTTTATGGGTAGTACTCTCTCTCTCATAACTTTCATGGGTATATACATCTATTTTTTCTTCCCAAAATGTGTTGTGGAATTTGAAAGCCTATTCTGTTCTTACAAGTGGAGGGACCCCAACTGCCAAGGCAAGTTTTTCATCGCAGCTTGATCTTATATGGTAATATGAACATTCGGGAAGCTTCTTCTGGTTTAATGTGCTGCATTGACGCTCTGGGATGAGAAATCACAATGAAAATGCTTAGTTATGCTTAAGCTTACAAAACTCTATTGTCACAAGAATTTGTGAAAACAATATGATAGAAACATACTTTTTATTTTACTGTG
The DNA here is from genome assembly GCA_016760335.1 of Gastrodia elata. Classification (NCBI taxonomy): domain Eukaryota; kingdom Viridiplantae; phylum Streptophyta; class Magnoliopsida; order Asparagales; family Orchidaceae; genus Gastrodia; species Gastrodia elata. Next base: position 40,172,565 of record CM028680.1, on the reverse strand, counting down.
AACATTAATGGAACAAAAAAGTTTTGCTCAGCTAAAATATGAAAATCTTTTTCTTTATATTTTGTTTGAATCGGAGCTAGTGAGCTTGATATTTGAAGACTTCTTAACATGTTATTTAAACACTCGATCCTTTGTTTCTAGCTTTTTTAAAAATACTCCTGTTCTCTCCTGCTTAAAACCTTTTCTAGTTTATTAATGTTCAATTTAGGAATTAAATAAGTTACATGTCAATTGATTGCAATAATATATATTTCAGATATTGCACTTGTTTTGATGCCCAAATTTCATTTTTTTTTTGGAAATGAAACAGGGCTGGCAATTATAACTGTTATGCTGGTCACCACTTGCCTTATGTCCCTTGTAATTGTTCTCTGCTGGCGTTGGAGCATTGCCTTTGCTCTATGCTTTATATTCTTCTTTGGCTCGATCGAGGCTCTTTACTTCTCCGCTTCACTCATTAAATTTCTAGAGGGAGCTTGGGTTCCCATCATCCTCTCCTTTGTCTTTATGATCATCATGTATGTGTGGCACTATGGCACTCTCAAGAAGTATGTGTTTGACGTCCAGAACAAGGTGTCGATTAATTGGCTCCTAAGCCTCGGTCCCACGCTTGGCATTGTACGTGTTCGAGGCATCGGCCTTATTCACACTGAGCTTGTTTCGGGAATCCCGGCTATATTCTCCCACTTTGTCACCAACCTCCCTGCATTCCACCAAGTAGGTTCTTTTTGTTATGATGATGATTTTTTCTTTATTAACTTCTTAAGCAGATGAATCAAGTGATGGGAATAGAAAATAATGATACTATATATAGCATTGGTTTGTTGATTGTGGTTTTATATTGTAGCATGCTTGTGTACATCTTCAAATACAATTTTACAAATTATAGTGATTTTGTTAATGATGTTTTTAACATACGCAACATTGCTCATCAGAGATAGAAATTTCTTAAAAATTGAAGCTTCGTATCATGAGCCTTCTTAGCCTGAATCACTTCAAATTCATCTCCCTTAATATGCTAGGTTGTTGTCTTCCTCTGCGTAAAGTCAGTGCCAGTACCCCATGTTCAATCAGATGAGAGGTTCTTGGTTGGGCGGATCGGTCCAAAGGAGTTCCGCTTCTACCGTTGCATTGCCCGTTATGGCTATCATGACATCCACAAAGATGACATTGAGTTTGAGAAAGACCTCATGTGCAGCATTGCAACCTTCATCCAATCTGCTTGCTCTCTGAATGAGATCAACGATCTCTTGTCGGAGGAATCTTGCAAAGAGGATGAGAGGATGGCGGTGATCGGTGCAGGACACTGGCTTCAGGAGGCGTTGGAGAGCGGCGACTGCCATTGCGAGCATGAGGACAAGCATGAGCACGAGCACAAGAACGAGAACGATAACTCAGACGACTTTCCTGGTCCTTCAAAGAAGCCTCGGGAAATACAGTCACCAATTGTTGTGAAGAAAAAGGTGAAGTTTATGCTGCCTGTGAGCTCAGGACTGGAGTCGACAGTGCAAGAGGAGCTGCAAGACCTGATGGAGGCAAGGGAATCAGGCATGGCCTTCATAATGGGAAACTCTAATATGAAGGCAAAGAGAGGTTCAAGTTTCATGAAGAAACTTGCTCTTAATATCTATGACTTCTTGAGAAGGAATTCTAGGGGGCCCTCCTATGCTGTAAGTATACCACATGCTTCCACACTTGAGGTTGGAATGAACTATCTTGTTTGAGCAAACATAGCTTTTTTCTTTGTTCTTCTTTTTATTTTTTTATTTTTTTATTTTGTTTTTATATGTATAAATAGGTGGAATTTTTGTGCCCATGATGAAACTTTTGCTGCAGCATTTGACATGAATATAATTAGTTTTAACTGTGTGAGATTAGAATTAATGGAAGTGCTTTTTTCCCTTCAAAATAGTGTTTTAAGAAGAATAATGGAGCACATTAATGATTGAAAAAGTAGGTTTGGGATGTCGATCGCAGACATACTAATGCAATGCCTACCTTCACATTGTATAGTGCTTGCGCTATTTAGAAAATATAAAATATTGTGGGATTGAACTTCAAAGAAAATGCATCTACATAGAATTTTAAAGTCTCATAAGCGAGAGCACGGCTGTGCAAGTTTGTTGAAGTGTCCCTGAGATGATCCCCATCTATGCTGGAGTAGAAATATTGTGTTGACGATCAAGGCTGTTGCTAAGGCATTTCTCCAGTAGCCAAGTGTGTAGATGTGCTTATTTAGTTAAAATTATAAAAACCGTCGAATGTTTGCCGTTCTGTCTGTTCTGCTGCCAAATTTCTTAAGAGGAAAGTTTCTCTGCTCATTGATTTGAAAAGGAGAGCTTTTATAAGGAGTGATGATTTTGGTGATTAGAGAGTGGACATATGATTATGAGTATTTAACATACTACAAATTGAGTCCCTCTTGAGGTTATGCCGCAAGATTCACATCATTTTGGTGTTATCTGGTTTGAATTTTTTTGAAAACTGATAAAATTATTTATGCAATTTGTAGAGACAAAACACCAAACATTATATGCAAAAAAGTGAAAGATACGCCAAGTCTCTCATACTCTTAAGCAAAAAGGTTAATCGCGTCTCTCGACCCGAGCCCGGCCCATCAGCCCATCCGCAGGTGGTTCATCTATCCGCATTCAGGGACCGTTTCAAAGGTCTTAGGGATTTATTTGATATAATAAAAATTTTAGGGATCAATTTAAGATAAATTTAAAATTGTAGGGATTAAAAAAAATTTCAAATATAAAAAAATAAAATACTTTAAATTATAATTTAAGGCAACTTTTTCTAAACAAAACTTTTTGCTGATAGAGAGTTGACCTGTCCATTTCTCAAGTGGTGAATCTTTTGCGTTTTAAAAACTAAAAATTTTAACTAAAAATAAATAAGAATAATCTATTGCATTCAAATTGTCAATGTGACCCACACTGCGCGCGTGCGCGCGCATGATGGGCCGGGCTCGGGTCGACCCGAGTCGGCTCAAAACCCTCTGCGGCTCTGTGCCTTAACCCGCATAGGTGCGGCTAGAGCACAGCATTGCCGGCGACCCCGGCGATGAACCGCACGGATTCTGGAAAGCCTCGCTGAGGGCTTGCCGTGCCCGTGCGAGACAGCGCACGAGGCGACCGGGAGGCGCCACCATTCTTAACCCTAGTGGACTCGACTTGGGACGAAGCCCCTAACAGTAACAACTGTTTGCCATTTCGCAAATTCGAGCAATTAGGTTCGTAATTCGACAATCAGAGACGATCACAAGACAATCTACCCTACGGAATAACTTTACAGTATAGCAATGCGGCAATCGAGAAGTTTTATGGTTTATTTAGACATGATAAATTTTAGGGTTTTTAGATTTTCCAAAAATCAGGTTTTGATCCGTTTGACTCCTGATTTGGACTAGGTCTTCGTGGATAACTCCTAATGAGTTGATTAATATTTAGAATCAAGATTAAGGCTAAAATTAGTCCTAATTAACTAAGGTAATAACTTGGGTTGTTACAGGCTCCCCCACTTAAGAACGATGTCGTCATCGACATCACTCGAGTGGAAAGAAGAAAGCAAGAGTGAAATATGACTTGAATTTGAAAGTTTATAATACTTAAGAATAGAATTACCTGGATTCTCGAAGAGTAGGATATTTAACTCGCATATCTGACTTTTTCCCAAGTGGCCTGATTGCGAGAACGATTCTTCCATTGGACTTTGATCATCTCGATAGCACGGTTCCTAAGTTGCTTGCGATCACGAGCCAGAATTCTAATTGGCTCCTCGGCGTATGATAGATCAGGTTGGATTTGAATTTCTGGGGACTGCACAAGGTGAGATGGGTCTCTGAGTCATCTCCTTAATGATGACACATGAAATACATTGTGGACTGCTGCAAAGTCATCTGGAAGGTTTAGTCTATAGGCGGAAGATCCTATTTTGGCTACTACCTCGAATGGACCAACATAACGGGGATTGAGTTTCCCAGCTATGCCGAATCTGAAGACTCTTTTCATGGGACTGACTTTTAAGTAAGCGAAGTCTCCAATCTTAAATTCCAGAGGCTGGTGGTGAAGGTCGTGGTATTTACTTTGGCGGTCTTGAGCTGCACGAATTCACTGTTGAATCAACTGCACTTTCTTGTTTGTCTCTTCTACTAACTCAGATCCGTACACCTGAACACTACCTGTTTCTGACCATGCCAACGAGGTGCTACACTTTTTGCCATACAAGGCTTCATATGGAGCCATCTTTATGCTGGATTGAAAACTATTGTTGTATGCGAACTCTACTAGTGGGAGGTGGTCTTCCCAAGATCCAACAAAATCAAGGATACACAGTCTAAGTAGGTCTTCAAGAACCTGATTTACTCATTCTATCTAACCATCTATTTGAGAATGAAAGGATGTACTTATTGCTAGAGTTGTGCCTAGATCTTGATGCACGGCCTGTCAAAACTTGGAGGTAAATCGACTGTCTCTATTGGATACGATTGTCTTGGGGATCCCACAAAGCCTGATTATCTCTTTAATGTAGAGTATTGCAAGTTTCTCAGTTGAATCTGTTTGACGGATAGGAATGAAATGGGCATACTTGGTCAATCAGTCAACTATGACCCAAATAATGTCAGCCCCAGATTTCACACGAGGCAATCCCATCACAAAATCCATCAATATATCTAGCTATTTCCATTCAGGAATTTCAAGTGGGTGAAGCAAACCACCAGATTTCTAATGCTTTACCTTGACTAAATTGCAAGCGTGGTATTTTGCGATGAACTCAGCCACACTTCTCTTCATCCCTGACCACCAGAAAGATTGCTTCAGGTCTTGGTACATTTTTGAACTTCCCGGATGAACCTGATATCTAGAGTTATGACCTCAACTAGCACTTCCTGATGCATAGACTTAGGGATCCATAAGTGATCTCCTTGATAGATGGCACCTTATGGAATCGAATGTCAATACGACGGCCACTCTCGATGGCTTGCTTAAAATTTAAGTACTCATCATCTTTAGTTTGAGTAATAGATACATCTCTGTGGAATGTGGGCTCCACATTAATCATAGAGAGCAGTGTACTCACTTGGCCACTACGCACTGATTGGATATCCAATCTACAGAATTCTTCTTCCAGAGGACTTGTAGAGATAAGAGCATTAAGAGTAGTATGACAGCTCAGAGCATCAGCTACAACATTTGCATTTCCAGGGTGGTACTGGATATCAAGGTCGTAGTCACTTATCAATTCTAACCACTTTCTCTGTCGACAGTTTAACTCTCTTTGATTGAATATGTACTTCAGACTCTGGTGATCTGTGAAAATCGAGCACTGGATTCCATATAGATAGTGATGCCAAATCTTTAAGGCGAACACTACAACAACTAGCTCGAGGTCATGCACTGTATAGTTCCTTTCGTGTATCATTAGCTGACGGGAAGCATATGCGATGACCTTCCCTTCTTGCATTAACATAGCTCCTAAGCCTATACCAGAGGCGTCAGTATAGACCTAGTAGTTCACACCTTCCTCAGGGAGAACTAGAACTGGAGCAATGGATAGTGCATTCTTCGATGCTTGGAATGCCTCTTCACATGCTGGAGACCATTTGAATGGTACTACTTTCTAGGTTAGTTTAGTCAGCGGAGAGGCTATCTGGGAGAAGCCCTTTACAAATTTCCTATAGTAACCGACTAAGCCCAAGAAACTTCTGATGTCGGTCACCGATTTGGGCTGAACCCATTCCTGGATAGCGCTAACCTTGTTTTGATCGACTCTAATACTTTGGGCATCTACCACATGCCCCAGAAAAGCTACTGAATCGAGCAAAAACTCACATTTGAAATATTTAACATAAAGTTTACGGTCACGCAATTCTTTTAGCACTATTCTTAAGTGCTCTTCGTGCTCCTTCCAACTCTTGGAGTAGATTAAGATGTTGTCAATGAAAATGATAACGAATTTATCAAGGTATGGGTTATGGATGCGCTGCATTAGGTCCATGAATATCGAATGTGCATTTGTCAACCCAAATGACATTACTAAGAATTCATAGTGTCCATAATGAGTCTTGAAGGTTGTCTTCTCAACATCTGAGTCCTTGACTTGCAGATGATGGTAGCCAGATCGCAGATCAATTTTATAAAATATCTTGGCTCCTGCCAACTGATCGAATAAGCCAACTATGCGCGGCAATGGATACTTGTTTTTGATCGTGACCTTATTCAGTTCACGGTAGTCAATACACATACGCATAAACCCATCTTTCTTCTTTACAAATAGAACTGGTGCTCTCCAAGGAAATGAGCTTGGTCTAATGAGACCTTTCTCTAGCAGTTCTTGTAACTGTTTATTCAACTCCTACAATTCATTGGGCGCCATACGATAAGGAGCTGTAGAGATGGGCTGCGCTCCTAGAACAATGTCAATTGCAAACTCTACTTCCAGTGTAGGAGGAAGACCGGGTAGATCTTCTGGAAAGATGTTGGCGAACTTGCATACGACGGGGTTCTGGGATAAGGAAACACCTTCTTTCTTTTCACCTAGTATTGTTACCAGGAAGGCATCACAACCTTTCTGAGCTAACCTTGTTACTTTTATGGCATTGATTAGCGAGGCTCGAGTACTAAGGTTGCCAATGAAGGATCTGGCCTTACTACCACTACCTAGGGTAATCTTCTTCTTTGTACAATTGATAGTGGCATTATGTTGGCTTAGCCAATTCATTCCTAATATTACATCGAAGTTGGCTATGGGGAGAATTAATAGCTTTGCTTCAAATTATTCATTTTCAATAGGGATTAGTAGTTTGCAGAATTGGCAAGCTAGCATTTGGGCTCCAGAAGGTAACCCAATATTAAGAGGATTGGCTAGGCGATATAAGGGTAGGTAAAGTGATCTTGCCCAACCTTCAGACACAGGAATGACTAGCCCCAGTGTCAAATATGATATTACAGGGTTTGTCGTTTATACAAATTGAACCTGATTATAGATGTAGTAATTACTAACTGTGTTAAGCAAGTATTAGCTATAAAGATAAATAGGTTCAAGAGCGTGTACCTAATACCACATGATTGTCTTCAGCAGCCTCAACAGGTGTGAGGGTGTATACATGTGCAGGACCGGCATGCCTGTTGTTATAGGTCTGCCGTGGAGGTAGCCGAGGTGCATTTGGGCGAGGGACATTAGCTGTCTCACGCCTCACAACCGAAGTAGAAGGTGGTGCTGGACAAGCCGCCGTAGGATTCTAAAACAAGTCAAAGACTTGGCGACGCTTGGAGCGATCGATCTGAACACCATCGATCATTTCCGTAGCCATACAGTGATAGAATCCATGGCCTGACCGTCCGCAGGTGAAGCAGACATGATTCCCGTGGTGACACCGACCATACGGGTGTTGTTTTGTACAACCATTGAATAGATCGGTAGAGGGAGCCTCGGCCTCGAGCTGATATACTCTGGCTTGTTTGGGAGAATTCTGCTGGAATGAAGTAGACTCAATACTTCTCTTAGGTCCTTCCCTAGCTTGGTATTGTTCTACTACTTTGGCAGTCTCCAGCAATTCAGCAAAGTCTATTATGCGGAACGGGATTACCTGGCTCCTGATAGAGGGCCGCAGACCGCTCTGAAATTGGTGACATCGGTCTGGCTCAATGGGAACCAGACTAGTAGAGAACCTTACGAGGCGATGGAATTCAGCCTCGTATGCAGATACAGTTCGATCTCCTTATTGCAGTTTCAGGAACATATCCCCCAAGTTATGTTTGGCAGACCGGGGGATGAATCGAGCCTGGAACGCCTCAATAAATTCATCCCAGGTAATGTCCTATAGTGGTACCTCAATAAACTGCATGCTGCGGGTGGTGTCCCACCAATATTTGGCCTCATCTTGCAGAAGATGAGTAGTAAGATGGACTACCTCCGAGTCAGGGCACTTGACACTTATCAGGTTCTTTTCCACCATTTTGATCTAGGTGGCAGTATTTACTGCAGAGAGACTCTCGTTGAAGGTAGGGGGTCTCAGGCGGAGGAAGCTGTGTAATGGCCCATATGTGGATTGTAAGTGATGATGGTGAGAGCATTCTAATGTCGAGGCAACTTCGGTTGTGGTACGATTCTGGCTTATCTGAGCTACCAACAACCGCTCCAATCTCTCAGCCTGCTTGGCCAGAGTATCGACGACCTTTTTAGCCCGTCATTGGCTGGATTTCGCTTGTTTGTGGTGGGATTCCACCATTAGTTTGACTGCCTCCAATAAGGCACTTTCCTCACTAGAGGAAATGCTGGAGGGAGCAGGAGAGGGGCTTTGTCCAGAATTCATTGTCTTCTACTAGAGTCTGAATTAAAAATAACACACTTTCAGAAATTCAGAATATATGAAATCATAACATTTCACCTCTTTTATTAATCAGAAATAAAAATGAAAATACATCATCGGAAATAGTAGATAGAACATCAGTTAATAAAAGACAATAACTGGGAAAACATAGAGTCTATCCTATGTATTTTTTAGTGAAAGTCTGGGAAAAGTCAGTGTAGGTCATTTCTCGATGATGACAAGCAGATCCACGCTTGAATACCCACACTTTGCGAGCCCACCACTCCTCCGCGTAGTCTTGGAGGAGGATGTCGATGATGTCGAGTCGAATGCAATATGGGCATTCTAGATCGTCGAACACTTTGGTCACTCTTCGTTACCACTCCTTACCTAGGATTGGAAAGTCCAGTCCCTGGTATACAACATCTTCTAGCATTCTTTCCAAACCACTGGCACTTGCCGGGGAGACCCCTTGGATTTCTCTCCTATAACTTCTTGCCAAGTACACGTCGAACTTCCACCTATCTTCAAAGTGGGTGAAAAAGTCTTATACCGATATGCTCGTATAGTAGTATTCCTAGATATCAAGATCAAGTGACATAAGGATAATAGTTCAATTCTAGCTCAAATATTCAAGTTAAGATACAAAATGCGGAAAGTAAAATAGGTAGCATATGAATGAAAGATAAAAGATCTATCTGATATATCTAGCGGTAAAGGCACAGCGGAAGTCCGCATAGGTGACCTCCCTTTTGCATTTCTTCATGCCGATGGGTGAGTGCTTGCAGGGTGACGCTCCACCAATCCTTGGCTTTGTCATGTAGGAGATGGGATAAAATGGTGATTATAATGTTGTCTGGGCAGTTAATAGTTTCAAACACAAAATCTGCCCGTTTCAGCCACTCCTTGGCCACAACGGAGAGATCATATCCCCTGAAAACACTTAGCTGGAGTAGTTGATCTAGCGTTCGGGTGTCGAGGTCTGAAACTCCTTCTACGTACCTCTCGTATTGCTGATGAAGTTGGACAATGTACTCCCATATATCTTCGAATCATTGGTAATGCCACCTAAGCGTCATCCTTGCATGTCTAGCAATTTTCTTAAGCTACATTAGTTTGCTGATATTTTACTCGTGCATGCATTTCCATTTCCATACTCTTATTATTTTGAGCTCATGATTATGGTGCTTGGATGTAACTCATGTATTTAGTTAATGACTAATTGGCAGAAGAATCATCCATAAGGTAGAGTGGAATAAAATTTCCAACCTGACACCTTATGGGATTCTCTGATATCAACTGTGGTGCCTCGACCCTTAAGTCCACAATCATTAGACTAAGGAGTGGAGTGTCACTCTGGCAAACCCATCACTTATTATTGGATTAGGTAGGATCCACAATCCAATAATAGGGTAAGCATGTGCATATGATAATTAAGAGAATCAGTCACTAAATTTATATATACATACAGAGTGCAGAAGTAATAAGAAGTAAATATTACATCCATTCACCATACATCGAGTAAGAAATAGTAATATAACTTAGCAAATAATAATGTGCAGAAAGTAAATACAGTCACGAGTACCTATATTATTATAACGTTTTAAGTAAAGTTTATGAAATGGAATAAATAACTCTCATCCTCATTATAAAATAAAAAGGGAACTAAATATCTTCTGGTCCAAGCTGCTGCGCCTCCTCTAAGTAAGCTCTTCCTTAGGAACAGAATCCTCAAACTACTCAATATCTGACATTGTCGGTTTCACAATGCCAGGGCCCCAACCAATAAAAGAAAAATCTTATTTAATAAAATGTCTAAGTACATTTTAGGCAACTAATTTATTAAGCATTTGTTAATATCACCATTTTACTCTATACCAAATAAAACATCTATTTAGCATGGGAGCAAGTAAGCATACAAAGAAATGAGGATAAGTTATAAATGTAATATTTATAACTAAGCAAGAATTGAGGCAAAATCACATCTCAAGTAAACTAAATAAGGTAGGGCACACGTATGTAATACAGTAAGTAAAAGTACTGAATAAAAAGTCTAAACTTAAACATGCTGATGATCATATGACATAAGCTGATTTAAAATGTTAATCTGAAAATGGTATGTATAATATAAGTAGAAAAGTTTAGCATCCTATACATATATCTATACAAGTGAGCATGTAAAATAATATAACTACATTTGACTGAAATAGCATGCATCAACAACATAATAAATACTAAGCTGAAAAAATGCAAGGAAAGATTATATAACTACCATATAAAAAAGAATTGGCCAATCCGGCCCAATATATTTCCATAGCCTTTATGGGCTAGGGCAGACATAATATAACAATATTGTACTGTATGACTAAAGAGGCAGATAATACTATACAAATATCTTTCAGTTATTTTACTTTTACTTCTGTGGACAATTTCAGAAATAATTGAGAAGTCAAGCACTTCTGCAAGACTGAACGGAAACACACTCTACTCAATGAGTGAATGATCTCTCCTTACCTCTGTCCATTGACGTAATGAGCATCATAATCCACCATGAACTGGACCCATATGCAAATATTTTCCTAATATTCTAAGTCTTCACTTTCATGCAACAATATTTTCTTATATGATATGTTCAAGGAAAAATAATCACAAAATTCAAGGATTGCATAACACAAAATCAAATAGTAAGCAAAGGACTTTATTAAACATGGTGATATCATTTGTTATCTAATTTAAACATTCTAACTATCCCAAGTTACACAAGTTCAAGATCTCTAATTCTTACTATCAAGTGTAACTTAGAAGTACGCCCTTATTGGTTACAAAATATTAGGACTAGCTAGGTCCTAATATGTTTAATCAATGTCGACTATAAGAAATAATTATGACCTAGTTTATGAATTCAGATGTTCAAAACTATTAGCTGGCCAAAATATACAACTAGAGATTATGGATTTATCACCATGAGATTTGGGCTAAATTACATAATCCCAAAGGTAAGACCTAACATCTAAGTTTCCGTCTAAAAGTGATCTATTGATTAAGATAAATCCTATTAAGCAAATCAAACTTAATAGGATGAATATCTTATCCTAAGTTTACGGTTTAATGACAAAAATAATCAAAATAAGTTGTAAGAGTCTGAAAACTAGTAAAACCAATGATTCATTTATTGAATAACTCACTTATCAAATGTATGAAATCTAACATATGAGTTAGTCCTAGTCTTAAGAATAGTCCTAATGTGAGGTAAAAAAATTCTAAAGAAAGGACTTGGGGCAAATTTTAGAAATTTTACAAATTTGGCCTAATTGTTAATTTTATCAATTAGAATGATTCTATTATAGTTCTAATATTAGTTTTAGTGACTTAGAAAATAATTTAGGGTTTAGAGATGCTTAACCTAAAATTTGGGCAAAATTTTGCCCTTAATTAAGGGTCCAAATGCTACCTTTTGAATTTGGGTTTTAAATTGGAATTTCTTACCATCAAAGGATTTTTTACTGTTTAACATGAAGATAGACAGCAAGTTCATTCATTTTGGACAAGAAACAGATCCTATAAGTCCAAACTAAGGTTTTTTGACCTAAGGGGCATTTTAGTAATTTACACCTAATGGAACCTAAGATTTCATGTAGTTTACTATTTGTTACTGTTCAAAGATTCCATAGAGTGCAAGAACACTGCATTCTGAGGTCAAATGACTAAGTTGTAGCTATTTCAATTTCTAAGGACAATTCAATAATTTTATCGATCAACGGGGGACAAAAACTGAACTTTTCAATTTGAAGTCTAATTTCAGCAAACTCAGTTTCTATAGCTTCCCTATAATATACTGAGTGTGTTGACAGGGAGGGAGTAAACCCAATTTGAACTTCAAATGATCAAGTTATGACTTAAATAAGGTTAGGGGTATTTTGGTCATTTTCTAACTTTTTAGGGCTCAAATCCTTAATATTATTTCAATTTATTGATGATATTAAAATTCTAAACTACTTAGCACTTTGAATTTCTGAATTTGGAGTTGAATTGACCAAGTTATGGCCAATTGAAGTCTAGGGGCATTTTGGTCATTTTTAGGGTAGGATTCTAAATGTTACTTTTCAAAATAAACTCCAAATGGGAAACTAATACTTTCATAGTATTGGGGCTATTCTCCTGAGTATTTTAAGACCCATATTGATTATGCTTGGACAACTAGTTAAAAGTTGTGAGGGTTTGATTAGGTCATAAAATGTCATTACGTTATACGTACCCCGAAACTAATTTTTGAATTATGTCATTTGACTCATTTTATTTTTCTGAGTAAAATGAGATATATATTGACTATATTTGGATCATTAAATAAAAAGTTATTAAGCTTTTAAAGATTTTGAATTAAATAATTTAAATAAATAAAGTTACTATTCATTTATTCAAATTGTATTATTTTACTATTCATTCCTAAAGTTAAAAATGAATTTTTTATATTATTAATTAATTAATCAATTATCTCTAATCTATAACTTAATTAGTATTAATTATTAATTATTTTAATTATATATTTTTTATTTTTTTAAATATTAAAATTATTATCTAATTAGGATTAATATTAATTAATCCTGATTAATTATTATTAATATTATTTAATAATAATTTATCCTAATATTTGAATTGTAATTAATCAATTTAGTTATATTTATTAATTACTACTTAGCTTAATTAAAAAGAAAGGTTCTCAATTTAATTAATCTAATTAATTAATTAGCAATTGATTAATTAACTAAACCTAATTATCATAATTAACTATCTACTAATTATTATTTAATGCTAATTAACTAATTTAACTAACCTAACATATATTTATAAATTCATATATATATATATATATACATATATATAACAAAACCTAAGTATAACTATAGTTTATATATATATACTAATCAATTAGTTATATATATATTTCAAATAAATATTTATTTATTTATAAATTTTCTACCAAAATTTATTGTGCGGGACCCACGGGAGACACATGGCATCCCCTGATTGGGTGTGGCAGAGGCTGGAGGGGCCCACATTGCCATGCGGCAAACAATGGCTAGCCTAGGCAGCGTTGTGGGACCCACGGCTCAGTCGAAGAGACCGCATGTAACAACCCTAGTTGTTATCCTAGCTAAATCCAGATTTAAGTAAACCTAACCAAGCTTTGATTTTGCAATATTAAGTTAGATTTCATTCACCTTAGGATCCGTTCCTTAAGAATAGGATCACTTCACCTTAGGATCCGTTCCTTTAGAATATGATTAAATATTAGGTTAGATTTTATTCATTAAATAATGAGGTTATTCAATAAATGATTCCTTAATTTTATTAGTTTTTAGATTTTACAATTATTTGGATTATTTTGTCTTTCAATATTAGATTTAGGATAAGAGATTCATCCTATTAAGTCTGATTTACTTAATAGGATTTACCTCAATCATTAGTTCACATTTAGATTTAACTTAGATCTTAAGTCTTACCCTTAAGATTATGTGATTAAGCCCAATCTCATGGTGTTTAATCCATAATCTCTAGCTTGGTAGATTTTGGACAAGTTTTTGTTTAGAACGTCTAAACTCATAAATTAGGTTGTGATGATTTCTTATAGTGACATTGATTTAATCATATTATGACCTAGCTAGTCATAATATTTTGTAACCTATAAGGACGTACTTCTAAGATACACTCAATAGTAGGAATTGGAGATCCTGAACTTGTATAACTTGGAATAGTTAGAACATTTAAGTTAGATAACAAATGATATCACTATGTTTAGTAGTTCTTGCTTATTACTTGATTTTGTGCTACGTATTTCTTAAACTTTGTGCTTATTTTTCTTTGAACATGTTATATAAGAAAAACATTATTTCATGAAAAATGAAAACTTAGAATATTAGGAAAATATTTTCATTTGGGTTCAGCACACGGTGGATTATGGTGCACATTACTCCAATGGACAGAGGTAAGGAGAGATCACGATGCTTAACATTATTCATTGAGGAGAGTGTGTTAAGCTTGGGACCTGTTCAGTCTTGCAGATGTGCTTGACTCCTCAGCTGTTTCTGAAATTGTTCACAGAAACAAAAGTAAAATAACTAAAAGATATTTGTATAGTATTATCTGCCTCTTCAGTCATATTGTACTATATATTATGATATTATGTCCGCCATAGCCCATAAAGGCTACGAGAATATATTGGGCCGGATTGACCAATTCTTTATGATATGGCAGTTTGTACATTCTTTATAGTTTTTCAGCTAACTGTTTATTATGTTGTTGATGCATTTTATTTCGGTTAGCTATATTTTTCTTATGTTACCCACTTACCTGAGTAGATGCATATATAGGATGCTAGACTTTACTGTTATTATATGTACAATTTTCAGATTTATGTTTTAACTTAGCATATGTCATATGATCATCAACATATTTAGGTTAGACTTTTCTTTTCAGTATTTTTACTTACTGTATTACATATGTATGCCCTATCTTATTTAGTTTACTTGAGGTGTATTTTTGTCTCAATTCTTGCTTAGTTATAAATATTACATTTATAACTTATCCTCATCCCATTGTATGCTTACTTGCTTCCATGCTAGATAGATGTTTCGTTTGGCTTAGAGTAAAATGGTGGTATTAATGAATGCTTAATAAATTACTTGCCTAAAATGTACTTTGACAATTTATCTAATAAAATTTTTCTTTTATTGGCTGGGGCCCTGGCATTATGAAATCGACAATGTCAAATCTTGTTCAGTTTGAGGAGCTAGTGCCTGAGGAGGAGCCTTATTTAGAGTAGGTGCAGCAGCCTGGTGCAGAAGACCTCTAGTTACCTTTTTTTTCATTGTGATGATAAGTGATATTATCATTTTCAGTCTTTTAAATTTTAATTAAATGATGTAATAATACAGGTACTCATGACTGTATTTACTTTCTGCACATTATTATTTTCTGAGCTATTTCATTTTATTTCATGATTGATGTATGGTGAATGGATGTAATACTTACTTTTTATTACTTCCACACTCTGTATGAATATATAGATTTAGTGACTGATTTTCATAAATATTCCGTGCACATCCTTCCCCTATTATTGGATTGTGGATCTTATCTAATCCAACGATAAGTGAGGAATTTGCTAGAGTGACACTCCACTCTTTATAGCCTAATGATTGCGGACATAGGGAGCGGGGCGCACAAATGGATTGGAGGATTCCTTAAACTACATTCATTGTGAATATTCATAACTCAACTTGCAACTAATACTTTCAAGGTGTGTAAAAGTTGTGTACTGAGAAAATAGTTCGATTAAGAACTATTAAACACAAAGAACTAGCCTCCAAATAAGAGTTCATTGGGTGATCAACCATAAAAGTAGTTTAAATTAATTAAATGGATTCAATATAGGTTAACAAGCAATTAACAAGGATGCAAAAGTATTAGATCAACATGACAAGCACATGGTAAAGAATTTGCTCTATATAGATGACTTCGTGTAGTTGCAAAAGTAGAAACCACTTGAGCATGGACCTTTCGAAGTCATGAAGATGATAATATGTATGTTTGTAGCTCCATAGGTGTTATTACTTTGTCGCTAATGTAGAGAATTTGAAACTAATCAATCTCTTACGTTATCTGGGGAGGATGAAATGATGCTATAAGGAACGAGCCATGCATTAGGCAGCAAAGAACCTTAGCAATGATGAAATATAGAATTGATTGTATGATGGAACCAATTACTAAGGCTAAGTGGTACACAAAGAAAAAGATACATATAGAATTTCTAGATTGAGCTAAATCACATAAGCTATATCCTTTACTAATAGATCATGTGATCCAATGATCAAATAGACAAATTCATGATAATAGAACATTTGGTGTTGGAAAAGGTGAATCTACTGCAAATTGCACATGATTGGCTATAAAGTAATGAGAATATGTAATTTTACTCGCCATTACTTTATGTCATCTTATTTATACTATGTACCACTTTGCCACTACTCATTAAAATCATCTAAAAAACTAGTTTTTTGTATGAGTGCATTTTTTGATTAAGCTTTGTGTGTGGATATTGATAGCTCGTTGATGTGCTTCTTAAGAACATTGCATTTTCTTTAGCTTCAAACGAGCATTTGTTCACACTTCTCCAAAGTTACTAAACCATAGGTAGTGTAAAAGGAAGGCAGATTTCATCCAAAGGCAACCCAATAAACGTTTTAAATATTTGAGCCGGCCAGATAGATGGTTAAGAGAGAGGAAGAGGCTTTGGGCACTGGTAGCACTTGGCGAACAGACCGAAAGAGTCAATCTGGTTGATGAAGTTGGTGATGCTGGCCCATCCACCGAACCCAAACCCAACCACCAGCACCCACACCACCACAAACGTGTTCACCAAGTACATCCCCGTCCAGCCCAGCATGAAGAATGGCGGCTTCTCGGCTGCACTCTGCAACCAAAATTCAATAAATCAATTGCTCTCGCCCATCCTTTTATCGACATTAATGCTCTTTAGATCCGTCCACGTGCAGCCTACGCCCCTTAACCAAGCGGGCGGAGACGGGCCTCACGTGGGGACTCTTTAGATGAAAGTTGGCGTGCCTTGCGGGAAGAAGCGCGGCAGTACGTGATCATGTGGGCAAGGCAGGGTATGACGTAGACAGTGAAGCTGACGAGCAACGCGCCGACGGCAGAGTTGATCGGGCCGAAGAAGGGGAAGATGACAGCGAGAAACCAGATAGGAACGACGACCGGGAGTCGGACGAAGGCGCGGAGGGCGGCGCTGCTTGTGCCATGCGAACCTATCGCCTTCTCCCATACGAAGTACAGAGGTGTGCAGGCAAAGCCGAAGGTGATGAACTGGTGCATCAGCATCAGCACCACCGCGCTGTCTCGCCACCGCGTCTTTTGCAGAAGCGAAATGGCGTTGGAGTGGTCCAGCAACTTGTCGCCGAACGCCCAGTACATGGCCGCTGCGGATGGCAGCGTCAGCGTGAACACATACAGGGTTGCCACCAAGTAGACGCACTTGAACTTTTGGGGCTTCCACATGGCGTGCATGATCTCTCTGCACGCGTTAGTCATGTGAAACTCCAAAAGCAAACTTTTCATTCAAGGATGCGTTGCTTCTTTTAAAATTTTTTTGCTGATTTTCTGGCCAAAATAATTTCAACGCAATTATAATGAAATAATTTTATTAATATTTGATATTGGGATGTATGAAATGCAAGCCATTTTTCTCCAAACCCTAAACCCTACTTTAATATAAGAGTAATGCTCTACTTTAATATAAGAGTAATGTTGCTGCTGGATGTGACATCCAAAAAAGTTCGTTCAATGAGGTGTGAGTAATATTGTATTATATTTTTATTAAATATTTATTTTATTAGTTGTTTATCTCCCGCTGACGTGACACTCAATATTGCTCACAGCTCATTGGACGGATTTTCTTGAGTGCCACGTAAGCGAGTCTAAAAAGCATAACGATTATAAATTTAAAAAAAGTGAAGATTAATAATTTTATTATAAATGTAGAGATGATATCAATTGGAAAATATAGTAGTGATTCTAATATTATTTTAAAGTATTTATTAGATTCGTAAATTAAAAAATTAAAATGTTCATATGTAATATTCAATCTATATGGTATTGAATGTATGCTACTGTCCTTTTGTTTAAATAATTGACATATCCCGTGTTCGTGTTGTGTCATATTCATACATCATAGTTCATTTTGAACAATTCTAATAAATTTGGAATGAAATTTGAATCATAAATCAATATTTTTTCTTCATATTTACTAATAATCTATCATTAGTGCCCCCATTTGATTTCAAATGTATTCTGTTTTGAATCTTAATATGTTAGTTTTCCTCATTTCCTCGTACCTAAAATAAACTTACTAACAAGTTTTCTATGCATATTTGAGAACTTTTGAAAATCAATCGAGCATCCCAACAAGATCTCTAACTCAAGCATCTTATCACTACAATGAACAGTTATCTCATTATTTGGACTTGATACTTGCAAACTTTCAAGATTTAGAGCATAGTTTTGCTACAAAAAGTTGAAAATAGCCTAAATTCATATAAAACCGCATGAAGATTGGGACCTTCTCCTGTGTTCTTTTGTGTGCTTGAACAACAAAGAGTAAACAACCTTATTTTTGGGGTATTTTCATTTTTTTTGTTAAACTCGAGTTGGTGCCCGAACCTAAATATATATATATATATATATATTACTATTAGTGAATGATGTTGTAGCCCAATGATTGAGACTCAGGATTTGTTATTCCAGGTCATGGGTTCAAATTTTACCGACCACACATAAGAAAAAAAAAAAAAAAAAAAAAAAAAAAAAAAAAAATATATATATATATATATATATATATATATATACTACTGTTGAGGCTAGGGTTTCTATGTGAGTGAAATTTTACTTGGTGATCATCATCTTTTTTCCAAGGGAAAGAAGAGCAAGATTTGTAATAATCTTTCAATTTCTCTTCATAGGAGATTTTGCTGTGGAGTGATTCTATGTTTTTTCTTAATTTTAGATTTTTCACGTAAATTTGGTGTTTTTTGTTTGTTTTGATTTCTGTAATCTATGTTTTGTGTTTCGTTATTGCTCTGGTAATATTCTATGCAACTGGTATCAGATATAGATTCTTATGTTTGGGTGGGAGCAATAACAGAAGAAACGAGATATAAGATTGAGAAGTTAATTGGTGAAAACTACGCTTTTTGGAAGATGTAAATAAAAAAGTTGCTACATTAGAAGAAATAATATTTGCCACAAGGAGTCAACAAGAAACCAGAAACCATGAGTAATGAAGAATGATAAGTTCTTGATAGAAAAATCCTAAGTTTGATTCATCTTTGATTGTCCTCGTTTGTTGCTTTCAATATAGTCAACAAAAAAACTATTATCGAACTCATGGAGGCCATAATAAGGATGTACAAGAAGCGTTTGGCTTCAAACTAAGTTTTTATAATGAAGCGATTATTAAACATGAAGGTGGTAGATGGTGGTTCAATAGCTGAACATTTGAATGATTTCAACAATGTGACCAACTAGGCAAAGCTCTATCGAATTAAAGTTCATGCAAGGCTATGGATTTGTTACTCTTGTCTTCGTTACCAGATAACTGAGATGGTCTAGTTACTATAATATCTCATCAGTAAATGTTAAGTTAAACTTCTATGATATTGTATAGCTTATCTTGAATGAAGAAGTCCAAAAAAGAGCAAGTGGTGAAGCTTTAAGTTCAACAATAAATGCTGAAAGCAAAGGAAATAGTTTAGAAAAAAACATTAATAGAGGTTAGTCTAAATCCAGCAGAGGAAAGTAAAGTTAGGAAAATGAAAAATTGAATGTTGGAATTGTGGCAAGAAAAAGGTACATCAAGATGGATTGCTTAGCTTTGAAGAAGTCAGGTGGCGGATATCAAGAAAAGAATAACTCTGCAAACATCTCAATAAAAGAAATCCAAGATGCAATAATCTTATCTTTAGATAGTACTAAATTATGGGTTATAGATTCAACAGAATCTTTTTATGCAACTCCATTTCATGCAACTACAAATATAGATGCATTTAGAAATTACACTTAAGGTGATCTGGGAAATATTTATTTGGGAGATGATTAGGCATGTAATATTGTAGGTGTAGTAATATACGGTTGTTACTTAAATTTAATAAGATTAATTAAGCTTAACTAATCATTATTAGGTTCTAAATATTATTAGAACCTATAATATTTAAAATTTTAGATCAAAATAATTAAGAATGAATATTTTGATTAGTTTAATATTAACTAAATCGTCTGAATAAAAGAAATTATTTTGACATCAAATCTCAAATATAAACTCATTTATGGATTTCTCACATAAAAATATATTTTAAGTATAAGTTTCATAATTTTTGCACTTAAATTAATCAAAATATTAACTAAATATAGTTTGTATTTTTATTTAAATTAAAAATTTATAAAAATAATTAAAGTAATATAACTATTACAATAGTCTTAATACAAAATCAAAAACATGATAATCCCTTACTGGGTTCGAAGGACCTCAGTGCGGTATGACTGCTATCATAGTCATCACTACCTTTCTAATCGCATAGTAGACAACGCATAATTCATCCAAGGTTATTTATATCAGATCCATCGATGGGGATTTAATTAATAACTATTCTTCATCTTCTTCCCCAGCCATCAGCCACATTAGAATAAACCCCAATTCCAAGCATCTCAGTCGCTTCTTGAGACCCCACCACTTTGCTAAAATATTCATAATAGTGGAAGGATCTTGTCTCAAGCCTCTAGAACCCAATCTAAGCCTTTAATGCCCCTCTTTATATCTTGATTCTTAGGTTAACATAAGAACCCGAAACCCCTTAAACATGAGTCTTTAATCTAAAAAATATTTTATGTACTATCCTAAACCTTTGTTTAATCAATTGTGAACTCCTTAGAGCCTTCAATTACTCCCGTAAATCCTACATCATTATTACTCTCCTTCCATACCCAGATGAGCTCAGAGGCATTGAGTCAACAAACTTGTTGGTGAATTCAAATGCTACTACTCTAGCATTTTAGCTCAAATTTCTACATTGGTGAATCTTTGAGAGCTCAATAAGATCCCAACAAACATTATAATAGGGGTCAAGAGTCAAGACATGCATCCACTATAGTATTTTAGCTCAAATTTTAAGATATGGTACTACTGATCAAACCATTTTAATTTTATGAATTAATATATGTTCTAGCAATTCCTCTATATTTAATTGTTACAAAATCATTCATTGATATTCTTTTAATCTCTGCAAATCAAATGTGGATAATAATGCAGTCGTACAAGCCAATATTTTTTGAGATTTTTGATGCTGAGTCTGAAGGGTGGTTGAGTTGATTTAATGCAATTTAGAACATTCCCCTAGAGTTCAAGTTTTGCTTGTGAATCCTATTGCATATGTTAAGAAAATAATTGGAAAATCTATCGATACCAAAATCATCAGTACTAGTCATCTATAAAATCGGGATGTACAAAGAAGCACCATGAAATCCAGTTGAGCAAGCCCCCATTAATCCATCATGCTAGCCATGAGAAATTTGGGTTAGATAAATGTGTCTGATGTCGTGACGGTGTAGAGATTTAGATCGATGTTCGAAATGGTCTATGTTGAGAGAATTTTGAATTTAAAACCACTGGTCACATATTTGGGTGAACTCTATATATATGTGTAATAACCAAAGGTTGTTACCTCAGTCTAATTAGGATCAATCAGAGCTTAAACAATCACCATTAGGTTCCAAACATCATGACCAAACCCTGAAAACTTGAGTTCCAAATGATTGAGAAATATTTTCCCATTTATTTTATTTTATTTAAACACTCTTAAATAATAAGGTACAATATTTTGACCTAAAATCCTAAATCAAATGGCATATTTGAGTTCCTCATATAAAAATATACAAGGGATGCAAGTTTTATAAAATTTGGACTTGTATTGATTGAAATATTTACTAAATACAATTTTTATTTCTATTTAAATCAAATTATAGGATTTAATTAATTATAATATAATTATTTGAATTAAGTTAATGATTAAATTAGAACCATGGAGATCCCATATAGCAAGATGAAACATGAAACACCAATCCATTCAAATTTAAATCAAATTTTGTGTTTCCCTGATCAGATCAGACGACGCTGGTCTTAATGCATTGTCGAAGTCTTTAATTTAACTTTGGGCTATCTGATCGTGCCTCAGATTTAATGACCATGGTTTAACTCCGCAGCGGCCATTATGATTCGAGCAATCTGGGTCATTGCTCATTTCTGATCAGGAATCAGATGGCATCCAACGCTACTGCTCCTGATCACCTGGTCTTCCATTTGTTTGCCCGACAACTGACATTTTCCGTACCCACAGCTGCCATAACTTTCTCCCCCCTTACTGTAACAACCTAAGGTTTTTAATCATCATTTACTAGTCTAATCAGTCTACAAATCTTTCCATTAGCCTCCAAACATCATTAGGAACCAACATTTAAAATTTTGTTCAATTTGGAGCTCATTGAGTTTATTAAATATTTTAACACATTTAATTATTCAAAAAATTTAGACTATTAAATTGACATCTGATTAAAGATCTAACTTCATTTTTGTGTTACTCACCCCTAAATTAGCAAGGGGTGAATTTTTGTGATTTTTGAAGCTGAATTGATAGCTTAATTTTAATTAAATAGAAAGCATTTTAATTATTATTTAATTTAACATTAACTAAATGTCTCTCGGTCGTTTGATCCAATGGCACGCGATCGGCGCTGTTTGATCAAACTAACCATCCAGATTAGACGACTGGAGGCCATCATTCCCGCACGCACGAGAGTGCTCAATGCGTGGCAGATGCTCGCACACGCGGCCTGCGTAGGCCGTGGTAGTTGCCCCACCTGCCACTTATGAGTCTTTCATAGCTCCTTTAATACCCAATTATACTCCTTATCCTCATTTGCATTGTTTGAGAGCTTCTTCTCGAGTTGCAAGCAGTTGTTTCCTTGTCTTGAGCTTGTGAAACCATCTTTGTCATGGAAGCTAGGTGCACATTTCTCCAATTCTATTAACAATTTCAAATTTTTGTGTTTTATTTCACCATCTAGGATAACTAGCAATTGTTGGATCGAGCCATTGGAGACTCAGGCTACTAATTGTTGGATCGAGCCATTGGAGACTCAGGCTACTACTGTAATGCATAGTAGCTCGAGTCCCAAATTTCATATTCGACGATTCAAGTTGTCCCTGCCATCAAGGAGGTGTTCCTTGGGTCGGTCTTGACCTAAGGAACACATCGAGCACTTGTGCTTGCCCAATGTCCCACTATGGAGGGAGAATTCTCCCTCCACAATAAACCCTAGGAGGCTGACCCTCTCGAGAAGCAATTGCAAGTTAGGGTCAGCCTCATAGGGGGCTTTTGGGTTCATCGTGAAGGTCTCATCGAGGCCAGCATTTTGGTATAAGAATTAGCTTCTGAGGTTAATTGTGTTGGGATGTGGAGACCATTTAGATCATCATGGAGCTAATAATGGAGCTCAAGTGAACTTTTGGGAGGTTCCGAGGTGATATGGAACAAGTTGGAGAAGTCCAGATTCTGCAGCGTGTCATAGCGCATCATGGCACCCAACATCCAGAGATTGAGGCGCCGTAGTGTTCCGTGGTGCACTGTAGAACACCATGGCACCCAGCCAACTAGAGACTGGGGCCCTATTGCAAGCCCCAGTTCCATCCAACTAAGAACTAAGGTGCTGTAGCGCCCCCCAGCGCCAGACCAGTCATAAAGTATGGCGCTACAGCACGCCCTAGCGCCAGCCTGCCTGAGACCTGGTGCTGTAGCTCTCCCTGACGCTAGCTTGCTCGAGACCTAGGTGCTATGACGCACCGTAGCGCCAGGTAGTTTTTAGCTCTGGTTTAGGCATTTTCCTAAATGATTTGGGGGGTATTTTGGACTATTTGGGGTTTGAATATTGCCTGAATATATATGAGAATATTATGGAGATGTTTCTAAGGTGTTGGTTAAGGCTTTTGCATGTGGGAGAAAGCTCTAATCAGGTGGTGGCTACTGCTCCTCACCTTCAACCTAAAGTGAGAGCTAGAAGCTTTGAGAAGAGAAGTTGATCGGAAGGCTGTGCATGCAGTATAGCCTTCTTGTTTTTGTGAAGGTGTAGTTCTCTGTAACTCTGTAATCATCATGATTTTTAGTGAAAATTTCTTTGTAGTGTGGCTCCGTAGTTTTTCCCATCTTTGGGTTTTTTATGTAAGATCTTGTGCTTGGATGATACGTGGTTGATGTATGTGATTGCGTTAAGCTCTATTTTGTTGTGCTTGGTTTAATCTCACCTATTGCTTGGTAACCGTCACCGTAAACCCTGATCCTCATCATCCTCGAGATTAAATTGCTGTTGTCGCATGCTACAACAAACTGTGTGTGAAACAAGGGCTAACAATAGTCGGAGTTCACGTCTCCCCGACGTAAGTGATGATTAAAAGTGTCGGGCAGGTCGGCCCTGACTGTGCAACACTGTCTATTAGGCCAGCGCACGCGGAAGGATCTGTATGCGTGTCGTGACCACATGCCCAAAGGACCCGACACACGCGTGCATAGGGATTAATGGAATTAATTAAGTATTTAATTCAATTTTAATTATTTGCATAACTTATTAATTACACATCCAAATATATTAAAAATGTACACCAAAATGTTAAAAAAAATGTGTAGAATATTAATATGAAATTTAATTTTTGTTTTGATTGTTAATTTCACTAATCACCTTTTAATTACCATTAAGAATAATTAAATCCCAATTAACCCAAATGATTTCCAAATTGACTCTACTTACTTATATTTCGATCCTTACACTATAAGGAATCCATATTTTCTGAATTCACCTCTATAAGGAATTCATATTTTCTGAATTCACCTCATTTGGACATCAAATGGAGACTATGTATTTTTGGCACTTCATTTAATATATTAAATTCATATATTTGGCAAATTACATATGTTAGCTTTCTTAAACTTAAAACAACAAGCTTTAACCTAGGCAGTGACTTAATTGAACCATAGGACATGCTTTTAATTAGAGAAACACTTAGTTTAGTATTAATTTAATTATACTTGGAAATAAGCTCTGACCTTTGAAATGAAAATGAGAGATTCTAGGATTTGGATTTAGTAATTGATTATTGTAATTAATCTAACATATTAGGTAGAAATAGAATGGCATGTATCTTATGACTAAAGCCCATTAGACTCAATTGTAGAAAACTAGAGATGATAGATTGATCTTAGCCTAAAATTTTCATTCCATAGATGTAAGGATGACCCAAATCATTCTAGCATTATTGGATGTTTTAGTTAGTAATTATAAAAGATCATTAGAGTCCAATCACATAGTTTACCTTAAGATTCCTTGTTGGTAAGATTAGGATATAGAGACTAATGCTAGTAAAACTTCAACTTTAGAAACCTTTATTGTAGATGGTTAGTGAGTGACTAATAAATTAATGTAACTAAATAGTTAAAAATGTCTAAATCTTAGATACTCTAATGACCCAAGGATTAGCAAATCTTTAAGCTAACCTTCTAGTTGAGAATCCTAGCACAATTCTAAATTTAGTAGCTTAGGAAATAGAAGGTATAGTAGTTTTAGGACCTATAAGTAAGATATGATTTTAAATCACAACTTGCACATATATTTATAAACTATTTTGTGTATAAATAGTAGTTAATTAAACTACTATTTTTTAAATTTTATTGCTACACATAATATCATACTTTATATAATTTAGAGATTTTTAATCTTTAATTAGGGTTTGATTAGCCCTAATTATTAAAATAGATAATTAAATTTGAAAATAATAAATATCACATGGTTTAGAATAAAATACCTTGATTGCTGTTATGCTTGAGACTATAACCTTGAACATTCATACAAATTTTGAGCATAAATAAAAACACGTCAAATGATTAAAGCTTACTTTAGGGGTTTCACTCTAGAAAAATCAGACTATACAGACATTATTGAGCTAGTGCAGGCTATGGAGAGATCAAGAGACCACACATAACCTAGAGGGGGATAATGTGTATGTTTTACTGGAGACCCACTACTTATTGTTAGGTAGGTGTGCCTAACACCTTGCTTTGTTCTGTACCGTGCCCTTATAATATATTTAAACAAGATAAATAACATAAAATTACATTTCAGTTTATTCAGTCCATGAGGCAAATCTTACTTTACTTATTTCTTTACTATAGCAGTTTACTTTAAAATATTTCTTATAGCTTATGTAGTATAGATTTTCATAACTATCACTTATATATTTTCTTATGTTGCCTTTACTTTTATTATTACTTAGCATCTATTTCTTTTGGACATATACATACTTCCTTTACTTATTTATATGCACTTTAATGTTTATATGTAGTCAATAATTACTTTATTACATATTTGATGCAGGTTTGAGTAGCCTTATATGAGTATTATATTCTTTATATATTTTTCAGCTTTTAATTTAGTTAATACTATATGTTCATTTCCTCGCATTATGCTCTGCTTTTATAACAATTATAAATGACTATTGTGATATATATTAAATTAAAATAACATTATTAAATATTAAAATATACTTAAGACTTTTTTTTAATTCTAATCACTTATTTTTTTGTTGGATGTGCCCTACTGTATTATAAACCAAATACGATAAATCAGGAGCTTGGTTTGGAGTTTGAGCCTAAGGTGGAACCTGAACAGTAGGAGTTTCTCAAGAGATTACAATTGCTATTCTCTTACTCTTATGTGAGGATGAGCGATTATTTCCTTATATATATGAACTTAACTATGGATATCAGTCTTTTATTTTCTATGATGATTATATTCTTTCTTTCATATTAAGTATGGCTTTATATTATGGATGAAAGATACTTATGTATTGGATATTGATTTCTTTCTGCCCATAGATCCATAATCAAAGGTAGTACATA
Source organism: Gastrodia elata (assembly GCA_016760335.1). NCBI lineage: Eukaryota > Viridiplantae > Streptophyta > Magnoliopsida > Asparagales > Orchidaceae > Gastrodia > Gastrodia elata. The sequence continues at coordinate 40,145,688 of CM028680.1, read as the reverse complement.
ATAGTAAATTAGAATACACTAATTCAGTATTAAGTACTACCGTAACACCTATTATTGGGCTAGAATGCCTAATATAATAACGGGGCATTACATTTTCCCTAGCATCGCCAGTGTACTTCTTCAAGTTGAAAGAACCTCTCGGACTCAACTCGAGGGCCATGGCCTGATCTCTCCTGGGCCTCCCTGGCTATTTAAGCCTTACAAATTCATTGGAGAGCTTCCTTGCACTATTTGTGACCTCTCATGTAACAACAATGACATTGTTACCTAGTTTTAGATGTTTAAATTAGGCAACAATTATTTTCATTGGTATCCAAATGATGCTTGGAGCAATTACTAAAAATTTGGTACAATTTAGAGCTCATTTGAATTTATCAAATAACTTGCATTTTATTAATTAGAAAATTAAAAAAATTAAATTGACCTCCAACTAAAAATTCGACTATATTTTTTAATTTCTCACTCTGAAATTAGCTAAGGGTGCCTGAGCCCCCAAACTGCTCAACTGGCGCTCCCGACCTCCCCTGCAGTCCATGATAGGTCCTTGGGTCGGTCTTGATCCAAGGAATCTATCGATGGGTTGCTCTTCTTGCAAGGGATACTATGGAAGAAGGAATTCCCCTCCAAAGTAAACCCTAATTTAGGAAGTTAGGGTGGTGTGTGGCAATGACTCCGGTGCCGAAGTTTGGGGCTATAGGGCCTGGTGGACGCGCCATGACCATATGAACACAACAATATCTAGATTGGAGCTCAGCAACATCTGGATGACTCGATTATAGCGTATGAAGCTAACCCTACCCACAGCTCGGGCATGATGAAGAGATGGGAGATGATGAACAGCGTCGGGTGGGGTATCCCATGACCTGCGCTGTTCAACAGTGCCAGCCCATCGGGCCCCTCTGACCCGATTGGGTTAACCTGCCTCAGAATCGCACAACATTGACTTGAGCAGCATTTGCGATCAGTTCGCATGCAGGTAACGGCCGCAGGTGCGTGCGGAAGGCGCCGGGTGTACAATTAAAATAATTAAGCATTAGATAATTATCAAGTAATTAAATCAAATTAAATTAGTTTAATAATTTCTTATATACTTATCCAAATATAATAAAAGTAGATACCAAAATTATCAGGAAAATGTGTAGGATAATAATAAGAAGTTTAATTTCAACTTTGCTACTAATATTGTTAATTACCTACTAATTATCATTAAGTGTAATTAAAGCTTAATTAAGCCATTTGAAGTCCAAATTGACCATACTTATAGTCATTGTGCTTATTATTATATATTCTTTGAACTTCAATTGGAAAATATGAGTTTTTGACACTTGATTTATTTTATAATTAATTATATTAATTAGGGTTTTTCCTATAGGGTAACATAGATACTATCATGCTTGAATATTAGATGATGATTTGGATAAGAAAATAACTCGATTGACCTAGTCTTGACTTAGTACTAGTGAACTCAAAATTGAACCCTAATCCTTAAGAGAGAGTTCATATGAGGAATCTATATCTTGATCTAGTGAACTATTTAGGATAGTAGTGAGTAAACATTAGAGTAATACTTTTGACTAAGAGAGAATCCTAATGTCTTATAGTCGAACCATCGTAGGAGGATTAGTGTGATGCTTAATCTAGTCTAGTTAGGATTAGTGTGACATACCTAATATAGTGTAAGCTTCCATATTATGATAAGTGTAAGTCGTAGGACCCTCTAGGATATTTAGTTGTGGAGCTAAGGTTAGATTTAAACTTAAGTGTTAATAAGACTTAGAAATCTTAAGCATTAGCTATTGAAGTCAAGGATATGATTAAGTAATAGTAACACTGGGAATTGGAATCCTAAGATTAAGAGTAGAGACTTTATATTTATATTAGTAAACTAATAATAGATAGATCTAGATAATTGTATCCAAAGTAAAATCATCCCTTAAGCCTTGCCAAATTAGACTATTAGTCATGCAAAACCATTAGATTGAGAGTCATGCAAAGTCATTAGTAATGACATAATAGTGGCATATCTAAGGATAATCTAACTTAAGATGCTAGTTGGAGGATTTGAGTATAGGACATTAATTGTTAGATGGAAATTAGGATGGTGAACATTAAGTTTGGAAGCTTAGAGAACCTTTTGACCTAGGAATTTAAGTAATCTAAACTATATGAATCTTATAACCTAAGGTGTGCAACAGTGAAATCTATAATATGTAAGTTAGGAATTTTATTGTCTTGTATAGTAGAAGTAAATTAGATAGCTTAGTTAATTGTAGCACTAGCATTAGGATAGGACTTATATTATAATCTTGTAGCTATATCAATAAATTATTGTTACCTAAATAATAACTTAATCAAATCATTGTTTTCAAAATCTCATTTATTTAGATATATTATGTATCAATTGACTGAAATATTTGATAAATATCTAAGTCAATTGAGGGGCTTGATTAGTCCCAATCATTAGGATAAATAATTAAAGTAGAAAGCAATGGATACCACATAGTTTACAACTAATTTTGAAATCCTTGAGTGCTGTACATTGAGACTAAATCCTTGAAAATATTCATTAGGACATTATGCATAAATTAAATATTTAACATTATAATTTGGGGTTTCATGCGGTGGATTATGTTGTATAACTATTACTGAGCTAGGACAGGCTATGGAGTGATCAGGAAACCATGCATGTCCCCTATGAGGGGGAATGTGTGTGTTTACAGAAGACTCCGCTTACATTATTGTTGGTCAGTCATGATTAACTTCTCACTTTATTCTATAGAGTGCCTGTAGAACAAATTACATATTAAATAAGATAAATAAGTAACATTTATAATTTACAATCTTTATGACTGTATTTACAATTTATTCAGTCATTGAGAATAAAAATCACCTTACTTTTATATATTACATCATACTTGTATTTACAGTTCTTCTTACTTATATTTTATGTAGTGTATTTCAATTTTATATTTCCATTTCTTTACACTACTCTGTTTACTTAGTATATAAATCCTATTGTACATATTTTTTCTTGTATTGAGCACACTTATATGTATATCTGTAGCCACCTTTTTACTTATATATTTAATGTAGGTTTTGAGCATCTTTTCCATTTACTACTTTTAACTTTGTACTTATGATTTTACTATCATTTTTTTTTGCTTTCCATTTTTACTGTATTATGCACTGCTTTTAAATCTGTAAATGACTAATATGATATCCACTAAATTAAGATGACTTAGTTGGACTAAGAAATACTTCGACTTCTTAAGTTCAATTGCTTGATTTTCTTTTATTGGTTGTGCCTTACCCTATTAAAAATCAAATATGGTATATTAAGAGGTTGGAGCAGAACTCAAACATGAGATAGATCAAGTTCAATAGATGCATCTTGAAGACTTTTCCCCTTACTAAAATTTATTTTCTTATCCTGTGAGGATGAGTGTTTCTACATCTTATAATATTTGTATACCTTTAATTAATTTCTGGATGTCTTACTTTACTATTCTATGATGTATTTTTCTTTTTTTTTTGAATAGCTGGAATGGTATATATTTTTATATTGTATTACACATTTTTTTTACTTTAGAGATTTTTGGTTCCCCGAAGTACATAATAGTGGGTTAAGATTCACTAACTCAGTATTAAGTACTACAGTGATACCTAGTATTGGATAATATTACCTAATCTAATATTAGGGATGCTACATCTCCAGACCATAATTTCACTATAGAGCCCCATCTTTCCATTTCATTACCCCCTTGAGCATGTTGAACCCTATTGAGTTCAAACACACCTCATCAGTGATCCAGCGGGCACAACTTGTCGCTCTTGTGCTCGAAAGCTCTTTCTAATCCTAAGGGAGAGATCCAAAACTAGCTTGCACCTTAGCAGCTGCCAACAACATCGACATTTCCCATTCCCATTAGGTGCAAGGTACCCCCCTCCTGAACTCTCTTATGTTTAGCTCCCATCGAGCAATTTAGCTCACTCCATGCACTGTGATGAAAGCTAGAACCCATAGGATGGGATTAGGATTGATTTTGAACAGTTAACCAGCATATTTGCAAATCCAAGGAATAATATTGGGTCAATTTCCCAAACCAACATTCGTTGGAAAATCGATTTCCAGTGTCAATCAAATTGGTCCGCGGTGGGCTTTGACATCATGGGTAAGTTTGTTCGAACTATCATGGGATGGTGATGATGTAAGCACTAAAACACCCATCAGGAGTAGCATGTGTTGAGCCAAATTGGCTTGAACAGTAAACCATAACGACCCATTATGGCCAAGCAAGGTCCTGACGATTGACACGACCAACCATGGGGTATTTGGTATCGATCGACACACCTTTGTTTGCTGAATATTATGGAAGGTAGAATATCATTGGAGATGGCTGAAATCGCCCGAAATTAGCGATGAAAGTCTTCCTTAATTTGATGATTTCGCTAGGATGAAGAACAGTTTCGGGTCGGGTCAGCGCTAGTGAATATTTGTCGACGGAAGAGAATAATCGTTAAATACTCCCTAACTTGTCAGGCTTCCCATTAACCCAAGCGTTAACCCATAATTGAATTGGAATATTCCATAAATAATCCAATTTGAATAACGCCCATAAAGTATATTAAGCAGAATTTTTAAAAATTAATACAGAATGTATTACTAAAATAATTTGATGAATATAATTTCAAAATATATAAAATTATATATCATTTTAATAAAAAAAAAAGAGGAACCTAAACATAAAATAAAATCTAAACTTGATGAGTAATTTTACTAATCACCTTCTGTAACAACCTTAGGTAATTACTTAGTTTAATCTAAGCTTAATCATATTTTAATTATAGTTTCATAGCATTCATTATATTATTTTAAGCTAATCCTGAAAGTTTGGATTCAATCAGACCCCTCTAAGTCAATTAAGCCATTTGATCAATCTAAAAATACCCTATATAAGAGCTAAAATATTTTAATATCAGATTTAAAGCCTGATTGTATTTTTGAGTTTCCCACCTCGAAATTAGCTCAGGGTAAAAATTTGAGAATTTTTGGAGGCCATTTAGTCCATAATTCATTTAAAATTAATTTAGGAAAATTTCATAGAAGGGATCCCAACATTTAATATTTACAAATATACCCTTAAAGCATTTTAACCATCGGGATCCGCTATGCGAACGGCTGCGGAACCCGGGTCGTGCGACAGCGGAGCTCCGCGGTATCTAGCAGTCCCTCTTTCGAATCCTACGGCTAGGATTTAGATCCACGGATCCGTGGATCTACCGTTAGATCTACCCATGGATCATACGGCCTGGGTCGCTCTCGCGATCGGCCATTAGGATCCGAGCGATCCGAGCCGTAGTGCCATCTGATCGATAGATCAGACGACATCCAAAGCTTTCACTACTGCTCATTGTCTTCCTCTCCTCGCTAGCACCTTCGATCGAAGGATTCGTTGTACCCCGACAATAGGGTTTGTCTCCCACTCGCGCGTCCACCTCAGCAGGCCGTTGGGGATCTTCCCTCAATGGCATAGCATTCCAATCAGGCCCCGTGGCCCAATTAGTTCCAATCAAGAATTTGGAGCTTGGCCATGGCTCGAACAACCTAAAAGAGAGAACTTTGGTCATCGGAAGGTGGTCAAGGTGTATAACATGGATGCCAAACCATACCAAGTAGAGCACACTGAATACAAACACTGTCACCTATACAGAAAATGTTACCACCAGGGAAACATGTGCTATACCTATGGTCATCAGGGCCATCATTTCTATCACCGCAATTCCAAGGTCACTATCGATGGAGTACCAATCACACATTCACGATGTGATCAAATATTCCATCCTCAACCACTGAATAGCCGAACTCCTGCCTTGACTGTAATGCCAGCTTCCACTCCTTCTACAAATCCTAAAGCAGCAGCTCCCGCTCCTAGGCCAGCCACAATCGTCAAGGCCAGTGACCTCAGAACAAGCAGCCATTAGCTCCTGCTTGAGTATATATGTTGAATCTACTTCTGCACCCAAGGATAACGATGTTGTATCAGGTATGTCTTAAATTTATTTTAATTTCAGTCATTATCATTATAGGTTTTTATAAGTGTTTCAAATAGTAAAATCTTTATTATTGTTGTAATCATAGGCACATTAATTATAAGCAATAAATCCAGTAAGATTCTTTTCGATACCAGAGCAAGTCATTCGTTTGTAGCAGAAAATTGTGTTAAAGCCCTTAATCTACCGTCTTATCGATTAGCTAACTCATTAAGTATCGGGTTACCTTCTGGAGCCTGTATCCAATCTCATTTATTTTATAACATAGAAATTCCTATCGGTAACCAGAAGTTTAAAGCTAAGCTAATAATGCTACCAATTGCCAACTTTGATATAATTCTGGGTATGACCTGGTTAAGTAGATATGGTGCTTCTATAAATTGCCAGAAGAAGAAAATTACCCTTGGGAGTGAAAGTTAATCAAAAACATTTGTGGGTATATTTAGTACTCAAGCTTCACTAATCAACGCGATGAAGGCTAAGAGGTTAGTCAGAAAAGGATGCGATGCGTATCTAGTAATAATGTTAGGGGAGAAGAAGGAAAATATTCCTATCTCAGAAAACTGTATAGTATGTGAATTCCATAATGTGTTCCTTGAAGACCTACCTGGTCTTCCTCCTGTTCGAGAGGTGAAATCCACAATAGAACTAATTTAGGGAACACATCCGCTATCAAAGGTTCCCTATCATATGGCACCTAAGGAGCTTCAAGAATTGAACAAGCAGCTTCAAGAGCTGCTCAAGAAATGTCTCATTCAACCCAGTTGATATCCTTGGGGAGCACCGGTATTGTTTGTGAAGAAGAAAGATGGATCGATGCACATGTGTATCGATTACCGTGAGCTGAATAAGGTAACCATCAAGAACAAATACCCATTACCGTGAATCGATGATATATTCGATCAAATATCTGGAGCTAAAGTATTTTCCAAGATCAATCTGCAATTAGGCTATCATCAGTTGAGAGTCAAAGATTTTGATGTAGAAAAGATAGTATTTAGAACTCGATATGGACACTACGAGTTTCTGGTAATGTCTTTTGGGTTAATAAATGCATAGTCCATCTTTATAGACTTAATGCAGCATGTGCCATATTTGAATAAATTGGTTATCATATTCATCGACAAAATTTTGATCTACTCAAAAAAGTAACACAGATCATGAGAAGCACTTAAGAATAGTGCTATAAGAACTTAGAAATCACAAACTCTATGCCAAGTATTCCATGTGTGAATTAGGGCTTGACTCAGTCGCTTTTTTGGGTCATGATGTAGATGCTCAAGGAATTAGAGTAGATCAGAATAAAGTTAGTGCCATCCAAGATTGGTCACAACCAAAATCTGTGACTGACATCAAAAGATTTCTGGGACTAGCAGGCTATTACAGGAAGTTTGTTAAAACCTGTTCTCTGTTAGCGTCGCCTCTAACAAAGTTGACTCAGAAGGTAGTGATGTTCATCTGGAGTCCTGAATGTGAAAAGGCATTTTAGTGGCTAAAAAATGCTCCCTCTTCTGCCTCAGTACTTGCCTTACCTAAGGAAGGTCTCAACTACCAAGTCTATACCGATACTTTTGGAATAGGCTGGGGGTGTACTGATGTGGAAGGAAAGGTCATTGCTTATTAATCTCATCAATTAAAACCGCAAGAAAGGAATTATCCTGTCTATGATCTTGAATTAGCTGCTGTATTTTTTTCCTTGAAGATTTGGTGCCATTATATTTATGGCATCCAATGCTTCATTTTCACAGATCATCCAAGTCTGAAGTATTTCTTCACTCAATGCGAACTCAACTGTTATCAGCGAAGATGGCTTGTGTTAATCAACAATTATGATTTAAATATCCAGTATCATCCCAGCAAAGCAAATGTTGTAGCTGATGTACTCAGCTGCCATGCTACATTATTCGCTATTATTATATCTTACAGTTCCTTTGCAAAAGAATTCCGTAAGCTCGATGTTAGGCCAGTCTGTGGTGCTATGATAAGCGAGCCAATATCCATGAGTTCTACAAAACCCACCTTTCATCGTGATGGCTCCATTTCATAAACAAGAGATAAAAACTATCTGAAGTTCAAAATGGAGATCGAAAGTGGCCATCATTTCAATCTGCTCTTGCGAGGAAATATGATATATCAAGGTGATCATTTATGAATTCCCAAATCTATGCATCAAAAAATCTTAGTTGAAAGCCACAATCATGGGTACCAAGTCCATCCTAGCTATACCAAAATGTATTAACATCTGAAGAAGTCATTCTGGTAGTCTGGAATGAAGAAGAGCATGTCAGAATTTGTTGCAAAATGCCATGCTTGTAATATGGTTAAAGCAGAACACCTAAGGCCCGGAGGACTTCTCCATCCTCTAGCAATTCTCGAATGGAAATTGTTCGACATTTCCATAAACTTTGTAATGGGTTTACCCAAGTCAAGGTCCGGTGCAGATTCAATTTGGGTAATAGTCGATCGACTGACCAAATTGACACATTTCATCAGTGGAGATATTGGCGAAGTTGTACATCAAGGAAATTGTCAGGCTTCATGGAATTCCAAAATCAATCGTATATAATCATGATAGCAGATTCACTTCCAATTTTTGGCAGGCTGTGCATCAAGACTTAGGGACTACTCTAGCCATGAGCATCGCCTTTCACTCACAAACTGATGGTCAAATTGAAAGAGTTAATCACGTTTTAGAAGATCAAATAGGTTTAGCCATATAATCTAGTCAAATTAAATCTTAAAGAAATAAGAGTTGTGGAATTAGTGTAAAGTATAGGACTTAGATTTCCATTTTAGTTAGAAGTGCAAGATCATTATGGCCTTGCCTTAGCATGAATAATTCACTAATTGTTAAGCCAGAAATAAATAATCTATTGAGGTAAGAAGAGCTTATTATTTACATCCTAAGGTAGGAACTTAGATGCTTTTTATTAAGCTTTAGATGTTTGATCTTAGACCATTATGGTAGGATTTCCTAAGAACTTAACATGAGGATCTCCCATGTGGTAGTAACCAAAAATTGAGCAACCTTTAGGTCACATTCTTGGAACCTTATGTAGTACCCATTTCAATAAAGTAAAGGTTCATTAGTATGATAACCCTTGTTATTAAATAGATTTGTGGAAATCAGTATATTATCAATAGGATGTGAAAGTGTATATCCATAGTGCTAGATTATTTAAGTAAAACTTGGGATTGAATGCATCACTATAAGTAAGATTGTAGAGTCTCAGTCTTATCCTATGTGATTAAATAAGTACAATCGATCTTAGAATAAATTTTCCAAGCTTAAGTGTCTCTTAATTGGGTAAACTTGGATGCTTAGTTTGAGAGAATAAACTGTAATCGGGTTATACCCCTTATTATTGTGCGCTTCGATAAGTGCAGTTAAACAAACTAAATATCTCAAGTTATCCTTTTTAGAGCACTAACTGTGGTTGTAATTAATACGTTTAATGGCTTAGTTTGAGAGAACATATTGTGATTGAGTTCTGGCCCTTATCATTATGTGTTTCGATAAGTGCAGTTAGATAAACTAAGTGTTAATTTACCATTCTTGGAAACATACAAATTATGTGTATATAATCCATTCAACCAATGATTCTAAATGATCTTAATTAGGATAATTTAGTAAATTTACCTTTCTTGGAAACATAGCTGGGAAACTCAGTCCCTGCTATGTGGGTCTGTTTGAGGTAGCAGCCAAAATAGGTTCTTCCGCCTATAGACTAAATCTTCCAGGTGACTTCACAGTAGTCCACAATATATTCCATGTATCATTACTAAGAAAGTGTCTCAGAGATCCATCTCACCTTGTGCAGCTCCCAGAAATTCAGATCCAACCCAATTTGTCATTTGCCGAGGAACCAATTCGAATTTTGGCCCGCGATGGCAAACAACTTAGAAGTCGTACTATCGAAATGATCAAAGTGCAGTGGAGGAATTGTTCTCAGAACAAAGCCACTTGGGAGAAGAAAGCAGATATGCGAGTCAAATATCCTAGGCTCTTCGAGAATCCAGGTAGTCCTTCTTAGTATTCTAAGCTTTGAATTCAATTCATGTTTTTATTCTTGCCTTTTCTTTCCACTTGAGTGATGTCAAGGGCGACATCATTTTTAAGTGGGGGAGTCTGTAACAACCCAAGTTATTATCCTTGTCAATTAAGACTAATCTTCATCCTAATCTTGATCATAAAATGTTAATCAAGTCATTAGGAGTCATCCACTAAGACCTAGTCCAAATCAGGAGTTAAATAGAACTAATCTTGATTTTTGGGAAATCCAGAAACTCTGGAAAATGACCTATATAAGTTGACCTCAGATCAAAAATTGGATTTCGCCATTGTGCTCATTGCACCCAAATTAGCTAGGGGTGATGTTTTCAAGTCAATTGGAAGTCGTCGAAATTTTGACGAATATTTTAATAATATTTAATACTCCAAAAATTGGAAAATTAAATACTCATCGGAATTAAAATGACTTCACCGTTGCGATCCTCGCCCTCGGATTAGCCAAGGGAGAAATTTTGAGAATTTTCAGAAGTAGTTGAATTCTCTTGAATATTTTAATATATTTAAATTAATTAGATAATTGAGGTATTTTTTTTGACCTCGGAATCAAAATTCGACCTCGCCGTTGCGATCGTCATCCCCAAATTTACTCCAAATTAATTTGAGGTAAATTTTTGGGAATTTTCGGAGCACGTTTCTAAAATCAAACTTTTTAATTAATTAAAATAATAAATAGTTATTTATTCATAATTGTATTTTTTTTCCTTCTTTCTCTCTCCTAGTTGGCTATTCCATTTGGCTGGCCCTTACCTCCACTTTCGGTTGACCCATCTCCTTCTCCCTCATTAATTGAAAGCTTTGATGGCTATGGCCATCCCTCTTCCTTCCCCCTCCTTAATGGTAAGCTTTGGTGGCTATGGCCATCCCTCTTCCTTCTCTCCCTCCTAGCTCATGATGGCTTTACCCCTTTCTTCTCCTCCTATAAATGGAAGCTCAACTATTCCCCTCCATTTTTGGCTGTCAAGATAAAGCTCCCAAGCTTCCACCCTTCCTCCTATTGTTGAGCTTTGTACTAAAGAAGAAGAAGAAGAAGAAGTTCCTCCTCCAAGCTTTCCAAGATTCCTTCTTCCTCTTCTAAAGGCTAAGGTACCCATTTGTTCTTCTTTCTTGGTTATTTCATTCCTCTATTATGCTTATTCACATATCTAGACATCCATGATTAAGTATGGAAGCCATTATAGTTCTTCAAAGTAATATACCTCATGCTCTATTTTTCGTCCATTCTGCACACCCCTGTCTTTATCACCATTGTTCATATAGCTAGGATGATCCGTTCGTGCCAATTTTGGTGTCAATGGAAAGGTATCGGAAAATCCTTTCCATTGATATATAATACCACTCATGGAATGATCTGGATTGAGATTATTTTAGTTTGAAATGTGACCCTTCATGGTTTTCCCACAGGCGAAATCACTGTCGGGCGCTATCGTGCGCCATAGCGTCCAGAAAATTCATTTGAGCATATCTTAGTCATTTAGACTCCAAATCTAAAAATTTAAAGTGCTAGATAAGTAATAATTTTAGTGCCAACAATAATCTAAAATTATATTTAGGTTCTGAACCTTAGAAAAATTAAAAATGACTAAAATACCCTAAACCTTAATTAGGTCATAATTTGACCAATCAAAGTCCAATTTGGGTATACTCCTAATTAAAGTACTCAGTGTGATATAGGAAAGCTATAGCCACTGAGTTTGCTAAATTTGGACATCAAATGAAAACATTAGCTTTTTGACCCCCTTAGCTTAGAAAATTATCCAATTTCCCTTAGAAATTGAAATGGCTATAACTAATTCATTAGACCTTAGAATTTAGTATTCTTAGACTCTATAGAATCCTTGAATAGCAACCAATAATAAACTACATAATAATTTAGATTTCATTAGGTTTAATTTATTAAAATTCCCCTTAGTTTAAAAACTTTAGTTTGGACCTATATGACTCATTTCTTATCCAAATTTAGTGCACTTACTATCTATCTTTATGTTAGATAGTAAGAAATTATTTGATAGTAAGAAATCCCAATTCGGAGCCCTTAATCAAAAAGTTGGTTTTTGGACCCTTAAGTAGGGGCAAAATTGTCATTTTGCCCAAAATTTAAGTTAAATATCATTAACCCTTAAAATACCATTTAAAATCATTAAAATCAGTAATAAAACTGATTTATGATCAATTTAAGTCATAAATCTCTCAATTGGAATAGTTTGTAAAACATATCAATTTTAGGTTTGAAAATCCCTAAGTAAGGTTAATATGCCTTACTTAGCTAAAATTCATCTCTAACCTCCCTAATTAAATAAAATTAACAAGTGTGAAGAAATTCAATTAATTCTTAGAAATTTTCCAAGTCTTATCATTAGGATTCCTCACTTCACCTTAGGATCCGTTCCTTAAGGATAGGATTAAATATTAGGTTAGATTTTATTCATTAAATAATGAGATTATTCAATAAATAAATCCTTAGTTTTATTAATTTCTAGAATTTTCAACTTATTTAAATTATTTTATCTTTAAACATTAGATTTAGGATATGAGATTTATTCTATTAAATTTAATTTGCTTAATATGATTTATCTTAATCATTAATTCATATTTAGATTTAACCTAGATTTTAAGTCTTACCATTATGATTATGTGATTAAGTCCAATCTTATGGTGTTTAATCCATAATCTCTAGCTTGGTAGATTTTGGACAAGCTTTTAGTTTAGAACGTCTAAACTCATAAACTAGGTCATGATGATTTCTTATTGTCGACATTAATTTAATCATATTAGGACCTAGCTAGTCATAATATTTTTTAACCTATAAGGACGTACTTCTAAGTTACACTCGATAATAGAAATTGGAGATCCTGAACTTGTGTAACTTGAAATAGTTAGAATATTTAAATTAGACAATAAATGATATCACCATGTTTAGTAGAGTCCCTTGCTTACTACTTGATTTTGTGCTACACATTCATTGAAGTTTGTGCTTATTTTTCTTTGAACATATCATATAAGAAAAACATTGTTGCATGAAAAATAAAAATTTAGAATATTAAGAAAATATTTGCATTTGGGTTCAGTAGATGGTGGATTATGGTGACCATTACTCCAACGGACAGGGGTAAGGAGAGATCAGGATGCTTAACATTACTCATTGAGGAGAGTGTGTTAAGCTTGGGACCCGTTCAGTCTTGCAGACGTGCTTGACTCCTCAGCTGTTTCTAAAATTATCCTATAGAAACAAAAGTAAAATAACTAAAAGATATTTGCATAGTATTATCTGCCTCTTCAATCATATTGTACTATATTGTGATATTATGTCCGCCCTAGACCATAAAGGCTACGAGAATATATTGGTTCGGATTGGCCAATTCTTTCTAATATGGTAGTTTGTACATTCTTTATAATTTTTTTTTCAGCTTACTATTTATTATGTTGTTGATGCATTTTATTTCGATTAGCTGTATTTTTTCTCTATTACCCGCTTACTTGAGTAGATGCATATATAGGATGCTAGACTTTACTGTTTATTATATGTATCATTTTCAGATTTATGTTTTAAATTAACATATGTCATAGGATCATCAACATGTTTAGGTTAAACTTTTCTTTTTAATATTTTTACTTACTGTATTACATATGTATGCCCTACCTTGTTTAGTTTACTTGAGGTGTATTTTTACCTCAATTCTTGCTTTGTTATAAATATTACATTTATAACTTATCCTCATCCCATTGTATGCTTACTTGCTCCCATACTAGATAGATGTTTCATTTGGTTTAGAGTAAAATTATGATGTTAACGAATGCTTAATAAATTACTGCCCAAAATGTACTTATAGACAATTTGTCTAATAAGAATTTTCTTTTATTAGCTGGGGCCCTGGCATTGTGAAACCGATAATGTCAAATCTTGTTAGGTTTGAGGAGCCAGTGCTTGAGGAAGAGCCTTATTTAGAAGAGGTGCAGCAGCCTGGTGCAAAAGACCTATAGTTTCCTTTTTCTTTATTGTGAGGGCAAGTGATATTAGCATTTTCAGTCTCTTAAACCTTAATTAAATGATGTAATAATACAGGTACTCGTGAGTGTGTTTACTTTCTGCACATTATTACTTTCTGAGCTATTTCATTTTATTTCATGGTTGATGTATGGTGAATGGATGTAATCCTTACTTCTTATTGCTTCCGCACTTTGTATGAACATATATATTTAATAATTAATTTTCATAAATATTCAGTGCACATCCTTCCCCTATTATTGGATTGCAGACATTACCTAATCCAATGATAAGTGAGGGATTTTCTAGAGTGACACTCCACTACTTAGCTTAATGATTGCAGAATTAGAGAGCGTGCCCCACAATTAGCTTATCCAAGATTGGTAACCCGAACTAGTTGGGTTCAACCCCAAATTCTGGTTCAACTAGTAGGCAAACTCTGCTAATTTTGATGTCTTTGAATTCCTCTCGCTGGATCTATCATTTGGACTTTAATTTTTGGGGCTTTCATTTGTAAACCACTTAATTAAGTGAACAAATTAGTTTTTTATAGAAAACTTTCCATTTTGATTACAAATTTTGGTCAAATCATTTTGAGCCATTCAAAATTTTCTTCGATTAAATATCCACCCTTGGATCAACCCAAAATTTAAATAAACAACACTCCATAAACTCTGAAGCCTAATTAGAACCCTAAGAATTCAACCACCACTCTCTTTTATTTATTATTCCAAAACCTCCTCCTCTCTTCCTCCTCTCTTCTCCAAACTCTAGATTAATCCATTACCAAGCTAAAGCAAAGGAAAATAAGAGATTTTGGGAGCTTCAAATCACTAGGGAAAAAGGTGTTTCAAAGTTGCACTTTCTCTCAAATATATCCCATCAAGCCTCACTCAAAGATAATATTTTTATTTTCTTTCTATCTCTCTTCCTTTCTCTCATTTTTTTTTGTTTTCACTTGAAATGAATCTTTAAATGAAGATTTAGGTGATTGATTACTCTTAACATATGCACAATAGTAATTTTCCTAAGTTTTAAATATTGCATAATGAGTTACAATAGAAATCCAAAAATTTTCATTTGATATATTTCTTATGATTTTTTCTCATTTCTCTTATTTTGTTTCTCCAACTTTGCACACTCATAACTTTTATTTCACTCACTGTTGGATCCTAAAATCTTACACACATATTCTCCTATGTATTGTTAACAAATTACTAGAAGATACTATGCTTTAGTTATGCCCATAAGGTATTCAAATAATATTCAAAAGTTAAGGAAAATCTCTATTCTTGATTAGAAAATTTTTCAAATTTTTTTTTTGATTTTTTTATCAACTTTGGAGAGCCATAACTTTTCAACTACTAAGATCAAGATGCTGTAACTTTGCATGTTTACTTCTTCAATATATAGGGAACAATTTTACAGAAGAGTTTACAAGTTTATTAAAACTCTTAATACATCACTTAAGCATTCAAGCTTTGTCCAAAACCATATATTCTAGCTTGAGATATTTTTACAAATTTTAGAAATTTTTATCATGCTATATTTGTACTATTATAACTTTTGATTTAACCATAGTCAATAGTTGTAAGTTTGCATGCTTATTCTTAAATATATTAGGAACAAGTTAATTGTTGGATACAGAGGCTAGAAATATCATTTAGGTATTCTTTTAAGTACTAAAAGTTTTAAAAAATATCAAATTTTCTTAAAGCATTTCTATAATTTTATAATTTTGTCATCATGTTTGCTTATTTTAAATTTATGCAAAATTGGAATATGAATTTGGCATATATATTATCGAATATATTGAGAACATGTTATCTTTAGACACCATAAACTAATGAGCACTTTAGGAGTACTATTTTGATGTGGTAAGTTCAACAAAAAGTTGAAGTATTTAAATAATCAAATTTAGAGTATTTTTTATGAAAAGTGTTATTTGGATATCAAATCATAATATATTAAATCCTAAACCTTATGAACAATATTAAATATTAAATTAATCTATGAACATTGATTTTTAACATATTAATATAAGGATGAGAAATTTGATAATCAAACAATTAGGTACATAAAATTATTTGGAAATTAATATTTCTAACATTAATATTTGAGCGTATTTTCATTTGCAATTTTGATATATGACATGTATACACTTTATCGATTCTTGAGTTATAAAATCTTAATACAACTTGTGACAAATATTTATGGTGAAAATTTTTGAAGGAAGAAATAAAAAATGAACATGTATATGTAGGGTTTGCTAGCAACCTATGGCAAAATAAGAAAGGATCTAGTACAATAGGAAGGGGCAGAAGATCCAGAGGAAAGACTCACGAAATTGAAATGAAAATTGCGAACAATTACCAATGGGTCGTGATATACCTCCCTAGAATATTTTAAGCCAATGTCTAAGTTTCCTAGTGAGGATTGTGGGTCATAGGCCTAAAAGAAGATATGATTGTTACATAGTTTATTTCAAATTCTCATTTTATTATTCTAAATTATTGCTTTTATCTCAATTGAGAAATGTCGCTTTATTGACAAGTTCAAGCAAATGAATATTTTCTTGTATATGATACAGATTTTGGCTTATTTATTTCATTTGATGCATTATTTCCTTGAAATAACATTATTGCTAATTTACACCCTATATAGGATGTTAAAAATTAAATTTTATTGAATACTCTACGTATTCCTGCATGACTAGCAATGCTATAATATTTCAAGTTTGAGAACTAATTAAGTGGAGATCAACTTGGAAATCTAAGGGTTTGAGATCAAAGAAGTGAGAAGGAGATGCATTTAATGCTATTTAACTTTAATTATATTTATTGACTAGTTATTGTATTATAAAAATGGGAAATGAATCTATATATGATGAATAACTTATGCTAATTATGTTATTTATTAATGCTATTTTAAGTATGAATTATTGTTTAAAAATTCTCGACCTTGAACCCTAGGTCGTTACAATATGTGATGAGAAGGCGGGGTGAGCCACATCACAACCTTTGCTATAATGGGACTATGATGCAAAAAGCTTAGATTTAAAGAAGGGTTGATCACACTTAGTCTCAAAGTGGGAGATTGTTATTTTGTGGACCATCTCACAACTTATGTTTAATCTAATCCTTAGTTTTTGATGATAGAGTTCTATGTTGAGCGGTATGATTATCTTTTTTGTAAAAATTGTGTTGGTGCCTTAGCCTCTATAAAAACTACTGTTGATGCTAAGGTTTCTGTGTGAGAGTGAAATTTTACTTAGTGGTTGTCATCCTCTTTGAAGGGAAAGGAAGAGTAAGATTTGTAAATTTTTTTTTAATTTCTCTTCATAATGGATTTTGAAGAGGTGCGACTTTGTGATTTTTTCCTGATTTTGAGTTTTCCACATAAATTCGGTGTTCTTTATTTTTTGTTTATTTCTACAATTTGTGTTTTGTATTTTTTTTTTGCTCCGATGATATTCTCTACAACTTAGCATAATTACTTTGTTTAAAGAAAATTTAACTATCTTATCATGATAAATAATAATTCATTTTTATAATGCAAACAATAAGGTTTATGATGGTATATAACCTAAATATAAATTGAGTTAAAAAATTAATTATTATAATCCAATATGAATTGTTGAAAATGAAAGAGTACTTCTAAAAAGCATTGTAGAAGAGTTACAAGTTGATGCTGTGAATATAGTATGAAGATAGTAGCAAAGATTGGTAAGTTTGATTTCTTTTTATTTCATTACTGCTATTCTTAAATAATGTATATTTAATACCAATTTGTTATAAATGTTTGTGAATGTGTATACGATTAGATTTTCTTTGGAGGAATATTTTTAAGCAATGTTGATGCTTATCTATAATAGCATGTACAAACATTTAGTAAAAAAACAGACCACAACTTCTTATTAGAAGTTTCAAGAATTTATTTGTGATGTTTCAATAATTTATTTGGTGAGTTTTGTTGTATTTTTGCAAACTTCAAACTTATTCATGGCCTTTTTTAAAACTCCAAACTCCATCATGGAGTTTTTTGAAACTCCAAACCACTTTTTGGAGAGATCAAACTGACGCTAAGTAGCGCTAATCCGTCATTTTTGAAAATACTAAGTTAAGAAGGCATAATTGTTCTTTTTGTAACCGACAGAAAGTTATGATGATCAAATCATAACTTATGCTTATTTATGCATGTATAATGGTAGCCAATTTTTTCCTACAAAAATTAAATTATCATAATAGTAATTTAATTTGTAACTAACTGATGGGTGAAACCATTATAAATAGGATTGGCAGAGTTCATCCCAAAGAGCACGAGAGATTTCAAATCTTCTTCAATACATAGTGAAATTCCCCCTCTCCTCCCAGTTGATGTAGATAATTCTCATCAAATTACATAATTTCTTATCTCTTATGATTTGTGCTTGCAAATTTCTATGAGCTATTTTTTTGTTTAATTCTAATTTTTGCTTCAACAATTTGATTTGGGATTTATTATTCTTTGAGAACATTATTGTGATCCCGACATGTGGTATCAGAGTGGTTGTGTTGCAAGAATTATTATAAGTTCTACATATTCTCAATTGTGCAATCATGAAGGAGGAAGGAGAAAGTTCATCATTAAGTGCTGCTCTTAGAAGATCTATGTATCAAATTATGATGCATCCTACAAAAATTAATGTCATTAAATTTGATTGAACGAATAAATTTAGAAGTTACGGTGAGAGGTGATAGATGTGTTGCGTGCCCTAAATCTTGAAGACGTTCTAGATTGCGATGGGAATTTAGAAAAATGTTAGAGAAGGATTGGGCAAAGATTAACAAGAGTGCTTGTGGATTGAACTGAAATTGCATTACACAAGACATCAAGTATTATGTGACGATGGAAATTTTAGTAGCGGAGCTATGGAAAATATTGAAGAACAAGTACTTGATGAAGAGTGTGGAAAATCAACTCCACATGTAGTAGAGGCTCTATAGATTTTAGATGATAGAGGTATCTCAATCGATGAGCATATAAATGATTTCACTAAATTATTGGCAGATCTTCTTAATTTGGATGAAGACATGGAGGAAGAAGATAAGGCACTTCTTCTATTGAACTCTCTTGGATGAGTATGAAAACTTTAACATAATGCTCATTCATGAAAAGGAGTCCTTGAGGTATGATGAAGTGATGAAAGTATTATTGAATAATAAAATTCAATGAAGAGACAAGGATCCTTCGAAGTCAGGGATGGCCAAAGAACTTACCCTCCAATACAAAAGGCATGTGAAGAAGAACAAAAGGAAGAAAAGAGGAAGGGTGGTGGTAATTGGAAGAGAGAAAAATCAAAGGGTCAAAGCCTTGGGTGCAATCAATGTGCCCCTTGTTTGGAGAATGGCCATTGGATGAAGAACTATCCAAAATATAACACAAGTGAACTCCTATGCTGATGACTCTGATGTTTCTCTTATAGTTGTGTCCCAGTGCTTGACATAGATGACTTATGTTGCATTATCAACATGGTGCTACTTATCATATTTGTCCAAACACAATTGGTTCCATACTTACGAAGTATTGGTGAGTGGTGTTGCGATGATGGGTAACAATCATGCTTATTGAACTAATAGGAAATGGAGCATTTTTATGCACTTGCATGATAGAGCATTTAGATAATTTAAGGATGTGCGTTATATTCCAGGTATCTGTAACAATCTTCTATCAATTGGATCTCTTGAAGTTGAAGGTTTCAGAGCTGTTATTGAGGCAGGAGTTATAAGAATCAGTCATGGAGCTATGACATACATAAATAGGGTTTTACAGCACAATTTGTATTATACAAGGAAGTACAGTAGAAGGTGGTTCTACTACTGCTGATGAACTAGTTGATGCAACTACTTTGTAGCATATGAGGCTAGCACATGCTGGGAAACCATCACTCGTTACCCTAAAGAAGCAAGTCTTGATTAAAGGAGTTGATTCCTACAAGCTTAAATTTTGTGAGCGTGGTGTGTTTGGTACAAAAACATGCATATCTTTTGGCACTAACATTGACAATTCCAAAGGGACACTCAATTATGCGCACACAAATGTTTGTAGTTCAATGAAGACAACATCATTTGTCGGACAATGATATTTTGTCACATTTATTGATGCCTATTTCAAATTTATGAGGGTGTACACTGCGAAGTGTATAAGTACTAGAAAAATTTGTAATTTAGAAGTGGGTGGAGAATTAGATTGGCAAGAAGGACAAGAAGGTCAGATCAGGTAATGGTGGCTAGTACTCTTCACATGAATTCTTACAAAAATGTCAGAAAGCTAGGATTGAGCAACACTCCATAGTGAAGGAGATGCCATGTAATAACTCTAATATTGTTACCCATTATTGGGTGGCCCAATTAGCTCCATTTCACTTCTAGTGCTCTTATATTAGCATTAGGAGTCTCCACCTCAAATTTAGTGCGATTTAGAAATCATTTTCGATCTACAAATATTCTTGATTATTTTAATAATCCTGAAAATACCTATTTTATTTTGACCTTTGAATCAGAATCGGAGTTCGCCATTGGACTCCTCACCCCTAAAATAGTTAGGAGTGATATTTTTGGAATGTTTGGAAGTCATCAATTTTTTTTGAAATATTTTAATAATATTTAATTACCCAAAAAATTAAGATAATTAAATTAACATCTGATTGAAAATCTAATTGTATTTTTGAGTTTCTCACCTCTCATTTAGCTAAGGGTTAATTTTTTGGATTTTTCGAACTCCTTTTGATTATTTAATTTTGAGTAATTAAAAGAGTTAAATTAAATAATTAATTTATATATTTATATTAATATATATATATATATATATATATATATTATTTATATAATTCCAACAACTTTAACGGGACAGTGGGGATCTGTTGCTTAGCGCCATGCACGAAACAGCAAGATCAGCGCATCCTGGCTGTCGCGTGCCAGTTAGGGAGGATTGGATGGTTGGACGGTAATGGTTTAATCAATTGATCCGAGCATCAGATAGAGATCACTGTCCAACGATTAAGATCACTCGACTGCATGCCTTCATCCTCTCCCGTGATTGTGCGCCTGTCGTTGGACAGATGGGTGTACGATTGTCCATTCATCGAGGCCCAATCTCCCCATTTACCCTTAGGACTCAACCAACCCTCATTTCCTCCTTCCCCATTTACTGGTAGCTCTCGGTGTGCGGAGAAGGCTGCAATTTAAGCTCGATCCTCACCCTAAAAGCTGACGGAGCCGAAGGTTTTCAAATGCATATAGGTGCTTCTCCCTTTCTCCTCTCTACAAGTTAAGCTTTCATATTGCTATTCTGAGCCCTTTTTGTCGGATCGAAACTTAATCCGGATCGATTGAGCCTGAACAAGCTTCGATTTGTCACCTCGCCCATAGTGAACTATAGGATCCGCCCGGGCCCATCTGTTGGGACTTGGGGCATCGCCCTGTCTGCCACACCGTAGAATACATGTATCGGTCGATAGCTCGGAGTGTCTGCCCTGGCAAGGGCTTAAAGCAGGCATGCAGTGCGCGCCACGGGACCCTCGGGACGGAGGCACTGTGCAGTCACTCCCTGTTCGGCTTTTGTCGGGGACGGAGGCACTGTGCAGTCCAATAATTCGGACCAGGCCGATTTAATTTCTCTTGGAACGCGCAGTCACACGTGCTGACAGGCGACCGTGTGCTGATGCGTAAGTGGTACAGAATTTTGCACAGCGTCATTTCGGTGCTACATTGTTTTCCATGCTCGACAGCCTACCGATTTTCGCATCACACCATATTTTGTGCCACGCCTTTTTCCGTGCTAACAACCGTTTATAATTAAATTAATTTTAATTAATAATTAGTATGTAATTAATTATTGTTAATTTATGCAAACTTCATTTAGCCAAAACCTTAGTTATACATTCAAATTATATAAAATTATATATCATTTTATTAAGAAAATTGAGACGAACACAATGGTATATTTTAATTAAGAATTTGAAGCTTAATTTTTTTAATTACTTTTTAATCACAATCAAGAGTCCCAAAAACCATAATTTTCCAATATTGTCCAATTTTGACCTACTTAGTATCATTCTTCTCCTTGTGTTATGAGAATTGCATATTTGCTATTATATTTGTGATTGGACAACATTTGGATAACTTGGAAATTTGGCTCCTAAAATTCTTCATATTATGTGATTTTCTTAATGTCTTAACTTGCATGTTTAGGCATTTTTACCTTACGATAGCAAGTATATTCATTTAATTAAGCTTCCATTTTACTTTGATTTGTGAGATAGAGATTGGATTAGTGCAGTTAGATGCCTTGTGTAGCTTAGTAAACTTGTGATTCTAACGTTGATTCATTACCATTCCTAGTGTAGCTAACTTATCCAATATGTGAAACTAGCCTTTAGCACACTTTTACTCATAATTTGTAGACCTATTTAGATCAACTCGTAGTACTTAGAATTAAATTTATTAATCTTACCCTTCTTGTCCCAAACCTTACCTTAAGCTCCCTAATCTCCATATTTAGTATCCATTTAACTTCCTAAGGATATTTAACTCTCTTTTAAGCACCAGCAACCTTATAATCATAAGGAAAATTAGATGTTATAGTTTGCAATCTTTTTCTGTCCAATGCACTTAGAACCTTCCAGAGGGGTACTTAGCTAATTTAGTGACTTAATGAGCAAGGAACCATTAAGTCTAAATTATCTTAGTTAGATTATAGTAGTGAACCTACAACTCAAAGCTCTTTAAGTGTAGTGAACCTATAACCTTTATCTTTCCCCAATAGCTCCTTAAGCCTTGAATTTAGTAACCAATAAATATTATGTGGCATAGGATTAGTATAGGGTTAGCCTCATTTTGCATCATTATGCATATAAATAACTTCATCATTTACATAAACTTAAATCAATTTATTGTTTTCCAAACTTAATTACTTATATTATTTAATTTCAACTGGCTTAAAGATCTATATGCCTAAGTTAATTGGGAGCTTAATCAGCTACAATAATTAAGTTAGACAATCTAAATCTTTGACAACAATGGATATCACATCATTTATAATTGAATTTCATAAAACACTGCTTTTCTTTGAGACTACAACCTTGAACATTCATAAAGACATTGTGTATAAATATAATGTTCATTATGTAAAACTTTAAGTTTTTATATGTTAGATGTTAAGCCAGGGTAGGCTACAGAGTAATAAGGAGATCTCACATATCCTAGAGGGAGAATGTGAGTATTTTGGAGATCCTGCTTTTCTACTTAGTTAGGCAGACATGCTTAACTCCTCTCTCGTTCTGTAATTTTGCTCGCAGAATGGAAAACTTAAAGCAACATGAACAATCAAATAGATTGTGAGTTCTTTCAATAGCGATTGGGCTATATTTATTTATCACAGTCTTTGACTATGTTTACTTAGCCCATGTGATCACAGTTTAATTCTTACTTTTATACTATAGTTTACTTTAGTTATAGTCTTTACTTTACGTAGTGTATGTTGTTTGATATTCATTTTATGCTTCACTACTTTAGTTACTCTTACTTAACTAAATATTCATTAAACATTTTTGTGTATTCATTGTATGCTTTCATATGCACTTTAGTAATTTCTAGCCTTATTATGATCCATATCTTTTCCTTGTTGTTGTAGGCTAGAGCAAACCTACTTGTGAGTTCTTATTCTTTACTTTGTTTACTATCTTTTATATAGTCTTTACTCTTACTTTGATGCTCAACGCTCCATTTTAGTCTCTTAAATTGTAAACCTGTATATATAATTTCCAACTATTAATTAAAACTTAGCATAATCTTAAAATGTACTTAGACTTTTTAGTATAATCACTTATTTTTATGTTGTTGGTTGTGCTCTACCGTATTAAAAACAAAATATGGTAGATCAGGAGTACCTTCAGGATAGTGGAGCAAGAACTAGTACCGGCCATTTGTAGACTAAAGATTCAGCTTCCGCCCTCTTTTACTGCTTTGGTGAGAATGACAGAAATTTACTTTCATTTCATTAAATTCAGTTGTAATAACTTTAATTCTACAATGTTTTTACTTTATTTCTGTGATGAATTTACTTTCATTCACCTCTTTGGTTTGGATTATGGATTGGATGCATTTACTTGTTGCTTTCTCCTACTTATATATCTTACTACTTAACTCATCTACCTCACAAAGATTCTAGGCCACAAAGCACAAAATATTAGGTTAGTTTCCTTCTAATTGATGTTAAGTGTTATGGTAACACCATAGTATTTGATTGGGTTTCTAATTTGATATTAAGGGCATTATAGTTAGTATCAAAGCCATGGTTGAGGGAAATGTGTCAAGTAAATATCAACTCATCCAAATCAAACAACATAGAAAAGTAGAATAAAGGCATCTTAGAATGTCATCTTAGGTTAGTAAATTCCTTATTACTTTAATAATTAATTAAACTTAACTTGAACCTTAAATCAACTCACAGATGATGGAATGTGAGACCAATCTAAAACATTATACTAGGTTGCTCTTTCAATATTGGGATAAAGACTACTAGAATGGACTAAAGTATGGCAGACTCTACGTAGGAGTGTCGTAGGCTGGTGGATACGTTCTCAATTAAATCCTTAAGTTGTCAGTATTTATGGGCGACTGCATTCTCAAATTGGCTAAGGAATGGTTATCTAGAGTGACTGATACCTTTCAAGCAATCGGCTGTCCTGATGTAATATACATTTATTTCAAATATAATTATTAAATATAATTTGATTTATCAACTAATTACTATTTCATATTATGATTATAATAATATTAGAAATACTTTTAGAGAATATTTGACAAATTTTGAAAATTAATTTACGTACAAAGTTTTCATAGTTATTTTAATAAGAATTTAAATTAAAATAATTATTTAAAAATATTTAGGTATCAGAATTGAAAATTTTTGACATTTTTGGTTTCAGGACATTGAAGTAAGCTAAAACAAAAAATTTTATAGTTTTGAAACTATTTTGAAAAATAGTCAAAAAAAAAATTGCAAATTTCCGAGGCTAATTGCCGCTTAACCGTTCATTCAAATTTGACATTTTTGGTATCGTTGGAATCGTATTGACGAAACCTTTCATTTGATATCTTAAATTTAAATTTTCATTAAATTTTGATTTTCTGAATTTGTAAAAATTTAAATTTTCATTTATTTATTTAAATTGAGCTAATTTATAATTTTCATCTTTTTTAAAATTTATCTTTGCAAATATACCTCTTAGGAATATTCTTATCTTATTTTGAGAGAATTTTATTCCAAATAAAGACAAATATCACATCTTAATTTAAACCATTCACTTATTTTGAGCAAATTTAAACATTTTGATTTAAATCCTACTTTATTTAATTTATTTTATTATATTTATATGGCTGGTTGAAGGGAGATGATTTCATAATTTAAAATTTTTCTAAAGCTATTAAAATCCTTCTTATCTCCTCTCATCCTCTTCTTCAAAAATAAGCATCTCCTTATCCTCTCTTCCACCATCTCAAATCTACTTCTTCTTTATCTTCTCAAATTTCTCGTTATCCCCTAAGATTTCTAAAGGATCAAAGGTGAATAATTGAAGCTTGCAAAAGACTAAAGTTTTCTTCTTCCTTATCTATTTCAAAGATAAGATTCATTAATATATTTATTTCTTTTAATTCAAAATTTTTCTTTTAACTTGATTATGCATACAAAATTTCTTTTAATTTTCTTTAGAAATCTTCATATTAAGTCAAGATCTAATACATGATTATTTCATTTTTTTATAAATTTCTAAAATTTTAATTTCTTTCAAATATTTCTCATACTTAAAAAATATATTTATGATAACTTTGCATATCTATATCTTTTAGATTCATCATATTTAGAAGTTGAAATCTTTTTTAATATGTTCTCCTATATATTGGTTGCATATTATTAGAAGAAACTACTTAATGATTTTGCTTTTATGCTAATTTAATTTAATCCCAAAGTATAATGAAATTTTTGAATTCTACTTGGAAAAATTTCAGGATTTTCTAAAAGTTTAAGATTTTTATAATACTTTGAAACTTTATATCTTTTTGGTTACCTAAAATATAAAGCTGTAATTTTGCATGTGAATTCCCCTATAATTGGGAAGAACTTCATTGAAGACATCCCAGAATTTTGAGCACTTTATGATTAACATTTAGGTACTCAAAGTTCAATAAAAACCTTAAAAAATTTCAAATTTAAAAATAGATTTTTCTGAAATTTTCATGATGTTTAGCTTAGTATTATTTTTATTCCAAGCACAGTTAAATGTTGATCTTTAGCAAACATAATCTTGGTTATATTATGAGCAATTTCTCTATTAGTCACTTGAGTTGATTATGTTATTAAACAGGTCAATTAAATGCTTATAGTTTGCTAAAAAATCACAAATTTGAACTTAGGTAAAATATTTGGAATTTCAGAAAATTTTTCAAAGTTTGAAATGATATAATTTTCAAAATACAGAGAATCCAAATGTAATTTTTGGCATGCATATTCTCCGATATATATAACATAATATATGTTTAGACATAAACAGAAAATAAGCACTCTAAGGATACCTTTGGGATGACACAAAATCAGCTAAAAACCTAAATTGCTTAGCTAAAATTAGGAAAATCTTATAAAAATAAAATTTTCATTTCAAATGATATATAATCAATTTACAAAGTTTATAATTATTGTAAAAACATAAATTTTGATATTTATGAATAATTTAAGTAATAAATTTGATTTTGGAATATTTATAAATATGATTTCTCATAATAATAATATTATGAGTTTTTTTCATATAATTTATTAAATGAATAATTTAAAGTGAATTAAGATAGTTGAGTAACAAATTTAGATGTTAATTTAACAGATTGAAATCATCAAATTTAAGAAAATTATTCTTCAAGTTAGGTACGAAATTATTCTTAAATTTTATTTCAAGTATCTTAAATTTAAGCTTATTTCCATTTAAATATTACTTATTCATTTTATCATGCAAATCATTTTATTAAATTGTAATATTTTTATATAAAAGTGTGTGATAAAAAAATAAAGAAATTTCCTTTCTGGTGTTATCTTTGAATGAAGAAATGAAAATGTAACCTGTAAAAGTAGAGCTTACTAGTGCTCACGATGAAATAAGGAGGGATCTAGCCCTTAAGAAGTGGGCAGAAGATCCTGTGGAAAGATACACCATTTTACATCTATAAGATGAGGCACTACAGATGGGTGGTGATAAGCTTCCATGGACAATAAGTTTTACTAGTTAGATGATGGGTTACAAGACTCAGCTTTGTATCACAATTTACTTTTAATTGAAATTTATTTGTTTGATGCTTTTCAAATGTTTAATTTCATATTTAACATGCAGGGCAAGTTTGATAAAATTTGCATCATTTATTTTATTACATGTCAATATGAAAATTTAATTTTCTTGCCATTTAATTTGATTTTCACCTCTATTAGGATGCTAGAAAATAATTCTTAATGGATAATTTTTGTACTATTGCCTGACTAGCTTTATTGATGATTATTTCAGGTTCTTAAAACTAATTCTTAAGAAGATACTCACTTAGGAATAGCTTATAAGAAGAACTGAGATTGGAGTGAATATATTTTATTTTGTTATATATTTTAATAATAATTGAACTTATGTAATTTTATAAGATTGACTCTGTGATAAATAAATAACTTATAATTTTATTATCGTATTCTCTATCTTTCAAATGATGAGTTTATTATTTAGGAATTCTCAAACTTGATCACTCGGTCATCACAGGTTTGGTACCAGAGCAAAGTTTGAGAAAATCTATGTAATAAATTCAATAGAGCCAAAATTAATATATTTAAAATTTTAAATTATAGGATATAAATTAAGTTGGGGAGCTTAATAAAATTTATTAAGAAAGGCATACTCATAGTAATAATTAAGCTTAATTAAGCTCATTGACTGCCTTGCAGACTATGGCACATAGTAAAATTTATTTACTTTTTTTCAAATTTTAATAAGCTTAATTTTATTAAGGCAATCAATGAGGAAGGAATTCTTGATATTAAAGCAAGGAAGTGACACGGTGACAGAATATGAAGAAGAATTTACTTAGCAAGTTTTGCTTCTGAAATGGTGGCAACGGAAGATGTGAGATGCCACTTATTTCTTAGTGGTTTGAGAAATTCTTATCAGCACATTTTAACTCTACAAATATCAAAATTTCCTCATCCAGTGGACAAGGCAAAATTAATGGAGATTCAAGAAGGCCAAGTATTTCAGAATCATAAAAGGTCATGAACTTCAAACTTCACTCCAAATAAAAAGACTCATTTTAGTCACATCAAGGAAGAATTCACAATATTCAAGAAAACACTCCTACTCAAAAAGGAAAATCTACATGCAGAGTAAATTTACCATCAGGAGATTATTTTAAATCAAATACTTATTGTTCGTGTAAGTTAGAAATTGATAATAGTAGTTGGGAAGCAAAATTAACCATCCGTCATATCACTACTTTTGATATTATAATTAGAATGGATTGGATGAGTCAAAATGGGTCAATGATTGATTGTACTAAAAAGAAAGTATGTTTGAATAAAAGAGGAAAGAAAGTAATATTTATAAGACAAAAGAATGCAGTTGATCATCTTATCACTACAAATAAAGCTTCAAAGTTAATGAGGAAGGGATATTCAGTATTTGTTATCTTACTTTCAAGTTTATAGGTCAAGCCTAAGACTCTTGAAGAAACACCCATTATTATGCTAATGTATTTCCTGAAGAACTTCTTGATTTACCACCACAAAGGGAAGTAGAATTTAGAATTTATTTAATCCCTGGAACAAATCCAGTTTTTAAGACACCTTATAGAATGGCACCAAAAGAATTACAAGAGCTTAAGGATCAACTTCAAGAATTAACTGAAAAAGATTTCATAAGACCAAGTAATTCCCTTTGGGGAGCCCATATATTGTTTGTTAAAAAGAAAGATGGAAGTATGCGATTGTGTATTGATTACCGTGAACTTAATAATGTGACTATCAAAAATAAGTATCCATTACCAAGAATTGATGATCTCTTTGATCAATTAGTAGGCGCATCAATATTTTCTAAGATTGATTAAGATCTGGTTATCATCAACTCCGTATACGTGAAGAAGACATACCTAAATCTGCTTTTAGTACTCGTTATGGATATTTTGAATTTCTAGTAATGACTTTTGGTTTATCTAATGCACCTTCATACCTTATGGATTTGATGCATAAAATTTTAAAACCAAATTTGGATTCCTTTATTATTGTGTTTATTGATGATATACTCATTTACTCAAAGAGTATTGAAGACACCTTAAGATTATTCTAAGTCTTTTAAGACAGCACCAACTATTTGCAAAATTTTTAAAATGTGAATTTTGGTTGAAGTCAATATCATTTCTGTGATATGTAATAAGTAAGGAAGAGATATTAGTTGGACCTAATAAAGTGAGTACAATCAAAGAATGGCCACAACCTACTTCAGTTATAGAAATTAGAAGCTTCTTGGGTTTAGCAGGATATTATCGCAAATTTTTTAAAAACTTTTCTCAAATTGCAGTTCCTCTTACAAGGCTTACACAGAAAGGTGTACATTTTATTTGGGATTCTTACTATGAATTAGCATTTCAAAAACTCAAGGATTGTCTTATATCAACTCCTATTTTAGTATTACCTTTAGAAGGAAAAAACTATCAGATTTATAGCAATGCATCAAGGAATAGTTTGGGCTATGTGCCTATGTAGGAAGGCAAAGTAATGGCATTTGCTTCTAAACAGTTAAAACTCATGAAAAGAACTAACCAGTTCATGACCTAGAACTTGCAGCTATAATATACGCATTAAAAATTTTGAGGCATTACTTATATGGCATAAGGTGTGAAATTTGTATAGACAATCATAGTTTAAAATATATATTCACTCAAAAATAGTTAAATTTAAGGCAACACAGATGGTTAGAATTAATCAAGGATTATGATCTATCTATTCAGTATTAACCAGGGAAAGCAAATGTTGTAGCAGATGCTTTAAGTCGCAAAATAATCTCTCAATTGCATATGCTAACTTCTATTCCAATCTTAGTTCAAAAAATGGAAAAACTCCAATTAGAAGTGATTCTACCAATAGATGTACTATTATTTCAATTGAGTGTAGAGCAATCACTACTCGATAAGATTAAAAAAGCTTAGAAGATTAATAAAGAGTATGAGCAGCTAGTTGCATCTATTCAAGAAGGGAAACATTTAGAATTGAAACTAGACTTAATTAAAAATATTTGGTGTGGATCTAGAATTTGGGTACTAATAATTTTGAGTTAAGATCAAAAGTACTCAAAGAAGCTCATTATTCCTATTATTCAATTAATCCAGGAAATATTAGGATGTATCAAGATTTAAAAATATAATCCTAGTAGTCAAGAATGAAAAGAGATATAATAGAGTTTGTATCAAAATATGAAGCATGTAGTTTAGTAAGGGCAGAGCATCAAAGACCTAATGGGTTATTACAACCTCTACCAATTCCTGAATGGAAATGGGAAAGTATCTTAATGGATTTTATAACAGGTTTTCCCCATTCAAAATCAAATAATGATTTGATTTGGGTAATTGTGGACAGGCTTACTAAATCTGCTCACTTTCTACCAATTCGACAAAATAATTCAGTAGAGAAATCGTCTAAATTATATCTTAAGGAAATAGTGAGATTATATGGAATTCCTAAGAGTATCATATCTGATCGTGATAATCATTTCAATTCTAGATTTTGGAAAATGGTACAATAGGATCTAGGTTCTCAATTATGCTTGAGTACAACTATTCATCCTCAAATAGATGGGCAAACAGAAAGAGTGAACCAAATTTTAGAAGATCTTCTACGTTTGTGTATTTTAGATTTTGGAGGAAGCTGGGATGATCATCTTCCATTAATAGAGTTTATCTATAATAATAGTTATCAAGCAAGTATTGGAATGGCTCCTTATGAAGCATTATATGGAAGGAAATTATTACACCTTTATCCTAGAATGAAGTTGGAGAAAATAAATTAGTGGGATCGGACTTAATTTTGCAAGTTACTGAAAAGATAAAATTTATTCAGCATCGAATGAAGATAGCTCAAGATAGATAGAAGCAATATTATGACTCAAAACATCGACATATTGAATTCTCCGTAGGAGATTATGTTTACCTTAAAGTTAGTCCGTATCGAGGAATTTTAAGATTTGGAGTTACTGAAAAGTTAAGCCCGAGATATATTGGTCCATTTGAAATAATAAAATGAATCAGACAAGTCGCTTATCAACTTAAACTCCCATTACATCTGAGTTTGATGCATGACATTTTTCATATTTTGTCTTCGAGAAAGTGCTTGTCAGAACTAACTATGAGAATTGAAGTAGAAGAAATCAATCTTCAACCGAATCTTAGCTTCATAGCTGAACTAGAAGAATTTTTGATCAAGACATTCAAAAACTTTGAAGTAAAACCATTTCTATGGTAAAAATTTGTTGGAAGAATTGTCAAAAATAAGAAGCAACATGGGAAGAATAATCTAGTATGAAGAAGTCATATCTTCAATTATTTGATTAAACCAATGTAATATTATATTTGAGTTTGAAAATAAAATTTGATGTCGGGGCGACATCGTTTTAAGTTGGGGAGATTGTAATATACGTTTATTTCAAATATAATTAATTAAATATAATTATTAAATATAATTTGAATTATCTACTTATTATTATTTCATATTATGACTATAGTAATATTAGAAATAATTTTAGAGAATATTTAACAAATTTAAAAAGTTAATTTAAGTATGTATTTTTCATAGTTATTTTAATAAATTAAATTAAAATAATTATTTAAAAATATTTAGGTGTCAGAACTAAAATTTTTTGACATTTTTAGATTCAGGACATCGAAGTAAGCTAAATGGAAAATATTCATAAATTTGAAACTATTTTGAAAAAAAGTAAAATTTTTTTTTGTAAATTTTCATGGCTAATTCGCTTAACAGTTCATCCAAATTTGACATTTTTGGTATCGTTGGAATCGTATTGATGAGACCTTTCATTTGAAACCTTAAATTTTAATTTTCAATAAATTTTAATTTTTTGAATTTGTAAAAATTTAAATTTTCATTTTTTTATTTAAATTGAGTTAATTTGTAGATTTAATCTTTTCTTAAAATTTATCTTTATAAATATACTCCTTAGGAATATTCTTATCCTATTTGGAGAGAATTTTATTCCAAACAAAGATAAATATCACCTCTTAATCTAAATCATCCACCTAATTTGAGCAAATTTGAACCTTTTGATTTACATCCTACTTTATTTAATTCATTTTATTATATATATATGGTTGGTTGAGGGAGATGATTTTATAATTTAAAATTTTCCTAAAGCTATTAAAATCCTTCTTATCTCCTCTCATCCTCTCCTTCAAGAAAAGGCATCTCCTTATTCCCTCTCCCACCATCTCAAATCTTCTTCTTCTTCATCTTTCCAAATTCCTCTTTATCCCCTAAGATTTCTAAGGGATCAAATAAAGACTAAAGTTTTCTTCTTCTCAATCTCTTTAAAATATAAGATTCATTAAGATATATATTTCTTTTAATTCAAAATTTTTCTTTTAACTTGATTTTATTAATGAA
Source organism: Gastrodia elata (assembly GCA_016760335.1). Taxonomy (NCBI): domain Eukaryota; kingdom Viridiplantae; phylum Streptophyta; class Magnoliopsida; order Asparagales; family Orchidaceae; genus Gastrodia; species Gastrodia elata. The sequence continues at coordinate 40,112,860 of CM028680.1, read as the reverse complement.
ATCAAACATGCATACAAATTTTTTTTTAATTTGATTTAGATATCTTCATATTAAGTCAAGTTCTAATACATAATATTTTATTTTCTTATAAATTTTTGAAGTTTTAATTTCTTTCAAATATTTCTCATACTTAAGAAGTATATTTATAATAATTTTGCATATCTATATCTTTTAGATTCATCGTATTTAGAACTTAAAATCTTTTATAATATGTTCACCTATATATTAGTTGCATGTTATCAGAAGAAGCTACTTAATGATTTTGCTTCTAAAGCTATAATTTTACATGTAGATTCTCCTATATATTGGGAAGAACTATACTGAAGATATCCCAGAATTTTGAGCACTTTAGGGCTAATATTTAAGTGCTCAAAGTTCAATAAAAACTCTAAAAAATTTCAAATTTTAAAATAGATTTTTCTGAAACTTTATTGATGTTTAGCTTAGTATAACTTTTATTCCAAGCACAGTTAGATGTCAATCTTGAGCAAATATAATCTTGGTTATATTGTGAACAATTTCTCTGTTAATCACTTGAGTTGATTATGTCATTAAGTAAGTTATTTAAATGCTTATAATTTGCTAAGAAATCACAAATTGAACTTAGGTAAAATTTCTGGAATTTCAAAAAATTTTCCAAAGTTTGAAATGATATAATTTTCAAAATATAGAGAATTTAAATGTGAGTTTTGGCATGCATATTCTCTAATTTATATAGCACAATCTATGAATAGACATCAGCAGAAAATAAGCACTATAAGAGTACCTTTTGGATGTCACAAATCAACTAAAAACCTATATTTCTTACTTAGCCAAAATTAGGAAAATTTTATAAATTGAAATTTTCATTTCAAATGATATATAATTAATTTACAAACTTTATAATTGTTGTAAAAATATAAATTGTGATATTTATGAATAATTTAAGTAATAAATTTGATTTTTGGAATATTATGAATTTTTTCACATAATTTATTAAATGAATAATTTAAAGTGAATTAAAATAGTTGATTAACAGATTTAGATATTGATTTAACAGATTAAAAACAACAAATTTAAGAATATTATTCTTCAAGTCAGGTATAAAATTATTCTTAAGTTTTATTTCAAGTATCTTAATTTTGAGCTTATTTTCATTTGAATATTGCTTATTCATTTTATCATGCAAACCACTTTATTAAATTACAATATTTTCATATAAAAGTGTGTGACAAAAAAGTAAGAAAATTTCCTTTTCGGTATTTATCTTTGAAGGAAGAAATGAAAATGTAACCTGTACGAGTAGAGCATACTAGTTGCTCACAGTGAAATAAGGAGGGATCTAGCCCTTATGGAAGCGGGCAAAAGATCTAGAGGAAAGATACACCATTTTACATCTATAAGATGAGGCACTATCGATGGGTGGTGATAAGCTTCCATGGCCAATTAGTTTTACCAATTAGATGATGAGTCACAGCACTCAGCTTTGTGTCACAATTTACTTTTAATTGAAAATTTTCACTTGATGCTTTTCAAATATTTAATTCATATCTAATGTGCAGGGCAAGCTTGGTAAAATTTGCAGCATTTACTTTATTACACGTCAATATGAAAATTTAATTTTCTTGCCATTTCATTTGATTTACACCTATTTTTGGATGTTAGAAAATATTTCTTAATGGATAATTTTCGTACTCCTGCCTGACTAGCTTTACTGATAATTATTTCAAGTTTTGAAAACTAAAGCTTAAGAAGTTACTCACTTAGGAAGAGCTTATAAGAAGAAGTGAGATTGGAGTGAATATATTTTATTTTGTTATATATTGTAATAATAATTAAACTTATGTAATTTTATAAGATTAGCTCTGTGATGAATAAATAACTTGTAAATTTATTATCTTATTCTCTATATTCAAATGATGAGTTTATTATTTAGAAATTCTCAAACTTGATCACTCGGTCATCACACCTAATCACATCCACTTCAAAATAATGGAGCAACTCTTCAACAACTACACCGAAGAGTGGTGGGACCCTGTTTTGAGAGGCTTGTACGTGAGAGTCGACTTTTTTGCCTTGCCTTGAATTACTAGGATTTCGAGATTATATTTTATGCAAAGTTTTGTAGCTGATTGTATTAGCATCTTTTATAGTAGCTTTCATCTCTTTTGTTGCTTTCTAAGAGATTTCATATTGTACTCCTAAATCTTTCAATATTAATGAGAATTATTTCTAACTTTACTTGTTCTTGAATTGCATCTCTTTTTCTTCTTTAGTACGAGTCCTGAACCCAGCACCCTTGGACCTTCTATGGCAAATGAAGCTACTTCCATGACTTCATCTCCTACGAATGAGCTCAAAACTTTTATGAAAATGATGAAGGTTATGGTCTAGGTGTAGGATCATGCTGCGGAAAGGATGGCTTTGATGTGTCCCACACCTTAGCCTTTACCTACTCCTCCACTAACTCCTACTCTTGCATCTCATGTGATTCATGTCAAGCCACAACCAGTTCCTGGTCCCGTGGTGGAAGTGTTATTTTCACTTTATTGAGACTAAACCCTCCGACATTTAATAGTTCAACTTTTCATATGGAAGCCACCAAATTACTGAGAGTAATTGAGGCCTTAGCTAGTATTAAATGCCTTGAAAGCGAATCTATTTGCCTCACCACCCAATTGTTTCAAGAGGAAGAAAAATTCTAGTGGGAAAGCGAACTCAAGACTCGCTTCTCCAAAGTTTGTAGTGAAGACATTTCGTGGGAAGAATTTGAAGAAGTCTTCCATGAGGGATTTATTCCTCCTTCTGCCTAGACGTCATAGGGTATGAGTTCATGCAGCTCACATATGGAAACCAGACTATCGATGCCTACGAAATGGATTTCAGGAAGTTGTCCCATTTTGCTCCTAATCTTGCTCGTACGGAGACGATAGATGCAGACATTTTCTTAAAGGACTGAAGGACTCAAATAAGAGCCATTAATGCCTTAGCATCAAGACAACTTTCCTAAGTTCCTGGAGGGAGCCAGAATGATTGAGCACCATCAAGCACTGATGAAGCTAAAGAAGCGACCTCATCCCTCAACTTCCAAATCTGAGCCATTCAAGAAGAATAGTCCTCAAGGGCCCAAGGTCTTCCACTCACGCATAATTAGAATCAACTCAGAAGGCCTGGAGCTCGCTGCCAAAGATTGAACCTCTTTAGAAAGTGTTATTATTTTGGCAACCAATGCTACTCCTGTTGCAGGACTGGTCATTTTTACTAGAACTACAGCGCAATCTGGACTGTGGACAAAGCAAGGGTCAATTGCCAAGCTACCATCCATAATCATACTCCAGTCGACTCCCAAGCTCTAGTGCTTGCCTTGATGCCTCTTCTAGCTGGTGGAAGTACCCAGAATCAAAGGGGAGCACCTTCACCTACTCAAAAGCAAGCACATGCTAGAACTATCGCCAAGGGCAAGGTTATTGCCCAATCCCCTGCTGTACCTTGTGTGTACATGCTGACTTCTGTTGTTTCCCAAGAAGACAATGACGTTGTAACTGGTATGTTCTACATTTAATTTTCGTTATTCTATCTTTCTTTCATGTGCATTTATTCTTCTTACTTTCTACTTTTCTTGCATTAATAGTAATTAAGGTTTTATTTTTTGTGCTATAAGAACTCTTTTTATTAAAAACCAATCACACTCTTCGATACAGGTGCTAGTCACTCTTTTGTATTCGAGACTTGTGCTGGTTCTCTCAATCTCCAACATTTCAATTTGGACAATGCCTTGCAAGTGTAGATGCCACCTGGAGCTGAAATGTGTGCTAGCAAGTATTGCTTAATAGATATTTCTATTAGTAACCAATTCTTTCAATCCAAGCTTATAGCAATGTCGATCACAAATTTTGACATAAATTTAGGCATGAATTGATTAAGTAAGTTCAATGTTGTAATAGATTGCCACCGAAAGAAAGTTTTGCTAAGGGTAGGAAGGAAATCCAAAGTTTTGTAGGTAAACTTAGCTTGACTACATCCATTATCAATGCAGTAGAAGCCGAGCGCCTCATTAGCAAATGTTGCGATGCAATTTTAGTAACCTTAATTGGTGAAGTTAAGGAAGATAGAACCCTAGAAGACACTAATGTTGTTAGGGAGTTCTTGGATGTGTTCCCTGAATACTTGCTTGGACTACCTCCTTTGAGAGAGGTAGAGTTTTCTATAGAATTGATCCTAGGAACTCAGCCCAAATCCAAGGCCCTGTAGAATAGCACCTAATGAGTTGCAAGAGTTGCGAGAGCAAGTGCAAGAGTTGCTTAAAAAGGTTTCATTCGCCCTAGCATGTCGCCTTGGGGATCGCTTGTTCTGTTCGTCAAAAAGAAGGATGTATTGATGCGTATGTGTATTGACTACCATGAGCTTAACAAGGTGACAGAGAAGAACAAGTATCCTCTGCCCTGAATAGATGACTTGTTTGATCAACACGTCCGAGTGAAAGTATTCTCTAAAATAGACTTAAGAATAGGTTATTACCAGATTCAAGTAAGAGGATGTTCCTAAGACTGCATTCAGGACCCGATATAAACCCTGAGTTTTTAATCATGTCTTTTGGACTGGTGAACGCTCCATTTATTTTCATGAACTTGATGCAGTGAATCCTTAAGTCGTATCTCGATGAGTTTGTTACTGTTTTTATCAACGACATCCTGATCTAATCCAAGTTAGTTGATGAGCATGAGAAGCATTTGTGTGCAGTTCTTGAGTTACTGAGAAATCATAAGCTGTTTGTCAAGTTCTTGAAGTGTGAATTTTGGCTCAATTACATGGCATTTCTGGGTCACGTGATTGATGCAGAAGACATTCGGGTTGACCAGAATAAGATCCAAGCAGTTCAACAGTGGGTGCAACCCAAATCAGTAACCAAAGTAGTTTTATAAGACTTACTAGATATTATAGAAGATTTATTCCAAGATTCTATCAAATTGCCATGTCATTAACTCAATTAACTAGAAAGGAAGTGTCGTTCAACTGTAGCATAGCCTGCGAAGAAGCTTTCCAGAAGTTGAAACATTTGTTGACTTCTATGCCAATTTTTGTACTACCTCAAAAGGAAAAAGATTTTCAAGTTTACACTGATGCCTCTAAGGTAGAACTTAGTTGTGTTATGATGCAAGATTATCGAGCAATAGCCTATGCCTCTAAATAACTTAAACCTAATGAGAGAAGCTATCATGTGCATGATCTTGAACTTGTATGGGAAGTTTTCACCCTCAAAATCTAGACAGACACTACCTATACGAAGTTAAGTGTGAAATATTTATGATCACCAAAGCTTGAAGTATATCTTCACCCAGAAAGAACTTTACTATCATCATCATAGATGGATAGAGCTAATTTACGACTACGACTTAGAAATTCTATATCATCCGGGTAAAGCTAACGTAGTAGCTGATGCCCTTAGTCGTAAAGCGATCAACAAATCTTTGATCGAAGATTTTGAAAGATTGAACCTCGACCCGATCAGATTTACTAATTTGCACAGAGTTCTATTTGTTATTTAGTCAGAATCATCTCTAAGGTCAAGGATTATCAAAGCTCAGAAAGAAGATGCTAATTATTCCAATCTTGTTTTCGATATCGCTAGTGGAGAGAAATCTGAATTGCATCTTGATGCCGATGGTGTGATCTCTTAGAAAGATAGGTTATGGGCTCCCAAAAGTCTGCAGTTACAAATTTTGTCTGAAGCTTATAACTCTGATTACAATGCCCAAACTGGTAGCAACAAGATGTATCAAGATTTGAAGACGTCATTTTGGTGGTCTGTCATGAAGAGAGACGTCACTGTTTTTATCTCCATGTTCCATTCTTGTTCCTTAGTTAAGGCTGAGTATCAGAAGCCTAGTGGACTTCTCAAGCACTTGTTTATTCTTGAATGAAAGTGGTCCGACATTTCAATGGATTTCATTATGGGTTTACCTAAGAGTAAGGTTGGTTTTGATGCAATTTGGGTGATTGTCAACAAACTCACCAAATCATCTTATTTTCTTCCGATTTGTTACACCGATCTGTAGAGAAGTTCGCAAAGCTCTACATCAAGGAGATCATCTATTTATATGGTACACTGAACTATATTGTTTTAGATATAAACAATAGATTTACTTCTAGATTTTGGTCTGCTATTCAGCAAGTCCTGGGGAACAACTTAGCATTGAGCACTACTTTTCATCTCTAGACTAATTGTCAATCTGAGCGAGTTAACCATATTTTAGAAGATCTCCTACATCTTTGTGTTTTAGATTTTAGTGGATCATGGGTAGATCACCTCATCTTAGTTGAGTTTTCCTACAGCAACAATTATTAGTCCAATATTGGCATGGCTCCGTATGAAGCACTATATGATAGGAGGTATACTACTACTATTGCTTAGACTGAGGTAGGAGACTCTCAGCTTCATTGTTCCGAAATGATCGAGGAGATCAACATAAATGTTTTTCTAATTAAGAATAATATGTTGGCAGCTCAAGATAGACAAAAGAAATTTCATGAGGCTCTTCACCATCCATTAGAACTTTAGGTTGGAGAGCATGCTTATTTGAAAGTTAATCCAATGTGTGGTGTTCAGCAGTTTGGTGTGTCAGAAAAATTGAGTACAAGATATTTGGTATCCTTTGAAGTGATTGGAAAGATTGGAACATCTATGTATATGTTGAAGTTATTTAAAGACTTTTTGAGTCTTGTATAATGTGTTTCACGTTTCATCATTGAGAAGGTGCTTGCTTGACCCAAGTCAACAAGTTTAGATTCATGCAGTCGAACTGCAGCCAGACTAAACTTTCGTCATTAAACCGATTGCAATTCTGAGATGAGACCTCAAGCAATTGAGGAACCGCAGTATTCCTATGGTTAAAGTTCACTAGAAGAATCACTCAATTGAAGAGGCCAAATGGGAAAAAGAGGGTATATGCGGAAAAATTCCCAGAGTTCTTTACTTAATTAGGTAGTTTGCATTCTTTTGCATTCTTTTGTTTTCATTCCCATGCAATTCAAATTGAATTCATTTGGGCATCAAGGATGACACCCCTATTAAGGAGGGGAGTCTATAACAAGCCCATAATTATTACTCATTATTGGGTAGCCCAATTAGATCCATTTCACTTCTAGTGCTCCTATAATAGAATTTGGAGTCTCCACCCAAGTTTGGTGCAATTTGGTGATCATTTATGATCGATGAATATTCTTAATTATTTAAATAATCCTGAAAATACTCATTTTATTTTGACCTCAGAATTAAAATCGAAGTTCGCCATTGGACTCCTCACCCCTTAATTAGCTAGTGATAATATTTTGAGATTGTTTGGAAGTCGTCGAATTTTTCCTAAATATTTTAATAATATTTAATTTCCCAAGAAATTAAGGTAACTAAGTTGACCTCTAATCAAAAATTTGATTCAATTTTTGAGTTCATCATCTCTCATTTAGCTAAGGATGAATTCTTGAGATTTTTCAAACTCCGTTTGCTTATTTAATTTAGAGTAATTAAATAAGATAAATTAAATAGTCAATTAATATATTAAAATTAATTAATATATATATTTCATTTATATAATTCCAACAGCTTTAACAGGACCGTGCGGATCCGCTGCTTGGTACCGTGCATGAAACAACAATATTAGCGCATCTTGGTCGTTGCGTGTCATTTAGGAGGATCAGATGATAATGGTTTAATCCATTGATATGATCGTCGGATCGAATTCCCAATCTGACGGTCAAGATAATTTGACTGTACGCATACGCCCTCTCTCGCAATCATGCCCCTACCATTGGCTAGACGAAAGTACGATTGTCCTTCTGCCAAGGCCAAATCCCCCAATTTGCCCTTAGGACTCAACCAACCCTCATTTCCTCCTTTCCCATATGCTAGTAGCTATCTGTGCGAAGGAGGTTGCGATTGAAGCTCGATCTTAACCTTAAAAGCCAACAGAACCAAAGATTTTTGAACGCCTCAAGGTACTTATCCCCTTCTCCTCTTTTTTGCCTATTAAGCATTCCTATTGCTATTCCGAGCCCTCTATTGTCGGATCAAAACTCAATCGGGCTTGATCAGGCCTGATCGGGCCTGGTCAAGCTTTGATTTGTCGCCTCATCAACAGTGAACTACAATATCTGCTTGGGTTCGTCAGTTGGGACTTAGGGCATTGCCCTGTTAGCCGCACCGTCGACGTTAGGCACCGGTCGATAGCTCAGAGTGTCGCCAATGGCAAGGGCTTGAAGCTGCATGCGGGCTGTGCCGCGGGACCCCCATGCTCGACTAAGAGATCAAACCCTATTGTGCCCCATTCGGCTTTAATTGGGGAAGGAGGCACTGTGCGCTCCGATGGTTCGAACAAGGCTGATCCAATTTCTCTTGGACAGCACTGTCACACGTGTTGACACGTGACCGCGTGCCGCCGTGTAAGCGGCACAGAATTTCGTGTTACGCCGTTTTCAGTGCTGCACTATTTTTCGTGCCCGACATCCTCCTAATTTCTGTGCCGCGCCATTTTCCTTGCGCGCCTTTTTCCGTGCTGTGCCTTTTTCCGTGCCGACAACTGTTTATAATTAAATGGATTTTAATTAATAATTAGTACGTAATTAATTATTGTTAATTTATGCAAACTTTGTTTAAGAATTTGATGTCCAACTATGCTTTATTTATACACATCAAAATTATACAAAATTATGTATTATTTTATTCAGAAAAATGAGATGAATACAATGGTATAAAATAATTTAAGATTTGAAGCTTAATTTTCTTAATCACTTTTTAATCATAATCAAGTATCCCGAAAAAAATAATTTTCTAATATTGTCTAATTTTGACATACTTAGTGTCATTCTTTTCCTTATGTTATGAGGATTGCATATTTGTTATTATATTTGTGATTGGACAACATTTGAATAACTTGGATATTTGGCTCCAAAAATTCTTCATATTATGTGATTTTCTTAATGTCTTAGCTTGCATGTTTAGGTGATTTTACCTAAGGACAGCAAGTATATTCATTTAATTGAACTTCCATATTACTTTGATTTGTGAGATTTAGATTGAATTAGTATAGTTAGATGCCTTGTGTAGCTTACTAAACCGGTGATTCAAACCTCAACATTAGAAGAGATAGTGTAGGAACTGAATCTCTAACCTTGATTCATTGCCATTCCTAGTGTAGCTAACGTATCCAATATGTGAAATTAACCCTTAGCACACTTTTACTCATAGTTTTTAGACTTATTTAGATCAACTTCTAGTATTTAGAATTAGATTCATTGATCTTATCCTTATTGTCCAAAACCTTACCTTAAGCTCCCTAATCTCCATTTTTAGCATCCATTTAGCTTCCTAAGGATATTTAACTCTCCTTTATGCACCAGCAACCTTATAGTCATAAGGCAACTTATATCTTATAGCTTGCAATCTTTCCCTCTCCAATGCACTTAGAACTTTCCAGTGGGGTACTTAACCAATTTAGTGACTTAATGAGCTAGGAACCATTAATTCTAAGTTGCATTAGTTAAATTGTACTAGTGAACCTATAACTCAGACCTCTTTAAGTGTAGTGAACCTATAACTCAGACCTCTTTAAGTGTAGTGAACCTATAATCTTTAAGTGTAGTAACCTATAAAGATTATGTGGCTTAGAATTAGTGTAGGATTAGCCTTATTTTGCATCATTGTACATATAAATTACTTTGTCATTTACATAAACTTAAATCAAATTACTATTTTCCAAACTTAATTACTTATAGTATTACTTTCAATTGACTAAGAGATTTATATGTCTACATCAATTGAGAGCTTAATCAGCTTTAATCATTAAGTTAGATAGCCTAAATATTAGACAACAATGGATATCACATAATTTATAATTACTTGAATTCCTTGAAATGCTGCTTTGCTTTGAGACTACAACTTTGAACATTCAGAAAGATATTGTGTATAAATATAATATTCATAATATAAAACTTAGAGGTTTCATATGTTGGATGTCAAGCCAGGGTAGGCTACAGAATAATAAGAAGATCTCACATATCTTAGATGGGGAATATGAGTATTTTGGAGACACTAGTTTTTTACTTAATTAGGCAAACATGCTTACCTCCTCTCTCGTTCTGTAATTTTGCTTGCATAATGGAAAACTTAAAGCAACTTGAACAATTAAACATTATATTGTCACAAACTTATTGATTATGAGTGCTTTTCATAACGATTGGGCTATGTAAACTTATCATAGTCTTTGACTATATTTACTTAGTCAATGTGACTAAGCCTTCACTTTATTTTACTTTATTGTTTAGTTCTTACTTTTGTACTATAGTTTACTTTACCTACAGTCTTTACTTTATGCAGTGTATGTTGTTTTACATTCATTTTATGCTTCACTATTTTATTTACTTTTACTTGACATAATATTCATTGAATATATTCGTGTATTCATTGTATGCTTTCATATGCACTTTAATAGTTTCTAGCTTTTTTATTAGAATGCCTATCTTTTTCTTACTTATTGTTACAAGCTAGAGCAAATCTATTTGTGAGTTCTTACTTTTTGCTTTGTTTACTATCTTTTATACTATCTTTACCCTTACTTTGATGCTTAGCATTCCGCTTTTAGTCTTTTAAATTATAAAACTGCATATATGATATCCAACTAAAATTTTAATTAAAACTTAGCATAATTTTAAAATTTACTTAAACTTTTAGTATAATCACTTATTTTTATTTTGTTGGTTGTCCCTACCGTATAAAAACTAAATATGGTAGAATATGAGCATCTTTTAGATAGTGGAGCTGGGACTTGCACCGACCGTTTGTAGACTGAATATTCTGCTTTTGCACTCTTTTAATGCTTTAGTGAGGACGATAGAAATTTACTTTAATTTTAGTAAATTCAGCTTGTAATAACTTAATTTCTGTGATGTTTTTACTTTATCTCTGTGATGGATTTACTTTAATTCATTTACTTGGTTTGGAAAGTGGATTGTATGCATTTACTTGTTGATTTCTCCTACTTATATATTTTATTACTTAACTCATCTACCTCACAAAGATTCTTGGCCACATAGTACTTAATATTGAGTGGGTTTCTTTCTAATTAGATGTTAAGTGCTATGATAACACCCTAGTATTGGATTTGGTTTCTGATTCGATATTAGGAGCGTTTCACACCACAACAGGATGGAGTGGCTGAGTGGATGAATCTAACTTTGATGAAGAAAGACTGGTGAATGTTATTGAATGCCAAGATGGAGAAAACTTTTTGGGCAAAAACCTTTAGCACTGTATGCCACATTGTCAACTGTTTGCCTTCTACAATAATTAAAAAGAAGACTCTTATGGAGTTATGGCTAAGTAAGCCTTTTATTGATTATCATAATAAGAAATTCTTTAGATGTCCTGCTTTTTATCATGTAAAGAATGATAAGCTTGCACCGAAAGCCAAGAAGGTTGTATTTATTGGATATAGACGAGGAGTTAAAGATTTCAAGTTATATGATATAAAGGATATAAAATTTTTGATAAGTAGGGATGTGACTTTTGATGAGGAGTTTCATATGAGGCCTAGGAGCTTATAGCAGGTGGAGCATCCAATAAGAGCCATTAAAAATTACAAAAGGTGAAGCTTGAATTAGTTCTATTTGCTCTACAATCTCCTACTTTCTTAGAGTCTATTACTGGACAGGCTAACTTAGATGAAGAGCAAAGTGTTGATACAGCAGAGGTGAGAATAGGAGAGACTCCAGCACAGGAGTCTATTGCTACCAAAAGAATCAGGAGGTTAAATGTCCCAAAGTCTCCATGACAAAGAGATTATATTGGATTTGCATTATCAATTTTAGAAGCTAATATTCCATGTCACTATAAGGAAGCTATGGAGGGTCCTGAGAGTTGGATGAAGAGATGGAGTTCTTCATAAAATTGAAAACTGGAGTTTGGTGAAGCTTCCTCCAGAGAGAACTGCTATTGGATGCAAATGGGCGTGTGCCAAAAAGAATGGATCTCAAGGAGTTGCTGATGTGCGATACAAGGAAAGATGTGTTGCTAAAGGCTTTGCATAAAGAGAGGGGATAGATTAAAAGTCTTTACTTCTGTTGTTAAATATCCTACTATTTGTGTTCTCTTAGCACTTGTAGTGTAATTTTATTTGATCTTTGTGCAACTTAATGTGATGAAAGAATTCTAACACAAGGAATTGAAAGCAGAGATCTATATACAACAACCTTCTGGAATATTTTAACAGTATATAAGTTTATTATAGCAAGAAATTGATGAACATTTGGGAGTCTTACTAAAGGCTCATTTTTATGGTGAACTACGTGCTGCTTAATTCATATGAGAGGAGGATACATAAGTAACATTTGAGGCGTAGTTTTTACGCTTGAAGCGGGCTTGATTCATCTCTCATATGACACAGGATGATGTGGAGAATTGTAAAGCTGGGAAGTTTCAAGAATTTATTTGTGAAGTTTCAAAAATTTATTTTAGAAGATTTTTATGAGTTTTTAAAAATTCAAATTCATTAATGAAACTTTTTATAAGACTCTAAACTCTATCATAGAGTTTTTTGAAACTCTAAATTAGTTTTGGAGAGAAGAACCCGACGCCAAATGACGCTAATTCGGCGTTTCATCACTGGCGCCAAGTTAAGAAGGCATAATGGTTCTACGACGGAAAATTGTGATTGTCAAATTGTAACTTATGCCAATTTGTGGATGTACCATGGTGGCCAACTTGTAACTGACAAAAAATTAAATTGTTATAATAGTAATTTAATTTGTTTTATAAATATGAATGTTCGGGTTCATTCCAAAGAGCGAGTCATTTTAAAATATTCTTCCATCATAATGAAATTCTCCTTCTCCTGTGCACGTAAGTGATTCTCACTGAACCACATATATCCTTGTCTCTTATGATTTGAGCTTGCAAATTTCTGTGAATTAGTTTGTTGTTTTATTCTAAATTTCGCTTTGTGATTCGATTTGAGATTTATTGTTCTTCAAGAAAATTGTTGTGATCCAAATAGTATATCATAGAACTGATAAATGTCATCTAGAAACAAGGATAAATTTTTTTTGATCTACCTAATAAAACAATGTTAAAGATTTGAAATAAATGTAAAGATCAAAGTTTCATAAAGATGAGCACTTAAAAGCATTATTGGCTTTGACATGTCATTTGAAGTGTAAAGTGAATCAATAGGAAGTGAAATTAGCTTTTCAAAGGGAAGGGTTTAAAGGGGGAGGCACTTCATGAGCATAATACAATACAATTGGTTCTTATATATAAAAAGAAGAAGCACATAATGTTGATAATGTATTTATGTTGAGGGTATGATATGAGGTCTAAGGAATATGTTGTTGATTAGCTCATGAAAATTAAATAAAATATTAATATACTAGAAATCTAGAAATAATATATAATAATAATAGCAGAACTTACACGGTGACGGCATGCCCCCCAAATGTGTATAGGATATTGGTGGCACCAGTGAAGTAGAGCACCATCTTTGCTGGCCCACTATGAGTCACTTCAGATTCCTACAACGAAATAAATAAATAAATATTTTTTATTTATCTTATTAAGAAATTGAGACTCAAATATTTATATTTAAGGATTAAATTATTTTCTTTTCATCATTCATTTAAGATATATGCTATTTTGTGGAACCTAGCATTTTTGAGGGGGTACTTTTGTCATTTTGTAATGCATGAACTAGTGTCCTAGCCTCCCTCTACATGTACTTTTGTTTAGGTTAGGGTTTGCGGGTGATATTTTCCCGGCGGTCATCTTCTTCTTCCAACGAAAGAAAGATAGTGATCTGTAACTCCTAATTTTCGTAGTGAATTTATGTGATGTGGCGTGGACCTGTAATTTTTGAATTTTGGATTTTCCACAAAATTTTGTATATTTACTCATCTAACTTTAATATATTTAATTTTTGGCAAACAAGAAATAATTATATATTTTCTCAATTTAAATAATTTAAAGATGTTATACTCAAAAATAATTTGATTAAGTTTCAATGATAAATTTATAATATTTTATTATTGAAATGTTAAAAACATGAATTTGAAAAAATAATGTTTTGTGCTTAATAAATATATATATATATATATATATATATATATATATTTACGTATGTTTATTTTTTTATTTTAATTTGATTATATTCCTCCTAACATATTACAATCGGACAATTTAATACTTTTATTAGTTTTCTTATTAAGAATCAACTATTTGTATTTACATGCTATCTAAATAATTGTTTCATGCAAATTCAATATTTTTGGATGCAAGAAGCCATCCAAAAAATATTAACTCATATTAAATTACTCTTATCAATGAACAAATTTTAATAATAAATTAGCATTCTATCCCGCAATAGCTACTTTGCCTATTTTAGCATACCCCCCAATACTTTGATCCCACATGGCATTGCTAAATAGATGATAAACTCTGGTCAAAACACTTTCGTCTTGAGTTTCTGATGTATATATGGGTTAGCGACATCTATTTGATTGGTATTCTCGGTTTCATCTTTAGCTAGCCTCAAATAGAAATATTGTCTATGCTCAAGTTCTAAGCACTTGAAGAATAGTAGCTCAAGGGAGTTCCAACTCATCTAGACTTGGGGATAATTCTCATAGCACGATACTTTCTCCCTGGTTAGATTGCTTGCTTACACATTAGGTTTGATGTGGTCAACTTTCATATGCTACCAAACCACCAGTTCTTAACAACATGTCATCATCTTCTCTCTCATCTTCTTGATGATTTGTTCACCTTCATCCCATGTTTGATTACTCAACCAATCTTTCTTCTCATCCTTGAGATGATTGTCTTCTTCTCAACCACTTCTCAATTAGTCATTCTTTAATTGACTATCATGAGAAACACTTGTACACTGCTCATGGGTGCCCGAGAGTACTTTGAGAACTTATAGAAGTATTTATCAAATATCACTTTCTCGTAAGAAAACTCTTTATCATAATTGTTGCTAGGTTTCTATTGGCTTTATTAGAATTACAATCTACTAAAATAAAAGGTTTTCTAAATTCCTATTTTATATACTCAATCACAACAATTGATAAAAAAACCTTCTCAATACATTGTTTTTCAATGCAACCATGTGCCTCTTAAAACTAAGATGTCCATATGTATTTCTATGGAATATTCATGGATTGATTGATATATTTTAGTAACAATCCATGCGACTTCTTCTAACCTCATCATTGTGTACTATATTGTTAAATTACCCTTCTATTTAATTTGTTTTAGATCTGCTAAAGTGAAAATTTTTAGATTCTAAATTAGTCCTCCATAACTCAAGTCTTGCTTTAACTCATTCATAGACTCAGCAAATAAAAGAATATCATTTGCAAATAACATGCACCAAAGAGTCTCCTATTGAATGTAATTAGAATAACATTCATAATTAAAATAAAAAGATATATATTGAGAGTTGAGCCTTCATGTAATCTAATAATAATATAAAAATCATTGAACAGACCAGCAAGCTATCGAACACATGCCACAAATGTTTATTATGCTTTTAACATTAAATTTACTTGAAACATTGGGACACATTGTGATACAAATTAGGTAAAGCAATGATAATTGCTACATTATATGTCTTAAGGTATTATTTCATTCAATAAGACCGTGAAGCATGGAATCAAAGGTTTGATCACATAAAGCAACAAAATGGAGCACAAACTTGGCGCTTGGGAGCACCTAAGCATCCAACTTAGAGTTCAGCATAGAACCTCTGGTGCCTGAGCATCGGAGAAGACAATTACAATGACCAAAGATCAAACCACTAGTGCCAAAGCATACCTTAGTGCCTAATAAGCACTCAAAGACATAAGATCTGACGCCTGAGTATGCCTTTGCGCTAGACCTTTATCAATTAATAGAATGTTCATCACACGAGACCGCCTAAGCGCTAGCCATTTAACACAAAGATAGAAGGTCTGGTGCCTTAGCATGTCTGAGCACCAGACCTACATAATCAAGACAGAAGCACTTGACTGCCCCCGGGCGCCATATGAAGTTTTAAAGTTGCTCCAACAACAATTTGGTGCAGTAGTTTTTGGTAGTTTTTCGCAATGATATATAAGTGAAAAATTGGAGAAAGCTAAGAGGAGGAAATAGAAGCAAAGAGGGAACATCTCCACAACAAATGGAAAGACATGAGGGAGAAAGAAGAGCCCATGATGAATAAAGGAATAGTAAATATGAGAAGGAATGCAGGATCACTTTCCCAATTTGATGGCCAGCCACCATTGGAGCTCTAGGATAAATGCTTACAAGCAAGAATAAGGAAGCATTGTACCCTTTTACAGTATTCTCTTTGTAAATCAAGCTTGTCTCTTTATTCTACTATGTAACACAAAGTTTATGAAAATAAATTCCAGCATGCTCATGAGTATAATTATAACATCTCAAACTCTTAAACACAAGTGTATTGTCCACTTTAGCCTTATTGAGGTCATGATTTTTCCCTTAGAAGATTAACTTCTTAGTAAGTCACCCATCTTCGAAGTCCTCCCACCTGAGCATGCTTAAAAGAATTTCACCATTATCTGAAAAGGCATCTTGATGCTTAAGAGTTTAGTTAAATTTCTATTTAAGGGAGTCTCACAATCTCCCCACCTTAAATATCTCACACACTCATAAATATCAATACACAAATCCAAGAACCATCTAATGGATATATAAGACTAGAGGTGGCATCTACAGACTTAAGAGGTACCCCCAACTATGTAATACCTTAACATAACATGAGTTCTAGAGATCGCTCACATGGAGTGGTGCTTTGCCCTATAAGGTACTTAGATTCAATCTAACAGACATTGGCCTGCTTTAATATTATTTGCACTATTTCAAATTCTTAAGCACCAATGTATTATCCACTTTGGCCTTATTCACCTAAAGGTTTTGTCCATAAAAAAAAATATTTAGCAGGTCACCTATCCTTGGAGTGCTCCCACCTAAGAACTCATAACTTTGAAGCTCTTATCAAAAATACTGTCGTCATCTGAAAATGTATCTCAATATTTAAGAGTTCAACTTAATTATATTTAAGGGGGTCTCACAATCTTCCCAACTTAAACAGCTAACATCCTCGTTAGTCAATATGCATATTCAAGAACCATCGATTAGGTAGATATGGCTAGAGGTGGCTCCTATAGACTTAAGAGGTATCCCCAACCATATAGTAGTTTAAGATAACATGAATTCTAGAGATTGTTCACTTGGAGGGTACTTTGCCTTGTATGACACTTAGCTTATATCGAACACCCAATGACCTATTTTATAACCATTTATAGAACCTCAAACTCTTAAGCAATAAGGTATTGTCTGCTTTGGCTTACTTGACCTCATGATTTTGTCCTTAGAAACTAATTTCCTAGTAGGTCACCAATACTGAGAGTGTTCACACCTGAGAACACTTTATTTTAGAGTTTTTATAAGAAAATTCACCATTATCTGAAAATGCGACTCAATGTTTAAAAATTTAACTTAATTATATTTTAAGCAGTCTCACAATATCCCCAACTTAAACAGCTAACGTCTTTGTTGGTATCCACACACAGATATAAGAACCATCCATAAGGTAGATCTAAGAACCATTCATGGAGAGGTACTTTGCCATGTATAACACTTAGCTCATATTTATCACCTAATGGCTTGCTTTAATTCCGTTTGCAACATCCTGAACTCTTGAGCACCAATGTGTTGTATTATTTGGCTTTGTTGACTTCATGATTTTGACCTTAGAAGATAACTTATTCGTAGGTCACCCATCCCGGAGAGCCCCCACCCAAACACGCTTAACATTGAAGTTTTTATTAGAAACTCTACTGTTATCAATAAAAACATCTTGATGTTTCAAAGTTGAGCTTAATTCTCTACAAGGGAGTCTCATAATCATGATAATGAAGTGTATGTGCACATTAATTTATCTTTATAAATATCTGGTTTATCTTATAAACATACTTTGTTGATAGAGATATACAAATATGTAAATACATGTTTAGGGTTTAGTAAAGATTGAAATTTTTCGTGTTTTCAATTTTATGCATTCTAAGGTTTGCTAGAGATATAGTCCTTTTGTATTGTAAATGTTAAAATTCAAAAATAATCTTTTTGTATTAAATGAATTTCCTATTTACATTATTAGCATACTTTTTTTGATAAATATATATCAAAATGTGCACGTATATTTAGGATTTGTTAATAATAGAGTATCTACATGTATTTTAGATTTCATGCATTCTAATATTTGCTTGAGATAAGGACCATTTTATATATTCTAAGCTATAATATGGAAATTATGTACTTGATGCATTCAATTTTATATTAACTATAGTAAGAGATAATGCAGTTAATGTAATATTGGAGAGAAATGTTAGCGTCGAGAGAGTTAGCAGTTCTCGTCTATAATTAATGTTTTTGTGCATCTCTTCACATGTGTCTTACAAGGATTGAATTAAATTCTCCATATTATACCTTCAATAGCTTCCCTCAAAATTTTTTATTAAGTAAATTAGTTTTTTTCTTATTACTTTCTTGTTGACATGCTTAACTAGTTTAAAAGTTAGAACTTTAGTTACTGCATTTTCATACTTGTAAAACTCAATATTTGAAATGCTTAAATCATTTAATCAATTAATAAAAAAAAATCTAAAATTTGAATAATAATTAGCACTCCCTCCTTGAGAATAATACCCTATATACTCACCATATATATACTACTCAGATGTGTAAATATTGCACACACCACATAGCACTCAAACAAGTTCTTGGCGCCATTACTAGTGGGTAACAACGTTAATATCAAAGTAAGTTGTTAGAAATCTTGATTTTAATATTTCTTTTCTTTATCTATCTTTCTTATAGTATAACAAATAAGTTGAGTATCTAGTGAATGCATTATTTACCTGACGGGTGACTTCCACCCTTTAACCCAGAAATCAAAGGCACCTTACATCACAATAAACAATATCATCTTTTATCTGCCGACTTAATAAACGTATCAACAAAAGCTCAAGGTAGTTCGCATTGACCCAAATTTAAAATGTAGGCAGTATGCTTACCAACTAAGCCTTTGCATGAATATGCTTTGCCGACAATTTATGGGATTTTACATGCAATTGTTGGGCCTAACATTCAAGCAGATAATTTGGAGATTAAGCTTGCCATTTTACACAAGGTGTATAGCTTCAAATTCTCTGGATATCCTTTCAAGGACCCAAATGCTCACAATAAAATTTTTAGAAATTTGTGATACCTGTAAGTATAAACAGTGTCTCGAAAGATTCCTTAAACTTAAACTGCTTACATTTTCCCTATGAGACCAGCCAAAGAGTTCGCTAAATTTACTCTCGAGCGAATCCATCACTACATGAAATGATCTCATACATAAAGTTTTGACCAAGTTCTTTCCACTTGGAAAAACATAAGAAATGTAGATATAAATTTATAATTTTGCTCAATTTAATGGCAAGACTTTATATGATAAGTTGGAATGATTTAAGGATCATTAAGGAGGTGCCCTAACCGTGGCCTCCTGCCGAGGATGCAGATACAATGGGTTAGTAGCCCTTTGAAGCAAGACCCCGTTTAACAGGCAAATTTTATTAGAAAATAGTAGATGGGTACTCCTTACCTAGCTCAGAACAACCCATATTAAAATACTAACAACTCCCGATTGAAAAAGCATCCCAAATTTGCATTTGCAAATAAAGCTAAAGCTCAAGCAACTCAACTATTAAACAACAACAAACTTGACTACCATTTTTGAAGGATTGACGGCAAAAACAAAAATAAAAAGAACCATAAAAGAGACTAGACTCTAGAAAAAGCATTGACTCAACTTATAATCACCTAAACTCAATTCATGAATAGAACTGATGCCAACCTTAACCGTCATGAAGTGTCAAGACAAAGATAAGAAACAACAATATAAAATTTAGAAACTAAGATTGGTCAACTTCCTCAGCAAATATTTTTAAGACAACTTAGAACTTTACGTAGTAGCATTGAAGTGAACCATATAGCAAGGAAGAACTGTGATGTTGTAAAGTGGGGAAGGAGCTTAGCTCGCCTAACCCAAAATCCATCCTGAATTGAAAGACATCACTAGTGAGAACGATAAAGCTGAACCAGTTGTTCCTAAGTAAAGTGGAAACAATTACTTCTTAAGAATCCACCACCATATAAACCACCTATTCCATACCCTCAAAGACTTTATAAGCAAAAGTTGGATCAATAATTTTCTATGTTCTTGAAGATATTCAAAAAGCTACACATTAATATCAACTTTGTGGATGCCCTTGAACAAATGCTAAATTAGTTTGTGAAGAATCTCCTATATAAGAAACGGTGTTTGAAAGAATATGAGATTTTGGCACTTATCGAAAAGTGTAACTCCATTCTATAGAGAAAGTTATCAAGGATATGAAAAGATTTAGGTAGTTTAACTAATCCGTGTACTATTGGGCAAGTGGACTTCACGCTAAGGCATTATATGATCTGGGAGTGTAAGTAAATCTTGTGCCACTTTACCTACACAAAAACTTGGGAATTACTAAATGAAAGTCTACTAAAGTATCCTTGTAAGTGGCTGATAGATTGATTAAGAAACCAACAAGTATTGTGGAAGATGGGTTGTTAAATGCCTAGAAGTTCATTTTTCCTGTTGACTTTATTATATTGGATATGGAGGAGGAGAATCAAGAAGTTTCACTAACATTAGGTAGAAAATTCTTAGCTATAAAAACCATGATTGATGTACGTAAAAGAGAATTAATTTTAAGAGTTCATGTAGAGGAAGTAAATTTTAATATTTTCAGTGTTATGAAATTTCCAATGGAAGAAGAAGAGAGTTGTTAGCAAAAATATATTATAAATAAGTGCACTTAGCAAGTGCTTAGGAGGGAGATGTTTCCTTTTTATTCTTATATTGATGTTTTAGAAGATGAATTTGATGATGACAACCTTAATGAGATTGTATCAAACAATAAAAAATCTAGATCATAATGTTACATTTGTTAACATAAATAAAGAGGATTTGGGGAAAAGTAATGCTCTCACCATTCATTCTATAGTAAAACCAGCAAATTTAGAGTTAAAGTAGCTTCCGCCCCATTTGAAGTATGCTTTCTTAAGTGAGGATTCCACACTTCCTATCATCTTCTCATCCCAGCTAAATGAAGACAATGAGCATCAATAATGTGAGGTCTTATGGAAAATGATTTTTAATTGTCTATAGAATGTTAAAGGAGGTTAAACCCTAACAGGAAGGATGTTGTTAGAAAAGAAGTTTTAAAGTTATTGGATGCTAGTATAATCCTTCATATTTTTAATAGTAGTTGGATAAGCACTATTCAAGTAGTGCCAATAAAGGAAGGAAAGCAAAAGCTAATGATAATGATGAATTAGTCATTTTTAAGATAATCACGAGCTAGAGAATTTGAAGTAGGATAAAATAACGGGGAAATAATATTTTATGCTTCCTTTTATTGACAAAATGTTAGATCGTTTAGCAAAACACCCATATTATTATTTCTTAGATGGTATTATAGCTCCTGGGGACCAATAAAGATTACTTTTACTTGCACCTATGGAACATTTGCTTTTTTAAGAATCCCCTTCAAACTTTATTATGATTTGACCTAAGTTTAATGATGCATGATGCCATCTTTATTAATATGGTTGAATATATTCTAGAAATTTTCAAGGATAACTTCTTAGTCTTTGGAACCACTTTTGAAGATCATTTGAAGAACCTAGGAAGAGCGTAATAATGGTGTGAAAAGACAAATCATTTCTTAAATTGAGAGAAAGATCATTTAATGGCATAGAAAGAATTATTTAAGAACATTGGATTTCAAAAAAATGAAAAAGAATTAGACATGGCTAAAATTGAAGTTATCGAGAAGCTACTTCCACCAACCACAATGAGGGGGATTCGTAGTTTTCTCGGGCAGGTTTTTCTAGATGATTCATCAAATTTTTTTCAAAAATTAGCTTGCTCAAATGTAAACATTTAATGAAAGAAGCAGGATTTATTTTTTCAAAAAAAAATGTTCGGAAGCCTTTGATTTACTCAGCCCCATCAGCAGTTAACCGTGATAGGATCAACCTTTTGAATTAATGTACAATGCAAGTGAGTATGCAGCATGATTAATTTTAGGTTAAAGGAAGAGAAGTATTTTTTTATAAAAGTTATTATGCTAGTCTAGTCTTTAACAACGCTCGATCAAATTATGCCATTGTAGCGTTTTCTTTTGATAAGTTTCATCTCGACCTCATTAGAGCTAGTCAGTATGTGTACAAATCATTCTACCATCAAGTATCATATGGAAAAAAAAAGACGTCCAGCCAAGGCTTATTAGATAGGTCTTTTTCTTTTAAGAATTTGATCTAGAGATTAGAGATAAGAGAGGTATTGAAAAGTTGGTCGTTTCATCTATCTCGCTTGAAGCACCTTGATTAGATTTAGGTTATGCCCCTCATATCCTTGAGACTTTTCATGATGTGTATAGCTAATATGACAAAACAAGTTCATTGGTATTCTGATTTTGACATTTTCCTTGCCTGTAATTTGATGCCACTTGACCAATCATATCAGTAGTACAAGAACTTTTTGCAGATGCCAAACATTACCTTTGGTATGGTCCCCATGTGCTGACAAAGTTAATTAGACGATGCATTCATGTAAATGAAGTGAAGGAGAATTTATAGCTTTCCCACTCATCTGCATATGTAGGACATTATGAACCCACCCACATGTACTACAACGAAAGTTCTCCAATCTGGATTCTATTTGCCAACTTTAATTGAGGATTCATATAGATTTGTTGTATTATGTAATAAGTATCAAAGATCTGAATCAATCAGCAGGAGAAATGAGATGCCTCTAAATGTTATGCTAAAGTTTTATTATTTAATGTTTGGGATATTCTTGCATGGGATCCTTCCAATCTTCATTTAGAAAGAACAATATTAAAGTAGCTGTCGATTGTGTTTCTAAATGGGCAGAAGGAAACCCACCAAAACTAATGATTCTCTAATTGTTTTTAGATTCCGTAAAAAAACAATCTTCAATCAATTTTGGGAACCCTAGAGCATTGATTAGTGACGAGTGAAGCCAATTTTGTAGTAGGCATCTAGAATAAATAATGGAAGCATATGGCGTTAGGCAAAAAGTGGCAACCCTTTATGATCTACAAACAAGTGGTCAAGCTGAGATCTCTAATCAAGAGCCGAGAAACAAAAGGAAGATCATTCTAAGTCTTTCTGCGTATTACTAGTAGTGATCATTCGACTGATGGCTGTGCTACATCACTCATTTCCTTCAAAAAAGCTGCCAACCAGATCAATCATTATAACTTTATCTCATCCACGGTGGAGTAGCAGTTCATGCAATCAACCTTTTCCAAGAGTGTGACACATGAACGGCTTCCAAAATGACAATGATCTTGTTCAATATCGAATCATAAAATGCCAACGAGAATACCTGGTCTCACATCCCTGTGATATATGCATTCCCTTAGTCCAAGAGTTCTATGCAAAGGCTAAGGAAATGAACTTTGGGAAGGATTTAATATTCATTAGAGGTACCCACATTTCTATCTATGAATCTTCAATCAACTATTTTATCATTTAGAAGAAAGAGCAATGTGGGTATGAGCAAATGCTGGAGGAAGGAGTGGACAATTCAGAATTGATTAGGACATACGTAGAGCCAAGAACAAAACAAAAGTAATAAGTTAGGGAAGTTTTAAGTTTTCATAATGCAACCCTTATGGTAGAGACCAAAGCTTGGATCCACCGTCTTTCAAGAAATCTCATGCCATCAGAACAAACAACTGATGTGACCTGGAAGCAGGTCTCCTTGAACTTTGCCATAATTCAGGAATGTCGATCAATATCGTCCATAATATTGATTAGAAATTGAAGCCGAACATTACGGCCCAGCAACAGGTCTGGAGTTTTCGCTCCTTGATCACCAAGCTTTGTCATGTCATCGGCATTGAGGGACAGTAATTCGAGCAATGCGTTTAGCTCGCTCTCCAAATCACTCGTAGCAAATTTGATGTCGTGAGCCGACAACGACTATTCACAGTACAGACAAAGGAGTATTCGTAAGGAGAGGACATGGCAGAGTTGCTCATTCACATAGGCCATCTGAGCAAGCGACTGAGTTAGCAGAGGAGAACATCGATTTGTTCTTGGACCAGCATGAGGCTTGCTTGTGCCACATCAAAAACACATGCTAAATCGAGTTCAAATACAACTAGGATGCCTTCAATGCCCTGTATCAGATGTTCTCCCACTGGCATCTCAATGAGGTCTGGGAGACCTGATCTTCTTGAAACCTCCACCGATTGCCAGCCCACCAGTTACCGATGAGGGAAAAGATGAGTAGATATCTGATTGTCAGGTTGAATGTTATTGCTTGAGTATAGTTTATTTCTTTTTTTGTACTTAGGAGGTGCTTGAGGACAATGCAAAATTTATGCGTGGGGGAGAGAGATTCGTATGTAATGATTAAAAATTTTTATGCTAACTATATAATCAAGGAATTAAAAACCGGACCGGACCAGCCGGTTCAACCGGTTTAACCGCGAACCGGTCGGTCTACCGGTTCGATTCGGAGCAAAAAGGCGGTTTAAGTTGAACCGGAATTAAACCGGCCGGTTTTACGGTTCGACTGTCGAACCGGACCGGTTTTTAAAGAACTGTCCGGTTCTTTTAAATCGCATGAGAAGCGTGCGATTTAACGCCGACGGTCGAGATCGAGTGGATGCGATGCGATGCGAATGCTTATCCCTCAGTCCTCGACTCCTCGTGGCCTCGTCGTTTTCTTCTTAGCATTTCGGCTTTTCCTCTTCCTCGTGGCCTCGTCGTTTTCTTCTTAACCTATTCTGCATTTCGGCTTTTCCTCGTGTCCTTGTCGTTTGCTGTCTAGCTTTGTCGGTTGCTGGCTGGTTTTGTTGGTTGCTGGCTGGCTTCATTGGTGATCGATTGCTTGGTTGATTCATTATTTTTCAAAATGCATGTCTTACTGCTATTATTTTCAACTTTTCATCTCTAATGGTTATTTGGTATTTTACGTTTTTTACCATCAAATTCACTGGATGTCTTGATGAGAGTATGAATCATGATAACTTGATAAGCAAAACAACAGATTTCAGAATTATTGTTTGTTTTTCAAAATGCGTATCTTACTGTCATTTATTTTTTCTCTGAAGGTCAAGTGCTATTTAACCATCATGTTTACTAGATGAGAATATCTATAAATGCCCTAATTTTCATCTTCAATGATTATTTGGTATTTTACTATCGTGTTCACTGGATTAGAGTATGATAAGCAAAATAGCAGCTTTTAGAATTATTATTTGATTTTCAACATGCATCTCTTGTTGTCATTATTTTTAATTTTTTTCACTACAGATCAATTGATATTTTACCATCATATTCACTACATGAGACTATGAGAGTATGATAACTTGATAAGCATAACAACATATTTCAGAATTATTATTTGTTTTTCAGAATGCATCTCTTACTTTCATTATTTTCATCTTTAATGATCATTTGATATTTTACCATCGTGTTCACTGGATGAGAGCATGACAAGCAAAACAACAGCTTTCATAATTATTATTTAATTTTCAGCATGCATGTCTTGCTGCCATTATTTTCATATGTAACGGTCCATTTGTAGTTTACAGTCACGTTTAACAGATGAGATTTTCATAAACAAAATAGCAAATTTCAAAATTATTATTTGATTTTCAAAATACATCTTTTACTGTCATTATTTTCAATTTTCATCTCTGAAGGTCAATTGGTATTTTACCATCATGTTCACTAGATAGGAGTATGATAAATACTTAATAAGCAAAACAAAAGTTTTTTGAATTATTGTTTATTTTTCAGAATGCATCTCTTACTACAATTTTTTTCATCTATAAAAGTTTATTGGTAGTTTAAAATCATGTTCACTATATGAGAGTATAATAACTTATTAAGAATAGCAACAACTTTCAGAATTATTACTTAATTTTCAGAATGCATCTTTTATTGCCTAAACAAAATAGCAGCTTTCTAAATTATTATTTGATATTCAAAATGCTTCTATTATTATCATTATTTTCAGCTCTAATTGTCATTTGGTATTTTATCAGTATATTCACTTGATGAGAGTATGATAACTTGTTAAGAATAGCAGCAGCTTTCAGAATTATTACTTGATTTTCAGAATGCATCTCTTATTGCCTAAATAGAACAGCAATTTTTTAAATTATTATTTGATATTCAGAATGCATTTCTTACTGCCTGCATTTTCATCTCTAATTATCATTTGATATTTTATTATTATGTTTACTGGATGAGACTTGAGAGTATGTAACTTGATAAGTATAACAATAGCTTTTAAAATTATTACTTAATTTTTAAAATGCATCTCTTATTGCCTGAACAAAACAGCAACTTTCTAAATTATTATTTGATATTCAGAATGCATCTCTTACTGCCTTCATTTTCATCTCTAATTGTCATTTGATATTTTATCATTATGTTCACTGGATGAGAGTATGATAACTTGTTAAGAATAGCAGCAACTTTCAAAATTATTACTTAATTTCAGAATGCATCTCTTATTACCTAAACAAAATACTAGCTTTATAAATTATTATTTGATATTCAAAATTCATATATTACTGTCATTATTTTCATCTATAATTGTCATTTGGTATTTTAACATTATGTTCATTGGATGAGAATATGATAACTTGTTAAGAATAGTAACAGCTTTCAGAATTATTACTAGATTTTCAAAATGCATCTCTTATTGCCTAAATAAAATAGCAATTTTTTAAATTATTATTTGATATTCAGAATGCATCTCTTACTGCCTTCATTTTCATCTATAATTGTCATTTGATATTTTATCATTATGTTCACTGGATGAGAGTATAATAACTTATTAAGCATAGCATCAGCTTTCAGAATTATTACTTGATTTTCAGAATGTATCTCTTATTGCCTAAACAAAACAATAACTTTCTAAATTATTATTTGATATTCAAAATGCATCTTTTACTGCATTCATTTTCATCTCTGATTGTCATTTGATATTTTATCAGTATATTCACTTGATGAGAGTATGATAACTTGTTAAGAATAGCAGCAGCTTTCAGAATTATTACTTGATTTTCAGAATGCATCTCTTATTGCCTAAACAGAACAACAACTTTTTAAATTATTATTTGATATTCAGAATGCATCTCTTACTGCCATTTTGTTCATCTATAAAAGTTTAACTAGATGAGAATATGATAACTTGTTAAGCATAGCAACAGCTTTCAAAATTATTATTTGATTTTTAGAATGCGTCTCTTATTGCCTAAACAAACCAACAGCATTTTTCTTCTCTGAAGGTCAATTGGTATTTTACCATCAAATTTATTGTATGATAGTGTGATAACTGATAAGCAAAACAGTAGTTTTTTAAATTATTATTTAATTTTTAAAATGTATTTATAAATATCATTGTTTTTATCTCTAAAAATTAATTGATATTTTACCATCATGTTCACTAGATGAGAATATCATAAGCAAAACTGTAGTTTTCAGAATTATTGCATCTCTAAATGTGATTATTTTCATCTTTATGATTTTTTATTTTTTTTGTATATTATATATAATCAAATGTTATTTAAATTTTAAATAGTTTATTTTAATTTTTTATTATTATTTAATTTAAATATTATTTATTACATCATCACGGTTCGACCTCCGGTTCGACCCCGGTCCGACTATCGAACCTTGAATCTCTAGCCTTAGCGTCCAGTTTTTAATTCCTTGTATATAATAGACTAAATTCTCCCAAATTTTGGCAAAGAATTTTTCAAATAGTATCTAAGATGCTATTTTAGTTATTTTTTTAGCATGTCTTTAGTATCGACTCAAGCTTGGTATCATCACAACAAATAAGGATCTTTTGAGCCTTAAGTTGCATTTTGACACTTGATAATAAAGGATCATTAAATAGAATGATCAACTAATAATATCATAAACACTTTAGCATTCATGCAGTTATAAATATTTTGGTTTAAAACTTTGCTAATCTAAGAGTACTTAAATGTAAGAAAATTGAAGACTTTCATCCCACAGATAGTTGAAGGCTTGCCTCCATGCAAATTGATGAAATCCCTAAAGTTGAGTTTTAAATAAACTATGATATGTAAAGAAAAGGGATGAGAGTTGTCACCCGCCAAAAATAAAATTATTGTATTTTAAGTGCTTAAACAATAGTATCCTTGCTTAGTTTAAGCTTAAAGAAATTCATGAGCTGAATTGAACACATCAAACATGTTTTAATACTATTTTTTGATCCGTGTTTAATCATCTTCCATAATCGAGTATATCCCAGCTTACAAAATGACGAAATCCATATAGGTTACTTTGATTATTTCTCAAGTTGACCTAAGAATATATTTAACACACCCACTTGATAAGTGGATATTTTTACAACTATGAACTTGGGTTTAAGTTAAGCATTGCTCGTGAGCGAGCAATAACTTAAGTGTGGGAAAGTTTTGTTCACTATATTTTTAATATCAAATTTTTTATGAAAATAGAAAATATTGGGCTAAAAATAAGGTTAAGTAATGATAATAACTACATTATATGTCTTATAATTTTATTTCAAGCAACAAGATCACGGTTCATGTAATCAATTTCATCACAAAATGAAAAACAAGCTTCTAAACTCCCATCTCAAAGCTCAATGCAAAACCTGTGGTGCCTCAGCGTTCCATGTGACAGAGAAGTCAGTTACAACTACCAAAGATCAAAGTACCCCCGAGTCATAACGCACTATAGTGTCCAATAAGCACTCAAAGGAAAAATAGCTAGCGCTTGAGCGCACCTCTACGCCAAGCCTTTATCAATTAAACATAAAATTCAGCGCTCGAGCACGTTGTGCCAGTTGTTCAACTGAAGATATAAAACTCTAGCGCTATAGCGTGCTCAAACGCCAAACATTTACTCAACATAGAATACTCAACGCTTGGGCGCGCCCAGATGCCACATACAATTTATGAGTCATTCCAATAGCAATTTTGTTGTAGTTTCCAACAATTTTGGGCAGTTCATTAGGAGGAATATAAGGAGAAATGCTGGAGAAAGTCAAGAGGAGAAAAGAGGAACCAAGAGAGAACATCTCCACATCAAAAGAAAAGAGAGTAGAGAGAAAGATGAAGCCTTGAGGACAAAGGAAGAGGGAAAAGGAGAACTACAGAACCACTTTCCCAACTTGGAGACCAACCACCACTAGAGCTCTAGGAGGCAGACCTATGAGCAAGAAAAGGGAAGCACATACTCATTTGCATTACTTCAATTTTGTAAATCAAGCTTGTATCTTTAATCTTTTATAAAATTTATGTATTTATTTTACATTATATGCTTTGTTGATAGAGATATGTCAAAGTGTGTATACATATTTAGGTTTGCTAAGAATAGGGATCCTTTATATGTGCCTTTACCTTTTATGCAGTTTAGGGTTTGTAAAAGATAGAAATCTTTTTATGTTAAAAATGTTAAACATTCATAAATAATCTTTTCATCTTGAAAGAATTTTTTGTTCACATTATTTGCATGTTTGTTAGAAAAATATAGCAACGTGTGTTATTCAAATTTAGTGTGTTAGAGATAAAGATCATTTATATGTATTTTAACTTTCATGCATTCCAAGGTTTGCTTAAGATAGGAATTATTTTACGACTTCTAAACTTTAACAAAGAAATTATATTGTCCTATAGTTAGAGATATTACAGTTAATAAAATTTTAAGGAGAAATGCTAGCGTCAAAAGAGTTAGCAAATTTTATGTGTCTAATTAATGTTATTGCACATTTCTTCACATGTGTTTTACAAGGATTGTATTAAACTCCATGAACGTAAACCCCTACATTGACCCTTGTTAGCTACTCAATAATTGTATTAAGTGATTTAGTCTTTTTATTGCATGTCAATTTACTTGCTCAACTCGTTTAGAAGTTATAACTTTAGTCACTGCATTTTCGTACTTGCAAACAAAACACTTGAAATACTTAAAAATCACTTAATTAAATAATCAAATTAAAATTTTCAAATGGAATAATAATTAGCACTCTCTCGCTTATGACAATACTTTAGATGCTCACCATGTTATTGCTACTTGATTTTGTTTGTTTGTGTAAAAATTGCACAAACCACATAGCAACCAAATAATAACCCCATTATACATATCTCTAATAACATCAACATATACAGCACAAATCCTTATTTTCTCCAAGTCTCTCCTAAGAACTATTTTAGTACTCTTTCATAAGTCTTTTCAAGATCAATAAAAATTAAATAAATATCATCTTTTCTTTCTCTAAATTTCTCCATCAAATCTCTCAATATATAAATGTATAGCTTTCATGGTATATTTATTTATCTTGTTGCATAGATCCAAACTCATTTTGAGAAATACAAATATCCCTTTCTAATCTGTATTTAATCACTCTCTCCTAAAATTCCAATATGACAAATTAACTTGAATCCTCTATAAATAGCATAGTCTTGATCATCACCTTAATTTTTATAAATATGTATAACAATACTCGTGTTTCACTTATCAGATTTTTTTAGTCTTCAAAAGAATATTAAGCAACTTAGTAAACAAAAAAATCTGTCCTCCGAACATTTTCATACATCCATAGGGTCGTGTAAAGCCAATCTAAAACTGTATTTTAGCTGAACTAACATTCATACTACAATGCTTGCGTATGCATATAAACAATTGTGGCTATTTTTCCACTGACGATCAAAATTAATAATAAACATATTTAATATACGCTAGTGAATAAACCATATCGTTAGCTGAGTGGGTTTGTGCTATGGCCATTGAATGAGAGACAAATTTCAAAACTTCTTTCCTTTTATATTATATAGTTTACATTTAATTTTGAATTGACTCCAAATCGATTAAAAATTAGAGTGAACTCTAATTATGGGCCAGATTCAACTTTAACTCAACTCCACTCAACAAATGTTAGTGTGAACTAATTGTAAAAATGGCTGCATGAATACGCAAGTAATAAAAAACCAAAATGAAGAAACAAAGTAAGAAAGAGAAGGTGCAGAAACTTGGCCATGTAGGAAGGCAGCTATGGTGAGAAACCAGGCGGTGAAAGTGGTCATGCCGAGGCCGAGGAAGGACCATATTCTGTAATTGTGGAAGGAGGGTATGAACACTGTGCTGGCGCAGCATGCCCCGAATATATACGTCCATGTCCTCTTGTCTAGCCGATCATTTATGTAGTATATGTTGCTGCAACAATTTTTTCCCCTTTTTTTCTAAGCAATTCGTATTAAAATTCAATAAAACGCATAATAAAGGCACCTTGCGCAGCCGATCAGCTGAATGACAGAACCGAAGAGGAGGAAGGTGCAGTTGAAGGCAAGACCGACGGCCTTCCAATAAGGCCCGAGCAGCCCATCCAATACCTCAAACCACTATCGCATTGCAAAACAGTTATATGCGGCAAAAGAGGGTTAAGAAGAAAAAGACTTACTTGAATAACGTGGTTTTTGAAGCAGACGTTCTCCTTCTCCTTGCGGGTTCGATACTCGAGATAGAGGACGCTGATGAGATAGGCAGTCCAGCTTCCCATCAAGCCATAGAAAACCTGAAGTGCGACTCCCGAAGCCATGCCCATCTGAGAGAAAGAGTAGGGAAGGGTGAGAAGCACCTGAGCCACCTGCGCCGGCATTTCGTCAAACACTTTGTGGGCAATATGGGAAAGGCAGGTTTCTTTAGAAGGCTGGAAAATGCATACTTGGTTGGACGCACAGCTGAACCAAGCATCGTAGACGGATCCCCCGTGCCAGAGGAGACTCTTCATGCCTATTTTTCCTGTGGCCTCTTTCTCCGTCTGGCTTAGCGTCACGATGGCCTCCTCCGCCTCCATGATAGCTGAGGTGCTCTGTATTAAGCACGCTAGGCGGATGGCTTGGTTTTACTATATAAGAGGGGAAATGCTAGAAACAGCTGTACTGGCACATTTGGTCTTCGCTCGGCTTTATGATTTAAGCAAAATTACTTTGCTTGGTTCAGTGCCGTTAAGCAGAGCAGTGACGACAGGAATAGATTTTAGTGCATGTGATACGAATTCCTTCCGAGGATATTTCACCTGTGTTTTATTTTTGCTTGTAAGAAAATTATTTTTGTCGGTGAATATCAAATTAGCTAATCTGTTTGATTGTAGACTTTGCGATTAGTCTTAATTGTGATTTATTTTTTTGTTGTGAAAATGTTTTTATTTGTAGGGAGATCTTGCCTAGAGAGCCATCTAATCACATTGCACAGTATGCTTAGTCTACACACACCTAGACACAGATTTGAGCGTGCCGGAGCGCAGATCTGAGCACAACCAGCCGCAGATCTAAGTATGCCCTGATGCGGATCTGAGCGCTTCCAACCACTGATCTGTGCACTACATGACACAGATCTAAGGGCATTCGGGTGTAGATCCGTGCCTATCGTTACGCTAATCTGATCATGCCCAGACACAATGCACTTAAACGTAAATCTGGTTTCAAATTTAACGCACCTACGCACGCATCAATCATGTGCCTAAGGCCTTTGTAATTGTCGTGAGCCGGTATATAAGACACCATGATGTCGCCCAAATATCTAGGCAGTGCGTGTCCAGTAGGATTTCAACCTACAGTTGAATGAACCAATTAAATAAAAACTAGGCCATGGATCATTAGATACACATCCAGATGCAAAGAAGCTACTCATTCAAGAATGCTAACAAGCCTCGATTTGTAAGCTTGCCTTAAAATAAATAACTCTCTCATCTCGCCTATAAATAGGATCCCTTAGTTAGCCTTATTGCACACATAAGCAGAGAAAGGTAATCTCGTAAATAATTCAAAGAAGTTTTAAGGCATGATAAGAAAGAAAATTCTCAAAAATTTTAAGAAGATCTAAATTTATGGACCACCATTCTTTTAAGTGTTACTTTAATATAAATCTTATTATGTTTTGTTATCTAAAGCTCGTGGGGTATGTAAGAGAGTTTGTAGCTGCATCACCAAAACATTATTTGAGAAGAAAAGATTGATGAATCTTTGCCTTGCCATTATTTTAAGAAAGGGAGAAGGATCCACAGCTCCATGGCTAAAGAGAGTGAAGGCTAAAGAGAGTGAAGGAGAAATCGATGATGCTTCCCCTTGGGATAGGTTTGAGAAGGGTGGGGCTTTCATAGCATTGTAGTAAAATGTCTAATGGAGTGCTTGTACGAGCTTGTCCGCCAACTGGGGTATCATCAAAGAAGCGAGTCAGCATTTAAGTGGAATTTTTAGATAAACATCCAAATAATGATATAGGGTCAGGCATATCCAAACTACTACAAATTTGTGTGTTCATTAGTTACTTTTAATATTTAATTTTGCATTATAAATTTGTGCTTGCAAATTTTTCATTAGAAACATAAAAAAATCACATAAACTCATGCATATATTAAGTAAGAGTGCTTAAAGTTTAAAATCCTTAAGTTTATAATCCAAATCACTCATGGGTAGTGTCTATTTTTCCTTAGCAGCCAACACATTCTTTTCAAAATGAAGTCTTAGTTTGTGTATATCTTTTGAATGATCGTATATATGGGTTGTTCATGTGTAACATATGCTCCACCAAGTTTTGATAAGTCTATTAAGGTTTCCTTGCTAAGGAAACCTTTTCCTTTAGTGGAGCTCAGTTTCATTGGCTTGATCAATTATAAAGCACAAATAGAGCATGTACTACCCATATATGAACTTAAATAAATATTATTCTGTCTCTTTCTACTTTTGTATTAATATACATAGTTTAATTAAGAAATTTATATTCTTGCTTTTTTTTAAACTTAAAGAGAAAGCTTTGTAAATATATATATATATTTCTCTCTCTCTCCCTTTTTAATAATAACTAGAAGATTTACGTTAATCAAAAGAAATAATATAAAATAAGAATTTCTAAGGCCAACAAATAAATGAAATGGAAAGAAAAAATTATACAAAAAAGAAACAAAATTTAGATCTGGTTAAAAATGTGTTGAGGTTATAAGAACATTTTGTTACTACTTCAGAAATGGTGAGAGTTGCTTGAATCCCAGGTAAACGGTCCAAATTGCCAAATAATTGTATTGCTTTCATATACGAGAGAAAATTTTGGCTATAATTGTAACGACCCGAAGATCGTGATTGACAGTTTTCAAGTAATAATTCAAAAATAAACATTTATCACAAAACATTACGTATGAGAAAACGTTCATTCATCATAAAGCCAGAAATAAATTTATGTTATACATATTATTCCAAATTAATAAAACATAAAATAAATGCAAAAATTAAAATAGTGAATCTCCATCTCACTCTTGATATGTGAATCCTTGATAACTCCTGAAATCAAGTTAGCCTTCGCTTTTAATTGCCACAACCTGTATTATCAACATTGCTAATTATGCAGGAGTACGCAAAACATTTAAAAGTATTAATTTCTAGCATCCAAAATAGTTTATAATTCAAAGGTATCAAAAATTGAAGGAAATAATGTCAACACAAATTAAAGTCTATGCCAATTTCAACAATGAAAATTTTGCATTTTTAACATAAGATAATTCATACTGCATTGCTCAAATGAGCTCAAATAATTTCAAAGCAATGGTATGAAATGAAATAAATAAAAACTTAGCATAAACTACTATGTGACATAAATATCTCATTTTGAGTCTAGGACCCCAAAATTTCACTTAGAGACCTAGATATTATCATCAAATTTATTCTAGGAAAATATACAATTACCTGTCTATAGTTGTTCACATAATTATTATCTTAGTGAGTCTTTAGTCTAGATCTTCTACCCATTTTTAATGGACTAGATCCCTTTCTATTTTTCCATGGGTTGTTAGCAAACCATGCATGTACATGTTTGATTTTGTTCTATCTCCAAAGATTCTCACCATATATATTTATCACAAGCATTTATGGAAAGTAAAATATAATTTATCTAGCATACAATTGGGGTATATGTTATGGTTGTTTATATTTCAAAAAGAAAGTAAGCTCAATTAAATGCTAAAAAATAATACAATTAGAATAATTCTACGTATTTGATTTGTTCGTTTTTCTTCACAAAAGTTTTCTTATCTAAATTTATTAAGAATCAAGTCTATACATTAATATACTAATAACATTTTTAAGAATGATAATTTATTCGTTTGGTTTCAAAATTAAAACATTTGATGAAAATCCTAAAATTTGCTAAGTGTGCTAACTAGTGTTTATGGTGGACTTTGGACACCTAAATGGAAGTCCAAATGAATTTCTTAGCTATCGATGTATAAATAAAAGTTGTTCATGGTTGTTAGGAGATTGAGCATACTAAATTTTAGCTATTGACTGAGAGTATTTTAAAAGTAATGCATGTACAAAGTTTGAGAAATATGTTGGATATTTTTGAATTTTTTTAAGAAACAGTCACATTATTTCCTAAATTTTGGATCTAAATATGAAGATATGAATAGCAAATCTTAGCTAAAGTCAATGATTAAATTAAAAATTATGACATCATATATATGATATAAAAATTTTTAAAATCTGTCAAAATTATTTCTTGATTTGAATAAGGTGTTTGCTGAAGTTTGGGTGCTTAAAAGATGACCTTAGAGTTCAAATAAATTTGTAAGGTCTTTAGTAAAATTATTCACAAAACATAGAAGATTATATTTGCAAAGTTACCACACCCAAATTTTAATGGTAGAAAAGTTATGGCTCTCCAAAGTTGACAAAAAAATTAAAAAGTTTTTTGGAAAACTTTTCTAAGAATAGAAATTTTTCAAAACTTTGGAGCCATTTTTGAAAACCTTAAGGACATAACTAAAGCATGGTGTCTTCTAATTATTTGCTAGCAATACATAGGAAAATATGCGTGTAAATTTACAACAACTAATTTTGAGTAAAATAAGAGTTATGATGACAAAGTAAGTATAAATATTTGCAATATAGATAAATCTAAATTTATCTTTTGAATTATTTTTTATGAAACTAAACATGCAAACTATATAATTTAAGAAATACCATCATGATTGCATCAAGAGCATAAAAATAATTCAAACATTATCTAAACATTCATTCCATAAGTGAATATGAATGAAAGTTATGGATGATAAAGTGAGAGAGATAAGGAGAGAATATCACCTTAAAATAAAGAGAGTTTAATGGAGATTTGAGAAAGAGTGTGGCTAAGGTCTTCCTTCCTTAGATGTTTTGGAGCATCCAAAACTTTATTTTGTGCCTTTGCTTTAGCTTGGGAATGAAGAATTTAGGGTTTGGAGAATAGAAGAAAAGAGGGGAAGAGGGGGTTTTGGAATAAGGAATAAAATAGAGTGATGGATAAATTCTTTGGGTTCTAATTAGATTTCAAAGTTTATGGAGTGTTTATAAAAGCTTTGGGTTGATATAAGGATCGAGATTTAATCGAAGGGGGATTTGGATGGCTTAAACAGATTTAACCAAAACTTGCCTTCCAAATAAGAAAAATTCGAGTAAGTATTACTTAGTGCACTAAATTAAGGGGTTTACATGTAAAAGCCCCATAAATATATTTAGACTTTATAAGTATTTTTAGCATAACTCATCCATTTTGGCTCCAAAAATTATGAAAATTTTTGCTATTAACTTAATTGATGGGATATAATCTAAAAATCCAAAAATATTTTATTTTTGATACACCAATAATATTCCTTAATTATTTTCATTTAAATTCATTTAAAAATAATTGGGGATAATCTAATCCTGGAAAAATTCTCAATAGTTTTACAAAAATTTCCTAAAATTAATCTTAACAGCTTGGTATTTTTATTTTGACAAAATAACTGATAGTTTGCTCAAATTATAATAGAAGAATAATTAAAATTAATTTTTCTTAAAATCTTAAGATTTTATAATAATGATCCATGATCAATGTTCTACATCTTAACATGTCAAATTTAGCCATCCAAATGGAAATATAAGTTTCTACTCTAAATGTTACTTGAAATTAAAATCCTTGTGTAATGGGCTTCCTTTTATAATCCAAGTTTCTAATCTATATTTGTTATAGTTAGAACAGTTTGATTTAACTAGTAATGCACAAACATCTTGTAACAAGTGATAAGAAATAAAGAGGCAATTGGTGTTTTTTAATAGTAGACTAGGCAATTTGAGAACAACAAAACCTTTTTATAATAGTAGACTAGTTTGTATTACAAAAGTTGTTTGTTGAGATTTTAAATAGGGCACCTTAAGAATAGCCCAATTTCAAACCTTCAATATACAATTACTACCTACCCAACCATTCTTGCATGTCAAAAAATTAAGCATTTAAAATCTTCACATAATGCCATGAACAAAAGAACATGCCATATGGGGTTAAATACCTAGGTGATAAATGGGCATAATAATCATCACTAATAGACTCACCATCAAATAACAAGTCATCACACATTCCTTCAAACACATATTTGATCAAAACTAACATAAAAATATTCCAAACTCATTGAGTATCTTCAAGAATATAAGGAATAAATAACTCACATTCCAAGCTCCATGTGTCTTATAAATGCTTAGTCCTCATTACATATAGGAGTAGAATTTGAATTCTAATTGCCAAACCTCATGTATAGCATGCCTTAGAAAAATAACATTGTTGCTAAATTATTATTTGGGTTTTGAGTATTCAACTATAAAATGTTTACAATATAACTTGACATTTTCCAAGGCTAGGCTAAAGATTTTCTCTAAAGAAGATTAATTATTGAAATTAATCCCTTGATTTATGTTGAGCTGTGTAGATTGTTTCTTATAAATTTCTCTTTATGTTACAGTTAATTTGCAAAATAATTGCTTCACAATACTTAGATATACCCCTAAACAAACTTCAACATATCAAGTACTTATTGTAATGAATTAGGAATTAGGTGAATCAAATTAGGTGTATCTCAAATATAGTTCCTTGTACTTCTTGCACTCAAAACCTTCTCCTTCTCTTTCAATTTTCATTTGTTTGTGAATGCATCCCATGCATCAAGTTATGGTAGACATGCTTAGATGATTGTGTCCTTGACAAATATTTTGTGGCATAGTTCTTATGAAATTTTAAGAGCTTCAATGTGACCTCTTATTGGATTATGATTTAATTATGAAAATTAATGAACTAGTAATAATTTAAGTCATCCATAGAAAAGAAGCTAAGCATAGTAAAACCAAAAGTAATTAATAAAATTAAAATTCTTCAAGTGTAAGAGAAAATAATGTTACTATTTATCAACTTT
Source organism: Gastrodia elata (assembly GCA_016760335.1). Taxonomy (NCBI): domain Eukaryota; kingdom Viridiplantae; phylum Streptophyta; class Magnoliopsida; order Asparagales; family Orchidaceae; genus Gastrodia; species Gastrodia elata. The sequence goes on along the minus strand of CM028680.1, from coordinate 40,074,449 downwards.
CCTTTTAGCCAAGAAACTAAAATGTTAAGCTTTTCTACGCTTTTTTTTCTCGAGTCTATTGCCTTGTTAACTCATCAATTTCTCTTAGAGATGAGTCGACATCAAACTTGTTTCAAACACAAGGAGAGGTTAATTAAATAAGTATTAGTGATAATCCATCATTAAGATTTTGACCCCTAACCCCATTTTAAAGAAGGCACTAAGGTAGAAATGGTTGTAACAAGGTGGTTTTAAGGAAAAAAGGATAAAAGAGAATAAGAAGAAGAGTAAGTGTCCTCAAGTGAGGCATGCCTCCCCACCTTTGCAAGAGGCAAGCTACCAAAAGGGGTATGGTTAAATTTTTTGATTCTAAGACTAACATGCACATCTAAAATAGTATTGAATTTTATATGTTTGATGATAAAAAATCGCTAAATTTAAATTTTAGTTTAATGTTATTTAATTATGAGATTCTAAGTTATTTAGCCCTAGGCTTAGAGACAAGTCATGAGCTACTTAGCAATTACTAATTTTAGATGAGCCATGTGATCAATCATTTACAAATGGTAAGAAGATGCAAAAGATGACACATATGGAAGCTAATAGATGGATATAAATCTTAAAAGTAATACTTAACATGAAAACACTACAACAATATGAATACTAAATACTTTGTACTTAAACTTCATTGTTGCATTAAAAATGTGTTTTCATATATTTTAAACTTATGATTAGACATAGTATATTAGGTTATTAAAGTTTGAGAGAAATTTGAGAACTAAGCTGAGTTATGTCATGAAAGACTTAAAGCCTGACTTTTGTTATTGCACTAGATGAACAATTATATGCACCTAAGATAGAATAATTAGGATCTCATGTGCATTGCATTTGTACAAGGATAATCCATGGGATGGTGATATGTTACCCTATTATTTCCCCAAAAGTTTCCAACTCAATTTTGACCATAAGAGGATTAGGCGTAGATGGCACATAATAGTCTTGGATCATAGGAACATGTTTATATAGTCTCCAACTCAAGTGGGCTTAAATTATAAACTAGTCATCTAAAAGTCGAAAGCATGTGCCCAAGCATGTTTGGATGTACAACCAAGTATGTTGAGTCTAAAAAAATATATTGTTACTTTTTTTGAATTATCACTTCTCTATAATTAAAGGCTTTCTTCGACCCTTTAAATAGATCTTCTTAAGCCATAAATCCTCTTTTGAAATGCTAAAGGGCTTTATTTGAAGGATTCAAATAGACTATTAAGTTTTAAAATAGTGAAGTCTCAATTGCAATGTATTGGATTTGAAGTGTATCAAGAGATAATTGCAAGTATTGGAGTGTCTTTAGGCTAGCCAAAATGATCAACTGGGTGGAAGCTAGATGTGAATGACATCATGTTAAGCCAAATTTTATTATAAAACTTAAATTAGGGTAAGTGTAAGGGCTTTGACTGTAACAACCCATGGTAGTAACCCAAGTTAATTATGCTTAATTAAGTCTAAACTTATCATCATTCTTTTCAATCATCATTAGGACAAAATCGTGAAAATTGTAGTCAAAAGGTTCAAAGATAAATATTTTGATTATTTCAAATACTTTCATATTTAAAAACTTAGAAAAAATATTTGGACTTCAAACTCTACAACAAATTAAATATTTGAATTCCTCATGTCAAAATATGCTTGGGGTGAAAATTTTCAATATTATTGAACTTAAGTTGGTAAATATATTCACAAAATACAATTTGTATTTTTATTTAAATTTAAACTTTAGGAATTTAGTTTAATTTAATTTAATTGTTAATATGATTAAATGATATACATTATATTTCTGGAAGCATGGAATTCTTGTGAACTAAATCGATCGATGAACTCGGGAACCACTCAATCTGCGCCATTGCACCTTTTTATGATAAGATTTCATGGCGCCGATATTACATAAATAAATTAAATCCCAGCCATCTAGTCATACCGGGGATCTGACGGTTGTGATTTAAGTAACCACAATTCACTTTTGTTCATCTTAACCATGACCGTAGAAACATAAAATTCAAAAATTTTATACAAAGGATATTTGTTGTTGACATACGGTAAATACATGTTTGCACTTGCACGCAAGTGTACGTGATCTGAAGTAATACTGTAAGGTAATTTCCAAGATTTTATCATCCTAATTAAATGAATCATTTTGATACTAAGGTATATCTACTTTTAATAATATTTAAAGTAAGATACTTTGGGTTTTTAGTGGCTCCAAATTAACAAAGTAAGAATCTTAAATTAAGATACTATTTGATTAAGAAGAGAGAGTTGGGTTTTCATCATGCAAGTTGTTAGGGACTGGTGTCATATTCAATTTATACAACTTACAATGTACTTATTTTCATGCTAGATAATCAAGTGAGTCTAGAGTTCCTTAGATTGGTTCTCTAATTCTGACTAGTTCAAGTCTAGTGCACGAGATAAATACACTAGGGTTCAATCTCAGCACATAGACTCTCATGTGATCGCATTTAAATTATTAAGAGTTCCTACATCTTGGTTATCAAACTAGTCTTTTAATTTGGCGATAGCACGAGCTAGATTTCCACCAACTTGTGTCATGTGCTACATACGCGGTTTAGATAATAAAGTGGATTCACTAGGCCACATAGATTATGTCACATCATCCATGAGCGCTCAATGAGCCCTCATTCTCCTTCAACATCTACTGAGCCGTAGAGCTTGATTGGTGACTCTTAGCTCACATGAGTCGACCTCTCGACTGAGCTCAAGGAATGATGCAATTAGGCACAAGAGCTTGTCATATATTTCTAAGGGTTAACGAACACATACCTAGCCTTACAACCATTGGTGAGCTATGGAGTGCAAGATAATTAATGTTACTTAATAAACTTTCCATTTCAATCTTGAGGTGTTTTACACTGAGAATCCTCACACAACAAACATTTGTTCGTGGCGAGGACCTTTATGTGCATTCCCTCTAGGCTTGAATTGTTTAGTTGACTTAACATTATATTCATTACAATCATTTCATTACACACAAGATATTCAATCATTCCACATCATGCAGAGAACAAGACAATTCTAGATTCAAATTTAGAGCAAATTTTATTTCATTGCGAAGAAAGTACTTACAACACCATTATCCCATACAATTTACATGATTATGGTCCAACCCTCCCTAAGGAGGGTTTTGCCTTCCATTACAGCAGAAATACAAAGATAAACATACAAGGACCAAAACCTATTCATGTTTCTACTAAAAAGAAATTTAATAAAAGGTTGAGGAGAATACTAAGAACAGCCCTTATTGGCATTTTATGGATCTTTTTTTCTCTTCTTTCTTCTTCTTTTTTAGCTCTTTGGCATTGTACTCCTTTCTTTCTCCTGCAATGGTACTCTTCTTCCTCCCTTGGAGAGGTCTCCTTTCTCTTCTCTTACAACAAGCTTTTTGTTTATGATCAATGAATGTCAAAAGTGGGAACCCTTTCTTAGTTATGAATGGTTGTTTAAATAGGCAAGCCTTCAACTCATTTGAAATGAATTTTGCCATCTCTTCAACTTCCAAGTTTTAATTGCTTGCAATGATAAAATGCAAGTAGTTAATTGATTGGGAGTTTCCAACAGCTGGGGAAGGCAAAAGGTTTGAATTTTTGGCCTTCCCTATGCTGTCATTAATGCTTATTTCTGGCAGAAATTAAGGCGCGCGCTGTAGCGGCTAGACCTTTGTATGAATTCCGCTCAGGCACGCTATGGCGGATCATTAAATCGTCTTTGATTTTTTTTGTTAATTTTCTTGTACCAATGTAGCGCAAGGTAGCAGCTTTGTGTATCCGTCTCGCTGCAACACACGGTAGCAGAGATAACTACAAATTTTTACTAAGTGCAATACTGCTATAGTGCGCGGTAGCGACCAATCTTTCATGTTGCCTCCGCTGAGGTGTGCTGTGGCGGATCAATTAATATTTGATTTACTTTTTATTCCATTGAGGAATGTGGTAGCAGTTTACCCTGCGTATCTGATCTGTTGCGGCACACGGTAGCGATTGAACCTTTGTATCTGATCTACTGCGGTGTGCTGTGGTGGTTCTGTTAAGTTTTCTCCTGCTGAGCTTGATTTAATGAGTGTTGATGTAGTGCACAATAGCAGTTGATTTTTTGTATGAGATCTGCTATGGCGCGCTGGGGCGCACTATAGTGGTTTTCTTTTAGAATTTCAGATTTCTCCCAAAATTTGCTCTACTTGATCTTTTACCTGAAAATGTATAAAAACTCCTCAAAGTAGACCATTCCATTTATAAAATTGTTTTTATTTGTTCATTAATTTCTTATAAATCTTGGACTTATCAGTTGTGCCCCACATTTATTATGATCGCTATGACTTCCCATAATGGGAAGGATCTTCCACAAGCCCAACCAGATAGGTTTGGCCTTGAATTGCCTAAGGTTTAAATTGAGTTCTCAGGTTTACTTGAGAACTTATGGCCTATGATTCTCAACCTTAGCTTATAAAAGTGCCTCAAAGGCCACTAGGGATTCCCTTTGCCAAATTCGAAGCACCATAGCTCAATTAAAGCACAAAAAATTACTCGATAGTCATAACTCTTGAAAGCTTCCTAGGATCCTCAAGAAGGATACAAGGAGAATACTATAGCTCATACTAACCCATCTCGAACATCATTTTGGACTCTATAGAACAACCCAAGTGTGGTTAGTGTCTTAGGACCTGATCTAAGCTATGTCATCAATCATAAAGAGAATACTGAAATCCCGTAGTTAATTATATAGATGAGATTATAGAGGAATATGCTCTCAGTGATCCTAGTGGTTAGCCCACAACCCGGACTATTTTGGAAGTTGAATATTTGATGAATATTTGCTGACCCGTCAGGTCTCAATCGACCTGTTGTCATACAATGACCTTTAGAATATTCCAAAATTAACAAATCAAATTAATCAAAACTTTATGAAATTAATTCAGAATATATTTTAGACATATGTTGACTAATATAGCTCCAAACACTTCCAAAATGATCAGAATAATATGTGTAACATTAATCTAAAATATATCAGACTTTTGATGAGTAATTTCTTAATAATTCTTATTTAGGGTTAAGGGTGATTAGTGATGGTTAGTACATTTATACATTAGAATTTTAAGATTTAGGTCTTTATAGATTTCTAGTGAAATATAAAATCATATTATAAGGGAATTAGAAAGTCTTGCAAACAAATTTGTAAAGGCAAATTTTGGGTATTTAAGATAACAATATTTTATGTAAAAAGCATGGAAATGGCATAAAGTGTAACCTTATTCCCTCTTATCAATATAGAGTGGAAATTTAAATAAGTCAAATAACATAGAAGGTTTAAGGATGCTAAACTCATTATTTGGCTAAGGTCTTAGAAATCGGGGCATACTTAGACCTAAATCTAAGATGAGTTTAGTCTAAGGTATGTAATCAATCAGTTATTCAGGAAATGAATTTGCAAATCATAACTTAGGTTATGAAGTCGATATAGGATGAATAGGCCTCAAAGGAGGAAAAATTAGAAAATTTTGTAATACAATTTCTTTTCAACTAGAATTTGGAGATAACTAATTAGTTAAACTAATCAACACAAAATTTAGTATAAGCTTCATAATAGATTATTTAAAGTATTTGTAAGTGAAAATTGGATAAATGTGCAAGAAATTACATATGTTTTACAATGTTTGAATTTGATCCCTTCTCAGAGTTAATGTTTTAGACTAAATAGAATCAAACAGAAAATTTAAGAATATTGAATTTAAGATTTGAATTTTAATTATTTTGATTGTCAGTTTGGATTATCATTAGAGTATAAACTTAAGTATTTGAAACTCAGTATAACTAAGTAGTCAATTAAGTTAAGACACTTTGTTTGTGTCTTAATAATATTTGGGAAGAAAATAAGCTAGTAACTAACCTAAAAATTAATTTAGTAAACTAGTTTTAGTAATTTTAGTCAGTTCAGTTCAGACACTCAGATGTGTATTAATTTTTTTTTGAATTTAGAATAATGTATAATAATTTAGTAATTAATTTAATAATTAAATCAACACTTAGGTTAAGACACTTAGCTTCTATCTTAATATAATTAGGAATTAGTCAGTATGTAATTGCAAATCAAAATTCAAGATAAATCCTGAGTCTTGATGTTCTTAAAACATATGAATTATTAAATTATAATCAGAACAAAGAATTTGTCAGTCAATAAGGATAGATAGCATAGTCAACTTAAAATAACATCAAATATCACATTTAGAATAAATTGATTTAACATATTTAATATCGCATCACTTATGAGCAAAATCCTTGCTACATATCATAAGATTTGTGAATGAATAATATATTAGCAAATAAAAATATTAAGTTCTCAGTGGGAACACTAATGGAGGATTTAATTTATATAGACATGGTATAGCTAGGGCAAACTTTCTGGAGAAACAAGGATATTACATATATTGTTGAAGGGAATCTATAGTTATTCGGGAACCTAAATATCTTAGCTAATTGAGCAAACATGCGAGCTCTTGACTTGTATATATTTCAATTATATATTTTCATTTAGTATTTTATATGTATATGCATATATATGCCATGTTTAATGATAGTTTTTGCAGGCTTTATAAAGCTTAAGCACTACTATACTTTTAATTTACCATTCAATTTCTTTTAGTTACTTCAGTTTCAATTTTACTTACTATAGATATATATTTTTAGCAATTTTGCAACTTTTTTTATCAGCTATAAAAATGTGATATTTTCAAATAAAATAAACCATAAAATGAACTTAAATTTCTTATAGTCTAAGCAGATTTCAATTTTTTTTTGTGCCTTGGCATGTATTTGTAGATGTTGGCACAATATTGTATCGATATCCATAGACCATATGCACATTAACCTTTAATTAGAAATAAAAGGACATTAAAAGAAGGCATCATAGGAAAATTAAACGAATGAAATTGAAAGCAATAAAGTAGCTACAAAAGTAAGTCAAACATGAATATGGAAACAAAAGGAAATAATGGATTAGGAATATAGCATCAAATAGTAAATTATAAAAAAATTTATAATTAAAATGATAATAATTGTTAAAATAGATGACAGGAAATAGTAAAGATTTAGATTATTGCACTTGCATATTTGACTGGTACTGGGAGGATGATTATCAGGATAGGTTGATGTTTAGGAATGTCTACCTTTTTCATACACTAAACATGGTTGGAATTCTAAACCAGATGATGAAAGTCCAATGTTCATAGGATATGACATACTAGCCTTAGCAAAAGAAGGATTCCAGCGTGTGGCTACTGCTTTCCGGGATATAGGATGTCCAAATCCTAATAGTTTAGTGATCATAGACCAACTCATTCAAGGACAAGTAGAGAAATGAGGGGAGTATGTGTACTAGTGGATTTCTTTCACAAACAAAAGGATGGGTCGCCTATGTTCTCTTACAAAATTTTATGTCGCTTTCCTAACCATAATTGGCTAATGCTTTGAACCCTTACTTTTCTTTCAATGATGTTAGTTTTGCATCTTTATCTTTAGTTATGATATTTAAAAATCTTGTACTTGAATCAAATTATAAATGAATAAAAAGAAGTTATTATCTTTCCTTTTCTCAAAAATTGTTAAATGATAAAGGTCATATTCTATGATGAATTCAAGTTCACCTTTAATGGGAACCATAATTAAAGAATCGTGTCCTTCAGTACTATTTCTGAGCAAATCTGCACTCTAGTAGACTTAGTCATAGTCTTAATAAAAAGTAAGCTCAAACAACCAAGATTATTGTAGCACCACTTACTCCTTATTCACATAAATGCTTTGCCCTCACCCTGCTCAATTAATAATAGAGTATTGCATAGCTGTAACACCCTAGTGTTATATTAGGTAATCTTAATCCAATACTGAGTGTTACTATAGTACTTAATACTGCATTAGTAAGTCTTAACCAACTATTAAGTACTATGAGAGCTAAGAAGATCTAGGTACAGAAAATAGATGCAAAAAATAATTTAAATACATATTATTCTAGCCATCCAAATAAGAAAGAAATGATAAATCAAAGAAAAAGGAAAGTAAAGCATCCAAATTTTAATGAAAGTTATACAAACAATTTAAGATGTTATGACACTTGTCTTTATAGGAAAGATTAAAAGTAAAGGAACTGAAAGAGAGACTCTACAAGATTGATTTTCAAGTCGAATAACTATCTTACGGTCAGGATCACACCCAAGCTCCTGAACCTACCGTACTTGGTTTTAATAGATAAGGCACAAACAACAAAAGAAAGACGATGGTTAGACTTATAAAGTCTAAATTTATTTTTTGGGTATTTAAATTATTTTAATTAGATGATATCATATTTAGTATTTATAACTGTTAAGCGATGCATAATGTAGTAAATTTGTAGAAGAAGGTATAAAGATAATTAAAAGTAAGGGAAAGTAAAAAGAAGTAAATGTACGTACAATTGGAGTTGATGTAGTCCTGCAAGCATGTTAGGTAAAACTGCAAGTGTATAGTAAGTGTTCATATGAAAGAAATATGAATGTAGTATGTCCAATAAAAAGTATCTAAGTAAATATAAAAGTAGTGTAAACAAAGGTACCATAAATTGTAAAGGAAATACATTGCAATAAATGTAAGTAATTGAACAATAAGTACATAAGTAAATCATAAAGTACAAAAGTAAGCAAAATGATTTAAGTCTCATGGACTGAATCAACTATAAAGTACAATTAGAGGACTGTAAGAAGTATACAATCACTAAGATTGTGTTATATGTAATATTATTTAAGTTATCTTGTTTAAATGTGTTATGCGGGCAAATCACTGAATAATAGAGAACTTTGGCATGTCTACTCAACTATATGTAAGCAGCGTTTCCCAAAAATACACACACTCCCCCTCTAGAATATGTGTGGTCTCCTGATCACTTGATAGCCTTCCCTAGCCCAATAATGTCTATATAGAATATTTCTCAATATAAAACCCATATGTAAAATGTTAGATATTTTAATTATGCACAATCTCTTAATGAATGTTCAAGGATTTAGTCCAATGTAATGTGACATTCAAGGATTATTAGAGTTAATTATAAATTATATGATATCTATTATTATCTATTTTAGTTATCTACCTTAATGATTGTGGCTAATTGTAATGCCTCATCATGTTGCTGGGCATAACTGAGGTATTAAAGTCAAATAATTAGTGGCAGAACGGTGCATTACTCGGAAAGGTTCGCTGAACCTCCTTGATTGCTGCTTGGACTTTACTCAAGGTATAAATGAGGAATAATCCTTAAGATAAGTGTGATATTCTTATCTTAAGTATTAGATAAGGTACTTACATATGTTATATTTATGAGAGGTTGTTTTAACAAGAATCTAATGTATATGAGTATTTACAAGACTTACATGTCGATCATATCATAATACTAAGTATAAGTTGTAATAATAACAGAGTGCAGAAACTATAACATCTATCCATAATTTTTATCACAAAAGTTAAGTAAAAATAAGCATCTCATAAAATAAAGAGAAAAATATGTCTAGAATTAATTTATTATAAGCCATTATTTAAAATGAAAAAAAATAATAAATGATTCAACTCACATTAGAAAGTATCTAAACATAGTAAGTAAAAGCTGAGCTATCTAATGCTCCACGAGCTCCTCCTACATCTCCTAGGAAGTCCCCAAAGCCTACTCCTCAAACTACTCTAAATCTAACAAATTGTCAGATTCCAAAATGCTGGTTTTCAAGACAAAAGAAAAGAAGAAAAGTACTTCGTGTTAAATAATAAGTCTAATACATCAAAAGCTATAACATACTTTATTATAATTTAAGAAGATTAAAATTTTAAGAAAAATAGAATGCTAGTATAGAAAAGTACTGAAATAATTGAAAGATTTAAAATTGTACATAACTGAAAGTAAAAGAAAATTGTAACTAAGAAAAAGGTACTAAAAGTGAGAATCTGTAATGAATATGAAATTGAATAAAATATTGAGACAAAATTATATTGTATGCCACTGAATATATATATATGTATTTGAATATGACACTAATTTTTATACCTTAAATATGCATAACATTGATGTCACATGACATCCCACAGATCCTAGGTGAGCTAACAGACCTAAAATACATCTGCGCTTGCACGTAAGTGTACGTGGTCTGAAGTAATAAGTGGAAAGTTTAGTTTTTGGGATTTATTGAACCTTAGGGAATTGGGTGTTTTGTTACTAATGTATATCTATGATTACTAATATTTAAGCTATGTGTGTATTGTTGAATTTGGTTCCTAGATGAGCATAACAATACATAGTAAAAGAATACTATGATAAAAGGAGAGGAGAGTTGGGTCTCTCCCACATGATTTGCTAGATGACCCATGTATGATGATTCCTTAAGCATTTTACTTTTATTTTCTTTTTAATCAAGTGCACATTATTCTCCTTAGAGTTTAACTCCAAGATTTACAAGTTCAAATCTCGTGCTTGAAATGAACACACAGTCAGTTCTATTTCAGCACAAAGATCCTTATAAGATTTTAGATTATTAGTTGTCCTCTCATCTCTTGATCATAGAGATGAGGGTTCTTTAATTAAGATCTTACAAGCATTGATTTCACTAAGAGCGTCCATCATGCATAGTTTGGATGAGGGAGTGATTTCACTGGGCTCAATTACTATGTCACCTTGTTCATGAGCACTCAATGAATCCATTCCCTCCCTCAAGTATACTGAGCAATGGAACTCAATTAGTGGATCTTAGCATCACACGCTTCAACTCTTTAGTCGAGCATAGATCAAGGTGCACTAAGCTCAAGAACTTTCTCACATAATTCTAAGCTCGCATGCACTCATGAATCCATCATCAAACTAAGAATGAGCTATGGAGCACAAGACTTTTTAGTCATTGAATTCATTTAGTCCTTTGTCATTTGGTCCACATTCAAGTCCACAATAGTCCTTTACATTTCTTTAACAAGTCATTGAGTTTACAAATTTGATTAAATCTTGAGGAAAATTTCATACATCATAGTATCTTTCATTATATGTGGGATTGCCCCAAACCTCCCCAAGGAAGGTTTAGCTCTTCATTACAAAAGAGATGAAAAAGAACACATACATGGATAAAGACCCTTTCATGATCAACTAAGAAAAACATAAGACAAGAGCTTAGAAAATACTAGGAACATTCCTTTGATGAAGTTCTCCGGACTTCTTGTCTTCTTGCTTGTGGTTGCTTCTCCTAGGTCCGTAGTGCTGCCTTTCTCTTTCTTTCCCTTAGCAAGAGAGGTTCTTCCACTCTTGGGGAGTTCTCTTTCTCTTTTATGTAGCCCTCTCCTTACTTAGGATGTAGTGAGCCAAGTTGGGAACCCTCTTTAAGTCAAGAAGGGTGGTACTTATAGAGGTGGGCTTCACTCTTCATCCCTCTCATTCAAATTCTGCATTGCTTTTAAAATTCTGCTGTCATGATGGCCAATCCCACTTGAGGGGTGAAGTGACTTCCACTTTTCCATTGTTTAATCTCCACATCACCTCAAAATGTCAATTTTTCCCTTAAAAAAAAATCTGCTGTAGAAGGAATGATGGCTGCAGATAAGGAGCTGGTTGTGGGTCTTGTCCCAGCCCGGTTTAATGTTCTGCTTAGACAAAATTTTGGCGGGCCACTGCAGCGCACTGTGGCGCGCAGTACTTCCACTTTTCCATTGTTTAATCTCCACATCACCTTAAAATGTCAATTTTTCCTTTAAAAACAAATCTGCTATAGAATGAATGATGGCTGGAGATAAGGAGCTAGTTGGGGGTCTTGTCCCAGTCGCATTTAATGCTCTACTCAGACAAAATTTTGGTGTGCCATTGCAGCGCACTGTGGCATGCTGTAGTACGCAGTGGAACACTATAGTGGATGAATGTTTGTGAGATGGTCCGCTGTGATGCACTGCTGCATTTTAGATTATATTTTGATGAACCACAACAGTGCGCTGTAGCGCCAGCATTTTGCAAATGGTCCGCTGCAGCATGATATAGCGCCGGCGCTTCCCAAATGGTCTGCTGCAGCGTGCTATAGCGCCAGCGCATTTGTAAATTGTTCCGTTGCGGTGCGCTATAGCGCCAGCATTTTGCAAATGGTCCACTGCAGCGCGCTATAGTGCCAGCTTTTCGCAAATTGATCTGCTGCAGCGCTATAGCGCCAACATTTCGCAATAGGTCCGCTGCAGTGCGCTATAGTGCCAGCATTTTGCAAATAGTCCATTGCAGCGTGCTGGAGCACTAGCACTTCACAAATGGTCTGCTGTAGCGTGCTATAGTATCACATTAGCAAATTGGTCCACTACAGCGCGCTGTAGCGCCAGCGTTTTGAAAATGGCCCGCTGCAGTGCGCTATAGCGCGCTGTAGTGCGTGACAGCGATTTTCTTTCAGGAATCTTGGAAAATTGTCTAGAATTGTTCAGAATTTGTTGGATAGGCATTTTTCTTTAAAAGATAGGCAAAATTGGATTAAGAAAGTAGTTTTAATATAAAAATGAATGAAACTTTCCCTTATTTAGGACATAAATTATGGATTTATCATTAGCAGAACCGCTCCCCTGACATATCCAAGGTGAGTAGAATCGCTCTGCAAATGCAATGATATGCTTATTCAATTCATGATATGCTAATGTTTTAATAACTGAATGCTTTTAAATAATTTAAAAACTAGAAAATAAACATTAACTTAGGTAAATATCTCTTTTAATTCCTTATACACATTTACTTTCTCAATTCTGAAGTTAACTATATGAATGTTACTATTCTATTTTAATTCCACTGAATTCAACATTTAGTTCAGACTATAATTTTATAACTTTTTAAATTGACAGACTGTAAATACACGTCTGCGTTTGCACGTAAGTGTACGTGGTCTGAAGTAATAAGTGGAAAGTGTTAGTTTCCGGGATTTATCGAACCACAGAGAATTGGTTGTTTTGTTACTAAGATTTATCTATTCTCACTAATGTTTAAGCTACGATGTAATTCGTTTGAGTTGGTTCTGAACTAAGCATAGTAATCCCCAAGTAGAAATTGAATCAGATAAAAGGATGAGGAGAGTTAGGTTCATTCCATTTCTCATGATAAGTTACAAATGCATGATGATTCCTCAAGTGTAGTCTTTCATTTACAATAAATTAAATCAAGTGCACATTGTTCCTCTTTGAGTTTTATCTCAAGGTTTCACAAGTTCAAATCTTGTGCACGAATTGAACACACAGTCAGTTCTATTTCGGTACAAAGATTCTTATAAGATTTTAGGTTTGTAGTTTTTATCTTATCTCTTGATCAAGGAGATGAGGATTATTAAATTTTACGATTTTATAAGCATTGATTCCACTAGGAACATCACTCGCATCGCACATAATTAAAATGAAGAAATAATATATTGGGCTCAATGACTATGTCACCTTGTTCATGAGCACACAACTAATTTTTTCCCTCCCTCAATTATGTTGAGCTAAGGAGCTCACTTAGTAGGTCTTAGCATTACACGCATCAACACTATCGTTGAGCCTAGATTAAGTTGCATTAAGCTCAAGAACTTTTCTGACATAGTTTTAAGCTTTTATGCACTCATAAATCTCGCATCTAACCAAATGTGAGCTATGAAGCATAAGACAATTTAGTTCTTGAGTTCATTAGTTCATTTCCTTTAATTCACAATCAAGACTAAAGTAATACTAAGCATTTCTTGAGCAAGGCATTGTGTTCATACATTTTATTAATACTTGAGGAAAACTTCATACAATTAAAATGTAACTATCAAACATATGGGATTACCCCAACCCTCCCTAAGGGAGATTTAACTATCCATTATAAAAGAGATGAAAAAGAACACATACATGGATAAAGACCCTTTCATGATCAACTAAAAAAAAAATTACAAAAGAAGAGTTTAGAAGATACTAGGAACATTCTTTAGAAGTTCTCCAGATCCTTCTTCTCCTTCTTGAAGTTCCTCTCTTAGGTTGCTAGTGCTGCCTTCCTTCTTTTTCTCCTTGGTAAATTGGCTCTTCCACCTTTGGGGAGTTCCTCTCTTCCACTATGCAACCCTTCTTCTTACTTAAGTGATTTGGGAAAAAAGTGGAACCCTCCTCTAGTCAAGAGGAGTGATATATATAGGAGAGTGGCTACATTCTTCCACTTAAGATCCAAACCAGCAATTCCATTAGAAAATTTTGAGCAATGATGGAAAAAATCCCAATTGATGGTGAGGTAACCAATATCTTCATTTGTTTAGCCAATACCTCACCTCATAAGCCTCCTTTTCAATTAAAAATGTAGCAGCTATAGAGGGAATGATGGCTAGACAAGATGCTAGTTGGGGGTCTTGTCTCATCCGCAATAAATGCATCTACCAGAAAAAATTACGGCGGGCCGCGGGAGTGCGCTGCGGCGCACTGCGGCGCGCTGTGGTGTGCAATGGCTCAAGAAATTTTTGCTAAGTGTCCTGTTGTCGCATGCTACCATGTCCATATTTCGCAAAGTCGCCCGCTGCAGTGCGCTACCGCGCCTGCGGTTTGCAAGCTGAACTGCTGCAGCGTGTTGCCACGTCCGCATTTCGCAAAGTCACCCGCTGTAGCACGCTACTGCGCCCGTTGTTTGCAAACAGACCCGTTGTAGCGCGCGATCGAGCTCGTGGTTCACAAATGGACCTGCTGCAGCATGCTACCGCACCCGCGATTTGCGAACGGACTCGTTTCAGTGCGCGTCAGCGCTTGATTTTGCAAAATGACCCGCTGCAGTGCATCGTAGTGCGCTCATGGTTCGCAAATAGACCCGCTGCAGCGTGCTACCGCACTCGCGGTTTGCGAATGGACCCGCTGCAACGCGCGTCAGCGCATGATTTTGCAAAATGACCCGCTGCAGCGCAGCGCGCCGTAGCGCGCTGCAGCGGTTTCCTTTGAATTTTTTTGGAGATTTGCATAAATGTCTTAGAACTCCTTTGGATAAGCTATTTTTCTGAAAAGATAGATAAAATTTGATTTTAGGAACAGTTTAAAGATCAGAAATGAATGAAATTTTCTTTTATTTTAGATATAATTTATGGATTCATCATAAACTATCACATATTAAGAGTGTATATGCATGATCAGTATGTCTAAGGAAGAGTGACTTTAAGCATTTAGTTTGCTTAACATCACTTATCAATGCGCATAAAGATAAGGGATAAAATCTTTTTTATAGTTTATTCTCTCAAACTAAGCTATTGAATCTCCAACCTATAACACGCCTTGGACTTGATATATTTATTCTGAACTGAATAGTACTTATCGAATTACCAAAGATAAGACCAAAACTCTACAGTCCTATTCAGGGTAAATCAACCAACGCCATATTCAACTAAAAAACTTATTTCTATTGATTTGCGCTACAATCTCTATATGATAATACTAATATTCTCATTTTGACATTCTATTTAATAAACCAGAAGTTACAAGCTAATGAATCCTTTCTCTATTGTGGTAAGTTTTACACAAATGGCTCTAAGGAAGTGACATATATGTTATTTAATTTAGGATAACTACTAACAAATTTAAGATTTATAGAAAATTAAGTTAATAAAAACAATACTTTTCAATCAGTTTTGTATGTTTTGATTTGCTTTTGCTAGTTTTAAGGACAAAGAAGAGGTGTTTTCAATTATGTAGAAAAAACTAGAAAATCTGGAAGAATCATGCTACAGCGCACCATAGCTCACTGTGGCAAAAATTAATTCGAAAGTGCCACACTACCGCATGCCGTAGCAAACCCGAGACTAAGACTGTCACGCTACTTCGCGCCCGAGCAGACTTATGACCGAAAGTTAGATGCTATCGCACGCTGTAGTGGTTACTAATTTGAAAGTTTGGTACTATCGCACACTACAACAGATATAAGATATTACCCGATGCTTTACATCAATGCAACTATTTAAAAGCATCGTGCTACCTCATGCCGCAGCGGTACCTAATTCGAAAGTATCACGTGATCACGTGTTGCAGCGGTA
Organism: Gastrodia elata; assembly: GCA_016760335.1. Taxonomy (NCBI): domain Eukaryota; kingdom Viridiplantae; phylum Streptophyta; class Magnoliopsida; order Asparagales; family Orchidaceae; genus Gastrodia; species Gastrodia elata. The sequence continues at coordinate 40,058,389 of CM028680.1, read as the reverse complement.
ATAAGATCAAAACTCCGATGCTACCGCGTGCTGCAGTGATAATTCGAAAGTCTTGCACTATCGCGCGCTGCAATGGTCTCAAGACCGAAACACTAGCACTATCACGAGCTGTAGCACCCTCAAAACCAAAACTCTTATGCTACCATGTAAGCGCCCTCAAAACCAAAACTCTGGCGCTATCGTGCACCATAGCACCCGCCGTAAATTCTGCTAGGTAAGAGAATTCATAACAGCATATGGAAAGTCAAAGATCATAACTCCTCCACTTCCCACAGTAAGGAATTATTGAAATTGCATTAAAGTCCCTAATTTCTAAGAGCATAACAGAATAAAGACTTAATGAAATTTAAATATAAAAGAATAAGAATGGGTGGCTGATTAAATGCTAAAGGATTATTTGGAGAGATCTAAAAAAGCATAGCTTCAAGACTAAAGAGGTGTTCCAATTTTTGATAATCAAAGTCCATTAGAGAATGAGGCTGCTGAGCATTAGGAAGGAGAGTCCCCCCAGCCCAAGGAAGGAGAAGGGTTGCACTGAAGGAGAAAGGATTAAGTAAAAGATATAGAAGGGAGAAATAGCTCCGAGATAGAGAGAAGGTCCGGTGAATGAAATAGTAGTTCCTAGTATTGTATCTCAATCTCACACATTTTCTTTTCTGCTAGAGCCATGTAAAGTCTCTCAATTATTAGTTTCTATCCTTGTATTTTCTTTTTAATGGTAGCCTTAGCCCTCATTAGGGAGGATTGGGCACATGCATGTAATGAGTTAAGGGATAAAATGTGTTTGTATTCTAAAATTATTAATAAATATATTCTTTAGTCATTTCTTTTGATTAAATGATATGGATAATGCTTGGATGAAATATTTGTCATGAATATATTTTAATCATATGAATGATTTAAACTAGGAAAACCATCAAGCTAGTTGATCTATTGGAACTAAGGGTATGCATGTTGAGCATCCTCACCACGAATACCTGTGACAACATTCACTGTGAGAAGAAGACCAATGCAAATCCTTAGGTTCGAGATGATGAACAGAGCGATGGAATAATAAATAATCTTTGAGCCCCACTGCTCACCATTAGCTTATGCAAGGAACATGTGCATGATTTTATAGAGCCTTACAAGCTCTATAAGCATCATGGCATAGTTCCTTTAGCTAAGACAATAAGTTGATGTGCGTGAGCCAAGAGCCATAGGTTGAGCCCCATAGCTCGCGCTAAGTTTATGAGAGGAATAAGATGCATTGCGTGCTTGTGAGTGATGTGACATAACCCACTTAGCCCAATAGCTCTCTTCTTTAGCTAAACCATGAACTGATGCATGTGAGCCATGAGTGGAATCAAGCTCATGTGATGCACCACTAAAACTGTAGATTTGATAACTTAGACATAAGCATCAAATTCAGCCTATATTGGTTACATGAGGGTCTATGTACTGAGATTGAACTTTCTTGTGTTCATCGCTGAGCACTAAGCAAAACTTAGTACATTTGGGGATACTCTAGAGAACACTATGTTTCTTTATTATAATTAAAAAATCTAACTCCTTTGACCCTAAAAGTAGATAAAGAATAATAATTACACAAACCCTTAATTAATTACATGCTAAACTCAACTCTCCCTACTTTCTCAATAAGTAATTTCTTATCTAAGAAACTCTGATTTGGTAAATTATAACCAACATCAACCATTAATCATCATTGCAACATCAGTAAACTCAAATATACTTTAGTAATGAAACACACCATTTCCAGTGGACGATAAACCTTAGGATCTCACCATCCCAATTATTACATCAGACCATGTGCACTAGCGTGTAAGCGTAGACATGCAATTCCAGTATGTCAAGTTTTTGGTGCTGTTGTTGTGGAACGGTAAACTATTTTGTATTAAAGATAATTTGTTTGTAGCTGGTGAATTGAAATATTGTATGGCATATATATTTTTATTTTTTTGTGATTAAATTGCAAATAATTTTTTGTATTTTTTGCTTTATTTCTTATCACTAAATTTATGCTATTATTGTATCAATTACTGTGAACTGCTATATATTAGTCATAATCTAGGTTGCAAGTGAAGAAGAGAGTGTTCAAACTCTCTCTTCAATCTTGAAATTAACAGAAGATACTTAATAACAAGAAGAGAACAACTTAGGACAATTCAACGACAACTTGAAATGGAAAATTTAGGTGGACACTCAGGGGAAGTGCTAGAAGACAATAGAGGTAGAGCCCTTTGGGATTACAGTCTGCCAACTATTAGGGGAGTTGCTCATGCTATTGTTAGACTAGCTATCGAAGCCAAAAATTTTGAAATCAAACCCTCAATGTTACAAATGGTTTAGAATAACCAATTTAATGGGTTAGCTACTGAAGATCCCAATTCACTTATTTTCAACTTTTTGGAAATTTGTGACACCTTCAAATTTAATGACGTCTCTATTGATGCCATTAGATTAAGACTTTTTTCCCTCTCATTGAAAGATAGAGCAAAAAATTTGTTCAGCTCTCTACCTGGCGATTCAATTCGCATATGGGACAACTTCACTAGAAAATTCTTAGCCAAGTATTTCCCTCCTGCGAAGAACGCCAAGCTGAGAAATGAATCTAATTTCTCTTAGCATAATGGGGATTCTTTATGATGGTTGGGAACACTTTACAGACTGCCTAAGACATTGTCCTCATCATGGGTTTTATTGTGGATGCAAGTGCTAACATTCTACATTGGACTGAATACACCCACCAGGACACTTATCAATGCAGCTGCCGATGGATCCTTAAGTAGCAAAACCCATGAATAGGCTTTTGACCTCCTAGAGGAAATGCAAAATAATGCTTATCAATGGCCAACTGAGCAGCTCAATTCCAATAGGAAAGAGATTAGTAATCTGAATGAAACAAACCAAATGTTTGCACTTCAAAGGGAAATTGATTTGTTAAACAAAAAATTGAAAATATGAGTGTTAATGCAGTTCAGGAAACTGTGAGCTATGTGGAGGGCCTCACAGTAGTGAGTGTTGCTACTTAAATAATCCAATTGCACTCTCTTACACCGAACAAGTGAATTTCTTGAGAAATACTAATAATAATAGCAATAATTCCTCGAACAACCCATACTTTAACACGTATTATCAAGGGTGGAGGAATCACCCCAATTTTTCTTGGAGTAGCTAGAATTCTCAAGGGAACTATAGTAATGGAAATCAATTACAAAATAGGCAAGCACAAAATTTCAATAATAATTGTCAGCCTAATCAACAAAGAACCCAGGAAACTGGACTAGAAGGAGCCTTTAATTCTTTCAAGGATGAAACTATACAATTCATGAAAAGAATAGAATTAACCATAGACCAACATGAGGTTTCAATCCAAGGGATTTAGGTGTCCCTAAGGAATATAAAAGTTCAGCTAGGACAAATTTTCCAATAGCTATCTACTCGTCAGCAGGGAATGCTTCCTAGCTCAAGAAAAGTGAACCCAAGGGAGACGGTGAGTGTTATTAATTCTGATAAATTAAAATTGGACTCCCTAAGAGATAACTCCTCAAAGAGATTGAAGAAAAGAAAACTAGGACAATTAATACTGGGCACTTACAATATAACATAATGTCCATCAAAAGATCAAACCCTAGAAGAATGAACAATCCATGTGTCATTGAAGGAGAAGTCCTTTTAGATCCCCTGTATGATCATAGGGTCTCTGTCAATGTCATGCCCTTGCATATATATTCCTGGCTTGGGTTAAGGGGAATGCAAGAAATCCTAATCATTCTTGAATTTGCCAACCTAGACTCCATGACCCCAATAGGAATTGTCAGGAATATTCGGGTGGGGCTAGGATGCTTTATAATTCATACAGATTTTATCGTATGTGAATAGGACAGATGGAATGAAAATTCCACTGTCATCTTTGGGAGATCCTTCCATGTGAGCACTAAAGTCATTATAGATGCAGAAAGGGGGGTGATGACTATAAGGGTAAATGGGGAGGAAGAAGAAATAGCTCTATTGCCCACCATGTACAAACAAAAAAATATTAAAGCTAGGTAGTGAAAGAAGAATATAAGTAAAACTCCTGTCCCCAAACCTGAGACTCATTGTAATAAATTAAGTGATGCTAATTTTGAAGGGACTGACTGAACCTCGACTGGAGGTGGTAGTGCTAAGGAGAAAAAGCTTAGGGAGAAAATGCATACAGGAAAATGAAAAAAGAAAGTAATAACTACTAAGGCATTTCTAGAAATTAATTCTGAGTACTTGAGCTTCAGCACAATAGCTTAAAACCCTGTTAGTGCTCACCCAGGACCTCCAAAAGCTTGGAGAGATATATCTCCAGAAGATGCAAATTAAAAATGCTTAAATCTGTCAGACTGATGAAGTCAAACCAAGCGCTTTTGGGAGGCAACCCAATCCCTTTTGAGTAATTGATTTGCTGTATTTAGTTTAGTATTTTTGTTTAGGTAAAAATAAAACTTGTAAAAATAGTCAATTTGTAAAATGTTTGATTGCATAAGAAATATTTTTTCTAGCTGGCGCTATAGCGCTCCACAGTGCATGTCAACGGTATAGCGCGCCAAATGCTGTTGCACTCTGCCGCTGAATTTGACGCTATGGCGCGCTGCAGAGGAATTTGAAGCTTTGACGCATTGTAGGGTCCCTGATTTTAAATTTAAGGCGCTATTGTGCCCCAATGTGCCACACAAATCCATAGAACTGAAGCTTTTAATGACTGGGAGGTAATTCTCAAGCAGTAAAAATCGTTACGGCGTGCTTTTTGAGCTGGAACCTAGAATAATTGTTGAATGAATCTATTTTTAATTTTCCCAAGGACTAATTTTAACTCACATTATGGCATGCATTTAAGGTCATTTGGCTAGCATGTAGAGGGAGTGGAATCAGCATTTAGGAGAAAAAGCTTATTTAATTCTGGGTGTATAAATTGAGAGGGGTAGAGTGGATCCTCACACAAAATTTCCTCAGATATTTCTTGCCTCTAAAATCTAAGCACCCAATTTGTTCCCTCTTAAATGACTTATCAAAAGAAAAGTATGGCTAACAAGGGTGTGACTGCCTGAACCTCGGGAGGAAGCTTCAATTGAAAGTGGTTCTCCTTGATTGAGGCATAACAAAGGTTTGTCCTAATAACCTCAAGGAAAAAACTTATCCTGGAAAGGGGGTTCACCCTCCATTATCCTATGATCCATAATGACTTGGCACACTAGGATTGGGATATCTTGGTCAGGTTGTAGATAGATTTCTACCTGACCATCGTACAAGAATTCTTCGCCAATGCAATCAATGCAAATGTGAGAAAATTTTTTGTGCGAGGGAAGGTGATAAGTTTTGGTCTTGAGCAGATCAAACAATTTTATGGATTTAGGTCAGTGGAAAACTATGCCTACCAAGCCTGCCTTAATGATGAATTTGACCCGTTAGCCGCCGCTTGCGCTCTCACTTCTTATGACCCTAATTGGAGAGCAAACCTCACTAACATTCCATGAGCCCTCGCTCGTGTAATGTGTGGCATGTTCTTATCTGCAGTAAAATATTGCCTTCTGGGCATTTAAGTGAGGGGACCTGGTCAAGGGCAATATTAATTTATGCAATCAAATAACACGGAGATATCCATATCTCTAAGGTTATACTTAAACATTTATGGCACACCTTGACCGGGCCTTGCACATCTTTATCTTTTGGATCTTTAATTTCTGGGATTTGCCTTGACCAAGGTGTCAAGGTACTCTCTAGTGACACAGTGATACCTCCCCGTGTTCCTTTTACCCCTTACTACTTATACTCGCTTTATCAAGAAGGGAAGAAGAGCAAGAGAAGAAGATAAGGGGAGGAAGGAGAAGCATCTTCTTCTTCTTTCAGCATAATATCAAATCTAAAAAATTTAATAAAGGGAATGTCCAAAATGAGGGAGTATCAAAAATAAATGGGAAAGTGTATGGAGGTAGACATGTGGTAATGCAAAGCCACCTTGTATCAACAACACCAGTTCCAAAATGGCTTCCACTCAGCTTTTGGATCAATGCTTTCAAACTGGAGCCCGCATTGTGGATTGGGAGAATTTGTCCTCCCACAACCCCTAGCTTTTGAACTCCCTCTAAACTCATAATGGCATGAAGAGGATGAAGATGAAGAAGAAGAAGAAGAAGAGTAAGAGGAAGAAGATGATGATGATGATGAATGAACAGGTTTCCATTTTTCTTTTTGTTATATTCTTAATTTTCTTGTATTTTTGTTTTGATTTTGATAAATCTTAGTGAAAAGTGTTTCCCCATTATCTTGTGCTACTGTAATTTTGATTTGATTATTATATTCTTATAGATTTTTATTTCACAAAAATTTATCTAAAATGGTATTAGTGAAAGTTATCTGAATTTGAATTACTTAACAAAAAGTGAATTTTAAAATTTATTGATTTTAAAGTATTTATGTTGATGTAAGATTACTCTCTAATCACTATAGTACCCTCAACTCAAAAATTTAAGTTGCTGAAATCAAAGTGTGGGTGAGGTAAATTGAGGTGCTTCATTGAGAGGAGTAAGAATTGGTGAAATCAAGAATGCTGAGTTTCTTTAAGACATCTCCCTTGGAATGAAAGCAAAAAGAAAATGAAGGGATGAAGAAAAATATCTCTCCCAAAGAAAGCTGAGAAAATAAGGATGAAGAAAAATATCTCTCATAGAAAGTAACATTCATTGCAATTCACAAGAAGAAACACACATAGAACCAAAATAATTCTAAAAGCACTGAATCTTGTTTCTTCTCAACCAAAGAAAGCCAAGAAATCCCCCCATTAACATTTAAGTCTGGTATCAGACATTAAGAGGGAGGAAAAATAGAATAATGAAAAGAGTGAAAAATGCTGGGCAAAGTATAATTAAGAAATCATATTTCACTGATTACCATGTTAATGTTAAGCTAAATTTTAAAAGAACAAAAATTTCACTACCTTTCCTTAAAAGTGTGCAACTAAAGAATTCATAAAATATATTGTTAAAACTTATTTGAGGACGAGCAAGAAGTTAAGTGTGGGGTGTGGTGAATCTAAGATTTATAGTAAACTAAGTCAATAAAAACAAAACTTTTCATTAATATTTGTATATTTTAATATGCTTTTGCTGGTTTTCAGGACAAAATAAAGTTGAATTCAATTGTGCAGAGAAAACCAAAAATCTGGAAGAATCACACTGTGGGTCGCCACAGTGCGCCCCACCGCATTGTGGCAGAAATCAATTCGAAAGTGCCACGTTACCGCTCCCCGTAGCATACCCGAGACCGAGACTGCTATGCTACCGTGAGCTAGAGCAGATCTCTGCCCGAAAGTTAGACGCTATAGCGCACTGTAGCGATTACTATTTCAAAAGTCTGGCACTACAATGAATAGAAGATATTACTCGAAGCTTCACATCAATGCAACTATTTGAAAGTGTCGCGCTACCGCGCACTACTTTGGTACCAAATTCAAAAGTATCATGTTATCGCACGCTGCAGCAGTATTAAGAATGAAACTACGGTGCTATCGCACATTGCAATGGTACATAATTTGAATATCTCACGCTACCACGCATTGCAGTGGTCTCAAACTCAAAACTATCACACTACCGTGCACCACAACACCCTCAAAATAGATACTCTAGCGCTACTGTGTGCCGTTGCGCGTACTGTAAATTCTGCTAGGTAAAAGCATTCAAAACAGCATAAGGAATGACAAAGATCATAACTCCTCCTCTACCCACATCAAGGAATTAATGCAAATGCATTAAAGTCTCTAATTTTTAAAAGTATAACAGAATAAAGACTTAATGAATTTCAAATCTCAATGAATGGGAAAGGGTGACTGATTAAATGCTGAAGGATTATTTGGTGAGGTCTATAAAATCACAACTTCAAGTCTAAAGAGGTGTTCCTATTTTTGATAATCAAAGTCCATAGGAGACTAAGGCTAGTGAGCATTAGGATGGAGAGTCCCCCTTGCCCCAAGAAGGAGTAGGTTTGCACTAAAGGAGAAAGGATCAAGCACAAGAAATAGAAGGGAGAAAGAGCTTCGAGATAGAGAGAAGGTCCCGTGAATGTGATAGCAGTTCCTAGTATTGTATCTCAATCTCACTCATTTTCTTTTCTGTAATAGCCATGCAAAGGCTCTCAATTCTTAGTTGCTTTCCATGTATTTTTTTTTAATGGAATCCTAAACTCTTATTAGGGAGGATTGGATACAAGCATGTAATGAGTTAAGGGATAAAATGTGTTTGTACGCTGGAATTATTAATGTATATCTTCCTTAGTTATCTCTTTTGATTAAATGATGTAAAGAATGTTTGGATGAATTATTTTTCATGAATATATTTTAAGCATATGAATAATTTAAACTAAGAAAACCATCAAGGTAGTTGATCTATTGGAACTAAGGGTATGTAAATTGAGCATCCTCACCACTAATGCATGTGATAATATACGCTTCTGCAAAGATGACCAATGCAAATCCTTAGGTTCGATATGATGAACAGAGTGTTGGAATAATAAATAATCTTTGAGCCCCACTTTTCACCATTAAATTATGCTAGGAACATGTGCATAATTTTCTAGATCCTTGTGACAAGCTCTATGAGCATCGTTCTTTGAGCCCGACTTTTCACCATTAAATTATGCTAGGAGCATGTGCATAATTTTCGAGATCCTTGTGACAAGCTCTATGAGCATCGTAGCTCAGTTCCTTTAGCTAAGCTAAGAAGTTGATGCGTATGAGCCAAGAGCCACAGATTGAGCCCTATAGCTCGTGCTAAGTTTATGCAAGAATTAAGATGTATTGTATGCCTGTGGGTGACATAACATAACCCACTTAGCCCAATAGTTGTCTTCCTTAGCTAAACCTAGAACTGATGCATGTGATCTATCAATGGAATCGAGCTCATGTGATGCACAAATAAAACTATAGATTTGATAACATAGGCGTAAGCATCGAATTGAACCCATATTGGTCACATGAGGGTCTATGTGCCAAGATTGAACCTTCTTGTATTCATCTTCGAGCACTATGCAATACTTAGTACATTTGGGGACACCATGGAGAAGACCATGTTTCTTGATTAGAATTAAAACATCCAAGTCATTTGTCATTATAAGTTGATAAAGAAGAATACTTACACAAAGCCTTAATGAATTGCATGCTAAACTCAACTCTCCTTACTTTCTCATTAAGTAGTTTCTTATCCAAGAAAATCTGATTTGGTAAATTATAACGAACATCAACCAATTAATCATCATTCAAACATCAATAAGCTCAAATATAAATGAAACACACCATTCTTAGTGAACGATAAATCTCGGTATCTCACCATCCCAATTATTACTTCAGACCACGTGCACTTACGTGTAAGCGCAGACGTACAATTTAGGTCTCTTTTGGTTATCCTACCACAAGGCATAGGAACAATCATCTATGTTAGTTCAAGTTTCATCTAAGGTCCTACCTCAAAATGAGACATATAAGGCATTTCCCTAACATAAAATAACCTTATATCACTTACTTAAAATTAGAATTATTATTATACCTTAAGGATCTAAAGCTACTAATCATCACATTTGAATTTCAAGTAAATTCTAAGAAAACCAAAATGATGAAACCTCATGCAGGTTTACAAGTTCAATCATAAGATCTAGATGCAATAGTCAAGCATGCAATTCTCTAAGCTATATTTTAATCATAAGCACTTGAATGGTGGAGTAAAATCGTACAGTTATTAGAAATTGATTGCTTACAAATCAATCATATTTTAGTGAGGATTAATCCATGATTGTTATCTTGTTTAGGAGAAAATCAAGGATCTTAAGATTAAATTAAGATGATTAATCACATGAGTTATTACCAGGTTTAAATCTCTTAGTTTACTAGCCTAGAGTTAATAACAGTTCTGCAAATGCTAACTAAGTTCAAGCAAAAATCAGCAGGAGTCAGTTAGACCAATATAAAATCAGTAAATTCAAAATTAATGGTTCAACCTAAGTTTATATTATTTAGGGACTTAATTAAGGCTAAAAAGATTTAATGGTGTTCAAATTAGATTATGATGCTTTCCAATGTATTTCCTACTATTTAATAGTCATAAGAATACTAATTTATCAAAATCAAAGAATAATTAAGACTAATTAACACTAATCAAACTTCAAGGCAATTAGCATCTAATTTAATAATCAAAAATCAAAAACTAAATTTGACTTAACTAATTGATCTTAAACATCTAATTGAACAATCAAAAGCTATAAGGTACCATTAAGATTAAGTAAAAAACCCTAATTATCACTAATCATGCAAATTGGTGATTGTATCATAATTAATAAAAATTGATTTTAGAAAAATAATTTAGCATTGGGAATGCATTCTACATGCCATAATCAACATTTAGAAACTTAAATCAAGGAATTTAAACAAGTATAAGTGCTAATATTTACTAATCAAGCCGTTGTAGTGTTTAAGCAAAATTAAGAAAATGGCCCCCAAAAACTAAAATATTCTTGTATATATTAGTTCTTGCATGTTTTGAACAAAATAATAGATAATTTCATATGATTTGGAGCTAAGTTGAGAAACTTATTGCATTAATACATTTTAAATGTTTTTAATTAAATTTGACTTTTATAATTTATTTTACCTAAAGATAATAAATTAGAAAATCCTTTATTAATATAACAGAGGCGGCCCAATTAGAAAGGTGTGGGTCAGTTGGGCCCAATGATCCATCACTGCGGAACCGACCCACACAATCTCCTTCTTCCTCCCCATCGTCGCCCTAACGCAAGCCGACTAGGGTTAACCCTAATCGACAAATTCTCTCTTGTCAGGCCACGCCACCACGTCTGGATGATTGCAACAACATTCTAAGGTGCATCGATTAAACCTTGTAGCCCTAATTGGGATGGTCAGGATCATTGAGGAGCTATTTTCCCCAAATCCTAGCATCGGGTCTCAAAGGGTTCTATGTGGGAAGAAATCCTCCCCACAGAGACCAATAGAGAACTAACTTTGATTCCCTACACCATTGCCTATGCAAAATAGAGCTAAGCCCCATGGAATTGAGACACAGTCATAGCCAGACTAGTGTACCCATACTCGAACCATGACACTATGACAGCTAAAGTTGCGGATGCCTACACTGATTGGGGTTAAGCTCAATGCCCGTATCGATCACTCAGGATCGATACACGCAATCAATACCCAATAATTGGTGACTCAATCAGGCCCTAATTATCAAGGTATGGTGATTAAACAATTTCTGAGAGAGTGATCTAGCTCGGGATGTGCTCCACACTATTCGAGCCTTCACACTTTAGGAATAGGTCCTACGACTAACTTGGTTACTCCTAAGTACAACCATAAGCATAACACATTGAAAGGGAGTATCCAAAGTAGCAATGGGTGAGCTCCTAGAGTCCATCATAGAGAAAGAGGTACCTAGTTTAACAGATAATAGATTTGGCTTGATTGGCAAGGATGATAGATGACTTTGGGAAGCAGCTAGGGGGTCAAAAATGTCAGAACTCACCCTCAAAATGACACTGAAAGGACCCGAGAAAATCCAAGGAGCTCGCAGAATAGTTGAGAATGGTAATTAGGGAAAAAGCTTATTGGGTCATGACAATGAGCAAATATCTCACTAGGCAATTCATGAGGCTATTTATAGCCTTAGGGGAGTTTTGGAGTGCGACCAGTGGGTTGGATTGACTCGAAAGCTCGGGTTAATATTGGGCTCTCAATTTCTAAAATGGAGATAGCCAAACTTTGAGGCCCATTCATGGCATTCGCCCGACTTATGGAAAATTCAAACAACTTTGCTGAGGTGGAGGGAGAGTGGGGGACAAGCATTGCAGTTGGGGTATGAAGGATTTTGCCTATCGGGAGCGGGGCTTGTTTCAGGACAAAGACCATAGTGCAGGACTCGCGGTAGCTATCTTATCTATTGATCAGAATTGCAGTATTGTTCTGATGCCTCGAATCCTAACAACATGATCTTGAGTATTATGTTTAAATTAATAATACCACTTTAGATAAGATAACTATGATGTAACAAATACTTAGTTAATACATATTGAGATAGGTCCTTAGATGAACCTCATGAACCTTAGATGATTGATCTTATACCTTGTGATAAGATTACCTAAAATGACTTAGCTTGAGTTATTTATTTGTGGTAGATCACCTAAATTGAGTGACTTCTATGTTACATCCTTAAAATTATTTTGATTAGCATATTGGATTTCAGAGTTTGAATCCCATATTTAGAGTTTGACTCTAAAATCTAAATCTTGATTTTCTTAATAAAAAATTAGTTTTGGGATGAATAAAATATCAAAATAGGAAGAATGATTATTTATTCATCCTTTGTAGACAACATTTTTGATTTTGAAATAGAACTTGCTAAGTTCTATTGTTTAATCTTATAAGGTTATGAATCTGAGATTTTGCTCAATAATTGGATATTGAAGATCCTAAGCTCGTATTCTTTCAAAATAGATAGAACAAATAAAATAAACAACAACATATATCATGTTTTAGTAGTCTTGCTTACTTTTACTTTGATGCTCTACACACTTTGTATTTGAGACTTATACTTTTGGGCATATCAATTGAACAGAGAATAAGTAATAAGTGTCTTATATTAGTTTTGAATGCATAAATTATATTCATGGTAATTCAATAAGTTTAGTACTTCAATTCTAATATTTTGACATCCATTCAATTTTATAGAGTGTGCTTTGGTTAGTCTTACTCATCAGTTCAGCTTTTCTTTAGTAGAAAAGACTTGTGTCTAACTTTGTGGTTGGATAGATTGTATATATCTTTTCTAGAGAATTAATTTGGATCTAGCTTAGTGGTTGGTTAGATGCCATATGTTTGATTCTTTAGTTAGACTTGGATCTAGCTCTGTGGTTGGCTATGTGGTTTTGGTGGAATAGTCTTGCTTCTGTGGCTATGTTAGCTGATTTCTATTAAGGAAGTATTAATTTAGGCACATGTCAATTTAATTCAATTCAGTTTAGTCAGGTTGAGTGGCTTTTTACTGGTCAATTCATTGCTTTCGCACCTTTGTGGTTACTTTCTATTATTTTGCAAGTTTTTTAGATCAAATCAGTTTTACAATACTTATTTTATTTATGCATGCTAGGGTGCTAGCTAGTTTTGTTACAGTACTTATATACATTAGTTTTATGTATTTACACATTTTTAGTATCTTATAGTATTTTTAGTATTCTATAATAGCATTTTCAATATATATGTATATATAGAAATTTTTGGTTTAATATAATATTTTATGTACAAACATGTTTGGATGTATTCGACTTTCAGTCATTTTAGCACTTACAATCTTATTACTTTGATATTACCTGACCCTTACTGTTGTTTCTAATTTGAGGTATATTTATTTACCACATATTTTGCTTAAGTTATAAATGTATCATTTATAGCTTTCCAATTTACTTGTCGCTTGTTTCTCCCTGTTTAGATATTGTTTCATTGCTTTAAGTTTTCAATGTGATATCTTAAAGAATGTAGATTTCATTAAATCAGCCTAAAATGTACTTATATAATTGTCTAACTAAGATTTTATTTTCTTGGGTGGGGCCCTGGCATTATGATACCAACGATGTAAGATTCAGAGTTATGCGTTGAGCTTGCTTCTGGTGAGGAGCTTGGACATGAGGAAGAGCTTCTTGTTGCTGTATAGTTAGCTTTCTTTATTTTGAGAGGATGAGTGTTTATTTCCTCTTCTGCTAAATTTTAGATAAAAGTGTTATAAATTCTGAATGTACTTTTCCTTACTGCACTTATGTTCTGAGATGGTTGAATGTTTACTTTCTTACTATATATATGGTTTAATGGATGTCTCGTTTCTTACTTCTGCACTCTATCTTCTGTATAACCATTTAGTGATGCTCTGTTCAGATGGATCACATCCTTCAAATATGGACAGATTAGGCAGAAACCTAATCTGACTTCAAATGGGGGATGTGTCTCAGTGACCACTCCACAAAAATCATGTTATTATGTTAGTGTTAACATGACCATAATAAGGATGGGACACCATACTATGTAACCAAGAAAGCATCACAACCATACATTGTAACTAGGAAAGCAATGTGCACTTGATTATTTGGCATGATTACGAAAGAATGAGAAGTGCTTGAGAAATAATTCAACATGAGTCACCATCAATTCACATGGAGGAAACCCAACTCTCCTCTCTAAATCAAGCAGTTTCTTAAATCAGAATTATTGTTTTGTTAAAGGAAACAACTCAAAACTGAAATCATACTAGTTAAACATTACTAAATATAGATATACCTTAGTAACAAAATACAATATTCCCTGAGGACGATAAATCTTGGAACTTACCTCCCAAATTATTACTTCAGACCACGTACACTTGCGTGCAAGCGCAAATGTGTATTCTACAATCTGCCATAACTCCTTGCCTCATCATCACGTGTAACAAAAAGATTAATAGCATACTTAATAGTCGGTGGCAGCACGACGCATTACTTGGGAATGCTGAACCTCCTCAGAGTTACTTACTACTGCTTAAAACTAACCCTTACAATAAGTAACATCCTTATCTTAAGTATTAATTAAGACACTTATACATATTGAAAAAGATAAGTAAATATATCCAATATATACGAGTACTTTATACGGGTTTCATCTTAATCACATCATAATACTCATTATAAGTAAAGGAAATATTATGAGTGTGGAAACTCAAAGCAATCATCCCATGCATTTATTATAAAACCCAATAAAAAGAATTCATCTTAGAAAAGAAGAGAACACACATCTAGAGGTAATTATTACAAACCATAATTTAAATAAAAGAGTAGAAAATGAAAATCTATCATCTCACAACTAAACAACAAACTAAGAAAGTCAGTAAAAGCTATGTCATCTACTACTCCTCTGAGTTCTCCTAGCTCTCCTAAATGGCCTCCTCAAACCGCTCAAGGTCTAACATTGTTGGTTTTGTAATGCCAATGCCCCAACCAAGAAAAAAAATCTTGTGTTAAATAATGAGCTTAAGTATATTTTAGACTACAATATTTCTTTCTAACCGGTTAAGGGATTTTACTTAACATTCAATAAAATAGAAATCTATTGCAAAAAACTGAAGTAAGCATAACTGAAATCAAGTATTGAAAACTAAAAGTAAGGATAAACTATAATCGAGTAAAGAACTAAAAATATTTCTATTATAAAATAACTATAAACTAAATAAAGTACTGAAAATAGAACTGTGCTAAATGCCACTGTATATGCATCTGAATATGCCACTGAAATATGCCACAATTATATAGTTGATGCCACATTGCTTCCAAGAGAAATCTTAATATCTTGATGTCTACTGCATTCCATAGTTCCTTCTCAACTTTAATGCATGCTATATCCCATAGTTTTCAATTAATTTTTGATGCTTTATGCTTAAGCAATTTATGTCAAATACTTTTAATGCAACAATATTTCCAAATCATCAAAAATTAAGAAAAAAAAAAAATTAAACATCTCTTTCGGTTATCTAACTATTTAACCTAGTTTATCATAATATGCACATTTACTCATAAATGTCATATAAATTATAAATATAAATCTTATATTTTAATTTAACTCAAATTCATCTAAAATTAGTGTTTCTAGAAACTAGGTCCTCATATCATTCTAAGTTATCACATATTAAGAGTATATATACATACTCTATATGTTTCTAAGAAAGGTAACTTGCATAATTAGTTTGTTTAACTACACTTATCAATGCACACAAACATAAGATAACAAAATCTTTTACAATTTATTCTCTCAAACTAAACTGTTTAATCTATTATTTATAATATATTTAGTAATTAGGATGTTTATCCAGAACTATACTTATCTTGTTAACCTAAGATAAGATATGAACTCTATAATTCTATTCAGGATGAATCAACCAATTCCACATCTTAGAGACTCAAATTAGTTTTATGGATATGCATTACAATCTTCATATGATAATTCCAATATTGTCATTCTTTATATTTCTAAACTGACTATTTTAGGAAATAAGAAATATCAAATTATTATATCTATTCTCCATTGTAGTATGTGCTAATCAAAATAGTTCCATGGATGTGACATGGAAGTAACTCAATTTAGGTGACCTACTACATCTAAATAACTCAATCTAAGTCTTGTAGGTCATCTCACCTTAAGGTATATGATCAATCATCTATGGTTCATGAGGTTCATCTAAGGACCTACCTCAACATGTATCAAATAAGCATTTCCTGCCTTAGACTTATCTTATCTAAAGTAGTATTATTTATTTAAACATAATACTATCCTTACCCTTCAAGGAATCAAAAACTCTTAGTACTTACATCTAAAATCTACAATTTCTAAGGATTGATTCCACAATCAAGTTAAATATAATTGCATGCAGAACTATAAGTCTAATCATTGATTAAAGGAAACAAATCAAGTATGAAAATCCCTTAAGTCCTAATTTTACAATTAAACATACAAGTCATGAGATAAATCATTAAATATTAAGGAGTTAATTGTTTGATAAATCAAGCATCTTTTATTGATTAATTAAAGATTAATATATGATGGTTCTCTTATTTTAGAGAAAATTAAGAAGATATAAGTTCAATATGAAGATAAGAACACGTTAATGAACTTATTATATCTATCATTTAAGGATCTTATAAGACTTTATATTATTACATCTATAATATACAACTTACTAAGATTGAAGTAATAATCTAGAATATCCTAAATTTCATGTAAGGTTACATGCTAAATCAAGGTTACATAGGAAAATTAAATGTTGCAATCAAGTGTGAAAATCTTTTCCTATCTTATTTCTATGGGAATACAATCAAGTTAAAAGTTAAATCAATAATTCTTGAATCTAGTGGTTGAATTAGTCAGCATCTTTTCATAACTTACTAAGTCATTAAGCGCATTGTTTCTTTGATTTTAGAGAAAATCAATGAAATGCAAGGCTTAGCAATTAGATCTTAAATACAATAATTCTCTTAAAGATCTAATATTCCAATATACATAATTTATTTCAAGAATAAATCAAATGCTGTTAGTTCATTTCTTACTGATAAACATAAGTTTGAAATAATAATCTAAGTGAATTCACCTAAACTCTCACATTTTAGTAGGGTGAATTATTTAACATGCAAGCTTATAATAATTTTGCCAAACACTTTACAAAATAGAGCTTACGTTCCAACATAGGATTAAAAGAAATAAAAATATATTAGCAGTAATAAGCTTTATACAGGTGATGTATGTACTTTACATAAAACTCAAGTAAAATGATTTAATATATCGGAACTCAAAACTTGTTCTAAGTATTTAATATACCTAATTTGTTCACTTGCTCTACAAAAGTTTTCTTATATAAATCTTGAGGCAAAGAAGTTTTGATGAAGCGTAGATCTTTTTCTAGCAGTGGAAAGAAAGAGATAGTGCATCATAGATCATTTTCTTAAGTTGTACCAGAGCTTCCAAGACCTTTTCATTGTTGTGGGATTTTGCTTAGGGATGAAGTCTTTAGGGTTTGGAGAGGAGGAGAAGAGGAAGAGAAAGGGAGCTTGACAAATGTTTTAAATGAAGGTAAGAAATAAATAAAGGTAGGATTTTAGGTTTCTAATTAGGGTTAAAAGGTCTAAGAGTGCCTTTAAGGCTCGATCAAAGTTCTAATGGCATAGGTTTGATCAAGGTGAAATTTAAATAGTTCAAAGTAATTTGTCTTAAATTTATCCTCAATTAAGAATAATTTCTGTGGAATTATGATTCGCCTTTAATTTTGTGATATATATGCAAAACTCCCAACAATTATGGCATAATATATTGTCTAATTTGGCTAAAATAAAATTTTAGTATTTCTCAAAATTAATAACAATTAACCTCCAAAATTTAAATTTTAAATTCCAAAATATATATCTCATTGAGAGGAATCCATAGACACCAAAATGTCCAATTTGGCCAAGTGTTTGTCTCAGTATCTGAGTTTGAAATTGGCTAAAATTAGGTTATCAAAATTGTAATGGTCGAATTGTTTTTTTTTTTTTTAATTCCAGATGTATTTTTATCATAACTCATCTATTTTAGCTCCAAATTTTATGAAATTTTGTTGTTAGCTAATTTAATGATCAAGAATTTAAAAATTCAAAAAGATTTCAATGTTGACACCTAATAGGTTTTCTTAATTATTTTTTACTTACTAACATAAAATATTTGGGGAAACTTTTCTCAAGGAAAAATCCAAAAAATTTACCCCTAGCTAATTTGGGGGCAATGAGTTCAATCGTGAAGTTGAATTTTTGATCCGAGATCAATTTATTTTTGCTAATTTTTTTGAGTCCTAAAATTGGCAAAATAGTCAATTCAACTTAAAGAGGTCCGATTGACCCCAACACTTTAAGGTTAGGTTCAAATGATTTTATGAAAACAATGGAAATAAAATTATGAGGTGATTACGTATAGATTAACTAGGGTAACAACCTAGGGTGTTACAATTGTGTCCACTTCTGACAAAGGAAGCGCCTCTCTCTGGCCTCTTTTCTTGCAATTCGCATTTGAAAATGTTATTTCACATGTATATCTACAATTTTGGAACGCCAATTTGTCCAAAACCTATCAATTTCATTGTTAAATAAATCTTGTGTGCACTGTGGCGCATAATAACTTGTCAAAAAATTTAGTGTTCTGATTCTGATGCTAGTCAAAGGGTTTCAGTGCTCATTAATGTGTCTTAGTGAGAGGGCTCCAACAGCAGGTCAATCATGGAGAAAAGAAGTCAGATCACTAAGAAATTGATCTCATAAGGCTATGCTTGACAGATTTTTTGTCGGCCAAGTTAGGGCCTATCCAATTTTGCATATCCTCATTTTAATTTCAAGAACCCATTTCTTTGGTTTAATTATAGTTTTGAATCAAAATCAGGACCTAAGTTCGCCTGATTTTCCCTTAATAAAAAGAAGATCAATAGTAATGAATAGTTGAAATTAAGGTTTTGATCACTGGCGGCCATCGAAGGGGGTTTTAGGTGCCAATCGACACGCCATGAAATGAGGAGCATGCCGGTGGATCACACATCTCCGGAGGTAGCCAAACTACGCAAAAAATTGCATTAGAAGGCGAAGTGTCCCTGTAAATCAATATGGAAGTTATATAGTAATCGATACTTTTGCGAGCCAATTATTATAACAAACTAGTTCATCTGGAACCGCTAAGATCGTTAGCTGTTAATTGATTATTTGTGATATATTGTCTTACCGCTAAGTGTTTTAATGAAAAATTCCGTCTTATGTTAGTTAATAAAGAATATCCCTGAATATTTTAAATTTAGACAAATAATAAATTAATTATGAAAATTCTTAATAAACTATTGAAATATTTTGGAAAATATAAATCCATTTATTTTCAAGTTATATGTCAAAATACTTAGAAAAATGAAACAAAAATTTTGGTAAAATAAAATAAAATTTTTGACAAGTAGGTTTTGAAGTCACATTATTACACTAGAAGATTATATCCCGTAAAGGGTGATAAATTTTGATTTTGGCAAATAAGGTATCTACAGATTCCTTGTTCGAAGAATTCAATAGTTGAAAAATCAAATAGTTTTAACAGATAAATATACATGATGAACCCTAATACTAGTTAGGCCTAGTTTTGTCTTGTAAAGCATGCTGAACTCCATTTTAGTCAAATAAGGTGTCTAGAAAGTCCTTGTAACATGTTCAATTCAGTTATAGTAAAAATGGTAGGTTTTGATAAAATATTTTCCAAACTCATGTTCTGAGTTGTTAAGTGCCTCGTAAAGTGTACTAAGTACAATTTGAACAAAATAGATGTCTTTAAACCACTTATAAGCCTTAATTTAAAAAAAGTTGCAATGTTCGACTTATAATTTCATATAATCTCAATTTAAGGAAATTATCAGTGTTTGACCTATAATTTCATATGTTAACTTCTATGCCTAAGTAATATTTAATTATGCATTGTAAAGTATGTCAAACCCAGAATTCAAATATCAAGATATTTATTATTTCCCAATGGAATGCAACTTATAGAATTTATTCATCTTAGTAAGTGTTTCCCTCTACTTTACAAAGTTGAATTTTAGGTTATTGAGATAACATTGTAGACTATGAGAAGTCAAATTAATGGAGGAATATCTCAAAATAGTAAATAACAATACATTAGTTTTTTGCTTAAGTGAAGACACAAGCTAGTGTCTTATTATAATTAAGTTCATGGATTAAGAATCCTCTTCTGTTTGTGACAATGATTCATAACTAATACAAATAATTCAACCTTATAGAGGCTATCTGAAATAATCTTTCTTCATATTATTGAATTGAGCAAAGAATAAGCAGACTATTTAACTTAGTACCTCTTAAGTTGAGTGAAGAGCCTGTAGTACAGTTAAGAGAAACAATGATTGAATTAACGATATTATTTATGGCCATATAAGCTTTGTAGAGTACTTACTTTTAACTACAATAGATCTATATTAAAATATAACAGAAGGTACATCTATAATTCAAGCCCAATGTGGAATATAAATTATGCTTTCTGTTATTAAACATTTGTACCCTAAACTCATATTAATATTGACTCAATCTACCCAATCGAATTTGTTATTAACTATGAAATACATCCTTAACAATAAACATTAAGGTAGTAATGAAGTTGCAATTACCTAAGCTGTGAATGTAATAAATAATTTAGTAAATGTGTAGGATGGAGGTAACCATTCAACAAACTTAAGAAAATTCCTACCTTCCAAATGTGTACTTAAAATGCCTTAACTTATATAGTAACTCTTATAAGTTTCATATCACACAAAATTTTGATAGGATATCTTATTCAAACTACATGGAACACAAAATTTTAATACTATTATCCTTTCAATTGAATTGAAAATCTTTCATAATATATGTATACATCTATTTAAAGGAGTAGACAAATTAAAATTTAAAAATTAACCACTAAGTTAACACATGAGTATAAACTCAATTGCAATTTGAAACTACTGGTGTGATCTTTCTAAAAAAACATAACTACTGAAATAAAATACCAAGTTCAAGTCCTTCCCTTGAGCACATACCAAATCAAGAGCACATGCCACACAGTTGTTCTTCCCCTCCGATTCTCCTTCCTTCTTTAGCCTACACCCATGACTGTCCATCCGATCCAAACTCTCTCAAGAGGATAAGCATCACACATTCCCATTGCTATCATCTCTTTTTTTCATCCCTCAAGCATCCAATGACCATAGTGACTAAGACCAAGAAGCACTCCCTCTAGTTGTGCCTCGATAGTATCTGGAGTTCCCCAGAAGCTTCAATAAGAAGCTACAACAAGTTAGCCAATCAAAGTGGGGAATTCTCATTAGCAATTTTCTAAAAAAATTTCGGCCAAGGTATCCTAATCCTATCCAAGTCATGATGCTAATTGGTTTGCTTCATTGCTTAAAACATATTCTTAACTTAATTGAGCTCGAGTAACCTCTATTGTAGTTTGATAGTATCACACATGTATAGTATTGTATAGTGAATGGGCCAAGTAGGGTACTAGTGATCTAAACCATCTCATATAGGATTTTTAGGGTCTGACCCAAGGAACTTGTAAGGGTTTATTGTGGTTTCTTCCACAATAAACCCTAAATTCTTGAAAAATTAAAACTTGGATGTGACAAATTAGTAAATTAATCTAAGTAATTTTAGGTTCAATCGATATCCCTTGTCCTTAGGAGTATTTTCTTATATTATTTGCAAAATTTTGTTAACCATACTACGAGAATTTAGAGCTTAACTGAAACACTAAATCTCCAAACTCACCTTTAGCGGTACGATAGAGATGCATAGTGTTGGACGAGATGACCAGAGACCCGTGAGACACCGTGAGATGAATATTCATGGATTAATCATCGGCTCATCAAGTTCTATGACCCAACCAACCCAAAGCCCACCATTTAATTAAAAAGAAAATATTACGAAGCAATATTCTCATTTTAATTAAATTCAAATCTTAGAAAAGTAATTTCAAATAAACTAATGAAATAAAATGATTCTTACAAATCCAAATATCTTGATATTAGATATCAAAATGATAAGAAAAATGTGCAAAGTATTAATATGAAATGAAATTCTACTTTTGAAAATTAATTTGGTAATGATTTTTTAATCATCATTAAGAATGATTAGTGAATTATTGAGCTTAGAGAGCTACTTTTAATAAATTAATTTTATTTGAATAACTTAAAATGTAAAGATCCATACAATGTCAACATTATGCTACTTTGATAACAATTTTAAAATTTTAATTTTGAACCATGATTTTAATGTTATTTAAAAAAAATTTGTCTCAATTAGATCCCTTAAATCTTCTAGATCGCCTAAGAAATAGTTTATCTCCTAATAGACTAGTATAATACCATTAGATTAGGATATTAGTAGGAATATTCTTAATCTTAAGTTCTAAAATAGATTAAACCTTAGACTAATTGAGTATAGAACCCTTGACACATTAGATATTAGTAATGTTATTAGTAGGTGAGATGTAGTTTAGCTTAATAGGATAGGAGTATAATTTAGAATAGTAGTAAAATCCTTAGATTAGAACTTTAGAGAACTTAAAAGCTTTGATAGGATAAGGAATTAATAGTCTTATAGTGATACTAGGTTTATATGTAGAATAAGATATCTTAGATAATAATTGTAATTATATACTAGTTAAGAGCCTTATGTTATATTCTTGATTGCCCTATCATATCTAACATTTCAATATTACCAAATTTAATCAACTATTTTATTATTTAGGTGATTAGAAACTTAAGAAATCATTTTGACCTCAAATAAAAAATCTAATTGTATTTCTTAATTCCTCACATTCAAATTAGATAAAGGTTAAAGTTTGGAAATTCTTAGAGCTCATTTTGTTAAGATATGTAAATCACTATAGATCGTATTAATTGAATAAATTATAATAAATTTAATTAATTTTATAAACTAATTGAAATAGTTAACCGTAGGATTTTCAAAAGGTATGGATCCTCTACTTGTTCTCAAACAATGGTCAGCCAATTCAGCAGATCTTAGCAATTTCTGTCGTTCAAGTTAGATAGCGTGAATTAAGCTTCTAGTCTAATTTAATCTCAACTGTTGGATCCAGATTTAGATTAAATGGATGATACTGACCCTAAGTTTATTAAATATGTCTGATGTAAGCTTATCTATTTGATTCCTTATAAAACTTGGATTAGTGAATACACTATTACCAATTGTCTTCTCCTACACTACACATCAATCGTGTCATAGAACTCATACTATAATGTTGCCTTTCCTTCTTTAGTTCTCTTTCCTTCCTAAGCCTTCACTCCAGGTTGTCCATCCTCTTCCTTAACAAATTTTCTCAGAAGGAGAACTCTCATGTTGTTACTATTCCTACCCAATTCGAGCACTGCGGTGAAAGAAATTTGAGCTTGAGATGAGAATTGGAGTCACGTTGATAGTTACAAAGCAACTGATGAAATCAACCAAGTAAAAAATAAACACATCACTGAAATATGAACAACCACAGGCATCCATACCCATGAATAATAATGTGGAAACCCAAATATTGGAAAAACAATGGAGCTACACAACACAAAAATTTCCATTATGCATCAAGAAAATTACACAGTTACAAAATGCTTCACCTTCATAAGAACAAACAAGATCTACCATTTACACAGCCTCCCAATTGATTTCTTCTTCAGCAAGGAACACCACTCTTACTATAGGCTAAAGGAGAAGAGGAGTAGCCGTCACCTAATTGGGGTTCTCTCCAAAAAAGCAAAACTTCTCCAATAGAGCCAAAATTCTTAGTTTTCATAAGAAACATCTCCATAATGTTCCCTTATATATTCAGCAAACATTCAAACTAAAAATGGTCTAAAATACCCCCCAAATCACTTAGGGCAGCATCTAAAACAAAACTAAGAAATCACATGTTACTACAGTGCACCATAGTGCCCTAGTCTTGGGTAGGTATGCATCAGGGCATGCTACATCTCCCAGGTCTCTGGTAGGTTGGCACCAAGGTGTGCTGTAGTGCCCCAATATCAGGCTGGCTTGTGCCATGGTGCCCTACAATGTGCCATGGTGCTCTAGTATCTATATAGCTAGTGTAAAGACATGCTACAATGCCCCAATTTCTTGATTTTGGATGCCCTACCGCACTACGGTGCGCCAGGGTGCACCACTGTGAGCCGCAGTTTCAGGACCTCTCCAACTTGTCCCATATTATCTTAAAACCTCTCCGGAGTTCACCAGAGCTTCATCAGCACCTCCATAATGATCTGAATAGTCTCCACATCCCAAAAATTATCTACTTGGTGACATATTTGGAATTACTCCTCTTTTAGCTTTGAACCTTCACTATCTTCTTCATTCTCTATTTAGAATGTAGTGTAGCTAACCCCCATTCTTTTATCACAAGGCAAGGCCAACTAAAGAAGCCCATAGCATCAATTTCTTCATTGTCACTGCTTTTGTAAGCATGTCAATGGGATTCTTCAAAGTATAAATCTTCTCCAATCAAAGCTGTCATTCTTCCAATATTATCCTGATGAAATGGTACCGATACTATATATGTTTCCTCCTAGCATGAAATATTACATTATTTGCTAGGTGAATAGCATTCATACTATTGATATATAGCCTTACATCCTTCTACTCCTTTCCCAATTCTTCCATAAAGCACTTGAACCAAATCATCCCCTTAGTCGCCTCAATGAAGACAACATACTCTTCCTCTGTGATGTATAGAGCAACAATGTTTTGTAATATTGAGATCCAGCTCACTGTTGTACTACCTAATGTGAACACATATCTAGTAGTGCTCCTCCAGCTATCAACATCTCTTACAAGGTATGAATCTTCAAGGCCTTGTAGAATAATGTCAAACATACCAAAGCAATGCGCCTTACTTGTTGTACATTTTAAATACCTCAAAATGCACCTGACTGTGTCCCAATGGGGTTCCTTGGGTTTCCCATAAATTTGCTAATGACTACCACTACATGTGCAATATATAGTCTCGTGCAGATCATCACATACATTAGGTTCCCAACTGATGAGGCATATGAAATATTTTACATGTGTTCCTTCTCCTCTTCAATATTCAATATCTGAGCCTATGATAAGTTGAAGTCACTAGCTAGGAGATTGCCCACTGGTTTTTCCTCGCTTATGTTGAATCTATTCAACACCTTTTCAACATAGTTCTTCTGAGACAACTTTAGATTTGCTGCACTTCTGCCTCTACTGATTCTTATCCACAAATTTGCTTGGTTGACCCAAGTTTTTCATGTCAAACTCCCTTGACATCTACTCCTTCAGTATCTTTATCTATTCAAAATTCAATCTTGTGATCAACATATCATCTACATACATTAAGAGAATGATCTATGAGGACTTGCACAACTTTATATATTAATAATGACACGTCTAGCATCTCTAGCACCAAATTTCTGACATACATATGTTGAATATTTTATACCATTGCCTAGGAACCTATTTTATAGCATAAAATATTATCTTGAGCTTGCACACTAGCTCATCTCTTCCTATCTCTTGAGCCTTATACCCCTCTAGTTAGTTGAATGTATAACTCCTCTTCCAGCTCTCTATGAAGAAGCACAGTCTTTACATCCATTTTCTCTAAGTGTAAATCTTCAACTGCAATAATATTCAACATAACCCTGATGGTTGTTATCTTCACAACTGAATCAAGGATCTCACAGTAGTAAACCATATGTCAATACTAGAAGTCCTTTATTACAAGCCTAACTTTGTAGCATTTGCTCTCATCAAGTTCTTCCTTTAGCTGATAAACCTACTTATTATGAAGAGCTTTATTTCTAGCTAGAAGAGCTGCCAACTCCCATGCCCCATTCGATATGAGTAATTCCGTTTCATCATTCATGATAGCCTCTCACTTGATTGAATCATCCATCTAAAGTGCCTCTTCAAAGTTTTCAGGTTCACCACTATTTGTTAGAATCTAATAAAATAAGGAAGGAGAGAACCTCTGCGGCAGTTTAATTACTCTTATGGATCTCCACATCATGGGTGTTTGTGGCTCAATTTCTTCAATGCCCTCCTAATTATCTTCGTATACATGCTCTTCTGATTAGTGTTGTTATAAACTTCTATGTGCCAAGCTTACTATATGAAGAAATCTTAGAATTAGACTTGAATTCAAAATAATCTATATATATTTTACTTTTATTGAAAGTGACATCTCTGCTTCTGATAACCTTTTGCTTCTGATTGTCGTAGAATCTACAACTAAACTTTCCCATTCCATATCCACTAAATGTGCACTTGATAACCTTTGCATGAATCTTACTACTGGATCGTGCAATAATATGCACATAGGATGAACAACCAAATACCTTGAGGTAGTTCAGTTTCACCTCCTTTCCATTTCAAGCCTCCTCAAGAATCCCTTCATTTATGAGTAGGGAAGGTCCCCGATTAATCAAGTATCTTGTTATATTAATAGCCTCAACCTTACTATTATATTAATAGCCTGAGCCCAAAACTGCTTTGGGTGACCTGCATGCAATCTTATGCTTCTAGTGCATTTTGTGATTATCCTGTTCATTCATTATGCAACACCATTTTGCTGTACTGTGCTTGGAACTGTGAATTTCCTATTGATTCCTCTCAAGGCATAGAACTTCTTGAACTCCTTGACATAGTACTCGCATCCATTATCGAATCTTAAGCACATGAGCTTTAACCTTATCTCAATCTCAGCCAAAGCTAACCACTTTCGAAACACTTCAAACATATCAAATTTTAGCACTCTTCATCCTTTTGAGAATGTGACCTTTTTTTGTTTTCCCAATACATGGTATTCACAAAAATTCAAGTCCATTGACTTCTGTCTTGGGAGCCTTTTCATTAACTGTAGGGATTTTAAGCCCCTCTCACTTATATGAACAAGCCTCTGATGCCATTGACCTGCATCTATGTGTTCTGCAGCTATCATGGAATCAGTCACTTTATCAATCAGGTAAAGTGTGCCTTCCATGTTTCCCCATGCAATAATGAGTGCACTCTTAGTGACCTTCCATGAGTCTCCTACAATTGTTATACTTGAGCTTTCCCTGACTTGTTGACTAGCTAAAATGAGGTTCCACCTTAGACACATCACTTGTTTAAATTTTCTGAGCTTCTAAAATATATTGCTTAGTAGCTGGACATCCACATTACCTATTCCTATGATATTGCATGCTTTGTCATCTCCATAATATGCCTTCCCCAAGTCACCATTGGCACAGTTCTTGAAATCACCCCTAGTAGGAGTTGCACAAAAGTTTGCTTGAGTCCACCACCCAGGACTCCATGTTGACAAGTGATATGATCAATGCATACTGATTCTCTTCTATTAAAACATTCACTTTGGGGCATATATCCTTGCTCCCAAAACTTGACTTTTTAGGATAGGGCAATTCTTCTTAAAGTGACCTACCATTCCACAATTCCAGCAACCAGGCTTTGCTTTTTAGGTCTTAATTTTCCTTGTCTTAATATAGACCAATTTTTATTATGTCTCCAATTTTCATTTCTTCCCAAGCTCTCAAAATTTAATATTGAAGTAGATGCCTCCCCATGGGATCTATTTTGCATCTCATCATTTAGCACCAGCCCGACAATGTCATTGAATTTCAACGATGCATTTTTAGATGTGTTATTGATGCCTAAAACCAGCCTATCCTAACTGTCCAACAATGAAGAGATTAATAATAGAGCTCAAACCTCATCATCAAAATTGATGCCCATTGAACTCAACTGACTTGTAACTATGTTGATCCAATTCAGATGTTCAGTCACTGAGTAGCTATCCATCATCTTCATGTTAAATAGTCTTTTCATCAAAAAGAATTTGTTGGAAGACAAAGGCTTCTCATATATTCTTGTCAAAGAATCTATGATATCTACAATAGTTTTATCATTAAAGTTATTAAATACAATAGAATAAGATAATGAAAGATGAATAAAAATACCTAATGCACTTTATTAAGTAGCTCCCAATATTCATCTGACATAGTAGCTAGCTTTCAATCAGCTCCACTTAGTGGTGGTAGATATAACTTTTTCTAGCTGAGCAAATCCTCCATTTATATTCTTGAGAAAATAATATTAATGCCATTGAACTTCTTTATTTTTTGCATTATTTCATCGGCCTTTGCTCCCACGCAAACTGTAAACCCTAGAACAATAACAAATCTCTCTTTGATACCACTTCTTGTTACTAATACTACTTGATGTGAGCACCACGGTGGAAGCAATTTGAACTCGAGACGAGAACTAGGGTCATGTTAAAGGTTACTAAGAAATTGACTAAATCAACTAAGCATAAAATAAACACAACACAAAAACATGAACATCCATAAGCATCCAAATATAAGGATCTTTTCATGGAAAACCTAAGGATGGGAAAAACCATGGAGCAACTCAATACAAAAAATTCCCCTATGAATCAAGAAGATGATATAGTTACAAAGAGGTTCACCTTCACAAGAACAAGAAAGATCTACTACTTACACAGTATATTGATCTTACTCTAAGTTGAAGGAGAAGAGGAGAAATGACCACATTATTAGGGTTCTGTCCAACATGTGATGCTTATCCAATAGTAGACCAAACCCTTAGCTTGCATAAGAAATTACTCCATAATATCCCCTTATATATTTAGTCAATATTCGGATCCCAAATGGTCCAAAATACCCCCCCCCCTAAACTGAAGCTAAAAACTGCTTAGCACTACGTACTGGTAGGTGCCAGGGTGCACTACAACACCCAGGTCTCGGACAGACAGGCGCTAATGCGCACTATTGCACCCAGATCTTGGGAAAGCTAGCACCAGGGCACGCTGTAGTGCCATAGTCTCTGGCTGGATGGTGTCAGGGTGCCCCACGATGCCTTAGTATTTGGCTGACTAGCATCAGGGCGCTCTACAGAACTCCAATTTCTGGATGTTGGGCACCATGGCATACTATGATATGCCACAATGAGCTATGATGTGTTGTATGTTTTGGACCTCTCTAACTTGTCCCATATTACCTCATTACCTCTGGAAGTTCACAAGAGATTCATTAACACCTCCACGATGATATCAATAGTCTCCACATCCCAATATCTCAATCATTCCCATTGCTCCTACCAATTTTGTCCATCCCTCGAGCATTCGATGATCATAGTGACAGAAATTAACAATAATTTCCTCTAGCCAAGCCTCAAGAATCTCTAGAGTTCCCAGAAATCTTTAGGAGAAGTCATGGACCAGTTAATCAATTAAAGTGGGGATTTTTCATCAATAATTATCTGTCAAACTATCGACCATGATACCCTATTAATGCCAATTAGTTTGCTTTTTTGCTTGAAACATATTCCTAACTTAATTGTAATTGTTATCAAACTCAATTGAGCATAAGTGAGCTGAATTATGGTTTGATAGTATTGCACTAACACATCCTATACTTTATTATATAGTGAATGGACCGAGTATGATTCCTGTGATCTAGACAATCTCATTTATAGTTATTAGGTTCCTTGGCTTAGATATGACCCAACGAACAGGTGAGGATCTTAAGTGAGCCAAATGGATCACTATGGCAGAAGTATTCTTCCACCACACTAAACCCTAAATGCTTAAGATCTCAAAATCAAGAAATGCTAAATTAGTCAATTAATCAAAGAACTTGTAGGTTTGATCAACAACATTATCCTTAGAAATTATAGCAACCACAATATTAGATCAAGAAATCCAATCCAATATTAGGTATTACTGTAGTACTTAATACTGAGTTAGTGAGTTGTAACCCACTATTAAGCACTATGGGGAGCCAATGGTCTATAAGTGGAAAACTAGATGCATAATATAACATCTTTATAAACCATTCTGGTCATTTCAAAAGAAAGTAAAAAAATATCACATAATAGTAGTGTAACACATGTCAAGTTTAATTAAAGTTATGCAAACATTGACATAATGACACTTGTCCTCATGGAATGCTAAATAAGGAAAATTAGTAAAAGTAAAGTCTTCAATCAGTAGCTACTTAACATGATCTATCTAAGGCTTAATATCCACTATAAGCTCCTGATCTATTGTATTTTGCATTTAATTTAGTAGGGCACAACAATAAAATAAAAATAAGTGATTAGACTTAAGAAATTCAAGTATATTTAAGGGAAACTAAGTTAACTTAGATTTAGTGAGTATTACATTGGACATTTATAATTGTTATAAGAAGAGCACAAAGCAGGAAAAAAAGAAAGTAAAGTAAATGACTATAAGCAATAATCAAAAAGGGTAAAAGTAGTAAAAAAGGAAAGTTAGTACACAACCTACATCAAATATATAAGGAAAAATAGGTACAACTATACTTGTATGTGTGCAAATAAATTGTAAAAATGTGTACAAAGGACATATGCTAAGTAAGTAAGGCAATGTAAATAAAATGAATATATGTAATAAAGGATACATCTAAAAAGTAAGTAAAGGAACTATAAATGCAAGTAAATAGTAATTTATGTAACTAAGGAGATTTCAGTCTCAAGGGTTGAATGAAATGTAAATACCATCATAAATGTCTATAAAGGAAAATGTTGTTTAATTATCTTGATTTTAATGTGATTTATTCTACGGGAACTATATAGAATAAGTGAGGGGTCAATCATATTTGCTCAACCATTAAAAAGCATGTTTTCTCTGAAACACACACATTCCCCCTTGTAGGACCTATGTGGTCTCCTGACCACTCCATGGCTTGCCCTAGCTCAATAATAATTGTACAACATAGTCCACCATATGAAACCCCAAAGTAACATTTAAGTTATTTTGACAAATATATAAGTCAGGGCAAACAAGGGAGAGATCAGGATAATATAGATATTCTAGAGGGGGAGTATGTTATTATACAACAACCACACTATAGGCAGCTTGAAAGAAATGATTAACTCTTTATTTTTCTATACATGCCCACAAATTATATTAAAATAATAATTAATTTTCATGTTACATGCCCAATCTTATAAATTGTGTAAGTTCATCTACATTATGCAGTATAGAAAATTGTAAAACATAGTTTATTTCAATCCTAGAGACTAGACTCACTTCACTTACATTTGTTTTAAGTGCTTCCTAATGTTCAGATTTTATATATTTTAGTACTTAGATTTACTTATACTGCACTTTTGAGCTTACTTAACCTAATTCATATTGAGCGTATTTACTTCTTGCATTTTATTCCTTGGAAGGACATTTAGGGTTACTTCGTCTGCTTTTCCAGCTGGTTTCTTTGTCGACACTGCCGGCAAGCAGTGTCCTGTCATCTGCTTCCTAGTTTTTTATCTCATAGGTGATATCTTACCTTTTTTCTTGGCATTTTGTTATGATTTCTTGGTTTGAACTATTTTGTATTTTTTGTATCTTATTTCATTGAAGATGCCTACTTTTACATTTTGTTAGTTGAGCTATCTATTCTTTAGTTGTTTAAGGATGTGGTGGATAGATATGGCCAAGACACCTCTAAATCTATTTCATCGTTCAAAGGCTTTCTGACAAATTTTTTTCTGATGAAGAAATTTGTCAGATGACTTCTCCTCATAGTCTTAGTTCGGTAAGAAGTTTAATAAAATGAAACCTAGCTTTAACTTGGTTATGGGATTCATTAATTTTCTTAAACTTGCATGAACTATTTCTCTTAGCTCCATAGATTCCTAACGAGTTTTCTTTAAATCCTCTTATGACATATATTATGACAGACTCTTCTCGAAAGAATTTTATGAACTCCACGGTCATACTCTCAAATTTTGTAAATAAGACCCCATACTTATGTTACTGTGGAAGTCCCTATCATCCTAGTTTGGATTAATTTATTCAGCTTGAGGTTGCAATATACTTTGAAAAATGCTCTATTTAATAATGCTAAGGAGGTTGGAAAACTATTACAATTGGATAGGAACTTTGTTACTCTTAACAATTTAGTAGCTCTCCATATATTATTAGAGATAGTTATCTCTAAACCCATCATTGAACAAATTTTGTTAGGTTCTACTAGCAAAGGCTATTTTCAAGAAATTTCTTATGAAATCCTCCCTCGCTAAAAATTTTTAAGATTTTGTTTGTCGTCTTCAAAACACCTCTCTTGTGGGAAACCAGTATCGCCAAAAATATTGTTCTTAATGTATGCTTATGTTGCCCATGGAAGTAACTCTAATAATCTTTCTAGTCTTGCTTAAAATATCTGTTATGTGCTAATTGTTGTTAATTTAGTGACTTTGCGAATGTTTGGATTTAGTGCAGCTAATCCTATTGCTAATGAATTGTGGTTTTTGTTATTATTTTAGTTGAAGCAGCAAATGAAATCCTTAATATTGGAAATGTTATTGATGCCAATAATTATGAAAGTTATGTTACTATTAATAAGTCTACTATAATTGATGTTTCAAAAGCTATCATTGTTGAAAAATCTGATGTTCTTGAAAATTTTGTTGCCAACAAAAATGAATTTGTTGTAGTGAAAAATGGCTTTATTGCTAATGATATTGCAAACACAATTGATTATTTTGGCTTGAATACTACAACAAATGAAAATGGTGGTAATGCAAATAAGGTTAATGCTCATAATGAAATTAGTGTTGCTGATAATATTATGGCTTAAGTAAGAGTATTATCTCATAATCCTTATATTATTATTTCAGTTGAGCCCACTGCAGTCCAGGAAAGAGTTGTTGCCTTTTCTACTAATGATTCCTTAGTAACTGAAGGTAGTACAAAAATTATATCATTAGTTTATGAGGTTAGTGTAGGTAACATTGCTTTAAAAGATAATTGTGCTTTCCAAGGCCAGGTTGCTAATTATGGTATCGATATTATTGGTTCCTTGGAATCTGCTGCCAACAACCTTAGTAAAGATGCCTTATTTCCTATTGTAAGTTTAGAACTATCTACTGATTACATTGAAGTAGCATATTCAATTATTAATGGAGAATCAAATTATTATGTCAATGAAGTTGGCATTAACAGCAGTAACATTTGTAATCTTGAATTTCTTTAGGGTAACTTAATAGATGCTTTGCAGGTTTTAGATGAATAGGTGACTGATAAGCCATAATTAAACTATAATATAGAATCTGATCAAAATGTTGATCTTGATACTTAATCATTGTTGGTTAATGTGATTCAGCGAAAAAAAACCTTAAAAAAAAAAAAAAAATACTTTGGCAAGAAGAATTTCTTTAAATTTGCAGGCAAAAGGAAAATCTCTGATTAGGGATCATTACAATTTTCCAGCTAAAGATAAATATTTCATTTCTAATATGCATTTCAATCCTTTATCTAATTTGGATGAAAAAGAGTTTAACGATAAAAAAACTGAACTCTTAAGCCAAATTAACAATAGATTAACTATAGTCAGTATCAATAACTAGAAGGTTCACTATGGACCTTCTTCAGCTTTCCAATGAATGTGATGTGCTAGAATTTTAGAAGGATGGGAAACTCTTCCTCTTAGATATGGCTTATACATTTAATTATATACATAATAAAATTAATTTAGTTTCTATTTTTGAACCAAAATTGGCTAAAGAAGGTTGTGCAAAGTTGCAATAATTTATCAATTCTGATAATAGTGTATCTCTTTATCTAATAAAATTTGGGTTTTTTGGTCTAACAATCTGATTGTAGTCAATGTTATCAGGTGACCCATCTGAAAATTTTCAACCCTAATTTTAGGGTTGCTATCACCATTTTTCATTATAATAATCTTAAGACTAATCATTTGGCTATTTGGGACTCTTTGAAAAAATACAATACTTCCACCTGGTTGGTAGTGACTTTAATGTTGTTCTTAATCCAAGAAAAATAAAAGCTACTACACACATCTTCTACCTTTGATTTCAATTCTGCTATTGTTGATTGGGGTATTGATGATTTAAATTATTTTGGCTTGGAATTCACTTGGTCGATTGGTAGAAAGTTTTCTGAGCTAGAAAGATTCCTTATCAATAACATGTGGTGTAATTCTTTCCATGAAATTATTATGCTTTTTTCTTAACTTTGCCAATTAGATCACAAATATGTCTTATTATGCTCTAAAAATCATACTACTAGAATCAATAGATCTTTCCATTTCCAACTATTTTGGCTTGATAGGCCTGATTGTAATGAATTTGTGAATTCTTCTTAGAATAAAAATTGTGATCTCTTTGGCCTACCTTGATTGGTAAAAAAATTTAAAAGACTTAGGAAAGCCCTTTACCATTTGAATGATAATGTTGTGAAGAGCATCTTCAATAATGTTTCTAATTTGAAAACCTTAGTTTTTAGTTTGGATGCAATCTTTGAAGATAATCCCACTGATCATGATAGGATGTCTTTCTCTAAAGCTAGAGCTTCTTTAATCCAATCTCACAATAATATTAAAAGCTCTTGGAAACAAAACTGTAGCATTTGATGAAAAGTGGATGGAGAAAGAAAACTAAGTTCTACCTAATTGGGTTAACAAAAGAAGAAGTTCCAACAAAATTAAAGATATTGCAACTATGGAGGGAAAGCAATTATATATTGACAATAAAATCAATTATTTGCTGTTGATTATTTTCCAAATTGCACTCTAATGATGACAACATTTCTAGCTTCTTTTCTTTTCAACCTCCTGCCAAATTAATATCCATGGAAGACAATGTTTATTTAAATAACATTTCTAATGAGGAGAAAATTTGAGGGTAGTGAAGGATCTTGTGCATAATACGTATTCTGGGCCCATCAGTTATTGTGGGGAATTATTTATCAAATTTTGGAAATTTTGAGAAAATATAGTTGTAATGGTGTTTATGAAATCTTTTGTAATGTCCTATTCCCTAAATTCTTTAGTCACTCAACTATTACTCTCATTCATTAGAAGAAAAGTAATAATTAGTGGACTAAATTTAGTCGTATCAACTTAAATTCTAATTTAAATAAAACTACCTCCAAAAATATTGCTAACAGGCATAAAACTTTTCTTACTCACATTATTGAACCAAATCAATCTAGTTTTATTCTAGGAATACACATTCAAGGCAATATTCTTGCAGCTCAAGAGATGTTCCATTATCTTAATAGAAAATGGAGAGCCCAAAATCTCATTCATAGACTAGATCTCAATTTTTTTTTTGATAAATTAGATTGGGGATTTCTATTTTGGTTGCTTAATACTTATGGATTTGATGAATACCACAAAAGTAAAATTAGAAACTCCATTGCTAATCTATGGTACTCAGTTATGATTAATAAGTCTCCTTATGAGTTTCTTAACTTCTCTAGGGGCCTTAGGCAAGGAGAACTAATTTCTTCTACTCTCTCTTTAACCTTGCAATGAATTACTTGTCTTATAATATCAATGATACTTTCATCAAAGATCAAAGCCTTCATTACAACTAGAGAGGTAAAATGTTTGGTCTCTCACTTTGCTTATGTTGATGATGTAATTATCTTCTCCAATCTTGAAAAATAGAATGTCAAGAAGTTGAAAATCCTTCAAAAATCTTTTGAGAATGGTTCTAGTCTAAGGGATAATGAAAGTAAATCCATGCTCTTTAGAAACTATAAAGCCTCTATCAACTTGAAAGACTATCAAATCCAATTTTGGGTTTAAGAATGAAAAATTAACTTGCAAATATCTTGGGATACCCATTTCTTATTGTCCAAAGAAAAATATTTACTACAATGATCTAATTGCTCAAATATTTAATAGAATTAGAGGATGGGAACACAAATTTCTTTCACAAGGTGCTGAACTTGCTCTTTTTAAATTCATTCTCAACACTATTCCTCTTTATTGGCTGGAAGTTTGTTACCATACTAGAGGCACTCTAAAAGAAATCAAGACTATCTTTAACAAATTCTTATAGATTCATGGAAATGGTTCTAAATTGTTTGGTCTAAATGGGATGATATCTCTTTCCCATTTAGTGAAGGTGGGCTTAGTTTGGGAAGCCATGATGCTCTCCATGATACTTTTTCCTTAAAACTTTGGTTGAAATTTCTAACCACCAATTCCATCTAGGTGCATATTTTAATGGATAAATACTATTCTTATACTTATCCTATTCTTGTGACTAACAAAACTAATGATTTTCTTACATGGAAAAGGATGCTGGATAGTAGACAGTTAATGGAACTCTTAATCACTTGGAATAAATTTGACAACTCCGCATATTTCTAGATTTATAGTGGGAGTTAGCTAGGACATGTTTACAATCAATGTACTCCCAAGATTCCAAAACTAATGCTAGGGGACTGTTTAAATGCTACTAAATCTTGAAACACCAATTTTATCTGTAATATTACTCCCATGCATCTTCAAGGAAAACTCTTAACATCAGCATTAATTTAAGTCATACAAATTATACCTCAACTAACATTACCTTCAATAATAAACTTAATTTTCAATTTTCATGGCACATCTCTAGAAAGCATATAGCCCCCTCCCCCTTCAAACCTTTGTTTTGGCATAACATTTTTATTTGGAAATTGCACTTTTATCATATTAGTGTGGATTAAAAAAGCTTCCATGAAGCTTTCAATGATTTAACCTCAATGCATTGTAGCATTCAAGGATTTTTAAGAAAATTGTATACCATGTGATATCCATTGTTTTCTACTATAGTTATCTACCCTAATGATTGAGGTTAATCAAGCCCCTCAATTGACTTAGACAATTAACAAATATTTCAGTCAATTGATACATAATATATATAAATTAATGAGGTTTTGAATATGATGATTTGATAAAGTCTTATTTAGGTAACAAATTAATTTATAGATATTAATGAAATTTTACTATTAAAAAGTCCTATCCTAATGCTAGTACTACAATTTTCTAAGTTATCTAATTAAACTTCAACACTAATAAAATATCCTAACTTACATACTATAGGTTTCACTACTTCATAAGGTTTTTCGATCCTTTTTATGAAAATATTCAACTGAATATTTTCATAAATAAGATTTCTTTTTAAATGCATTTGAAATCGATTTAAACCTTGTAGTTGTCCTTCTATTAATAAATTTGGGAATCCTAAATAGATTATTACCTTAATTAAACTTAATCTTTTCTTAATCCCTATATGAACAATCCCTTCTAAATCTAAGGATAGTCTTTTATCTTTGTTTACATAATCCTTAATATAGTTCCGTATTCTTACATCTTCTTGTAGACTCATAGAAAATCTTTTTGGTTTTGCAAACCAAAAAGAATGATAAACTTGATTTGTTCCAAGTCTGAAACCAAGTGGATTTATTTTTTGTCCCATATATAGTTTTTTATTATTATTGATAGTTATTTATCTTATCTAAATTTATTATAAAAAAGTTTAAGTATTAATTATTACTTAACTTAGTCATAACGACGAGATTCACTATCTTTTTTTGTATGTCTAATAAAAGTTATAGTAGGTGCGAACTCTCCTAATTTGTGACCGACCATACGATCCGTAATATAAATAGGTAAATTATTTTTTCCATTATGAATGGTGATTGTATGGCCAATCATTATGGGTATAATGGTAGATGATCTAGACCAAGTAACAATAATCTCGTTATCCTTATTCAGCTTATTAATGTTTTCTATTCTTTTTAATAAAGAATTAGCTACAAAAGGATTATTTTTTTTAGTGGATTTATCACAATTTATTCCCTTATTTCAGTTTTTTTCTTTAATATTTAATTTTTATATTTACGTCGACAAATAATAAATATATTGCTATATTTTTTAATTTTCCTACTTCTTCTTCCAAGAGCCGCATAACCCCACGGAGTTGTAGGTCTTTTTCGACCAATTGGGGATCGACCTTCACCCCCCCTCGTGGGGGTGATCTACGGAGTTCTTAACAACCCCTCGTACTATAGGACGTTTACCTAACCAACACTTTGATCCGGCTCTACCCAAATATTTTTGATTCACCCCCATATTACCCACTTGGCCTATTGTTGCTAAACAATTATGGAAAATGAGTCGAACCTCTCCAGAAGGCAATCTTAATGTGGCCCATTTACCTTCTTTTGCAATAAGTTTTGATGCAGCACCTGCTGCTTTTAATCTAAATATCATGTCTCTTCTCTTAAATCTTTGGGTTGCAAGTTCTAATGCTACTAACACTAAATCCTAGCCTTAATTTTATCAATTCATACTTAAAAGTTCTAAATCTCTTTATCAGTTAAGACTAAATCTAGTGTTAGCTCAAACATGAAACACCACAGATGGACCTAAGACTGACACTTATCAAAATATGGTAGCATATAGTACACTAGATAGGTCACTCCTACTCACTTAGATTACTTACAAAGTTCTAAAGGTATCTAATAACTAAATATACTTGATTCCATGTCTTACTAATCCTCCTAAAATGGCTCCATTCTAAGACCTTAAAATTCTCTTCTAACCACATGTACTACTCCAATTCTTGATCACTATAATCCTAATTCAAATGACTAGGTTAACTCATAGGTTTCTCACCTTAACTTCTCTCTTTAAATGTTAAGGATGAAATCTAAGTTTATTAGTTCTAGGTTAAGACTTAGTCAATCTAATTGCTTAAATATCCAAAACATCCTCTAATGTTCAATCATGTCATAATATAAGTTTGCCTTGGATATCCTAGAGTTTAGAATACTTTAATAGGAAACACACTAATTTTGGATTAAAATATTAATTTATTTAAGTGCTAATAACTCATACTTTTCAATTGATGTCCAAACAATATAAAATAAGTGGCTATAGCTTCAATATAGCATAATTAGCACAAGAACTATAAGTATGGCTAATTTGAACTTCAAATGAAAAATCTAAGCCTTAATGATATCTAATGATAATTAGAAAGTGATTAGTGAAACTAACCATCAAAATGAAAATTAAACTTCATAATATTATCTTATATTATTTTCTAATCATTTTGGTTAATAATTTTAAAATATTTGGATATATAATTTAAAAGTTATTTACTAAATTTAAATTGAAGTAATTACTTAATACTTAACAAATTCCTAATTAATCCAAATGCATGCCTGACATCATCTGCACGCACGCGGATATTAGAGTGCATGTGAACGGCTTGCGCATGCGGGCTGAAGACAATGCCGCATAGGGTCAGGGCTGACCTGCCCGACACTGTTCAACTTTATGATAGGGGAAACCACATATGAGGAATTAGGGCATTGCAATACTCCTAGCATAGTGCAACATAGCTTGTGAGCGACCCACCAAAATGTAGTTGACAACAAGGGCTTTCCGTTGAACCCAAAAACTCTATATGGATCTAACATAATCTACAAAGTGTAGTTTGATCATGTTAGCTACATAGGGTTAATTGTGGAAAGAA
The DNA here is from genome assembly GCA_016760335.1 of Gastrodia elata. NCBI lineage: Eukaryota > Viridiplantae > Streptophyta > Magnoliopsida > Asparagales > Orchidaceae > Gastrodia > Gastrodia elata. The sequence goes on along the minus strand of CM028680.1, from coordinate 40,018,903 downwards.
ATTGCTGCCTCCACAGTGAACCCTAGTGCATAGGCCAGGTCCCATTGCGGTCCTGGGACCATGGCCGAGCTTGGGAAGTTAATAAGGCTACGTGGACTATCAAATGCATAAATTAACTTGAATGGAGCTTGGGCACTACACATCACTGTTCCTCGAGCCCGTATGAGCTATCCAGATATGATCAATAGTGATTGAGCTTAAGTGAAGTTCTTACAATCAGGAAATGCTTAAACAAAACGCATATAAAGCAGAAGGAGCGTCGTTAATAATGTAAGGTGACATACCTTGACACCATGACGTGCAAACTTCAGAGAGATTTTGTCGGTGGCTGCTTAGACCTTAGCTCCATTTGGCATCGACTATTTCTAGGGTGCGATAAGAGAAGTTGATTGAAAGGTAGCTTGGGCCGTAAGAGTGCCGGAGTCGATTGGGAGACAAAGTCGTAGTACTGCCTCTACGCTTGCTGGATGTGTGATTATGCCATAGTCACGAAACACGGTAGAGCACAGTGCTTTGTCATGTTCTATCTGTTTGATTAGTAGTTTGATACAATAGTTAGAATGAGCATATGGATTTCCATCCATCCGATTTGCCTGATCAAAAAGGTGCCATAACCCAGATTCATGGGACTCACTGTCCCATGTCCTGAGTTGCACAGCGGATCATCTGATAATATGGAAATAAGGGTCAACAAATGATAATTAATTTATGAAACTAAATTAATTATTTACTTAATTATAATTAAAAATGAGCTATTGATTGAACTCTAGAAAATCCCAAAAATTCACCCCTAGCTAATTGGGGGTGAGGAACTCTAAAATGAAGTTAGATTTTTGATCGGAGGTTGATTTAATATACTTAATTTTTTGACAAATTAAATTCATTAAAATATTTGATAAATTCAAACAAATGCCAAAATGCACAAAATTTTTAGGGATTGCTCCAAACATCATTTGGAGACTAATAGTGAGAGTTTAAACCTAATTTAAACATAAAAAATTAGGTAATATCATCATGGTTGTTACAGACTTCCTCTATTGATGTCATCCTTGATGCCCTAATGATCAATTAAATTATTAGGTTAGTTCAAGGTGAGATGTTGTTAATCTCAAAAAAGTAAGTTGATTAGGCTACCCAAAAATATCAAAGGAATAGATACAAATGTAATTTGAGTAAGCTCATGTAGCCAAATTTAAAGATAGTATATTCATCATTCACTTTCCTATTATTGGTTATAGAATTACTCTAATTTACCCATTCTAACTAGAATAAGAATATAAAAGCTCTAGATCTTATATATACTACTACCTAGTATAATCTCAAACTTATGGTCATATAGAGATCAAAGCATTAGAACTCATCAAGTCCTACTTAAATCTATTTGTGTCGCCTAATGAAGTTAAATTGTTAAATCAATCATCCTAATTTGCACTACCAACCAATTTTGATATAATCTATTAAGATTAGAAGTTAAGAGGTTAAACTACAAATATGGGGCTCATTACTTAGGATTCCAATCACTTTGAGACTAGGGTTTCTTACTTGGTAAGCTAAACAAAAGATTAACAAGATAACTATTTTACTCCAAATTAATTAAAGTGTTCTACTTGCTGTGGCATCTAAGCATGAGTCTTATACCAGAGAATCTAAGAAGTCAAATTCAAGTTTACCATTATTGACGATTAAAACATCCTCATATCCTTAAAGTGTGTTATCTATCCTAAGTTATTCTCTTCAATGCATATACTTTTGTTTATTATGTTTGCAAGTATGATTGGAAGTGTATTTGTTTATTCATCTAATTTTCCTTTCTATAAACTTGCTTTGATACCAACTATAATGACCTCATAATGGATTAGATAAGCTAATCTAACACAGGGTGTTACTGTAGTACTTAATACTAGGTTAGTAAGTTTTGACCCATTGTTAAGCATTTTTGGGAGCCAAGAATCTCTAAAGTAGAAAAATAAATGCATAATAAATATAAATATGTACCATTCCGACCATCTTAAAAGAAAGAGAAATACATCAAATAATAAAAAAGTAAAACACTAAGAGTTTAATTAAAGTTAAAAATACACTATAAGATGTAATGACACTCATCCTTAAGATAAAATAAAATTAAATAAAAGAAAAATAATTTTCTTCAAGCTACTTCTAATGGACATAATCTATCTCAGGTTCAAGTTTCACTCAAACTCCTGATCTACTATTTATGGTTTTTAATTTGGTAGGGAATTGCCAATAAAAGAAAAATAGGTGATTAGACTTAAACCTGGCCCATGTCTTAGGAGAAACCACACATGGGGGAACTAAGGTATCATAATGTTCCCAATAGATCGTGACTTAACTTGAGAGCGACCCACTGAAATTTAGTTGACAACAAGGGCTTACCATTGAACCCAAAAAGCTTACACAGATCTAACCTAATCTTCAAAACACAGTTCAATTGCATCGGTTACTTTGGATTTACTATGGAGATAAATTACTCGCTCCACAATGAACCTAAGGGCAAGGGCAAGGTTCCATTGATATACTGGGACCATGGCCGAACTGAGGTAGCTAATTGGGGTGAATGGGACTGTTGGACACTCGACTTAGATCGAATGGAGCTTAGGCACTGGAAATCACTACACATGCCCGAGCTCGTTTGAGCGGGCCAGACTAGGTCAAGCATGATTAAGCATTAGGGAAGTTTCTACAATTAGTGAAATGCCAAAATGAAACAATAATAAGGAAAAAAGAGTTTTGTTAATAGGGTAATGAGAAGTACCTAGACACTGTGATGTGCATACTTTGGAGAGCTTTTGATGGTGTTTACTCAGACCTTAGCTCCAATTAGTGTCAATTACTGCTGGGCTGCGATCATACTAGTCGATTGGGGGGTAGCTCGGGCCGTAAGAGCACGAGAGTCGATGGTGAGACAAGGCTGTAGTACTGCCTCTATACTTATCAGATCGTGTTCGTGCAATGATCACAGAATGCGACATAGCATAGTGCTTTGCCATGATATAGTCATTGGTTTAGTAGTTTGATGCAACTGTCAAATCAAGCAGATGGATTTCTGGCCATCTGATTTGCCGGATCTAAAGGTGCAACGACCTAGATTTATGGGACTCACTGTTCCATGTTCTGAGTGGCACATCAAATCATCAACTATTATAAAAATAACAAATAATGATAGCTAATTAACTTGATTTAATTAAACTAATTATTTAATTAATTATAACAATCTTAATAATTACAATTGAGTTATCAAATGAACTTCAAAAATTACCAAAAATATATTTCTAACTAATTTGGGGGTGATGAACTAAATAATGAAGCCAAATTTTGGATTAAAAGTTAATTTAATATACCTAATTTCATGATTAATTAAATGCATTAAAATATTTGTTAAATTCAAATGACTTCTAAATTGCAACAAATTTTTAGGGGTTACTCCAAAGGTCATTTGGAAACTAATGGTTAAGCGATTAACCTAATTTGGACATCTAAAACTAAGTAACGACATTAGGGTTATTACAAAAGCATAATCATGCGTAAAGTCAGCCTGCGACACATGCTCTAATGGAGGAGGAATATTCTATGGATATTTGCTAACCCATCATGGTTAGGTTGACTAGCTGATCCGTGCCTTTTGACATATAAATAATCTTTCAAAAAACTTCAAATTTAATAAATCAAATTAATCAGAACTATATACAATTAATTTAGAATGTATTTTCGACTTAAGTTAATATATATAGATCAAGGGATGCTATAAATATATACCAATATGATTAGAAAATCTTGAAGAACATTAATTTAAAAAATAATTAGACTTTAGATGAGTAAATCTTTTAATCTCTCATTAAGTAGGATTAAAAGTGATCAGTGATGATTAATACAATTATTGATGTAGCACATCATAACAATATTATCAAAGGCCGAACAATAAGAGCCATGACTAAATATTAAGGAATGAATTTAAAGATGATCCCAACTATGTCAACCCGTGTAAGTTTGATACCTATCTTTGGTGAGTTAAGTTGCTTTTTAATTATGCATTACTTTTCTTACTATATCTTACACTCATAACCTCAAATCATCCACACATCATTTCCAGCATCTTAAGTATTCTTTAAAATTTTAAAACCTTATCTAAGCTCTGAAAAACACTATAAACTCCACCATAACCAGAAAGTCCAAATCTGAAAACTTCCTTACTTAATATTATTCCATACCCCTCTACACCCATCTAAACCCCACCAAACATAGCCATATACTAAATATCCAAACAGCACATTCTAGGCTATTTATATTCATTTATTTACAATCTTGTAACCCACCAAAATCATAACTACAAGAAAGATATTTTGAATCAGCCAAAATTATGTCCAATCTAGACATTACACTACCCATCCATACTTTATTTGAATACTTAATTTAGCAAGAAAAGGTATCTCGCCACCATCATATTTTGATATCCGAGTGAGAATGGGAAAGCTGAAAAAAAAAATTGCATCTTGATATGAAGAAAAAACTTTTGTGAAATCTACTGCAAATGATTTTGAGGTACGCCACCAAGTGTATGGTAAGTTAATCCTCTTTGTGACTTAATATTTTTATTTTAATTGCTTGGAAATTTGACATATTACCTGCAAGTTTATAGTGTGTTCATAAACTCCAATTAGTGAGCACCACTATGTAGCCTTTCCAATACCCTTGTGTGAACCTACCTTAAACCTTGACTTGAGTGAAAACATGGAAAGGGTGTGTTCCACTAAATAATGAAGCTTTACCCCTATGCGAACAAATAAAAAATGAACTTCTTTGATTTCTATGGTTGCTATTTGGTAATATTAGTCATTTAATTTTTAGCTCTTACATTAATTTGCAATTCTTAAGAAAATAAGATTTCTAAATCTCGGCCTTTTCTTTTTTTTTCTTTGCATTAAACTTGCATAAATAAGAATATACTTGGTAAAAACTTGGCGTATTACGATGTTAAAAAGAACTTTGCAAAAAGGGTGTAAAAAACCTAAGGAAAGATTGAGACACAAGTGGCCAAGTGCCACCCTCTTCACATAGAAGTTCTTTTAACTTGGAATTTACTTTGATTTTGCATAAATATTTTCTATTCCACCCTCTAATATTTAGCATCATTTTTTCTTATTTTTCGTTATTAAGAAAAAATGACACCAAAGTCAATTTCCCAATACCAAATTGAGAATTTGAACCAGATAGTAGATTCTTTAGATCTTAGGATTTATGGACATGAAAGAAAGACTATGATTTTATATCAGAAAAATAAATCTCAAATGTAAGAAATTAAAGATCAAATGTAAATAATTTTAAAACTTTTGCAAATTAATAAAAATTGTGCTCCACATCCTACCCATAATCATAATGCACCAATGGAAGATGATAGCTAATACCTAGATGCAAGTGATAACCAACCTCATGCTCCACAAGCTACCTAAGCTTATCGAAGACAACTAAACTCAATGAATTAAGAAAGGAGTGGCCATCAATGAGTTGCGAATAACTTCAATGATCCTTCTATGAGGGTCCAAGTTAAGACTCCTACTTAGGATGGCACACCTGATCCAAATAAATTCTTAGATTGATTAACCTAAATGGATAAGTTCTTTTGTATATGAAGGATGATTATCAACAAGTTTATTTTTCTAAGATGAAATTCGCTAGTCATATTAAGATTTGTTGGACAAATACTTTAGCAAGAGTATAAAGGTTTGGAAGGACAAATCATACTTGGATAGACATTAAAGAAATGCTTAGATCAAAATATTGTCCTCGATATCATGATAAAAAGTTACAAGGACAATTGCTGACTTTAAGGAAAGGCACTCGTTATGTCATAGAATACTTAAATGCTTTTGAGGTACTAATTTTATGGACCAATTATGGAGATATTGATTGCCAACTTTCTAATAAATTTCTTTTGGGTTTATAATAGAAAGAATGAGGTTTAACTTTTTTATCCCAAAACCTTAGAAAATATTTTCTATTATGCTCTACTTGTTGAACAACAAAAGAAGTCTACTTCTGTAACAAAAATTAGAGCTCCAACAACTATTTCAAATCATATGTCAACTACCAAACCCATTCCACCCTCTATCTCAAACTATCCACGCAAAGCTCTTTTTGAGGAAAGCTCTGGTAGTAGAGGTATCTTTTGTTCCAAATGTTATTAGAAAGGTCACATGCGGGACCAATGTAAAGCACATATATTATTGTTAGATGAAGTTCATGACCTTACAGATGAAGTCTTAGAAGAAGTTTATGATGATACCCCATTATCTAATGAAAATTTTGTGGATGATCTTAAATTTAATTTGATGAGATGCCTTACAATATCTATAAATGAGAAGAAGATTGGAGGAAAAGGAACATTTTTAGCATGTATGTTGTGTGCAATGAGCAAAGGTTTAGGTTAGTTATAGATGGGGGATGTGTAATGAATGTTATATCTACCAATACTATATCAAGAAAAATTTAAAAATTGAACATCATCCCCAACCCATTCATTTTAATTTAGTTAACCATACTTTTCTACCCATCACTAGTCGATGCTAAGATCTTATTATGATTGATAATTATGAGGATAAAATTTGGTGTTGCGTTCTCCTTATGAATATTGCTCATATTCTACTTGGATGACCATAGCTTTATGACTTGACTATAATTTATTATGGCAGGGAGAACACCTATGTTATTAAGCAAAACACTAACAACATCAAATTCTTGCCAACTAGACCATTAGAGAAGATAGTGTCTACAACACCTCATAAACTAACATCTGATCTTCAACCAAAACCCACTATCAATAAAAGAGCAAAGCTTCAACTGATTGTGATAAGGGATCCCATGAGTAATCTTAGTTATAGCTCTTTTACTCATTCTTCTTCAACATTTGATGTAAGCTACACAAGATTTGGAACCTAAAGAATTTTTTTTTGACCTGACCAATGTTATTCTTTTACACAAAAAGAAAGTTAACTTAAATTTAAATGAGGTTTGCATTCCAAATGAGGTTTGCATTCCACATGAGGTTTTACCTCTCCTTTATAAATTTAGAGAAATTACTCTAAAGGAACTCCTTAATGAATTACCACCACTTCAATCCATCCAACACACCATAGATTTAGTTCTAATATCAATACTCCCAGTCCTTCCTCACTATAGAATGAACCCCACAGAGCATAAGAAGATTAACAGACAAGTCGATGAGTTACTTGAGAAAGGATTTATACAAGATTGTCTTAGTTCTTGTGCAATGTCGACCTTAATAATTCCTAAGACAGATGGAACATGGAGAATGTGGATTGATAGTCAGGCTATCAATAAAATCACTGTCAAATATTGATTCCTTATTCCTTGATCAGATGACATATTAGACTTAATCCTTAAGGCAAACTTTTTATAAGGATTGATTTGAAAAGTAGGTATCAGATTCAAATTTGATCTGGAGATGAATGGAAAACAACCTTTAAGACCCCTTACGGACTCTATAAATGGTTGGTCATGCCATTAGGTGTAACAAACCTAGTGTTGTTACCCATTATTGGGTAGTCCAAATAGCTTATTACTACTACCAGTGCACTTAGAATAGTATTAGGAGTCAACACTTAAATTTTGGTGCAATTTAAAGATTATTCATTTTTCACAAATATTTTGTATATTTTAAATAACCTATAAATCACCTATTTTAATTTGATCTCCAAATGAAAATTGGAGTTCACCATTGAACTCCTCATCCCCAAATTAACTAAGGGTGAAATTCTGGGAATTTTTGGAAGTCGTTAAATTTTTCTCGAATATTTTATTATATTTAAGTGCTCAAAAAATTAAGATCATTATATTGATCTCTTAATTAAAATTCTACCTCATTTTTAAGTTCCTCACCATCAATTTACCTAAGGGTTAATTTTTGGGATTTTTCGGAGCTCGTTTGGTTATTTAATTTTGATTAATTAATGATGTTTTAATTATTAAATATTTTAAATTATTATTATTATTCTTGTTTTCAAAAGCCTACGGCGTGCCTTCTTTCAGTCGTTCGATCAATCACAGATGGAGATTTGGTGGATGGCGTGTTTTGTTTGGATCGAGTCTGTCCAATCGAGTGCTTTAGATCCAACGGTGTTCGCACCCAGGGCACCTGTACATCTCTACTATGCACGATCGTGGGTGGCAGAGGTGTTCGCCCATACTGCCAGTTCCTACCTCCTTGCTACGATTAAACCCTATACTTGACTCCATTCAAGCCTTGGAAGCTATTCCCAGCATTTGGAGCCCTCAATTAAAGCTTTGGACCTCCCAGCCATAGATTAAAGTTTGTTGAATTCCTTCTGTCTCGGTGCACGGTACATCCTACTCTTTACTCAATTAAAGCTCAATTGAATTCGATTTGCTATTGCATTAGTAATAGGATCGATCAATAGGGTTTGGTCGAACTAAATCGATTTTGATTAATCTCTCCTTGAACAGTAGTGATCAGTAAAACCTTATCCCGTCAAGATGAGGGCAAGGTGAGTCTAGGTTCGCCTGACAATTGAAACCCTAGCTACGGCCCTCATCTTTCCCAAAGGGATCAGTCACAAATTTTGGGTCGGTTCGGGTCAGGCCTGACCCACAGGACTCTACTTTGGGCTCGCACTTATTTAAGTGCGTAGTTGCGGGCCGCGCATGCAGGACAATTGGCGTGCTGCCCGTAAGTGTGATGTGCGTGTTCTGCTGCCATTCCTGCATAGTAAATAAAATCCCTTGTGATCTATTTAATTAATAATTAAATCTCAATTTTTATTTGCTTAATAACTTTAAAAATATAACTCCCAATATACAAAATTATATACCATTTTGATTAGAAAAATGAGAGGAATAATAATAATATGAAATCTAATTTAGGATTTGATGGCTAATTTTACTAATAACTTTTTAAATGTAATTATGAGTCCTAAAAACCCTAATTTAGCTAATGATGTCCAAATTAGTCTTATTTAGTGTCATTTTACTCCAAATACTATAGAGATTCCATAAATGATGTTTTTATTTCAATTGGACATCATTTGGAGAAATTGGATTTTTGGCACTTCAAACTTTCATTAAATATATTTTTATGGTTTTTGAACCTGCATGTTTTAGGACATTAACCTTAGGACAACAAATATTGACCTTGAATTGGACTTTTAGTATATCGTAAGAAGTGATCTTCAACCATGGAAATTAAAGTTAGATCCTTGTGGAGTATATTAGTAAACATAGATTCAAACTTCAACATGGAACTTGTAAGAACTTCATCAAACCCAAGGGCTTGAGTTGAATTTTTAGAATGGTAGAGTATATTGACATCCTAGAAATTGTTTGAACACTAAATAGGTGCTATAGACATAAAACCTAGATAAAGTTGCTTAAGTAGCTTCCCATGCTAGTAGGAAATGTCACTAATAAAACCTTTGACTTCTACCTTCCAATTAGCTCTCTAAAAGTGGTCTAACTTCATATAAATCATCAAAATCCCTAATGCCCCCAAGCAAAGTTAGAAGCTACTAGACTGTAACCCTTCCTTTAACTCTAACTCTAAGACCACCCAAGTGAGTAATTAGTTAACTTAGTGAACCTATAAGCTAAAATCACTTCAAGCTTGGTTGCCTTGGTGAGCTTCAAAGTAATAAACATACAACATATTTTTTTATAATTATAAGCCCTTAGCCTCAATCTAACTCTAAAAATTAATGAGGAATTTATAGGTTTAGGAATAAGGTAGTATTAGAATCATCCTGTATCTTTATACTTATAAACTATTTTGTCACATAAGTAAATCTTAAACAAAATACTATTTTTCAAACCTTAACTACTTATAGTATTATCTTTCAGTTGAATTAGAGATTATTAATATCAAAGTCAATTGGGACCTTCATTAGCTCCAACCATAAAGTTAGATAACTAAATCAGATATGAATGGATTTCACACAGTCTATAATTAACTTGAATTTGTTATAAATTGCTTTGCATTGAGACTACAACCTTAAACATTCATAAAGATTTTGTGCATTAACAAACTCAAAAACATTAAACATAGGGGTTTCCTATGTTGAACTATATGCTAGGGTAATCTACGGAGTAATAAAGAGACCACATATATCCTAGAGGGGGAGTGTGTGTTATGGGAAACCCTTCTTTACTGGGTTAGGCAGACGTGCTTGACTCCTCATTTGTTTTGTAACTTTTCCCGTGGAACAAAACCTTTCATAGGACAAATAACTTAACATTCTTTTATAACAATCTTGTTGATTGTGAGTTATATTTCATAGTCTTTTGACTATGCTTACTTATCATAGTCTTTGACTATATTTACTAAGGTATGTGTGACTGAACTTCACTTTTCCATACTATACAATAGTACTTTTTATTATTATTTTCTTTACATTATAGTGTTTACTTTACCTGTAGTGTATGTTTCTTTTAACATACTCTTATGCTTACACTGATCTCTTTTATATGTCGCTTAGCATAATTCTAATGGACATATTTTTATATCCCTTCATATTTACATATGCACTTTAGTAGTTTTTAGCCCTTATATAGGATGTATATTTCCCTTGTTTGATGTAGGCTAAAGCAAACTACTAGTGAGTACTTACTTTTCTTACTTTGCTTTATTATTTTTTGCATATACTCATATCCCTTCCTTTGATGCTTAGTGCTCATCTTATTCAATAATTGTAAATGGCTAATATGATATCTGCTTAAAAATCTAAATGAAACTTAGTGTAACATTAAAATGTACATAGACTTTTTAAGTCTAATCACTTATTTTTACTTTGTTGGTTGTACCTAACTATATTAAAAACCAAATATGGTGGATCAGGAGCATCTTGTAGAACTAGGATCTGGGACAAGCACTGACCACCATTATCTTCAAGACTTGCATTCTTTTACTGCTTTTAGTGATGATGAGTACATTCTTAATAACATTTAAATTTGTTTGTAACATTTTAATTTTGGATGTTTTTACTTTCTTTCTGTGATGGATGCATTTTTCATTCTTATATACATACTTTGATTGGATGATGGATATGCATGCTCCTAATATTTACTACAATGTTTTTTGCCTCAAAAAGATTCTTGGCCATATAATACTTAATAATGAGTTAATTTCCCACTGATTCAGTGTTAAGTTCTATAGTAACACTCTAGTATTAAATTGGGTTTCTGATTCATTATTGGGGTTGCTACACATTGATTCTCGAATGCCCTAACATATTTATTAGATTGATGAATATTATTCTTAAGCCATTTATAAAGGATTTTTTGGTGGTTTGTCTCGACAATATACTAATATTTAGCCCAAATAAAGTAAACCACCAGAATAAGCTCAAGCAAATTTTTGAGACCCATAGGATAGAGAAGGTATACATTAATTTTAAGGAACATTTCTTCTAGCAAAATTTAGTGATATTCTTAGATATTATCATTTCAACTGAAGGAATAAAACTTGACCTGACCAAAGTCAAGGCAATCATGGAGTGGCCAAACTCCTAAAACTTTTACTAAAGTAAGGAGTTTTCATGGCCTCGCAACATTCTACAGACGATTCATTAGAAAATTTAGTGCTATTGTAGCGCTATTCACTAATATACTGAAGTTGGAAAAGTTTTGTTGGCCCCAGCTACTCAAAAGGCCTTAGATCAAATTGTGATTTTAATGACATCAGCCACAGTCCTTCGACTTTTTGATTTTTCTAAAATCTCTGATGTTACATGTGATGCATCTGAATCTGGAATCAAAGGAGTTTTAAGTTAAGAATAGTATCATGTTGATTTCATTAGTGAGAAGTTAAATGCAGTAAAGCAATGATACTCCACATATGATAGGGAATTTTACGCCATCATTTAGTCATTAAGGTGTTGGAGACACTATTTGTTACACAATGACTTTGTCCTTAACTCAAACCATCATGTTATCAAATTTATCAATTCTCAATGAAAATTAAATCCTAGACATGCCAAATAAGTTAAGTTTCTCAAATACAGTTCCTTTGTTCTTAAACATAAACTAAGAATTGAAAACAAACCTACTGATGCATTATCAAGAGTAGCAATAACCATCTCTTCTCTAGAACTCAAAGTTCCAAGATTTTAATGAATTCAAGATGAGTACCAAGTGTGACCAAACATTCATCTAATTTACATGTAGCCTTTTGACAGAGCTCAAACCTTAAATGCAACATATTATATGATTAATGGGTATCTTTATTGAGGAAAGCAACTTGCATTCTTAAGTCTTTCCTTAAGGAGTTTTTGATATTTAAGCTTCCCGCAGGAAGAATTGCTGGTCATTTTGGAAATGATAAAATAATATGCTTGATGGATAATAGGTTTTTTTGGCTTTCTATAAAAAGAGATATTAAAGAACTAGTAGCTTAATGAAGAAGAATATTTATCAATGGATTTTATTCTTGGGTTACCTCAAATAACTTGTGAGCATTATAACATCTTTGTGGTTGTTCATAAATTTTCTAAGATGGCCCATTTGATGCCTTGTTTTAAAACTATTGATGCCTCCCATATTGCAAAATTTATCTTAAGGGAAATTGTGCGATTGCATGGCCTTGCTTCAACCATTGTGTTAGATTGAGATGTTAGGCTTATCTTATACGTTTGGAATACCTTGTAGAAACTTCTTGGGATAAAATTGAAATTTTAATTAGATTTTCATCCCCAAATAGATTGTCAAACTAAAGTTATTAATTGAAGCTTATGAAACTTACTTAGGTGACTTCTTGGAAAAAGCATAGGTAATTAGAACTTACATTTGCATACTATTGAATTTGCATAACACTTCTCGAACAACCAAAAATCTCTATTTGAAGTGGTGTATGGCCATAATCCTAAACAACCAATTGATGCTACAAAATTTCTTTCTCATGCATTGTCAGATTCAGCATTGGCATTTGCAAATAATTTTCAAAGCCTTCATAATTCTATAAGACAACAAATCACTTCAAGCAATGAAAAATACGCAATAAGCTAAATAATAATAGATCAACTGAATAATTTATATATGGTGATTATGTTTTGATTCACATCCGCCCAAAGCAATATAACAACACCAAATACAAGAAATGACATCTAGGGCCTTGTAGCCCATTCAAAATACTTAGGAAAATTGGATCTAATCATTATTACCTTGATTTGTCAGGTGATATGCTAATTCACCATGTATTTAATAATGAAGATTATTTTTCATATGAAAGAGTTTGCAAACCTCCACTTGCACAGTCTAATTTCTTAGTAGGAGATTTAGTTCCTAGCATGCCAACTACATCAGTTTTAGACATTGAATACATCCTCACAGAGGAGGCTCCTAATGATAAAAATAAAGAGCATCATTCTCTTATTCATTGGAAGAATAAGTCATGTACAGATGACCCATGGCTTACATGTATTGATTTGGATGCTCTAGACCCACAATTAATAGAAGATTACTTAGATTTTAACTCTTCAATGCAAAGTTCAATTGGGACTATGGTAGTTGATGTAGCACATCACAAGAATATTATCAAACACCCTACAACAAGAGCCATGGCTAACGCTCAAGAAAAGAATTTAAATATGAGCTTTTACAAGAGCCCAATTTAAAACCCAAAGGCATATATTGGGCTTACCATATCTATTTTATTTTAATCAATTTTGTACTTAAATATGATCTTAAATATGAGCTTTTACAAGATCCCAATCTAAAGTCCAATTAAGAGACTTGTAATGCCTATAAATATGAGATTAATGTAATGTAATAAGGTAACTTGAATGAAGAAATATTGTGGTGAATTTCTCTCATATTGCTTGGTGCTTGGTGGTATCAACTTTATTGCCTATCTTTGGTGAGTTATGTTATTAACTTATTTTGTATTTTACTTTCTTAATACACTCTTACACTCATAACCTAAAACCATTCACACCCATTCTCTAGTATCTTTAGTATCCTTTAAAATAATTACACCATTATTTAAGCTTTTAAATACAGTCCAAACTCACCATAACCTCCATGGACAATTATTACAACAACACTACATAGTCGTATTTGCTACCCCTCAACACTCATCTAAGCACTACCAAACCTTGCCATCTACTCTAGATCCAATATACACATGATAAGCTATCTATTTTAATTTATTTGTTGCCCTTTAACTTGCCAAGAACCTACTTACAAGAGAGACATTTTGAATCAGCCCTAGCTAGGCCCATTTTAGACTAGTCTTAGTTTTCCTTTTGATAGTCCACTCTAAGCCCATAACCAACCCACCACAAATTTTAAAAATTATCCTTAGACATTATCCTACCCATCCATACTTTATTTAAGAACTTAATACACCAAGCAAAGGTAGCCTGCCACCATCATTTAAATCTTATAATTTCATGATTAAGGTGTCTATGAATTCCAAGTGAAATATAAAATCATACTCTAAGGACTTAGAAAGTTTTGTCATCAGTTTTATAAAGGCAAATTTGGGAATTTAAAATAATACTAAGGTTACCCTTAAGCCCTTTAATTAGTATAGATTGGTAACAATAATAGGTTAAGTCAGATTTAGAGCATAAGGATGCTAAACTCATAATTTATTTAAAATCTTTTAACGTGTCATTCATTAAAGAATTGAATTTCTAAGTTATAACATTGGTTATGAAATTAGTATTAAAATGAGTAGTTCTCAAAGGAGGAGAAACTTGAAGATCTATAAATTCTATAATAAAATATTAATATATGAGTCCAAATTTGGAGATAGCTAATTAAAAAAAATAATCAACTCAAGATTCAGATATGCTTCATAATAGCTTATTTAGATAATTGCTAAGCCAAACTCATAAATTTAAAAGAAAACAGAATGTTTAAATGAAGTCAAAATTTTGATCTTTCCTGATACTTAGTGTTATAAAATTAATATAATCATATTGTAAACTAAGGAATATTAAATTTAACATTGAAATTACAATTATTATAAGTGTCAAATCAGAATCTCATTATAATATAAATTTAAATATTTGAAACTCAGTATAATTCCATATATTTAGTCCATCAAGCTAAGACGCTCAGTTTATGTCTTAATAAATATGGTACCAAAATCATTCAGTAAATAAGCTAATAAATTATCTAGTAAACTAGTTCCAATAATTTCAGTTAGTTAGGTTAAGACACCTAGTCTTGTCTTAACAAATTATGAAATCATAAAAAGGTATAATAATTCATTAATTAATTTAGTAAGTAAATACTCAACTAGGTTAGGACACTCAGTTTTTGTCTTAACATAATTCATAGTCTAATTAATAAATTCAATCCATCAAAAATATAGATCAAAATATTGGAAAATCCTGACTTTGGATATTCTTAGAATATAAGAAATAAAGCATCAAAATAAAAAACATAGAATCAGTTAGTCAATAAGGACATATAGAATAACTAAAACAATATCATATATAACATGTGTAATTAATTGATTTGATATATTCGATAATGCATCATTTTTTAGCATAAATTTCTTGTTGCATATCATAATATTTGGGCATTAATAACATATCAGTAAGTCAAAATATTCATTATTCGATGAGATCACTCATGGAGGATCTAGTATACACAAACATGGTATAGCTAGGGAAGGCTTTCTAGATAAATACAAATACTGCATATATTCTTGAGAAGCATTTTGTAATTGTTCAAGAACTCCAATTTCTAAGATGGTTGGTTAGATGTCCCTACCCTGTCACTTATTTTGGTATGGCACACAGAATAAGATAGTAAAGCAAGATAATAAGAATATGTTGCATTTGCATTCATATTTTATTACAATTTTTAGAAGGTATTAAGTTAGTTTGTAGTAACTAATTTATAGTTCAGTTCAGACATCTTATAGTAACTAATTTACTTTAAGTTCAGTCACTTTACGGTGACTAATTTACTTTAGTTATTGTATTTTAAGACTATTCAGTTTATTTTCAGTACACTTTATTTTCAGTCTGTTTACATTAAGTCAATTATTCTTAATACAATTTGCATTCAATCATTTTATATTAAGTTAATTATTTTTGGTATCATTACTTTAAGCTCAATTACTTTTACAGTCTCAATGACTACTCAATTTTATTTCAATTTAATACTTTCACTTTACAGTACAATTTTACTCAACATATCTTTTGCTTAAAGATATTTTAGTTCTTTATTTTCTTTCAATCTCTTATATGTATATGTGAACGTATATGTATACCCTATTCAAGGATTTTTTCAAGCTTTTCTCAATTTTGGCAGTATCATACTCTAACTTTTCCATTCAGATTTTTTCAATTAATTCCATTTATGTTATAGTGGTTGTAGATTCAATTTCAGCAATTTTGCAGTAGCTTATATTAATTGTAATTATTGTTATATCCTATAATTAATTGTATTAAACATGATAACCTAAAACAAAATAAAATCCTAAGAAATACTTAGATATTTAAAGGTTTAATCAGATTTATATTGTCTTGGTCATGCCTAAACATGTGATACTGACAGATTAGATCAAAAGCGTATGAAGGATCCGAACTATGAGGTGAAGAAGTCGCTTAATTTCGTTTTTAGCATTTTTTTCCTTAGTTTTGTCCAGTATTGCAATATTTACATTTTAGTATCGTATAAATATTCTGAAGGATTTTTTTTTCTTTATTTAGATGAATGTATCTTGGGCTATATTCTTAAGATGTTGGGATATGGTTAAATTTTTTTTCATTTATAGATTTATTAATACTATACACTACTATCCTACATCTAAATAGGAGTATTGGCTCAATTAACATCATGGGTTGGATTAGACTCACTAACTCAGTATCGGGGCATTACGTTAGCTCACTCAAATGCTTAGGCATTAATCAAGAACTACAGGCTAGTGTGTGGGTGCACCTAACTTTAAAATGTGTTGATCTGTATTTTAACATGATTTTCCTCGGGTGCTTAGGCATTCCCAAATGCACCAACACAAATAGAAAAGCAAATATTTAGAGCATAATGTTTGAGCCCACCCAAATTTTGGCAGTAGAAATCTATAATACGAATTTTGGAGCTTGGGCTCTCTAGTGTATTTTAGCCAAACATGTTGATCCCAAGAGCCTAGAGCTAGTTGATAAGTCATATATTTATACTAAAATAGTACAATTTCTTTTTGTTATTAAGTGTTAGAATAAGCTACTTTTAATCTATTTTTGGTATGTTTTATTTGTATTTTGATTATGATTTCATAACAATTCAAGGAATTCCAATGATTTCAACTTAATGAAGTGATTAAGGAGAGCAGCCCTTAGGCGCCTCACCTATGCACCTGAGCAGCATAGGACAGAGACATAAGTGTCATGCACACCCTGAGCGCATAGCAGACAAAAAGTTATGCACCATGTGCACTTTAAGTTCCCATCAGAGATTTATGCATTCACATGTGCCCTAAGCGCCAACCTATTAGAAACTGTCATGCTCTCGTGCGCCCTGAGCACTAAGCAAATAAGAAGATAAGGAGTCCATGTGGGCCCAGGAGCCAAAAACATTTGTACCAAAGTGGAGCGTGCACTTAGGCATTCCCAGGAATTTGATATTAAAAATAATACAAAATGCCCTAGTCAATGAGGAAAAAAAGATAGCTTTTGGTCATCCCTTAGGCAGTATTATAGGGTAATTATTCCAAATAATAACTCTAAAGTAAGGCAGATCATTTGGGACAAAATTAGGGTTTCTTAGAGAGAAAATTTAAGCCACCTGAAGAAAGAAATAGGGAAAAACTCTAAGATACCATCTATAATCAGGAAAAGGAGGGAGAAGAAGAAGGAGATTATGAATAGAACTCTCAAAAGGACTCTTCTTTAGTAGCCTTAATCTCATTTTCTCTTTTCATTTTTTGTAAAACATTTCAATGTGAAATCATATACATTCGCAATCTTTCATACACTTTTGTTCTTGTTTCATGTTTGATGGCAAGCTAAACCCTCTTTCAAGGATGGTTAGGCTTGACTTATGTAGCAGCTTTATTCTTGTGAATGATGAATATGGACTTTCAATTTGTTGTGATGAATGCAAATTGCTTTATTTTATAAATCTTCTAAGTGGCATGTTAAAAATAGATATCTTTTAAAAATGATGCTTTCTTATCGCACTACATTCTTAATCAGACCATAAGCTTTAATCAAGAAGTATATGCATGTGATTGCTTGTCATTCAACTAGCACTAATGCTTTGACCAGTGTAAGACTTCAGATCAAGGATTTAGTTGCACTTGAACACAAAATGTCTTCAGTGTTCCATTCCTTATGCGATCTTTCACATAGACATAAGGTTAGACCAAGTAAATTGTTACCGAAGTAGAAATATTTGCACACTCCGCTATGAACACTGAGTAGTCTATGTGCAAATGTGTATGGAGATGAAAATTTAGTTCCAATTGCTCTATATAGGGAATTTCGATTAGACTTTATGAAACCATCAATAAGATGTTAAAGTTTGAAGTCAAGGGGTCCCATATGAGATCAGCTTAAGACCACTTTAGGTTTTAATTGTGAGTGAGCTATGTATGTGAGAAATCATAAGTATGTTTTACTATCAGTAGTCCTTTAAAATATAAAATTAATATTAACCCTCTCTGATCTTTTAAACTTGATTAGATGCTCATTAATTTGTAGATTATTTATTTGCTTGCATAAATTGAGTTCAGTAATAAAACTTAATATTCAATTATTTAGGTATTCACAGAGAAAATAGAACCTAGTAATCATCATTTAATCACTAAGGATGATAAAATAAAGAACTTTCCATTCTATTATTACCTTAGACTGCACGCACGTCTGAACAAAAGTCAGACTATTTTGTGATATGTTAAATTCTTGGAGTCGTTCTTGGGAATTAAGTTAATGATATTGGCGAAATTCTTAAGCTAGTGACTTTAAAGTTGTTCTGTTTATATTTTATTTCTGTATATTGAGTTTTTATCTTATAAGTTTTTTTGCAATCACTCTACAATTGTTGTTGTGACCTAGGGCTTTCCTAATATAACCCAATATTAAGATTTGTGTATGTGACATTTCAAAAATCAAAACACTCTTTTCGATCCCAAAATAGATAGAGCTTACCATAGACTTAGGAGACTACTAGGACTCAGTTTAGAAAAAAAAACATGGCAGACCCAAATCTAGGAGAGATTCATAAGGACCAAAACAACAACAAAAATAATAACAGCAACAATATTGCAAGATTATGCTTTACTAACTATAGCAGGATTCCTATTGCAATTGTTAAATTAGACATTCAAGCAAATAATTTTGAGATTAAAGCTGCCGCATTGCAAATGTTTTAGAAAAACCACTTATTTGGGTTACAAACCGAGGATCAAAATATTCATTTCATATATTTCTTTGAAATTTGTGACACTTTTAATTATAATGACATCAATAATGATGCCATGAAACTAAAGTTATTTCTATTTTTACTGAGAGATAGGGTGAAAAACTGGCACTTGTCACTTCCAAGTGATTCCATCACCACGTGGAATGAGTTAGCGTAAAACTTCTTAGCTAAACATTTTCCCGCTACTAAGACTATGACACAAAGAAATGAGAATTATAATTAAATCCCGCATGAAAATGAGACATTGTATGACAACTATGGAACATTTAAGGAGTTGTTAAGGTTGTGCTTAAAGACATAGTGTCAGGCAGATCACTGAATAGTAAAACCCAGGAGGATGCTTAAAATCTCCTAAAGGAAAGGATCATGACCTCATAATAGTGGCATGCTAAGAAGACATTAAATCCTAGGAGACAACAAGCATACACTGCACAAAATAATCAAATTCCTAATTGCAACTTGAAATAGCACATATAACCCGAAAGTTAAATGCAATGAATGTGCTTGTGGTGCTGAAAATAAATTTTGAGTTGTGCGGGGGTGCACATTTGAGTTATCCATGTAGTTTGAATAGCTCCTATGCACACTCCCACATAGAACAAATGAAATTTGTGTATAAAAACAATATCTACTTTCAACAATTAAGCAAAATCTGCATGACCCCATGTGATAATGAAGTTAGAGATAGAAAATTGATATTTGTTAAGCTTATGGATGAATTTAGGAGCTACATCACTAAATACTTGCATTGAATCGATGCCACTCTAAATCAAAATGAAGTAACTCTAAGAGCTCAGGAAGAATCAATGTAAGAGATTCAAGGGCGTTTAGAGGCCATAAGGTAAGAACTATCAAAGTTAACCCCCATACTATTGTTACTAATTAAGACATGAGCAAAAGAAGTAACATTATGAAGTGGAAAACACTCAACCCTACCTCACGCATAAGTGATAACAAAGAATTAGAGGATCCTAACCTACAAATAGTATCGCCATTATAAAATGAACAATTTAAAAAACCAACAAATCTATCTCTTGAAAATATGCATCATACACACCACCAATCCCATTTGTTCGATGGTTAGCAAAGCATAAATTGAACAAGCCATTTGAAAATTTTCTTGATTTTTCAAAAAACTTCACATCAATATTCCTTTGGCTGATGTAATAGAGCAAAGTCTAGCTATGTTCAGTTTCTAAAAGACATCCTTTCTAAAAGTGGAAACATATGGATAAAGAGGTGGCTGCACTCACTGTGGATTGTTGTGCAACAATACAGCAAAAAATCAATCTAAAAAAGAAAGACCCAGAAATTTCACTATCCCTTGCACTATAAGGAATCAAAAAAATTTCAAAGCTATGTATTATTTAGGAGTCTTGGTAAGCTTTAAGTAATGTTATGTGTACAAAGAATTAGGCACTAAATTTTTGAGACCAACTTCAATATATTTGCAATTGACAAATAGGTTCATTAAAACTCTAGTGGGTATTCTTGAAAATGTTATAGTATAAATAGACAAATTTATTTTTCCTATCAATTTATAGTTCAAGACATGGATGATAATAACCACAATGTTCCTATGATCTTAGGATGTCCATTCTTATTAACATGAAAACTTTAATAAATGTGGTTAAAGGAGAGCTCATCTTGCAATATGAAGAGAGAAGATAACTTTCAATATAGCCATTTCAATGAAGAATCCTTCTGATATTGTTGAGAGTTGTTGGAATGTGGAGCTTTTAGAGGATTCATCTAGTTGCATTACAATAAATGAAATATTGGAAAACATCCAACAAGATATAGATGAGCAAGAATGTGATGAAGTAGTTAAGGTGCTTGATGAAAAGAAAAGTAGGGATATTCCCTCCATTGAGAAATTGCTAAAACTTGAACTAAGGTCACTCCCACCTCATTTGAAATATATATTTTTGGGAAATGCTTCAGTTATCCCTATGATTATGCCAGCTTCATTGGATTCCAAGCTAGAATAGCAGCTGATTATCTTATCGTCAAAACACAAGTTAGATATAGAATGGAGCTTTGTTGAGATCAAAATAATCAGCCTTTCAATTTGCATCCTCTAAATCTTAATGAATGAAAGTTTTGAACCATCAATTAAGCATCAATGATGATTAAACCCAATATTGAAGAAGTAATACATAAAGAAATCATTAGATTGTTATATTTTAGCATTATTCTTACAAATTCTGGTAGCTCTTGGGTGCGTCGTATTCAGGTAGTGCCAAAAAGAGTAGGATAATAGTGATAACTAATGAAAATAATGAACCTATCCCAACCAGGAAAGTTACAAGCTGGAGAGTATGTATTGATTTTAGAAAATTGGATAAAATCACTCAAAAATATAATTTTCCACTCTCTTATATTGATCAAAAGCTTGATCATCTAGTGGGTCACCTTTTTTAATTTTTCCTTCAGGGTATTTAGGGTACCAAATCATAATTACCCTAGAAGACCAGTAAAAACAACCTTCATGTAGAGCCCCGTCCCGTCGCCGTGCTCAAAATACGAGTATGATTCATAGATTGGCGGCGGAACGGTGCACTACTCAGGAACGGTGGGCCATACAAGTAAAATCCATCGTCCCGAATAGGCTAAAGGGACAGAGCCATACTGAAGGCCGCTGACTCGAGCCCTAAGAGTAGGCTCGAGAGTCAATATCTAAGATAAGAATGGAGCACTTATCTTAGGTATTAGACTTAGTACGTACATAAGGTGCAAGGGAGTGGAGAAGAACCCATGTATGTTATAAAATATATCAGCGTTTCTAGTACACCGATCACATCACAATACTATGTATAGAACATAACAGAGTGCGGAAGCTAAAAAGCAAAACATCCAGAAATACATTCATCCCAAGCAGTAGTGAATATCCATCTCAGAAAAGAAAAGTAAAAGTGCATCCAGAGTTTTATTACAAACCATAATAATACAGAATATAAAGAGTCTAGCAAAAATGCTGGAAGCAACTAGAAAGTAAAAGTAGGTGCTCGATCCCCTACAGCTCCAAGTGCTCCTCCTGAGTCTCTGGGACGTCTTCCTAACCTACCTCCAATAACTTCTCGGGATTTAGCAAATTGCCGGATCCCAAAAGTACCCTGTGTTAGACAAGAAGTCTAACACATCGAAGCTAGCTATACAGACTAATCTAAACATAACAAATATGCAAGAACATAAAGTAAAAGTGCAGGAAAAAATGTAAAGTATCAAATGATTGAACTGTAGGAACTAAGCAAAGGAAAACTGCATCAAAACCAAGTACTGAAAATACATTAAAATGTCAGATGCTGAGAAGGATGCTATAAGCTGCACTATATGCTACTGAAACAATGCTCACAGATATGCTATATCATGGTATATCACAGAACTATCACTGAAGGTTTATGAGTCATACGGTCCATTGTAAGCACAACAATTAGGAAGTCAATATGGTGACATAGATGCACCCTGAAATTCCCCAGTCTCTGTATATAACATTGCGTATCTCATACTGTATCACTGATAACCATGTGTCACAACAGAAGGAATGAGGTCAACTCATGTTTATGCTTTATGTTTATGCCATTATATGATATGCATGGAAAATCCTTATAGTAAGAAAACAAAAATGAATCTTAAGTCTCCACTGTGCAGAATCCTGCTAAAAGGATTCTGACTCCAAAACTCTAGATCGATACTTAGTTAAAGTTGCTTATTTACTTAAAAGATCACTAGGCATGGTGATTGTATACACATATTAAATATGCTACAAAGATAGGACACAACATTTAGTTTGATTACGCCACCCTAATAAAGCTATCTTCATTAGGAGGCACCATCCGATGATGATTTGTATCTCAAACTAAGCATTTAGTCACTAAACTCATAATCATACTTAGTGTCTTAAGGAAGGTAATTCCCCTTTTTCTTAGTTTCACTTAAGCCATACCTATTGAAGCGATCTTCGCCTGGAGGCATTGCCCGATGGCAACTGTCCTTCAATAAAACTAAGAAATGGGTACCCATTTAATAAACTCTTAGGATTGATTGATTTATTCTAAGCGAGGTTATGTCCTCCTAAGCCCACAGGATAGCAACAAAGAAAAATCTTACTTAGAGTGACTCAACCAATCCAGATTATTACTGGTGACCAGTAATATGGGTATACTATACCACACTCACCCAACAATCATGGTTAAATCAAATCTATTTAATAGAGCAAGGATTTATCAAGACTACAAATCTTAGACTAGTAGGTATCACTTAATATGGATTCTACCACAAGGAGATATATCTCTTCTAATGTCTTAAGTGATTACTACCACAAGGAGAAAAGATCAATTTCTAAGGTGAAGGGATATTCTACACTTCTACCCCAAGGATTCATACAAGGCCTCCTATCTCATGATATATAAATTTAGGTCTTTTAGATAATTTAAGATGATCTTATGAAGAGAGCATCAAGATCTCTTCTTTAGATGTTAATATTAGACTATTAGGTTCTGGTTCATTATTGGATTTAGAATGATTAAATAAGATGATGGAATCATCTGATCATACTTAGACTAAGATTATGGGGTGTAAATCAAACATATTGTTAAGGATTTGATCACTTGTTAAAATCAACCTAGTATTAAAGGTCTTATTATGTAGGTTTGTTACTTAAGAGAAAATCAGGGATCTTAAGGTACGATTCAGATTGTGAAATCACAAGGATTATTATTAACCTTACTTTGCCTAATTCAAATGTTTAGAATCAATAGTAAATCAAATGCATTATTGGAAAATATTCAATTCAAAGTCTTGTAGTCATTATAGTTAAGTTAGGGTTGTTATGGTTTTAGATTTGTCTTAAGTAGATTAGGGCTTGACTCCTTTTCAAATCTTAAGTCAAATCAAGTGTATATTTAAAGATCAATGTCAAATCAGTAGATTAATTTTGTATTATTGGTGGCAATCCTAGATCTCGATCAAGTCTTAAAAGCTTGATCCAAATCTTAGGATTTCTTAAGTTAATTAAGATGTGTAAGATTCTATAGTTTTAAATTGATTCAAGTATACTTAATAAGTTTATAAATAGGTGATTTTATTTCATTTAGTTTACTGTTATAGGCCAAAATAATAATTAAAGTTTAACAACTAGTGGTTACTTAGTGCTAACCAAACCCTAATTTCAAGCAAAAGGGGATTAGCATATAATTAAAAATTCCATCATTCAAATTACATGAAATTTGGCATGCAAGTCCTAATTAATCATACAAGAAATCAGAGACTGAATTTGCTATGATCCAATGTGTATAAACCTTAAAATTCACTAATTATAATTTGACAAGTTAGGGCATATCTACATTTACAGAACTCAAAAAAATATTATACTTGGCACATGCAATCTAATTAACATCAGTGAGCTAATGGCACCCTAAACATGCAATTTGGATAAGTAAATTTGCTAATATACCCTAATTAACATTCACTATAATTAGTCAATAATTAAAGATCTAACCATCAGATGTGTGATTTTATTTTATATTTAAGTTCCTGAGATTTTTTTGAATATTTTCATATATGATATCATAAAATTTTAACAAGTGGATTAAAAGTTATTAAGAAAATACATTCTGCATTTTTATTTAATCAAATTCCTATGATTTGATTAATCGAATTATTTTCCTTCCATTAATTCAATTTAATTAAACGGCTCGGCCCGAAATCGAAAACGCGTGGGTCGGCCAGGGCCCGGGTGACCCGGCACTGTCGCACCGCGCGGGTCATGGGTTGACCCGACCCGCACAGTGTCGTTGTCCCCGATTCTTCGTCCCGCGGATTTGGCCGATTAGGAGAAACCTAATTGCCAAATTCCAGCGCATCTGGTCCACGGATCGGTCAGCATTCGATTGGTATGCCATGACCATGTCCAGACGCGTCGATTGGGACCTGAAGCCCCTTGTGAGATGGTTAGGATTAGCCGGACCTTACTCACCCTAGGTGTTCGCCCTTTGAGTTACTGTGGGGAGATAATTCTCCCCACAGAGACCATGCCAGACCCCGGGCTCGATCCCTACACCACCAGGGTGGTGAGGCGGATCGAAGCCCTCTGGTCTGGGGGTCTGGGGTAGCCTGGAGCACCGGGTCCTTACTCGACCGAGGCGATCCAGAAGAAAACTAGCCTGATCGATCGATTCGATCGATCGGGGCTAGCTCAAGCCCTAAGTACGATACGGCTAAGTTCGAAATGACAATAAGAACAGAAACGCATCAAATGGAATAGGATTCGAGCCTTATTGACTCGATTCCTGCAACTGGGATACCTAATTTTCGATGGATTGGAAGACGGATCGTGGCTCGCTATTGCAGGGACTCTGGAAGCTCTTAGGGGTCCTGAACTCTAGGAGAAACCCTCTATCAGCGGTTCAGGAGCACGGGAGCGCCTGGGAGAAGCTCCGGGATTTCGGCAATGGCGACAAATTTCAGACACTACAATTGATCAACAAGGAGCAATTAGAGCAAATATGGGGCTATTTATAGGCTTGGCTGAGCTTAGGGAAGCTTCTGGAGCCACTGGCTCGGGCTGGGGAGGCCCGAGAGGGCGGGCCATGGCCAAGCTCTCGAAATTCCATTTCGAGCTCGGCTTAGCCACAAGGCCTAATTGGGGTCTCATGGTGTTTAGGGGAAGACCAGCAATGGTTTGCTGAGCTGGAGGCGCGCGTGGGGGACAGATGAGACCACTGGCAGTACGGGGAATCTTCCCTGTCGGGCGCAGCTTGGCGGGGATGAAGATCCACAGTGCGGGTGCACTGTGGACTGTATGATGCATCGATCAGGAAGGCATGACGGTCGTGATCCTCTGGATCCTAACAGCTGAACCAGATTAAATCTGCACCGTAGGATTATTAGGGTTGATCTAACGGCGGACCCGCGATTCTTATCCTAACCGTCAAATGGAAAGGCGCGACGGCTAGATTTGAGGGATCCCGCTGTCGCGTGACCCGGGCTCCGCAGCAGATCGCTCGCGGTCCGCACAGCGGATCCCGGCTGTTATATTAGGTATTAGGGTAAAAATGCAATTATGGAAAGTTATAAGCCCTTAAGTGCAGTTAAATCATTCTAAATTAAATTGAATTATTGCCCAAATGAATTCCAAATTGCACCAAATTTTCACCCTTAGCTAATTTGGGGGTGAGGAATTCAAAAATGCAATCAGATTTTAATTCTGAGATCAAAATATTTTGGGTCTAGACTAGGGCATCTAGACTGATCAAATTGAAATTTTTGACTTAGAGAAGTCTAATAGACTTCAAATTTCCGGATAGGCTTATCTTAATGTTCTAAAAGCAATGATGCTAAAGATTGAATCAATCAACATTTATTTTGCATGGTAACAACCTAGGGTTGTTACACTTCACCTTCTTTGATGGGACTTTTGATGGCAATATTTTTTGATATGGTGGAGGATTTCCTTGAAAATTTTATGGATGATTTTTTAGTGGTAGGATCACCATTTAAGGCTATCTTGTAAGCATAGAGAAGGTCCTAAGACATTGAGAATAGTCAAACTTTATACTGAATAAGCAGAAGTTCCATTTCATGTTGAAAGAATGAATTATTCTTGGCCCAAAAGTTGTAATGACTGGAATATAGGTTGATCATGCAAGGATTAAGGTGACAGAAAAAGTACCACCAATGATAATTGTAAAAGGCAAGAAGTTTTCTTGGGCATGCCAATTTTATCAGCAGTTTATAAAAGATTTTCAAAAATAAATCTTCCATTGTGTAGACTTTTGGCGAAAGATTCAGTTTTCAAATTTGATGAAGCATGCCTTGAGGGATTTAAGAAACTAAGGGCTACATTAATCTTAGCCCCTAACATCATTATACTTAATTGGGAATTGCCTTTTGAGATCATGCATGATGTTAATAATGTTGCAATGGGAAAAATTTGGGGTCAAAAAGCTGATAGAAAATTTCACCAATTTACTATGCTAACAAACTGCTTAATGATGCATGATAGACCAAAAATGCATAATGTGCGCTTGAACGCAAGTAAACATGGTCTGAAGTAATAAGGGAAGGTAAGATCCTAAGATTTATCATCCATTGGGAATGGTGTTCTATTTTGTTGCCAGAGTATATATTGTTTCACAGATATTTAAGTGTCTAATTTGATTGTTGTCTTAGTCCAAAATGACAATTTTAGAGTTTCTTGATTTGAAACTACTTTTGAAAAAGTTAGGGAGAGCAGGATTTAACATGCAAGTCAATATGGGTTCATACAATCACTCTTTTTCTCATCATCATATTATTTGAATTGGATAAATTTCATAATTCATATTCAAGATATGTAGTCTTCTCTATTGAATCTATTAAATATACCAAGTCTTATCCATTAGTCTTAAAATAACACTAGTAGGTTCAATTTTGGCACATGGACATAGATGTGATACTTATTTATGAGCTCATTTCTTAGGCCCAAGTTATGAAATATATATTTTAGTTTGAGTATCACATGAACTTGAATCCATTAATGGCTCACATGCATCCATATTATTAAGCTAAGGAAATGAGATACTAAGCTAAATGGATTTATGTCACCTTACCCATATTACTTAACACTTCAAGAACCTTTCTTAAACTTAGAGTGAGCTATGGAGCTCAACTAGTGGCTCTCAGCTCACATGCTTCAACTCTTGATTTAGCCAAGGTAATATTCTATGAAGCTAAATGAGCTTGCCACATGTCTATTCTTCTTCTTCAAACTCTGGCCAATGGGTAGTTGGGAGTTTAGCTTTTGGGTGTAGTGGAAGAATAATGTTTTCTGGACCACCGTGTAAACTCCAATTTGCAATCATACTTCCAAGAGTAGTGTGCCTATCTTGGTTGTATTAGTGTTGCTGGTACACGACGGTCTAATAATATTTAGATCCTCTTCCACACATTTACCGGCATGCCTTTGATATGCCCCCAATTTATGAATGTCATGTCAGAGACTCGCGTACTTCGAGCATTGTATTATTGAAGTTGAAGCACCTTCATCTTCCTGGTGTTTCCTCCTCTTTTTACTTTTCCCTTCACAGGGCTACAATGTATGGTCCAAAAGGTGAAAGGCACATGAGGGGGTAGGAGAGGTTCATCATTTCTTACTTTTATTCCCTGCTCTAGACATAGTATTGTGATTAGGGACCCAAATGCTAGAGCTATGCATGGCCCTTTTAGGGCATGCCAAAAGTGGTCAAAAATTATTGAGGCTATGGTTATACATTCTAGGCATTGGATTGTAAAGTTGAGCACATCTCTAGTCCAGGTCACCTTGCTTAGATTCTCGAATGGCATTATTCTACTGGAGATGAGAATGTGCTAGGCAATGCTTGCTATGGCTAGCAAGTTCTGTGGAATGTTGGCAATATTCTCACTCTAATTGACACCATTCCTCATTAAATATTGCATTACCTCTTGGGGGTTGAACCTATGGCTTATGGCTTATGTACTCATCGTACATTCAGTTTACGAAAAGTTTTAACCCTAAAAACATTGTTACTTCCCCCAAGTCCAAATTCCATGGCTTTTTAGTAGACAGAAATACTACGCCATCTAGCATTTATTGAGCTTGCATATACCTCCTAGACAAGAATAGAACGGTCTACATCATGCACTCCCACCAAGTTCATCAAACCTCGATTGATGATGTTGGATTAATTCACTAGTAGGGCTCAGCAAATCATCGTTCTTGGCTTTAGCTTTTTCCTGGAGGCTATCTGCAGAAACCTCTATTCAGCCTCTATGGAGGAGAACCTCTTACTATCAAAGTTCACTCCAGAGGTAGAAGATGTTGTGTCATTATTTAAGGTACCCTTCTTGTGAGAAGCCATTCTTTCTATTAGTGGTGAGTGCTTTTAAAATTTAAATGAGGAGATGAGAATTAAGGGGGTGCAAGAGAGCAGCTCATCCCTCCTTTCTTACATACTTTCCACATGGCACTCCCCTAATGGACTGTCAAAAAGTTGTCATGAAGCCCATAAGTGTGATTCAATATTAGCCATTGGGAGGACCAAAAGGCAGTCTCTAAATAGCTTTTGGATTGAAATTCTTGGGTAAAGTGCGCAAAAGTAGGTTTAACTATTAGAATGCTGCACAAAACTAGCTACACAGCTGTTCAGTTTTGGGCCATGCGCTACGGCACTCTGGAGGCACGATCGAGTGCGCTCACGGTGCACTAGCGTTTACTCTAGAATTATAGCTTGTAATTAATATGATGTGCTGTGGCATGTAATCTTTTAAGCATGCATAATTTATGTTGTTATGGAGAATTTTCTTTTTATCCATTTTTTATCTGGTTTGGAACATTCCTATTTAACTAATTATCAATATTCTACTCTTAATTTGAATTAAACACATTAAAGAGCAATTGGTTGCCTCCCAACACGTACTTAGTGTAATGTCCTTAACCTGACCAATCTAAAATCACTCACCTTGCATTCTTGGGTGGAAATTGTAACAATATGACTATTGTTACTTTGTTTTAGACATCCAAATTAGGTTACAACTAGATCTAGTAGACGCTTAATAGCATTAGGATTATGCATTTGAAATTTGGTGCTATTTGAAGATTATTCATTTTTGATATGCATTGCGAGAAAGTTTGAATATCCTGGAAATGACCTAATGAAGTTTGATATCTAAATCAAAATTGGAGTTTGCCATTTAACTTATCATCACCAAATTAGCTAGGGGTGATATTTTGGAAGCTTTAGGATGTCGTTGAATTTTCCCTGAATATTTTAATATTATTTTAAGTGCCCTAAAAATTAAGTTAAATAAATTGAATTACAATCAAAAATTCATTTGCATTTTTGAGTTTCCTCGCCCTCAATTTAGCTAAGGGTGAAATTTTGGGATTTTTTGGAGTTTTTTTGATGCCATAAACTCAATTAAGTAAAAAGCAATTAATTATTTAACATTTTTATTAAATAAATTATCTAATAGTCCAGCCTAACGGCCCGATCAACCAATGGGGTTTATCCAACCATTCGCCAGTGCATGATTGCTATAGGACTCCCATCTTGCAGCCCTACTGAGGCATAAGCGCGACTTTTTGCTCCCTTGCTCACGGGTGGGGGTTGCATTGGTAATGGTTGATATGCTGAGGGAGCAAGAAAATGGACTAAGCAGCTGTGCGAAGAGAGCTATGAAACCCTAAAATTGATGAATTGAATAATCAAGGTACACACCATAGATTAATTTCAATTATTTCAATTTCAATCAATTAATTAAATAATTAATTAACTACCACTTGTGACAGATGTAACTTAGCCAATTCTCGTCCAAATTCGACAATCCAATAGTTCATTTCAATCACAAAAATGTGTAGGACAATAATATGAGGTCAAATATCCAAATCGACATTTAATTTTACTAATGACCTTTTATGTGTCATTAAGAGTCATTAAAACCACTATTAATCATTTGATGTCCAATTTGACCTTACTTAGTGTCATTTTACTCATTGTGATATACTGAAGCAATAACCATTATGTTTACATGCTTTGAACATCAAATTGAAAGTATGAGTTTTTGTCCCTTGATTAAAATAATATTAAATTCCCAATTTTGGGATTTTGCATGATTAGGCCTTTTAAAGGATACATTACAGCATTAGATGACACTTTGAATAGGGACACAACTAGGTTATTCTAGGTTAGGCTTAGCACTAGTAAACCTAGTAAGGAGCCTCAACTTGGAATTGGGTTGATCTTATTTGATAGTAAATCTTGATTGAATGCATGTGGACTATAGTAGTCCTAAACTCTAGAAAGGATTGAACTAGTTAGCTCCTTATGATTGTAAGAACCATGAGTAAATACCTTAAGGGCTAGATTGAACATAGGTCTGTTCCTAACATTTCCTAAGTATAGAAAAGACTCTAGTCAACACATTAGATAACTTAGTGACATTACTTACATTATTGGCCTATTCACTTAGGTAAATCCTAGGGTTCCTAGTACCGTATAATAAACTTTGGAGTTCTAAAATTGGATTCCCTCACTCAAGTACCCTTACAAATAAGCCTACATTAGATTGTAGTTTGCCAACTTATTTAGATGATTGATGATATATCCAAAATTTATAAAAAAATAAAGTGTTGAAAACATTTAAAACATCATACAAACCAGCATACTTTGAGTGGAATTTTTGCATTTTTAGGAAAAATAGAGAAAAGGCCAAACTAGAACTAAATTGGAGAATTCTTGAAGAAAACAGCTGTGGCGCACCGCAGCGCGCCACAACGGGCCATGGCGGTATACTGAATTACTTCATCTGGAACATACCTGCAAGCTTGGAGGGAGGACCGCTGTAGCGGGCCGCAGCATCATTTCCCATAAGTAATATTAAAAATTTGGAATAACTAATAGAACAGTGACTCTCCAATTCCACAAATATTAACCGCTGCAACGCGCTCCAAGTACGCCACTGCGCGCTATGCCCTATGAAGATTAATGAAGACCTGGGATAAAATCCGATGTTGCCCACCGTAGTTATCCACAGCGCGCCACAACGACATTTCAGATTATTCATGAAAACCTTATATGAATTAATTAAAAAGTAACTATTCCGCATTCACGACAGTCTAACTACCGCAGCATGCCTTCAGCACACCACAGCGGGTTGTAGCGGCACTAAGGTAAACTATTTAAATTAATACAGCAAAATTGTATTTGGATTTTAGCTGCCACAACATGCTGTAGAGGAATAGTATTTGAATTGAAGCTGCCATAGCACACCACGGCGGATCCTCAGTAGAATAACCTACATGGAGAAAAATAAAATGCAATCACTACAGTGCGCCATAGCGCTCGATACAGAAAAGCTCCAACAAATACATTTAATACAACATAGGGAAGGCCACAATTTTAGACCTTTGGCCTTCCCCTGCCTCTTGAAACTTGAAGTAACATTAATTTTGATGAATCCCAAGTGAATAATAGAATAAAATACTAAATTACTTGCATTAAATCAAAGGGAGATGTAAGGTCAACTTGATTAATGCATAGGCACTGATAGTTTCCTTATTTAAGGGCTAATTTTAGACCAAGCAAGGTTCCAAATTTCTAGAATATAACATCTAAAAGGGAGGCTACTGTGAGAAAAAAAAAAGAAAGAATTCTCCAAGGAGAAAGTGAAGAGAACCGTAAAAGATTAAGAATAAAAGACAGTAGAAGATCTCAAGAGAAAAAAAGGAATGAAAAGGAGGAATACTAAGAGAACCCCAGAAAATCTCAGGGTTGTTTCCTGGTACCCCTTCTAAGCTCTGTCTTATTTTCCTTGATGTGAACCAATGTTAATGATAATTTATTATGTTTGTCATTTTGTATTGCTAAACCCTCCTTGGAGAGGGTTGGGATGTAGATGTGGGATAATGTAAGGGTCTATGGTGTTTTATGCTGTCTTGAAATGAATAAAAACTATTTGTTGAATTATTTCTTATCCTTGTTTAATGTAAATGCATGGATGTATCTTATAAGAATCTTTATTAAACAAAACTAGAAATAAATTATCATTAAAAAGGACTTATGCTCCAAAGCTCATCAATTGGATTAGAGCAAGAAATGAGTGTAAATTAAAGCTGACAACTATGTGACAAGTTCTCAAGCTTGCTAGGACACTTCCTTAAGAATCATCCGAGAGATTGATGCTTGTGAGTTAAGTTCCCATCAATCATGCTCTACGGCTCAGAAAAGTAGAATGAATGAAAGAACACTAGACACCCATTGAATGATGTGACATAGTCCAATGAGTTCAATGCATTCTCTCATTTAGCTAAGTTGCACGTGTATGTTCATGATGCAGATGATGGAAATCACGCTGAGATCAATAAACTAAAAGTAACATTTTGGTAAACTAGATGTAGGAAAGTAGAATTAAAGTAAATATAGATTAGGTAGAACCCTAAGGGTGTTCTTCTTGCTGCACTAGACTTGAAATTGTTGAATTAGAGGATTGCTCTAGTTTAGGAAATGTTGACTTGATTGTTTAGGCATAGGAAAACACTTTATGAGTTTCAATGACTAAATGACAGCACCAAGTCCTTACGGTTCTCATAACCAAATCCTAACTCTCCCCTATTGAACAAATAGTATCTTACCTCAAGTAAGTTTATATTGTTAATTTATGAACCAACAAAAAACCCAAAAATCGATTATTCAAAACATTAATGAAAGAAGATAGGACTTAGTATCAAAACGACCGTTCCCTAAGGACGATATAAATTCCTGAAACTTACCTCTCCACTTATTTCTTTGGACACGTACACTTGCGTGCAAGCGCAGTTTTACAGTCTATCAATTGATTTGGCTCTTCTAACCCTAATGTTCCTTAATGAACAAAAGGCTAGATATGTTTCATGGAAACATTCCAGAAGGATCTTAGCCAGTAGTCTAAGTCTTGTAACTTGATGAGATTAGGAAATTAGTATTATGTTAAGCAAGCATAGATTAGAACTTACACTATTATTGCCTTTTACATAACTATAAATGAATCTTAACTTTTAGGTTGGTGTATTGTAGATCATCTTAGATGTTGTGAGCATCTTAGAATAATTTTAAGTAGTCCTTAATTTGGCCCTTGCATCTAAAAGAGAACTTAGGGGATAACTAAAATGGAAACTTCTTAGGGAGTTTAGTGCCTTCTACTTAGACTTAAAGAGTGATCTAGGTAGCTAAGTGGAACTTACTTTGGATTGTTTATGTAGTTACATCATGCATAATGCTTGACCTATGTATTCATGTGCAGCCTTCTTAGTGCAGTGTAGTTTGTCTTCCCATTCCAAATAAGATGCCTGGTATCTGTTACAAAGACAAAATGACTAAACTAAGACTAGAAGTAATCTTAAATAATAAGGAGGCTTAGAGCGTTAGTGATTTGATCAACAAAGTAAGAGTTAGATTTGGAATCCCTTAAGTATTAACCATCATGGTAAGATCTTGGATTTCATGTTCATTTCAATTATACTTAAAATCCTATAATTACTTATGATGAATGATTAATAAGATTTAGAATCCTTTAGAATGATTAAGTGATTAAGCTAAGGCTTAATATTGCCATAAGTATGTATAAAAGGCTTATAATCCTTTAGGTGCTTAGCATTGGAACAAAACTTAGGATATCAGTGATTGTAATACTATGGTTTGGAACCTTAAGATCATGAGAAGAACCCTAACATTACAATAAGTAACTTAATGTGATGTGAAATTAGACATAATTAACTTAGGTATAATTAGCCTTAATGTTCCCAAATTAAACTTGTAGTCTCATAAAAACCCTAAGTTTAAGATTGAACTAAGGCTAAATCAATCTAACTACTTAGATGCATGAACCTTCATAAGTTTATAACCTTAAGATGCTAGTAAGTTATAAATATTACATAGCAAAGTGTTAACTTAAGTGTTTGGCTAGTATATTTGAGAGAACCTTCTACCTTAAGGATAGTAGGACATTAAGCCTTGTAGCTATAGAGTATTATTGCTAAACCCTTAAGTAGTATAACTTATAGGAATCTAGTAGCTTAAGTAGTGTAATAGTGAAACATTTAGCATCGAAGCTAGAAATTTCTGATAGAGTGGAAGTGTTGTTTGATAGTTAGATGATTGTAGTGTTAAAAATAGGATAGGATGCTTATTTGTAACAAATCATTTATATTTTTAAATTATTTTGACACATGAAAAAGACCTTAATTAAATCACTATTTTCAAATCTCATTTACTCATATAATATTTTATATGAATTAATGAAGACATTCAATGAATGCCTAAGTAAATTGAGGAGCTTGATTAGCTTCAATCATAAGGTAGATAACTATAGTAGATAACATTATATATCACATAGTTTACAAATAGCTTTGGAGCATCCTTGAATCTTGCAATACATTGAGACTAAATCCTTGAATACATTCATAAAAATTTTGTGAGTTAAATAAACTTATAACATTTTCTTGGGGTCATATGCTGGAGTATACCAGGGCAAGAAATGACATAATTGGAGATCTCACATATTATAGAGGGGGGATGTGAGTGTTATAGGAGACCTTGCCTTACTTAGGGTGCACGTGGGTATCACATTTTTACTTTACCTACTATCTTTATACAAATTTTCCTACCTTACTTTGTTGCATAGTGCTCTGCTTACTCTTTTAAGTATAAAATTGCATATGTGATACCTAGTTAAAACATTAAATAAAATTTTGTGTAATCTAAAATATACTTATAATTTTTAAGTCTAATCACTTGTTTAGTTTTTATTGGATGTGCCTTACCATATTAAGTACCAAACACAATAAACCAGAAGCTTGGAGTGGATATTGTACATGTCAAATCCAATTGTTGCAGCTTTGAAGACCTTACTTTTCGCTATTTTTACTTTATGCATCCCATGAGGATGAGTGTCATTATGTTTAAGAGTTTGTACAAATTTAATCAACTCTGGATGTTTTACCTTACTATTATGTGATGTGCTTTTACTTTCTTTTCTGGATGATTGGAATATTTTATATTTACTTAATATCTATGCTTCTAGATTTTCTCTTTATAGAACCTTGGCTCCCCATAGTGCTTAATAGTGGGTTAAGAATCATTAATCTAGTATTAAGTACTACAATTACACATAATATTGAATTAGGTTTCCGATACGATATCGGGGTCTCTATAGTTAGTATCAGAGTAAGTCTAAAGAAGAAAAGAAATTATAAATATAAGCAAAATTTCATTCCAATTAAGCAAACAAACATAGAAAGATAATGAATGTGCATCGATAACTTAAAATAGTGAACTCACTTTAGTGATCAATTAATAGCTTAAGCGATAATGAATAGTGAGTTATAGATAGAGCAATCACTTTAGATCATTCTATTTAATTCCTTTACCATTTTTAGATCAAACTCTTGTCAATTCCTTCTAGTAGGATGAATCCTAAACCAAACATTCCCGTCATTTCTATTGAGGAGGCAATGGACTCCAACTCTTCTTCACTTTCCGATGAGTTCAAGTAGCACAGAGAGCAATTAATCCACCTATTCCCCCAAATTATTCATATCAATCCTTAAGCAGTATCAAGTCCAGTTTTGGATGAATTCTGCTATACTTTTTTCCAACTCAATCCTTTAATCTTGAATGGATCTGCTTTACCCATTGATGCAGCCAATTGGTTGAAGATAATCAAGAAGAACCTTTCGTGCATTAAGTGCCATAGCAACAAAGTTATTCACCTAACCATTCACTTGTTCGTCAAGGAAGCTAGGGATAGGTGGGATAACAAGTTGAAATTCCATTTGGCAAAAGTAAATAGATAAATTTCTTGGGATGAATACAAATCAATCCTTAAAGAAGAGTTCATTCCTCCTTCTACCTAATAGATTATAGATGATGAGTTGATCTAGTTGACTCAAGAAGATAAGATAGTCCTAACCAAAGGAATAGAATTTTGGGAGCTATTAAGGTTTGCTCTTAATTTGGTGCAGTCATTTCCTTAAAGTACTAGAAGACATAATTAAGGATCATCTTGTATCCTGCCACTATAGCAGCTTCTCAAAGCTATTTGAAGGTGAAAGATTGATAGAACACCAGCAAATGTAGAAAATGCTGAGGAAGAGGTCCTTATCTTCCTTAGAGATCTCTGAAGAAGCCGAGGAGATTAGGACTTGGTCACCTCAAGCTTACCAAATGACTTAGCTACCATAGCAATGGTGAGGTAAGCACTCAAGTGCTAGAGATCTCATCCTTATGATAAGTGTTACCATCAAGGCAGTAGTTGACACACCTATGAAAGGTAAAGGCATAAGTTTTGGAATTTTCAAGCTCAATAGATTATGGACAGGGTGAAGACCAATCATCATCCAATAGTTCAATCATGTTCTTATTAGATCCTAAGCTCTAGCTATTGCAACTATACCTCCTCCTATGGCAT
Organism: Gastrodia elata; assembly: GCA_016760335.1. Classification (NCBI taxonomy): domain Eukaryota; kingdom Viridiplantae; phylum Streptophyta; class Magnoliopsida; order Asparagales; family Orchidaceae; genus Gastrodia; species Gastrodia elata. The sequence continues at coordinate 39,981,541 of CM028680.1, read as the reverse complement.
AATTAGTTCCTACTCCATGGAGTAATAAAAAAGAAAAAGCAGTCAATCCACTTGCTGCTCTATCAAAGGTGCATATCCTCATTCCCATTATCACCAATGAAGGCAATGGGGCTGCGTCAAGCTTTTTTGTAATTTTTTATCTCTTAAGCTCTCACTCATTCCTATCTTGCTTTTTGAAATCTTTTCCTTCATTTTAGCATTAAGAATTAAGCTAGTTCTTTAATAGGAGTTAAGTAGAAACCTTGTTTATTTTCTGCTTAGGTAGAATAGTAATAAGATTCCATAGTATATAGGTTGACTTTGTTTATTAGAAATTAAGATAGCTAACTCATTTCCTATTTAAGATAATAGTTCAGAATTTAGTCCTTAAGTAATTAGGAAGCCCAACTTCTACATTTTTAGAGATCTATGTTGAGCGATTTGAACACCATAGTTGGAGTTTGATTTCTTGACTCCAAATCTTGATATATTATATCAAGGCTAGATTGTAGTGTAAAACAAGATGACTAATTTAAACCATTTAATTTCTTTAGGTGACATTGATTGATTCATGTTAGAAATGATGAGTTCTAATGCTGTGACTTTTATAGGATCGTGTAGCTGAGATTACACTGGATAGTAAGATCTTGTGGATCATGAGCTTTTGTAATCTTAGTAAAGTTTAGAATGATAGTTTCACCAATAATAGAAAAGTGAACATCGAATATAGATTCTGTAAATTTGGTTGCAGACAAGCTTACAAAAACTACATTTGTATATGTTCTCTAAATATTATTGGGTAGCAGTAAGCTGTATTAGTTTTTGAAGAAGTTCTTTTAGTGATCAGACACTAAAAGAGACATTGTTATATTTATCTCTAAGTGCTAATCATATTTTTTGGTAAAGGTTGAATACCAGAAGCCTAGCAGACTTCTTAAACTAGTAGAAATCCCCAAATGGAAATGGTTGATGTTTCCATGGTTCTTGTTATAAGTTTACCAAAGGGTAATTCTAGAACTATTTTGATTTGGGTGATTGTCAATAGACTCACCATGTCATCTCTTTTCTTTCCAATTTGTCAATCTGATTTCTTAGGAAGGTTAGTTAAGCTCCATTCCTAAGTAATTGTATGTCTGCTTGAAATATTGAATTCCAATATTCAAGATGGAGATGATATATTTATAGCTAGAGTTTGGTCAATTGTTCAGCAAGACCTGAGGACCATCTTAGCTATGAGTACACCCTTACTTACATCCCCAGACTACTGGTCAAACTAAATGAGTAAATCAAATTCTAGAAGTCCTCTTGCATCTTTGTGATTTAGATTTCAGTGGATCTTGGGGAAAATCACCTCACTTCAGTTGAGTTATTCTACAATTTTAGTTATCAGTCCAGCATTAGTATAAACTTCTTATGAAGCTCTTTTTGGTAGGAGATGTAACACTTATGTAGCCTAAACTGAGGTGGGTGACAATTTGCTTTATGAATTTTTGTGTTGGTTGAAATGATTGATAGTAAAGTCCTCCCGATGAAGCATAATTTGTTTGGCAGCACAAGATGGATAAGGAAATTGTTACATCGATATCCATAGACCCATAGAGTTTCAAATTGGGTAGTTTAATAGACTTGATTTTTGAGATTAGAGAATATTATCTTTGATCTGATCATTATAATTATTTGATTAATAAGGCATCAAGAATGACATTTCTTTTAAGATGGGAAGTCTGTAATGGCTTGAGTGGTTGTTATTTAGTTTTAGACATCCAAATTAGGTTAAAACTAATGCGGTAGACTCCTATTAACATTAGGAGCTAGCATAAAAAATTTGGTGTAATTTGGATATCCTTCGTTTTTTACATGCATTTCAAGAAAATTTAAATATCCTGGAAATTACCTAATGACATTTGACATCCAAATCAAATTGGAGTTCACCATTGAACTCGTCATCCCCGAATTAGCTAGGAGTGATATTTTGGAAGCTTTTGGACGTCGTTGAATTTTCCCTGAATATTTTCATATTATTTAAGTGCCCTAAAAATTAAGATAATTAAATTGATCCCGAAGAAGAAATTTGATTGCATTTTTGGGTTTCTCACCCAGATTTTTAGTTGATGGTGAATTTTTGAGACTTTTCAGAGCTCGTTTGACCACATAATTTTAATTAAGAAAAAAACAATTAATTAGTTAATATTTAGTTAAATTAATTATCTACTAATCTACCCTAATAGCCTGATCGACCATTCAGTCTATCCAACTGTTCACCTGTGCACTATCATTATCAAATAATTGTGGTAAGAGCATTGTACATCTCTGCCCACTCGATCGTGCGCAGGCAGAGAGGCATGACTCCGGTCGTGTAGTCATTGCCGAGCCATAAGTGCAGCATTCTTCTCCCTTTCTCATGAGTGAGGGGTTGCATTAGAAAGAGTCGCAATGCTGAGGGAGTAAGTAAAGAGACCAAGCAGCCGTGCAAGGATAGCTGTGAAACCCAAAAATTGATGAGTCAAAGGATTAAGGTACTCTCTCAGCCCTACTCCATTCCATTCACAATCTAATTGCTAGCATTTCATTTTGCCATTTTGAATGTCTTAGTATCAATCCATGAACTTTGATTGAGCCTAACCATGTTTGATTGGTGTATTTTACAAGGCAATCAATAGTACTCCACAGTACTTTCTCGCATGTGTCTCACATATAGGATCTAGAGCATCCACTTCGCTGGAGGTAGGGGCGGCCTTCGGTGGTATTCTTGGTGTCAATCGGAAGGTCTCTCCAAGACCTTTCGAATGATGTGTAGACTGACCTTTGGTGACTGCCACCTATTTCATTTCCTTGCCCTAGTCCCTGCATTTGGGTCTAACCATGACAAGTACGCGGTTTGCGGTCTGACCCACGAACCAGTCCGTGGCCTGACCCGCGGACCTGGCCCGGCCCCCGTGTGCTGGCCGGGCTTATGAGCGCATGCTCTACTGTCTCATGTGGCAATTGGTAGGGATTAGGAAATGGATTAGCTTATAATTAATTTAGTTATCAATTAATTAATCAAATTATTTTAACAATACAACTCAAAATAATGCAAAATTATACACCATTTCGATCAAAAAATGTGAGGATCATTAATATAACATTAGCTTTATTTTTTGAGGATTAATTTCATAAATTGCTATTTTTATTAATTAATTAAGCACATCTTGCAAGCGATGTAACTTTGCCAATTTTAGTCCAAATTTGGCGATCCAATAATCCATTTTAATCACAAAATTATGTAGAACAATAATATAAGGTCAAATTTTCAATTTGACATCTATATTTACTAATGACCTTTTAAGTATCATTAAGAGTCATTAAAATTGCAATTGACCATTTGATGTCTGATTTGACCTTACTTAGAGTTGTTTTACTCATTGTGCTATACTAAAGCTATAGCCACTCTGTTTACATGCTTTTGACATCAAATGGAAAATGTGAGTTTTTCACTCTTGATTAAAATAATATAAAATTCTCAATTTTGGGAATTTTCCTAATTAGGTCTCCTACTTAGAAAATAACAAATATAATATATTACAGTATTAGATGACACTTTGAATAAGGAAACAACTAGGTTATCATAGTTTAGGCTTACCACTAGTAAACTTAGTAAAGAGCCTCAACTTGGAATTGGATTGATCTTATTTGATCCAAATGCTTGATTTAATGCATAAGGATTATAGTAGTCCTAAACACTAAGGTGGATTGGACTAGTTAGCTCCATATGATTATAAGAACCATTAGTAAAGTCCTTAAAGGCTAGATTGAACTTAGGTCTGTTCCTTACATTCCTAAATTATAGGAATGACTTTGGCCAATCTATTAGGTAACTTAGTGACACTAACTCACTTTGGTGGACTAAGAATGTAGCTAAACCCTAGGGTTCCCTGTACTTTATTATGAACTTAGGAGTTTTGAAATATGATGCCCTCACTCAAGTACATTCACTAATAAGCCTACATTACATTGCATTTATCCAACTTGCTTGGTTGATTGATTTGGATCTTCTAACCCTAAGGTTCCTTAATGAACTTAAGGCTTGAAATCCTTCATAACAACCTTCTTGCTAAGGATCCTAGCCACTAGTCTAAGTCATGTAGCTTAATGAGATTAGGAAGTTAATACTGAGTTAAGCTTCCAATCCAATTTTGATTATCATTTACACCATTATTGCCTTTTAGATAACTTTAAATGAATCTTAACTTATAGGTTGGTGTATTGTAGATCATCTTAGATCTTGTGAGCAACTTCAAATAATGTTAAGTAATCTGTAGTTTGGCTCTTACAGCTAAAAGAATACTTGAGGGATAATTATAGTGGAGACTTATTATGGAGTTTAGTGCCTTTTACTTATACTTAAGGAGTGATTGACCTAAGTAGTCAAATGCTGCCTTCTTAGTGTAGTATGGTTAGTCATCCCATTCTAAGTAAGATGCTTGGGATCTTTTAGAAAGACTAAATGACTAAACTAAGACTAGAAATAATCTTAAATAACATGGAAGATTAGAACCTTAGTGCTTTGATCAGCTAAGTAAGAGTTAAATTTGGAATTCCTTAAGTATTAACCATGATGGTATGATCTAGGATTTATTGTCCATATCAATTAGATTTGAAATCTTGGAATTACTTATGATGAACTATTAATAAGATTTAGAATGATTAAGTAATTTATTTGAAGCTAGATATTGCCTTAAGTATGTAATAGGGTTAGAATACTTTAGGTGATTTTCATTAGAACTAAAATTAGGTTATTAGTGATTATAATACTAAGGTTTGTAACCATAATATCAAAAGGGGAACCCTAATGTTAGAATAAGAAACTTAATGTGAGGTGATGTTAGACTTTATTAACATAGGTATTATTAACCCTTAAGCTTTTGCAAATTATAGTTGTAGTCTCATAAAAAACCCCTAAGTCTAAGATTGGACAAGAACTATCCTACTAGTATCATATCTAAGGCTAAATTAATATAAGTACTTAGATAACTAAACCTTCATAAGCTTATAATCTTAAGATGCAAGTAAGTAAGAAATATTAAAGATCAAAGTGTTAACCTAAGTGTTTGGCTTGTATAAGTTAAGATGACCTTCTACCTTAAGGATATTTAGACATTTTGCCTTTTAGCTATAGAGTCTTATAAATAAACCTTTAAGTAGTCTAAGTTATAGGAATATAGTAGCTTAGGTAGTGTAATGATAAAACCTTTAGTATATAAGTTAGATTGTTCCTATAGAATGGAAGTATTGGTTGATAGTTAGATGATTGTAGTATCAAAAATATGATATAATGCTTGTTTGTAACAAATAATTTATATTTTTAATCTAATTTTTCACATGAAAAAGACCTTAATCTAATCATTATTTTTAAATCTCAATTACACATATACTATTTTATATCAATTAATGAATACATTCAATGGATGCCTAAGTTAATTAGGAGCTTGGTTAGCTTCAATTATAGGGTAGATAACTAAAGTAGATAACATTGGATATCACATGGCTTACTATTTTCTTTGAAACATCCTTGAATGTTGAAATGCATTGAGACTAAATCCTTGAATACATTCATAAAAATATGGTGCATAAAATAAACTTATAAAATTTACTTGGGATCATGTGGTCGACTATGCTTGGGCAGGAAATGATGTAATAAGGAGATCTCACATATTTTATAGAAAGAAAATGAGTGTTATGGAAGATCCTTGTTTACTTAATTAAGTAGGCGTACTTAACCTCTCACTAGTTTTTGTCCCCACAGAACAAGATAACAAGATAAATAACTTATATATTATAGTCCTTCATCACTATTCTTTCTTTTCCCACATTCTTCTTGATTGTGGATGTTAAGTCATAGTTTTTTGAATATGTCTACTTCATCCTTCATGATTGTATTTACTTTACACTCAATCCTCTATGGCTACTTTCACTATGCACTCAGTCCTTGAGATTGAGATTTTACTTTACTTGTATATATTAAAAGTTCATCTATATTTGCAGCTCCTTTTCTTACTGACTTTTGGCATTTATTGTTATCACTTATATTATATATCCATCACTACTTTTGCCATTTCTACTTACATAATATTCTTTGAACATATTCATGTATTCATTTATGCTTTCATATGCACTTTAGTAGCTTTCTAGCCTAATTTAGATGTTTACTTTCCCTTATTATTGTAGGCTAGAGAAAACCTACTTGTGAGTTCTTACTCCTTATTAAACTAACTATATTTATACAGTTTTTTCTACCTTACTTTATTGCTTAGTACTCTGCTTACTCTTTTAAATAATAAAATTTCATATGTGATATTCACTTAAATCAATAAATAAAATTATGGGAATTATGAAACCTCCTAGTCCCACCAAAACATTCTTTGTAATTCCTATGGGCATCATCAAATCAAGATTTGCAAATTCTAAGATTATTGGGGTGTCTTCTAGTCCTCCCACCCCTAGCTAAGTATAAATATGATATGACATGACATTGACTGAAGCTCTTAGATCACACAAGGGATCTATAAGAACTTTACCTTCAATGACACATAGGATATTCAGTCTCCCCATGTCTCTTAGTTTCATAGTAGTTAAGTTTCCTCCCGAGTGAGTTTTACTCTCAGGGCTCCTTTTTCTTATTCTTATGCAAAGCCTCCTCTCATTATTTTTCTTTTCCTATTGTTTGTCCATGGGAAATTCACTAATGGGAGAGTTCCCATCAATTTTATTAGATTTTATGGCACTTACCATCTCCTTAGGGTTAATTTTTGTCGAACTAGGCAACATTCCTTGTTGACGATTAGACAATTTATGCAAAATTTGGCCCAGTTGGATTTCTATACTCCTAAGGGTGACTTCAATTCCTTAAATGGATGATTCATGATGGTTAATGGTTTGTTCAATCCTTTTTGATGAATTGAATAATGTCAGCCTTAAATGAATTAAAATTCCATTCTATTCCCACCTCTTGATTTCTTTGTTGCGATAGAAATGAGTTATTATAGTTTTGAGCTTGCCTGTTCTACATTAGATTCCCATTGTCATAATTGCTTTGAGTGTTTCCATTACTCTAAGAAAAGTATTGGTGATTTTTCCACCGTTGATTGTAAGTGTTGGAATAAGGATTATTCTTGGAGTTGTTGAAATTATTATTTCTCCTTAAGAAGTTAACTTGTTCAGAATTTGATGGTGCAAAAGAGTTGGTTCAATAGCACCTCACACTGCTGTACAGCCCCCCACATAGTTCACAATGGACTTCTTGAATTGCAATAACACTCATATTTCGCATTCTCTAATTTAGTATATCAATTTCATGTTGGAGTGCAGATATTTGGCTAGTGCAGTCATGTTATTTACCTCTTTCCAATTAGCATTATGCTGCTCAGTTGGCCATTGATAAGAACTGTTAGCCATCTCTTTTAGGATGTCATATACCTCCTCTTGCATTTTGCTACAAAGTAAATAGTGAGCAGGTGTGTGAATTAAGGTTCTGGTGGATGTGTTCAAAACATTGTAAAATGTTTGAATTGGCATTCATTATTGGAACCTGTGATGTGGGCAGCATCTTAGGCACTCATTAAAGAATTCCCAATAATTGTACAAAGTCTCCCCATCTTGCTGAGAGTAATTAGGGATCCATTTCTCAACCTGGTGGTCTTTACAAGAGAGAAATATTTAGCTAGGAATTTATTATCCAAAAGGTCCCATGTGTGGATAGAGTTTAAGGTATTGAGCTGAGCCAACTTTTGGCTCTATCTCTCAGTGAGAATGGGAATAATCTTAATCTAATAGCATTATCAATAATACCATTATACATGAATGTATAACATATCTCCAAGAATTTGAGATATGTGAGTTGGGATCCTCGATTGTTTGTCCACTAAACTGATTTTTTTGGAGCATTTGTTGGGTTGATGATTTAATTTTAAAGTTATTTGCCTCTACATTTGGTCTTTCTATAGCATATGGTATTCCTCTAACAACTGGCAAGGCATATTTTATAATGTCTCAACTCTCTATTTTTTTTATGAATCTCCCCTAGATTATCTCTGAGGTTATCCATTAGTTGTTGATATTGAGTTATCCTAAATTGTGTTCTTCTAGTTCTTAACAAAATCTTTCAATTTCAAGATCAAAGAAATGATTGAAATAATTTCTTCTAAGCATAAACAACTTAACTTAAGTATAAATTTTCAAGCATAACTTAAATGAGGTGAAGTTTGTAAAGGAAAGTAAGAAAAAAACAATAATTACAAAAGAAATTAAACTAACATATAAATATAAAAATAAAAAATATATATATGCATAAAAATCTTAAATCACTAATTACTGTAAGTTTTCTCTAATATGAAGTAAATAGACCGTTCATCAGCAATAGTGCTAAAAAGTTGACAGATTGAAATTATGTAGTCTGCGCTTGTATGCAAATGTATGTGGTCTGAAGTAATAAGAGATGGTAAGATCCCAAGATTTATCGTCCACTGGCAATAATGTTTTGTTTTGTTACTAAACTATATTTAATTTAACTAATGTTTAAGTGTCAAATTTGTTTGTTGTCTTAGTTTGAAATGACCATTTTTGAGTTTCTTGATTTGAAACTACTTTTGAAAAAGATAGGCAGAGTTGGGATTTAACGTGCAAGTTAATATGGGTTCATGCAACCACTCTTCTTCCCAACTTCATATTATTTGAATTAGATTAATTTCATATTTCATATTCAAGAGACTCGGTCTTCTCTAGTGAATCTACTAAATGTACCAAGTTTTATATAGTACTCTAAAATGAACACTAGTAGATCAATTTCAGCACATAGACATTCATGTAATCATTATCTTATGAGTTCATTTCTTATGTTAAAGTTGTAAAATTTATATTTTAGTTTGAGTATCATATGAACTTGAATCCACAAATGGCTCACATGCATTCCCTCATGATTTAACAAAGGAAATGAACTGCTAGGCTAAATGGGTTTATGTCACATCACCCTTGGCACATAGCACTTCAAGAACCTCACTTAAGCCTAGAGTAAGCTATGGAGCTCAATTAGTGTCTCTCAGCTCACATGCATTAAATATTGATTTAGCCAGTGTAATGTTCTACAAAGTTAAATGAGCTTATCTCATGTATCATAAATTAACGTGCAAAAATCACCTCACATAAACTAGGAGTGTGCTATGGAGCTTAGAGAGTGTTGACATTTCCCATGGCTCGAATGATCAAGCGTTTGACCAAGGTTGTGCATGGGATCTTTTTGTATGACAAATGTTGCCACGGACATCCGCGGCATTAATGCTCTAGCTTGCAAAACTTTAGAACAAGATGATTGATGAGCTCTATGAGGTTTATACAATGAAATTATTTATGTATAATTATTTATATAAGGAATCTTAAGTTTCCAATTATTTCATTATCATAACATCCAAGCATTTATGATTTCAAACAACTTTCATTGGTATAAAGAGTACATTGCATTATATTCATATGTCCGTACATGCCGAACCCTTGCCAAGGAATGTTTAGGCTGAAATTAAATGAAAAATGCAAGGAAAGCAACAAGAGAAACTAAGCCTTTGACTAGCTTTTATAAGAAAAAAAATAGGAGTAAAGTGAAGGTACATTACTAGGAAACACCTGTTGCATTCACCTGGATATCTTCTCCTTGGATCTCCTTAGATACTTGCTTCTCTATTCTTCTGCTCTTCCTTTGGCTACAACTTTTCCCTTTCTTGGATAGGATACCTCCTCTAATGGATTTTTACAGCAACACTCAGTTTCAAGAGCACTTAAAATGCAATTTTGGGAACCATTTCTAAGTCTTGAATCCTTTCTTTTATAACTTTTCGAACATCCTCTCAGCATTTACACATCCACCTCTTCCTCTTCTTGAAAGTTGAATTGTGTTTAGGGTTTATTCTATTTTTCCATCGGTAATGCAATTTTAATTATTTTTCCATTAATTCCTGCTGTGGGATGGAGAAAAGTTAAGTCTATTTCCCTTCCTAATACTGACTTGGATGCTTGTTCCAGAGCAAAAATGTGGTGGGCGCTACAGCGCACTGTGGCGCTCATCTCTCGAGTTTTGTCCCACTGAGGTGCTCGTGTAGCACTCTGCGTGATGTAGCATTTATCTTTAGAGGGTTGTATCCGCCAGGGCGTGCAAGAGTGCCTGGCTCTCTGGAATGATCCACTATGACACGTTTGTAGCACGTTGTAGCTCTTAGCTCTTAGTTTTATATATTCCATGGTGTACTGTAGCGCATAGCCCTCGGGCAAGGCCCGCTATGGTGCATTGCAGCATCGTGCTCTAGAGCAATTATCCATTCTGGCACGTTGTAGCGCCTGGCTTTCAAGAATTTACCCACCGCGGCACACTGTGGCGCCTTCCTCTCGAATTTGTAGTCGCATAAGGCGTGTTGCGACACCTTTTTCTAAGGCAATGTCTGCCATGGAATGCTCAAAGGCTGTTGTGGCATTCTATAGAGCCACTATTTACCTTTTTTTAATTATTTTTCAAAATGGATCTCTTCTTCCTGAAATGCAACAGAAACACCCATCAAATTGCAACTAATCCTATGAAAAACATAAATACAAACCTTAAATTACCTATATTTATTATGTTCATCAATATACATAAAAACTATGCCACTACTGAGAAAGAACTTCCACCATATAAGAAATATATTGCCATCATGCATCTTTGGAAAGCCGCGAGGGTGTTACACAATCCAAATGACATCTTACTAAAAGCTAAAGTCCCACGAGGGAAAGCAAGGTAATTTGTTCTTGATCTTCTGAGGCAATTTGGTTTTACCCTAAATACCTATCAAGAAAATAGAAAGGAGGGTGTCCCACTAGATAATTAAGCATTTGATTAATAAAAGTAAGTGAAAAGGGCTCTTTTTGAGTGACTTTATTCAATTTTCTGCAATTAATGCATACTCTCCAACTGGTGACTTGCCTAGGGGGTATTAATTCATTATATTCCTTAATTATCTGTGTTGTCCCACTCTTTTTTGGCACTAACTGAGTAGGACTCACCCAAAAGCTATTAGAAATTGGAAAAATAATACTGAAATATAATATTTTAATAATTTTTTTTGTACTACTTTAATATTGGGGTTAAATATTCTTTGATGCTTAATTGATGGGTTAAATTTTTCCTCCATTAATATTTTGTGCATGAAAATTGAGGGGTTGATTCCCTTGATGTCAGCAATGCTCCATTTTATAGCTAACTTGATGTTTGACAATTGGATAATTAGTAGCTCTTCCTGCTTGGATTCCAATAAGGCTGATAGAATTCTGGTAGAATTGAAGCTTTTCCTAAAAATGTATAATTCAAATGAGGCTAAGTGGTTTAAATTTAAGTTCTACTGGTTTCTCAATAAAGGCAACAACCCTACTTTTCTTTACAACTACCTCCTCAGCTACTTCCTCACTTTCTGGATCTTCTATATCTTGAAGGTGTTTCTTAGTTCTTCTTTTATTGGAATTCAACTTGATGAATCCTCTAAAAGTTCTACTTTACAATAGCTCTCATAAAATTTGGAAAGATGCTCCATTGAATTAGCAATATTGAAAGTTATTTATTCTCCTTCTAATCACAAGATAAGCTCTCATTTATCCATATCTATTAAACTCTTCCTCATTGTTAAGAATGGTCTTCATAACATGATAAGAACCTCATGATTATTCTCTTTATAAATAATTAATAGGAAAAATGAATTTGACCACTTTGACAAAAACATTTTCAAGAATTCCCATTGGAGTTTTCCAAGACCTATCTGCCAATTTAAAAAGTAATGAATTAGGTTTAACACTATCAATGCTTAAATCTTTGTTCATATAATATGGCATCGGGTTAATCGAGGCTCCTTAATAACACAAATGTTTTGGAAAACGTCTAATTTGTTCAGATGAGAAGACTGATTAAATCAACACAGAATGTGACAATGAAGTTCCAATGGTGTTACAAAAGCTTTCGAGAAAAGGCAAGGCCTTCTTGTGGGTTTATCGAAGGATCTGGGGTGCTCCGCGAAAGGTTAGGGTCAATTTAAGGGCTCAGATGTGCCCGAATGCACCTTGCAGCCCATGGACATGAAAGCCCAATGCTCATCGTGCCTGAGCACCTTCCAGACAATGATATGGGCGCCCAGGTCCCTATGGAATAATAGCTTGAGTACATCAAAATTGACTATTAGAGGAGGTTGTAAGTAGAAAAATACTTTGAACAACTATATATATATATATATATATATAGAGAGAGAGAGAGAGAGAAGGATAATTTTAATTGTAATGTAATTAGAATTGATTATTAGAGTAGAGAAATAAGTAGGGTTTTGGTCATTAGTGTACAACTAATAATCTCTTAGAAAAATAACTAACTTAGAAAACATTGAGGAATTTGATGAGGCTAGGTTAGGATCTATTTTCCCCTAGGTTAATGAATGATAGAAATTAGTATTAGAAAAATATTTAGGAAAGTATTTGGTGAGTGCAATAGAACATTTAGATCTTATTTAGATTAATCCATTGTTGAACCTTCTAAATAGAATCTAGAGATAAGAAGGGAAGAAACTAATAGCTTTAGCTTAATAAACCACCCCATTTTAGATACCTTAGTAAACACTTATAACAATTGAATGGACTTAAGCCTTAGAGAACCTTTTAGATGAAAAGAGAACTAGGACCTTGAGAAACCTATTTAAGGTAGATCCTATATTCTAGAGTAAGAATAGAAGATGAGTAGAAGAATTAGAATACAGTAGTGTTTAGGTTTATGATGGGAAGTATAAATTAAATTTCATAATGATATTTTATTTTTGTTATCTCAATAAAATAATAATATGTTTGAACAATATTTTCAAAACTATATTTTAAATTATACAAATATATATATATTATAATTGATCAAGATAATGAGTGCTTAAAACCAATTGGGAGCTTGATTGACCCCAATCATTAAGACATATAACTAAAGTAGACAACAATGGATATGGCATAATTTTTCTTTAAAATTGAAATTCTTTGATAGGTGCTACACATTTAGACTATATCCTTGAATAAGCATTCAGACTTGTGCATAAATAAAACATAAAATAACATACATTAGATGTTTCACTCAGGGAGGATCAGTCTATTCAGACTTTATTGAGCTAGGGAAAGCTTTGAAAGATTAGGAGACCACACATATCTTAGAGGAGAAGTATGTGTGTTATACAAAAAACCCAACTACATATAGTTAGGAAGACGTGCCTAACTCGTCGCTTTGTTCTATAATGTACCCATAAAACATATTAAATAAGATAAAATAAAATGTAACATTGCATTCAACACAATCTCATTAATTGTGTATACTTATACTATTAACAGTCTTCTAATTGTACTTTACATCTTATTCAATCCTTGAGATTGAAATCATTTACTTACTTCCGTTCTTTACTGTTTACTTGTTTACACTTCAGTCATTTATATTTATTATAGTTTTTTCTATTACAATTACAGTATATTTCGTTACACTATTTTTATATTTTCTCATCATTTATTCTATTGGTCATATTATATTCGTACTTATTTCATATGCAGTCTTGTTAAAGGCTTGTTGTTTTACCTAACATTCTTGAAGGTTCGCATCCGTCTCACTTGTATGTATATTTTGGTTATTTATTAAGTCAGCTTTATTCATTTTGTTTCTGTCATTGAGTTTATTCCATCATTATTTTCCTTTCTACGGCTTTGTTGCACCCGCTTAGAATAGTTGTAAATATAAATGTGATATACTTAAACAATAATACAACATTATCCTAAAATGTATTTAGACTTAATAAGTCTAACTATTTTTTTTTTTATTGGAAGTGCTCTAGCTATTAAAATCAAATACGGTAGATCCGGAGCTTGGTGCTGAGCCGGAACCAGAGGTAGGACTTGATCAACTGGAGAATCCTTGAAGACTTTAGATTTATTTTTATTTTTATTTCATATGAGGGTGAGAGACTTATTTCTTTCAATTTGAATAACTTAAATTAAAATCTGAATGTTTACTTTTATTTTCTGTGGTAACTATTTTTCTTTTATTCATATGTATATGTCTCGGGATAGTTAAGATTATAGATATTTATGTGTTGTGCATTTGCTTTCTTTCTCCTTATAAATTTTTGGCCAAAGGTAGTACTTACTAGTGGGTTAACATCTACTAATCCAGTATTAAGTACTACCGTAACACCTGATATTGGATTAGTAAACTTAATTTTGTATTGGGGCGTTACACAATTCGAGGCTATTACATAATTTTTCTTAAGCTATAAGCATACAAGAGATATTATAGGCATTTACATGTGCATGGAAAGAAATGGTTTAAGGGCAATTGTAGCAAGAACTATAAGGAAGAAGAAGCTATGGGTGTTTTTTGGACAAGGCCTTGAGAGTTCCTTATGAGTGATAATTTATTATACCTTCTTCTTAATTTTCATAATAAAGGTTTTCATAGCTCTATGAATTTTCGTTAGCCTTGTGATAAATACCTACTACAATAGTTAAACTAGCATCACTTAAACAATGATCTAAGATTGGTTACATAATAAATAAGGGCAATGTAGTAACAATATAGCACAAAATAAATCCAAATCAAAACAACACAAAAAGGTAGAGTTCCAAACATAAAACACATTACATCTAAAACTCCAAGACGTGGAAAAATCATGGAGCCACCACCACTACCTTTCTCTTTCAAGGATTTGCAACGCTTTTATGACATGATTCGACGTGAATAATGTAAAGATGGATATATGAAGAAACTATCACAATTAATGCTGAGATTAGCCGCTTGTTGATTGAACGCCATTTATCACACCAAGGATGGTTATTGATGTTGTTAGATATTTTGAGGATTTGATATGGGGATTTTGCGATGGTTCCATCTAGATAACCATGTTGAGTAGGTGGTTATATGATTGTATACTGTTGTCCCTAGTAAGTTTACGATGGGTTCTTAAACCCTCAACCTATCCGTAAGAATACAAAATTCATAGATACCTTGATTGAGGCCTACAAAATATCTCTAAATGCTTTTCATCTTTTATGTGATTTTGGCTTTCACAATTCGTTGAAGCCCTCATACTTTACTCTGAAATTTTGGCTTACGCTATTGAGCTTCTCTTCATCCACTATACTATCCTCCACTAGAGCAGCTATAACCATTCTTCTCTTTAGTTAGTTGGGGTGTGAGAGTGGTTCATCTTTTTCCCCCTCCAAAGTAGCATAAGAGGAGAGGATTTATATATTATTTGCAGGGCGAAGACGAATCACATAATCCAAAATCGCACAGGAAAGAAACGAATTTTTGAATTTTTGTAGGTATTGTCGAGGGCTTCAGCGAATCACGTGAGCTCAGATTGCAGAGAAGATGCGAGGGTTCAAGGATTTTTTCTCATGACACTGGCCAAGCAGAAGGTGACTACTTAAACCCAAAAAAGAAATTTAGCTCACCTGTAACTAAAAAACATACTACGCATAGATTGTTTGTCCGTGTTATTTATTTGTGATTCAGATAATGCATTGCCTTCCAGCTGATCCAAGCTTCATTGCCTCCATTATCATTTGATCATGCCTTCAAGGATAGCTAAAGATCTTACCGCAGTGGTTTGTACTATTAGATTTGATGGAATGATTCCTTCCAATCTTTTGAGCAATAATTATTTATTATTCTCTGCATCTCTCCAATGGGGTTGGGGAAACATCACATCGATATGTACGTGGACATGATGCTTCTGCCCATCGTGTAATTGGATTTTTGCTGGCTTTGAATTATTATTATAAATGTAGCTTAGCTACTGTCACATTCATATTATGGGAACCTTTACATATAGTTGAAGTGTCTAATTAAATATCACTACAGCTAAAGTGTTAATAATTTCAAAAACATAACATCAAGTTAAATTCCTGGGCAATAGAACATTTTACATCACTGGCCTGATGCCCATTAATGCCAGTTCAGAGAAGCAATGACGTGAAGGCACTTCTTTGCTAAAGAGATTAGTTCTTTAGCCAACCATGCTGCCCATTAGGTGTTGTTGATGCTGAATTGCTGGAAAATATTTGAATTAGCTCTTTTAAAAAAAGCTTCCTTCGAATGATTTCCTTCATTTTGTACGTTGTGCTCTACTTTTGATCTAGCAAACCTAGCTGTCTTTGACAAGTCCTTGTTTGGATACTACCTTTAATAAAGCTAGTTGTTCGCTTTTGTAGCCCAAACAGCACTATGAAAAAGGGCCAAGACAGAAATTATAGTGATTTGATTTTTTTTATCCTTACGACTGAGTATCTCCTTTGCTAAACCAACAGGCAAAGAAGCCTTCTCTCTATTTTGCAAAACCAAGTCGTAGAGCAGCAGATGTTCATTTCCTTTCTGAGCATTTGAATAAGCAATTCTGCCTTAAAACAAGTTCTCTTGCACAAACCAAACAAAAGTTGGTGTAACAAAAATAAAGTAAATAAAAATGAAAAACTGTGTCAAAATACATTGTAGATTTTGGAAGAACTTGATCGCAAACTGCAATAGGTTGTCTCTTACAAGAAACTTATATGATGGGTGTTTGGGCTCGCGTAAGCGTCGCACGTTAAGCCCAGTACTCCAATGTCTTAATTTGTAGCGCTTGGGCGTACTAAAATGCCCAACCTCGGTCATAGGTTTGGCTAAGAACACATTATTGCTTTAGCGTTCCCGGTGCCTCAGCCTCAATGATGCAGGGCATCAACGAAATCATCGTCGACTTGCCAGATCATAAATTAGTTTAATTTTACTATATTTTATTTTCCTATTTTTGAGTCCTATGGGCTTTTGTATTTGTTCCATAAATGGGCTTTCATCCTAGCCCATATATTATCATGTGAGTTTTTATGTAAAAGGACACTTTAGTCCTTCATATGAGAGTTGATTTATGGTTTATTTGATTATTTGTGTGAAATGACATTTTAATCCTTCATGAGAGAGTAAGTACATAATTTTTTTGGTCTTTTAGAGAAAATAACACTTTAGTCCTTCACCATAAATTGGTTAATGGTTCTTATGATCATTTGACATGTATTTTCAAGTTATAAATTGGCCACCCTCACATGTATTATGGCATTGCAAGTGATATAGAAAAATACTTTCTTCTTTGTGTTATGTGAGCTTCATTCTTAAGAGAATGATTTCTTGAGGTGTGGTTTTGCAATTCTTGGAGAAGGACTTCCAAGGAAAGAATGTTCGATCTGCGGCGAAGGACTGCTCGTAGAAGGTTAATCCTTTATATCGTAAGCGGCATATTCGGTAATAAGGCTCCCGTAAGATCTTCTTCATTTATTTTTATTTTTATTCTTCCTAACTTACAAGTGTGCTCGCTTAATCCTAGCTCTCATTACTTATAAACGCTTGCACACTTCTCTTTATTCTCAACAAGTGACTCGCATATCTTCTAGAACTTAAATATGCAAAGTTAATTTTATTAATTAATTTGTGAATTTGATTATATTACATGTCATCACCCCCATCCTACATCAGATTGGTATCAAAAAAATTTATCCCCATATATAGTCCTATATTTTTATATTAATTCATAATAATTTTTATTTTAATAAATATTAAATGTTCATTAGATTGATTATAATTTACTAGGATTCTAATTTATATCATCCTTAACTACAAAAAATAAAAATAAAAAATAATAGCAAAAAAAATTTCTTTTTTTATTACTTTTAATTTATTCGCATCCGCCTCATTAGAATCATTAAAAAAAAGTATTTTTATATTTATAATTATAAATTTAGTTTTTAGATAATCGACAAGAGATTTACAATTTCGTAGTTGGTTATTTCATCATCTACTCGGATAGCTATGACTACTCGGAGTGGTCACCCATATCAAAATCAAATACTCGGTCATAGATGTAAGAATGTTATTCTTAATCTGCAAGAGCAGCTCGATGATTTAACTTTTCTCTAACAACAAACTTGTAGAGAGTTCAGAGGAAGATTGGAGGCCCTAGAAAATAAAAATAACAACAACACAATTCAAGAACTTAACCCGACACTAAATGCCCCACCAGAAAATAGTGAGCGAAATACACCTTGTGACCCGCACACAAATTCTTCTCCACTTATGTTTAGAATACAAAGAAATCGAACATTTCCACAGAATGATTTATTTGAATATTCTGAGGCAGATGATGTTCCATTTCAAACTCTTCGTAGAGCTAATACACTTTTGGGTCAACTAGGAGGTTTTAAACAAAGCCAAAATCATCAATGCTTTGAAGAACCTTATCGAGGTTATGATCAACTTTACGCCACCACAAGGTGCATTGAACATGACTAAGATATAGACATTACTAGAAATGTTAGAGTAGACCCTCCAACCTTTGATGAGCGTCTTGATCCTAAAAAAATTTCTGATTGGCTTGTTGAAATGGATCAGTATTTTGATTAGATAACAATGTCTAGAAATCATCAGGTTAGATTTGATAGTATGAAACTTATTGGTCATGCTAAGACTTGCTGGGTAAATCTAGAACGACAACAATAATGATCAGGCCAATTATTTGCTAGATCTTGGGAAGAAATGAAAGAGATGCTCAAGCAAAAATATCTTCCTTCAATATTTCAAGACCAGCTTTTAGATGAACTCATAACACTTAGGCAAGGATCTATGAATATTGCAGATTATATGACTCTCCTTGATGGGTTATTAATTCGATGTGATATTATTGAAGATTCTAGAGCTACTATAGCTAGGTTTCGAGCTAGATTAAGACCTGACATTCGTCGAGAGATGTTGACTCGAGAGGTGTATACACTTGACAAAGCATTTCAAAGAGCCCTCCAAATAAAACAATACTTAAGGCCAATTTCTTAACTCAAATTTAATAATGTGCAAGGTGCACCTCTTAAGCCAAATCCACCATCACCATCTGTTCCTAAAGTACCAAATGATCAAAGAGAAGAATCCATATCTAGAAATTTAAATGTTAAATTAAACATCATATGCTTTACTTGTGGAAAAATAGGACATTATGCAAATAATTGTCCACATAAGAATCTTCATGTAGATTCCATCAATCCAGAATTACAAGATGATCATCAAGGTAATGATGTTGAGTGTGATCCATGTGAAGATGCTAGTGATGCTGATGAAGTTTTAATTAATCCACATTTAATAGTAGTTCATTGTGTCTTAACTACCCCACATACCAATTCAGATTGGAAACGAACAAATATCTTTCACACATACTTTAAAAGTGGCGATAAGTCTTGTAAACTTATAATTGATAGTGGTAGCTGCATGAATGTTGTCTCAGCTAGTGCATTAGTAAGAATGAAATTAAGCCCGGAGCCTCATCCACAGCCATATAAGGTTGCATGGGTAGATAAGACTAGTATCTCTATTACCCAAAGATGTCTTGTTCTCCTCAACTTAGCAACCTATTCTGATCGCATTTGGTGTGATGTTCTTCCTATGGACGTTGCACATGTACTTTTAGGGAGACCTTGGCTATATGACTTAGATGTTACTCACTTTGGGCGGGCTAATACTTACGTCTTTATGTTTGATGGAAAGAAAATTATCTTAAACCCGGCAAAGCCAAATGAATTTTTGATTGAGAATCCAAAAGACTCTTCTGCACCAATAGAGAAGCGATCTTTAACTATTATTAGTAGGCAAGAGTTTGAGCATTCTAGTGAAAATAATATTGTCTATGCTCTTGTTGTTATGGAGACTTTAAATGGGAATGAAAGTTCAACCCAATCCTATGAAGTCACTCAACTCTTAACTGAATTTCAAGACTTGTGCCCTGAAGAACTTCATAGTAAACTATCCCCATTGAGAAACATACAACATGCTATCGATTTGGTACCTGGCTCTAGCTTGCCCAACTTGCCACACTATCGAATGAATCCAATTGAGCATGCTGAACTTAAGCGCCAAGTTGATGATTTATTAAACAAAGGATTCATTCGTGAGAGCTTGTCCCCTTGTGCTGTTCCAGCACTTCTTACACCTAAGAAAGATGGAACTTGGCGCATGTGTATTGATAGTAGGGCAATTAATAAGATCACCATCAAGTATCGATTTCCTATTCCAAGGTTGGATGACATGCTTGATATAATGGTTGGATCTGTAATTTTTTCAAAGATTGATCTTTGAAGTGGATATCATCAAATTAGAATGCGTGATGGTGATGAATGGAAGATAACTTTTATAATACAAAATTGCCTTTATGAATGGTTAGTTATGCCTTTTGATTTAACTAATGCTCCTAGTACATTTATGCACATCATGACACATATACTTCAACCTTATATTGAGGTCTTTTTAGTTGTGTATTTTGATGATACTTTAATATTTAGCAAGACTCAAGAAGAACGTTTAAGTCATTTAAGAAAAGTATTTGAAACACTTCATCGAGAAAAATTTTATATTCATATGAAGAAATGCTCTTTCATGACTTCATCTGTCATATTTTTAGGATTTGTTATTTCAAACCATGGAGTCTCAGCTGATCCTAAAAAGATAAAAGTAATTAAAGAATGGCCTACACCAAGATCCATTCATGATGTTTGGAGTTTTCATGGGTTGGCCACTTTTTATAAAAGGTTTATTCGTGGATTTAATACCATCATGGCACCTATCACACAATGCCTAAAAAAAGGTAATTTTAAATGGACTCCTGCAGCAACTAAGGCTTTTACTAAAATAAAAGAGCGTCTAACTAGTCCACAAATATTGAAGTTGCCAGACTTTGATAAAGTTTTTGAAGTTTTGTGTGATGCTTCTGGGTAGGAATAGGTGGTGCTTAAATAAGAAGGCCATCCGATAGCCTTTTTCAGTGAGAAGTTAACTGATGTTCGCTAAAACTATTCCACATATGATCGTGAGTTTTATGCAGTTGTTCAAACCCTAAGGTACTGGCGACATTATCTTTTATCTCGTGAATTTGTTCTCTACTCTGATCATGAAGCCCTTAAATACTTAATGTAAAATACCAAAAATCTCATTCTAATTGTTTATTAATATTTAAATAATTTTGACATCAGATTGAAAATCTGACTTCACCATTGCGTTCACCACCCCCAAATTAGCTAGGGGTGAAGTTTTGAACGCATTTGGAAGTCATTGAATTTTTGACGAATATTTTAATATTATTTTAAATACCTGAAAATTTGAGTAATAAAATACTCATCAGATCGAAAATCTGAGTGCACTATTGTGTTCAGAAGACCTCAATTAGCTAGAAATGATATTTTTAAAAATTTTGGAATATAATTACTAAGTTAAGTTTTATTAATTAAATTGACTAAATTAAATTAAATAATTATTTATTAAATTACATTTAACGGCGCCGTCTGTATTTAAGTAACGCCGTTCGTTTGGCCGGCCGCACCGTCTGGATAGACGGATCCTTCTGATCCATCTGATAAGGAGGATCAGATGGCTGGAGCACATCGTCTTCGCGGATCGACGCGTGGAGGCGAGCTCGCACACGCGGCGAGCGCAGTCTTCTTCACTGCTCAACGCCTCGCAAACCTCATCCTCTATCCTTCCTATAAAACTCCCTGATCAACCATCGATACAATAATTACTTCAACCAAGAAATTTGCAGTAATCAGGTGCCGACAGAGGAACCCTAAAATTCCTATAATTCGATTAGGTACTTCCTAACCTCCCTATTCTTTTGCTTACACATCTTGCGAATTATCTATGATTGATTTGCGTTAGAGTTAAGCTGCAATCGATCGAACGTCAATTGATAGATCAAAAACCATCTAAACCCTAATTTTTCGTGATTCATCAAAGAAGATGAACCGTCTCCCAGCAATACACCGTTGGATTCAATGTGCGAATCCAACCGATGGATCAAAACAGAACCAATCACAACCGTTGATCAAATGGTCTGGCCCGATTGCCCCGTGGTCCGGTTCATGTCAAATTAAACTGGCCGTTCACATGAACAGCGGTTTCTGCTGACGTGGCATTA
The DNA here is from genome assembly GCA_016760335.1 of Gastrodia elata. Lineage (NCBI taxonomy): Eukaryota > Viridiplantae > Streptophyta > Magnoliopsida > Asparagales > Orchidaceae > Gastrodia > Gastrodia elata. The sequence goes on along the minus strand of CM028680.1, from coordinate 39,959,534 downwards.
CAGGCGTGGGACCCACCTGTACGCCTCAACGGCATACGTGCCGAATTTCTGCGTGTGTGGGACCCGTTTGCCAGTCTTCAGCAAAACATATTCAGACACGTGGACGTGGGGGGCCCACCTCCATTTAAAACCTGCAGTAGAAAATATTATAAATATATATATATATATATATAAATCAAATCAATTATTAATAAATATATATTTAACTAATAATATATATATATATATATATCAAATCAATTAAAATACAATAATATATACATTAATAATAATAACATAAATTTTTATAAATAAATATAATAAAAAATAAAAATATTAATATAAATATATTTGCAAATAGAAATTATAATTTTAGATTAATAATAATAACATTTTAATATATTTAATAAATAAAATAAAATAATATATTTATAACAGAAAAATTTATATAAATAAATAAAAATAGAAGATAAAATATTTCTTTATAATTAATTAAAATTAATTAAATAGATTAATTAAATTAATAAATACATTTAATTAAATAAATTTTAAAACTTTAAAAATCCATAACTTATAAAATATACATTCAAATAATATAATTAAGCATATTATATTAATCAGCAAAAATAGAAGATTAATTTGGAACTATCAAAATTTTATTTGGATCAATACTTAACATAATGATATTTTTGAATACTTAAATAATTACAAAAATAATACAAAATTTAGATTAGCCATAACTTTGAATGTGCTTAGCCAAATATATCAAATATGGGTCTTAAAATACTCAAAAAAGCCTAAGGAATAATTTAGAAGTATTAATTTTTCTGTTTGGAATAAAATTAAATTAATCACAATTAGGACCTAACCCTAATTAAGCCTCTAACCCTAGAAACTTTAAATAGCCATAAGTTAGCCAATTTAGCTCCAAATTAAGTGATCCAAATATCCATTTAGATCAGAAAATCCTAAATTTTAGTAAATTGTAAAAATATTTAGGATCCAATAGTTAGATCTCATAATTAACCTTAATCACTCTTAAATTTGATTAGTAAATATTAGTAAATATAATAATCCAAATTAAGTGATTTCAGTTTTAAATAACTCATAAAGTAAATTAGAACCTAAATGTATAATTAGATTGATAGTTTTGTGACTAAATTCACAAATAATTCACTAATCACAATTTAAACCTAATTATTAACCCTAGAAATTAGATTAGCTATAACTTAGCCAATTCATATTAGAATTTAATAATTTCAGGTTCTATAAAAACCTTAGAACATAATTTACAATAAACTAAGAAAAAAATTTTATTTCACTAAGGGTAAAATTACTAAAATACCCTTATAAAGTCAAATTCCCAATTTGACCTTATAAGGCATAATAATTATATAACTTAATAAAAATAATTCAAATAAATCAAAATAGTCATAATACTACAAATCATGATAAAAATATTAAATTAATAAATTTCATTATTTTGGCAGATCAAAGAAATTGAATTGATTGATTTTGAGTTAAAACAGTCAGGTACGCAAATTTACTTATAAGTTTTATTTCAGTATTTTTATTTGAGACATTTTCCATTTGAGTATTATTTGCACTGCTTACCATATTTTAATTTGCAAAAGATTTATATCAAATAGCATGTAACAAAAAGAATGAAACACAGTATATATATATTTTGTGGTGTTTATCTTTGGAGGGTGGAATGCAAAACTGGAATCTGTACAGATTGGGCTAGCTAGCAAGCCCCTGTGAGTTATATGGAGGGATTTAGCCTCTTGTAGGAAGTAGGCAAATCCAGAGGAAAGACACACCATCAGTTCCTATTTTGAGTAAGCTACCGACGGGTGACGAGATAAGCTTCCTACAGGTTATGCCTATGGGTTTACCCATTTGGGCTCAGGAGTCTACGGACTTGACTTATTGTTACAAATGCTTTTGATAAAATTTATTTCATATATGTTGATTTTTACAGCTAATTTGTAGGGCAGAAATTGAATTTGAAAATTGTTTTACTTTTTATGCAGTTTTTCAATCATTTTCATACTTGATTCATGCCTATTATAGGATGCTAGATTTATTCTTATAAGAACAATTTACGTACTCCTACCTGACTGGTAAACTGAATTTTTTTCAGGTTTTGATAATTAAAAAGCTTAGAAGATCTGCCAAGTTAAAAAGAAGAAGGATTAAAAGAAGCAGAAAAATGTAGATATTTCTTATTTTATTTTGTAAAAATTTAAACTGTTGTAACTTTTCATATATGTTTTAGCTCTATGTATAAAAGTACTATGGTCTAATATTATTTTATTATGTCCTTTTTGAATTATAAAAATGTATATATATTTTCAATTGAGATGAATTATTCTTTAAAGAATCGAACTTCGATCCCCGGTCGCCACAGAAATTGATGTCAGAGTGAAGTTTGAGACAATTTAAGGAATAATTCATTAAAAGAGCCAACTATATGAATACAGTTACTAGAATTTTAGAAGTTAGATCTTAAGTTGGAGGGCCTATTAAGTATAGTTTTTTATTTTTCTAGATTATGGATAGTCAAAACAACAACAACAACAACAACAATCAATCACAGGAGGAAAATGTTCCTCAAAACGCTCCTAGTCACAACGAGACTGTTTCACCTAATGTTGAAGTAGTCTATCCTTTTGATCATAGTGGAGCAAATCAGATGCTCCAATTCATGAATATGATGAGTCAATTCATGAACAGTCAACAAATTCAGAACCCAAACCCTATTCAGAGGAAAGTAGTAAATGAAGACATGCATGCTTTTCTCAAACTTCAGCCTCCCAAATTCAATGGAAAAGCAACTCCATATCAAGCCGAAGAATGGATCCAAAGAATAGAAAAAGAATTTAGATGTGCTAAAATCTCTGAAGATCAGAAGGTATCTTTAGCTACTTATCTTCTGACAGAAGCTGCTGAGAAGTGGTGGAAGACAACCAAGAACACCACATTCCAGAATAGATCAGAAGAAGAAATATAGTGGGGAAGAATTTGTGAAGACATTCTTAGGCAAATACGTGCCTCAGTCTACCAGGCAAACAATGAGAAAAGAGTTATTGAACCTGAAGCAAGGAAGTCATACAGTAACAGAATACGAAGAGGAATTTACTCGTTTGGCTAGCTTTGCTCCAGAAATGGTCACAATTGAGGAAGTCAGGTGTCATTTGTTCCTTAATGGATTAAGGAATAACTTTCAACATGTCTTAACACCTCTTCAGATTTTAAACTTTGCTCAATTAGTAGAGAAAGCTAAGCTTATGGAAGCTCAAGAAGAGCAGTACTCTTTAAGAATGAAAAGGCCAGCATTCTCCCCTCAATTTCAATAAAAAAGGCAACACTTCTCCAAACCTCAAGGAAAAGTGTATAATATTCAAGGCAACTCAAGTAGACCTGCTCCAAAAACACCAAATACTTACAGATTTTGTGGAAGAATTCATACTACAGATAAGTGTTTTACCGGTAAGGGTCAATGCCACCGATGTGGAAGGACAAATCATTCCATAAAGTTCTGCCGTGCCACTTATACAGTCAATGGGTATCAACTCCCAAATCAAGATAAGGCAGTTATGAAGAATCAATGAAGACCACCAGTAAACCAAGGAAATAACATGGCATCTTCCAATAATCCAAGGAATAATCAAGCCCAGGCAAGAATATTTAACCTATCTCAAGAAGAGGCAAAAGAGGAACCTGATGTGGTCACAGGTACCATTTTATTATTTCAATATCCGTGTTCAGTTCTTTTTGATTCTGGAGCTACGCATTCTTTTATTGCATCAAAAATAGTTCAACAACATTCATTATCAATAGAACAACTTTCATTAGCCCTTAAAGTTAATCTACCATCAGGAGAGTTTCTAGAGACAAATATCTTTTGTAATTGCAAGTTAGATATAAGTGGAAATTCTTGGGAAGCTAAATCACTGTCATTCCTATAACTACTTTTGATATCATTTTTGGGATGGATTGGATGAGTCAAAATAAGGCATTAATTGATTGTGCAAAGAAGAGGGTATATATTTATAATAGAGATAAAAAAGTAACCTTTGTTGGTCAAAGAAGTGCAATTATTAGTCTTATCCCAGCAAACAAGATTGAAAAGTTCATTAGAAAGAAGTATCCCATATTCTTAACTTTACTCTCAAGTTCTGATGCTAAAACTACAACTCTAGAAAAGACTCATATAGTGAAAGAATATGCAGATATCTTTCCAGAAGAACTTCTAGGTCTGCCACCTCAAAGAGAAGTGGAGTTCAGTATTGATTTAAGTCAAGGAATGAATCCTTTATCAAAAGCTCCATACAGAATGGCACCTAAAGAGTTAGAAGAACTTAAGAATCAACTTCAAGAGTTGACTGAAAAAGGATTTATAAGACCAAGCAATTCTCCTTGGGGAGCCCCAGTTTTATTTGTTAAAAAGAAAGATGGGAGTATGCGATTATGTATCGATTACCGGGAATTGAATAAGGTTACTATTAAGAATAAATACCCATTGCCAAGAATAGATGATTTATTTGACTAGTTAGTTGGTGCTTCCATATTTTCAAAAATTGATCTGAGATCTGGTTATCACCAACTCCATATCAAAGATGAAGATATTCCTAAATTTGCATTCAGAATGAGATATGGGCATTATGAATTCTTAGTAATGCCTTTTGGGTTAACCAATGCCCCATCTTATTTTATGGATCTAATGCAGCGAATAATGAAACCCTACTTAGATTCTTTTATTATCATCTTTAATGATGATATATTGATTTATTCTAAGAATGCTAAGGAACATGAAGAGCATCTTAGAATCACCTTAAACTTGTTAAGGCAACATCAATTGTATGCCAAATTCTCAAAACATGAATTTTGGCTTCACTTAGTCGCCTTCCTAGGCCATATAATTAGCAAAAAAGGAATATCAGTCGATCCCAGCAAGATAAGTGCAATTCAGGATTGGCCCCAACCTACTTCAGTAACTGAAATATGAAGTTTCTTGGGATTAGCTGGGTATTATCGTAAGTTTGTTAAGAACTTTTCCCAATTTGCAGTCCCTCTTACTCATCTCACCCAAAAAGATGTACCTTATGTTTGGGGCCCACCTCAATTTAAAACCTGTAGTAGAAAATATTATAAATATATATATATAAATCAAATCAATTATTAATATATATATATTTAACTTATAATATATATATATATATCAAATTAATTAAAATACAATAATATATACATTAATAATAATAACATAAATTTTTATAAATAAATATAATATAAAATAAAAACATTAATATAAACATATTTGCAAACATAAATTATAATTTTAGATTAATAATAATAACATTTTAATATATTTAATAAATAAAATAAAATAATATATTTATAACAAAAAATTTTATATAAATATATAAAAACAGAAGATAAAATATTGCTTTATAATTAATTAAAATTAATTAAACAGATTAATTATATTAATAAATACATTTAATTAAATAAATCTTAAAACTTTAAAAATCCATAACTTATAAAAAATATATTCAAATAATGTAATTAAATATATTATATTAATCATCAAAAATAGAAGATTAATTTGGAACTATCAAAATTTTATTTGGATCAATACTTAACATAATGATATTTTTGAATATTTAAATACTTACAAAAATAATACAAAATTTAGATTAGCCATAACTTTGAATGTGCTTACCCAAATATATCAAATATGGGTCTTAAAATACTCAAAAAAGCCTAAGGAATAATTTAGAAGTATTAATTTTTCAATTTGGATTAAAATTAAATTAATCACAATTAGGACCTAACCCCTAATTAAGCCTTTAACCCTAGAAACTTCAAATTGCCATAAGTTAGCCAATTTAGCTCCAAATTAAGTGATCCAAATATCCATTTAGATCAGAAAATCCTAAATTTCAGTAAACTTCAAAAATATTTAGGATCCAATGGTTAGATCTCATAATTAACCTTAATCACTCTAAAATTTAATTAGTAAATATTAGCAAATATAATAATCCAAATTAAGTGATTTCAGTTTTAAATAACTTATAAAGTAAATTAAAACCCAAATGTAGAATTAAATTGATAATTTTGTGACTTAATTCACTAATCACTCACTAATCACAATTTAAACCTAATTATTAACCCTAGAAATTAGATTAGCTATAACTTAGCTAATTCATATCAGAATTGAATAATTTCAGGTTATAAAAACCTTAGAACATAATCTACAATAAACTAACAGAAAATTTATATTTCTAAGGGTAAAATTACTAAAATACCCTTATAAGGTCAAATTCCCAATTTGACCTTATAAAGCATAATAATTATATAACTTAATAAAAATAATTCAAATAAATCAGAATAGTCATAATACTACAAATCATCATAAAAACATTAAATTAATAAATTTCATTATTTTGGCAGATCAAAGAAATTAAATTGATTGATTTTGAGTCAAAACAGTCAGGTACGCAAATTTAATTATAAGTCTTATTTCAGTATTCTTATTTGAGCCATTTTTCATTTGAGTATTATTTGCACTGCTTACCACATTTTAATCTGCAAAAGATTTATATCAAATAGTATGTAACAAAAAGAATGAAAGACAGTATATATATATATTATGGTGTTTGTCTTTGGAGGGTGGAATGCAAAACTGGAATCTGTACAGATTGGGCTAGCTAGCAAGCCCCTGGGAGTTATATGGAGGGATTTAGCCTCTTGTAGGAAGTAGGCAAATCCAGAGAAAAGACACACCATATTTCCTATTTTTAGTAAGCTACCGACGGGTGCCGAGATAAGCTTCCTACAGGTTATGCGTATGGGTTTACCCATTTGGGCTTAGGAGTCTACGGACTCGACTTATTGTTACAAATGCTTTTGATAAAATTTATTTCATATATGTTGATTTTCACAGCTAATTTGCAGGGCAGAAATTGAATTTGGAAATTGCTTTACTTTATATGCAGTTTTTCAGTCATTTTCATACTTGATTCATGCCTATTATAGGATGCTAGATTTATTCTTATAAGAATAATTTGCATATTCCTACCTGACTGGTAAATTGGATTTTTTTCAGGTTTTGATAATTAAAAAGTTTAGAAGATCTGCCAAGTTAAAAAGAAGAAGAATGTAGATATTTTTTATTTTATTTTGTAAAAATTCAAACTATTGTAACTTTTCATATTTGTTTTGTCTCTATGTATAAAAGGACTGTGGTCTATTATTATTTGATTATGTCCTTTTTGAATTATAAAAATGTATATATATTTTTAATTGAGATGAATTGTTCTTTAAAGACTCGAACTTCGATCCCAGGTCGCCACACTTAAACTCTCAGAAAAAGTTAAGTACTCATCATGCTAAATGGGTTCAATATTTACAGGAATACACTTTTGTTTTAAAGCATAAGGTCGGTATTGAGAATAAAGTCGCAGATGCTTTGAGTTGCATGTTTCTCCTTTTACATACAACAAAAGTAAAAGTAATTAGGTTTGATAAATTGATTTCATATTACTCTACATGCAAAGATTTTGGTCAAATTTATTCTTCATTATCTAAAAAGGGGCGAGTTATTGATTCAAATTACCAATTTCAAGATGAATATCTTTTTTATGGCACTCGTCTTTGCATTCATAATTCATCTCTATATATTTTTCTCATTGACGAGCTACATGTAGGAGGAATTACAGGACATTTTGGGCGTGACAAAACTATTGCAATGATTCAAGATTGATTTTCTTGGCCTGGTCTAAAGAGAGATGTTGCTCGCATGGTTTCTCGATGTTGTGTATGCCATCTTGTAAAGGGAAAGCAGAATAATTCTGGACTCTATACTCCTCTTCCTATTCCTCATAAACCTTGGGAAGACATAAGTATGGATTTTATACTAGGATTACCTAACACAACATTACACTATGACTCTATTCTTATAGTCGTTGATCGATTTTCTAAGATGACACACTTTATTCCATGCTATAAAACTTCCGATGCATCTCATGTTGCGACATTATTTTTTGTGAAGTAGTCAAGTTTCATGGCTTACTTAAAACAATTATATCTGATTGAGATGTACGCTTTATGAGTTATTTTTGGAAGACTCTTTGGAAGAAACTAGGCACAAAGCTTCACTTTTCGATAGCATATCATCCGCAGATAGATGGTCAAACAGAAGTGGTAAATAGAAGCTTAGGAGATCTGCTTAGAAGCTTAATCTCAAACCATTCTGTTAGCTCAGAACTTATATTACCCATTACTGAGTTTGCTTATTATAGTTCTATTAATAGATCTACTGGTATAAGTCCTTTTTAAATTGTAACAGGTTATGAACCACAAAAAGCAATCGACTTAATTGATCTTCCAATAACATATAGAGCTAGTGAGTTTGCATCATTATTTGCTCAAAGCATGCATGATCTCCACCAAGAAATTCAACAGAAATTAACCACTACATACAATAAGTATAAAATTAATGCAGATAAGCAAAGAAAATTTGTTGAATTTCAAGAATGTGACAAATGTGCTAATAAGGATGAGATCTAAGAGATTTCCAATAGGAACATTCAAAAAATTGAATGCTAGGAGAGCGGGACCTTTTAAGATATTAAGGAAAGTTAATTAAAATGATTATGAAGTTGATCTTCCAAATGATATTGTAATATTTCTAGTTTTCAATGTGGTAGACCTTACATTGTACCATGATTATGCTTCTTTCGATACATTTGATGCTTCTACTTATATTACTAACCTGTAGAAACCACAAAACCAATAACCAGTATTACCATTGCCACTACCGACTCATCGCCTCCATTTTCATCATCCATCACAAATACTTGATGATCAAATAATTGCTAGTACTAATGGTGGAGTTCAAAGATATCTCATTTGATGGAAAGGCCTTTCACCTTTAGAAGACTCTTGGTTGATGCATGAAGAACTACAGTAGCTTGATTCAGATCTACTTTAAGAATATAATGAGCTTCATTCACCAAAGGTGAATTTTTCAAAGCCGGGGAGTGCTGATGCAGGGCATCAACAAAATCATCATCGACGTGCTAGATCATAAATTAGTTTAATGGTACTATGTTTTATTTTTCTATTTTTGAGTCCTATGGGCTTTTGTATTTGTTCCATAAATGGGCCTTCATCCTTGCCCATATATTTTCATATGAGTTCTTATGTAAAAGGACACTTTAGTCCTTCATGAGAGAGTTGGTTTATGGTTTATTTGGTCATTTGTGTGAAAGGAAATTTTAGTCCTTCATGAGAGAATAAGTATATGTTTTTTTTTGGTATTTTAGAGGAAAGGACACTTTAGTCCTTCATGAGAGGTTGGTTAATGGTTTTTATGGTCATTTGACATGTATTTTCTAGCTATAAATTGCCACCCTCACATGTATTATGGCATTTCAAGTAATATAAGAAAATACTTTCTTCTTTATATTATGTGAGCTTTATTCTTAAGAGAAGGACTTCTTAAGGTGTGGTTTGCAATTCTTGGAGAAGGACTTCCAAGGAAAGAAGGTTCGATCTGCGGTGAAGGACTGCTCGTAGAAGTTAATCCTTTTTATCGTAAGTGGCATATTCGGTAATAAGGCTCCTGTAAGATCTTTTTCATTTATTTTTATTTTCTTTCCTCCTAACTTACAAGTGTGCTTGTTTAATCCTAGCCCTCATTACTTGTAAATGCTTGCAACACTTCTCTTTATTCTCAACAAGTGACTCGCATATCTTCTAGAACTTAAATATGCAAGGTTAATTTTGTTAATTAATTGGTGGATTTGATTATATTACATATCATCACCCCCATCCTACATCACTCAACTTCTAAGATATTATGCATAGTTCTTTTCAATGCTTGGGAATTCCCAAGCCCCTAAGCCTCAGATTGCTCTTTATATTGCAAAGTGCCTTGGAATTTGGGCATGCCCAAGTGCTGACCTCTCGACTACTACGCTCCAATAAATGCCCAAAGCAGGCCCTTTTAATTATTTTAAGTTTGTTCTTTGTCAAAATGACTTCCAATAAATCTCAAACCTTTGTGTGTTCATTATGAGGAACTAAACAATCCATCACATGATAACATCTTACCTTGGAGATTGAATGTGCATCTAACTCCCTTCTCCTCCTTCACGAAATGTTTTTGTGTAATGGCATGTGGTGGCTTAACCCTGCCCTCATGTTCACATTCTAGTGATAATTGAAATTACGGTTAATTTTAGTTTATTTAGCATCATTGTATTTGTAAACATAATTATTGAGTTCTAAGAGGTATTAATCTATTGTATCTTGAACTAGTTTTCCTCTAGAAGCATTATGATGAAATGATAGAGAAGCCGAGTGTGCATCATCCTCGGATTGAAAGTTGCATTCTTTCTTAGATGGATTGCACTTTAACTGTAGCTATGCAACATGTTGCTCTTCTAATTTTTTTTTGGATCCTCTATAAATCTTTACAATCATATTTCATTTTTGCTCACCACAGAGATGCCGCATATTTTTACAGTTTTGACAATGAGCTCACTACAATGCCTTTAGCAGTAAAGACGTAACCCGTCATACTTCACCTACTGACCACATATGTGATAAAGTCTGAGCCTACATAACTTTGTAGCTTGGATTTTCGGTTTCCTAAAGCATATGGCCTTATCTGTTTTCCATATTAAGCATTTGAAGATCCATTTCATGACATTCTAGTTCATCTATGTTGGATTGCTCATGAGTATTCTCACCACTCTCTGTAAAAGAGGTATATCCAAGTGCTTAGATCACTCATGACTTTTTCACCACTTCCACTACATGAGCTATATCTAAACATGTGCAGATCATCACATACATAACATTCCCAACATCTAAGGTAAATGTCTCGGGATTGGTGGTAGCCCCAAAATATAGACCCAAATTTTTTTAAATATATTAGATAAATATGCATGTGCAGTGCCTTTGGATTCTATTTACTTCAATCTTTTACATAAATATACTCTTACACAGAGCAGACATTTTTATGAGATATGGTCACCCCTATCCCACTCCATTTTTCCTCTAAAGTTTTTTACTTTTGTAGCAGCAATGGTCTATGTATAATCAAGTTAACTATTGTGCTAATGGAATCAACCAATAATTATTTAGGCAAGCCCACAAGTTACTTCATAATTCTAGTGGATTTTGTAATTCTTTAGTATGTCGTTATGTAGAGCCAGTCTACTTTAGCATTCTTGGGGTTGTAATACTATTATACTAATCCATTTCTTATCACAAAAAATTATTGAACTCCATAACACCATGCTCACCACCAATCTTAGGCTTCAAGCACTTCAACTTGAGTTTGGCCAAAGTCTCAGTCATAGTTTGTTTTCATTTTAATGTCTCCAACACATTTAAGTTCATCTTTAAAATATGAACATACACTGATAAATGTGACATAATAATTAGAACCATCAAAAAAAGAAACTGAAGCGGACCCCAAATCTCCATATGCACTATATCTAAGCCTCTAACTGAATCTAGAACATGACATCAAATATTTTCCTACACTTTAGGCCTAGTCAAGCTTTTATAAAGTAATTCTTATTCATTTTCTCATTACTCAAAATTCACAAAAATTAAACACAATTAATTTTCATCCATACATTTTACTTTGTACGAGAAGAGACTAAAATCCTCTCTCACTCAAATATTCAAGCCTCTAATGACATTGACTTAAATCCACCATGCTTGATGATATTGAAGAATTAGCCAATGTATTAATCAAGTAAGGCATCTCCTCAATGTTCTACTTCACCTCCACTGATGTGCCCTTGGTGACCTTCCATGAATCCTCTATGAATGTTGTATAATACTTAGTTGGGGCTAGTTGATGCACCAAAAATAAGTTTCTATTTGAAGTTGACATGTGTCAAACTTCTTTGAGTTGTCATATTGAGATGTTCTATAGTATTATATCAATTTTTCCTTTGTTGATGATGTCATGTGCTTTGTTCATTCTGAGGTAGACTAACTTGAAATCATATGTAATATAGGATTTAAACCTAAATTTATTCGGTGGGCATGAAACAATGTGCCTAAATCCATAAACCAGAATTTACTATTATCAAATAACAAAATTTGTGCATTCAAAATACCATATGTTATCATGTTTGATGTTCCATTGTACCCTAAGACATCATTTCTTTTAGAAGATGTGTACTCATTCTTCCAATGCTTTATCTCATAATAATTTCAACATTTGGTCAGGCCTTTGATTTGGATCTTAGCCCTCCTTGACTTGGACCTTTTTCTATTTGTGTTATTTCAAAGTTCCTTCCTTTACTCTCAACACTTAGAGCTAAATTAAATACTTCATTATTTCACCTCTTATGAATTCTTCACTGAGAATCAAGCACATGATACCATCAAATTTTAAGTTATATTTCTCAAACAATTACTCACCATTATGACAAAAGTGTGCCAACTAACTCATAATAATGTAAGTATTAATAACAACCACGCTTCACCTTCAAACTCAATACCCACCAAATCGAGTTGGTTTTTTATGGTGTTGATGTTGCTTAGATGCTCCACCATTGAGCTGCTATCCATAATTTTCATGTTAAAGTCCTGCTTCAACAACCAAAAAATTAATAAATGCTAGAGGTTTCTTGTACATTAGATCCACTATGATAGTTTAATTTATTATACTAAATATAATAGAGGGTGAAAAGGATAAGCAAATCAAACTAATGTTTATTCTATCCAAAACATTTCTTTCTTCTTCACTCATGTTGGAGTGCTTCTTCTCTATTCCTTTGAGAGTTTGGTTAACCAAATTTTGATAGAGGAGGTCTTTATTTTGAATCTTCATAGTGTGAAGTTCTTGCATCAATTTGTTGATCTTGTATTATGCTTTATCCATCATTATTCCCACTAGAACTTCACTTAGTTGCAAAAATTGCTTTGATAGAAACTGTAGTGGGCATTACAAGAAATCAATCACATATAGCACTAAGTCCACCTTAGAAGCACTCTAAGCTATTGTTCTACATTAAAAGCATTAATACAAGGGCAACAAGATCACTAACAAAACCAAATAATCGATAAACATGCACAATAAAATGCACTTCCAAATGCACAACACTTTATTAAAAAACCACAATAATTAAAAAGCCATAAAGACACCTCCACAAAAAGAATTCACTAGAATGAAGAAGAAGGTAGCAGGCATATAACATCTATTTATATCTTACTATGCTATAAGAAGAAATTGAAACTTTTATTTTCTTATTCTCTTTTTTTTTGAACATCCAAAGCACTCCATAGGCATAATTAATCACATTTAAACCTTAAGGCAATGTTTCCATACATATTCCCAAGCTTTCGGGACCTCGAATGGACATAACAACATTATATATCCCACAATATTTTATCCCTATAATTTTTTTTTGTTAGGAGCTTAAGCACTCCCAAGCATCAGGATACTATCCTTGGGCTTGGTAAGCTTTTGAGATATAGTGCTTGGGTACCCCCAAGTGTCAATGTGTCAAATAATCTAGTATTATTTAAGACCATGTACACTTTAGCATGCCCAAGTACCACAGCTTTGGCATATTGTTCTAATATTTTAACACCCCACTATCAGGTTAGCCAAATTAGACCAACATTAGGGTGCTAACTTTTTGGTAACAAGATTCTATCAGAAAGTCTAAGTATAGTAGTGCAATAAATAGTAAATATATCTTGACATTTTCCACATTTATTCATTCATATAAAATACAAAAATTCAAAAAAAAGATTAAGAGATACATTTATTACATTCATTTTAATACATGTCTATGAAGAAATGAAATGCAACTTCTCTCTCTCGATCTTCGCACAGTTTAAAATGATCATTCTTTATTATTCTAATTCTCAAGCACTGGATCTGACCTATACTCTTGATATATCATATATACGTATATGATAGGCCACAACTAACACATTGAAAATACATTGTCTATGCTTTCACGCAAGTGTACTTGGTCTGAAATATTATGGGATGGTAAGTTCCCGTGATTTATCATCAACTGGGAACAATGTTTGATTTTGTTACTAGAGTATACTTCATTTCATTAATGTTTAAGAGTTAAATTAGTTTGTTGTTATTTGTCCTAACTATAATTTCATAATTCTTGACTTGAAATTACTTCTAGGAAAGCTAGGGAGAGTTGAGATCTTACATACAAGTTCATATAAATTCATGCAAGCACTTTTCATTTCAACTTCATGTTTATTTAGTTGGATTAACATCATATTTCTTTTTCAAGAGACTTAGTATTCTCTAGTGGATTTATTGAATGTATGTGTTGTCTAGTGCTCTAAAATGAACACTAGAAAGTTCAATTTTGGCACATAGACATTCATATAATCGTTGTCATATGAGTTCATTTCTTACATGTAAGTTATGAAATTTGTTTTTTAATATGAAGATCACATGAACTTGAACCCATTAATGTCTCACATGCATCCTCTTTTGATTTAGCTAAGGAAATGAGCTACTAGGTTAAATAGGTTTATGTCACATCACTAATAGCACTTAGAGCATCAATAACCTCACTTAAATCTAGAGTGAGCTATGGAGCTCAATTTGTGGCTCTCGGCTCACATGTGTCTACTCTTGATTTAGCCAAGGTAATGCGTTTTATAAAACTAAATAAGCTTGTCACATGGCTCAAAGCATAATGTGCAACTATCACCTTGTTTAAATCCAAAGTGTGCTATGGAGCTCAGAGAATGTTAATATATCTCATGGATTGACTGATCAAACCTCATCTAATATTGTACATGGGCTATTTTTGCACATCTAATGTTATCAAAAACATTCACAGTATTAACGCTCAAGCATGCTCAGCTTTAAAATAAGGCGATCAGTGATATTTATGAAGTTCATACTATGAAAATATTTATTATATAGGTTTATATAATGAATCATAAAAATTCTAATTCTTTCATTCACACAACATTCAAACTTTTAAGATTTTAAACAACATTCATTGATATGAAGAGTACTTTGCATTACTATAACAACCCAAGTTATTATCATAGCCAATTAGGACTAATCCAAGTTCTAGTTTTGATCTTAGTGCACTAACTAAATCATTAGGAGTTCACCACAAGGACCTAGTCTAAATCATAGGTCAAATAGATCAAACCCTGATTTTAAAAATTTTAAGAACCTTAAAAATTGACCTAATTATTTTGACCTCATATCGAAAATGGGACTTCACATTGCACTTATTGCCCCCAAATTTGCTTGGGGCGATGTTTTGGAGGCAATCGAAAGTTGTTGAAAATCTGTTAAATATTTTAATAATATTTAATTAAAAAATCAACATATTTAATTTAATCTTAAAATCAAAATCCGATTTCGCCATTGCGCTCGTCACCCCCAAGTTAACTAGGAGGGGTGTTTTGGACACGTTTGGAGGTCATCAGATTTTATCGAATATTTAATGTAATTAATACCCCTAAAAATAGGAAAATTAAATTGTCATCGGAATCAAAATATGACTACGCCGTTAAATTTCTCAACCCCAAATTAGCTATGGGTGAATTTTTGAGATTTTTCAGAGCCTTTATAAATTCTAACTTTTAAAGTAAGAAAGTAATTAAATAAAGGAATTAAAAATCTCCAGTTTTGTATTCTTCCTCCTTCCCTAGCTGGGACCCGTAGCTTTCATTTCACCTGCTGCATTCTGTATTTTTTTTCTCCAGCCCCTGCCATGTTCAACCTCCCCTCTCCTCTCCATCTCCTGCCATCCCCATATCTCCACAGTTGGGATGGGATAACTCATGCCCATCCCATCTAAAGCCATGCTTCCATACTCCTTAAAAGAACATCATCTCTCCTCCTTTCCTCCATTTGCTCAGCTGAAGCTCCCCCCCCATTCTTCATTTTTGCTATGCTAGCTTTTGAAAAGAAGCTCTCCAAGCTCTCAAGCTCTCAGGTTCCCAAGGATCCCTAAAAGGAACTTTCATTTGCAAGTCTAAGGTACCTCCCTTTGACCCATTGAATGGATTGAAGAACTACTTTATTTTGCTCTTATGCTTATTTGGCATCCTTAGAAATCTGTGATTGGGATACGGAATCCATTAGAGCTTCTTGAAATAAAAAAATTTAGGGAAGAAAATTAGCTCTGTTTTTCCTTCTTTCTGCTTACCTCAACATTTAACCTCCCTTTTCGTATGTTAGAATAATCATTTTATATCAACTTTTGGTATAAATGGAAAGGTCTCAAAAATACCATTCCATTGTTATATATCACCGCATGTGAGGTGCTCTAAATTGAGAGTATTTGAGTGCGAAATGAGACACATTACGGTTTTTACACAGGCAAAATCACTGTCGGGAGCTACAGCGCGCCGTAGCGCCCAAGTTTTGAAATTGGGTTCGTTGTAGGGTGCCGTAGCGCACTACAGCACACTACAGTAGTATAAAATTTGATAAAATTAAATGAAATCTACTGCAGTGCCTGAAAGCACTGTAGCGCACCGCAGCATCCAAATCTCGAGAACCTCTGGCACCGTGGTGCGCCGCAGTGCGCCCTCGCGCTGAAATCCACTGCAATGCGCAACAGCGCTAAACTATGGTGCTTGGCTTTCGGCCAGAGGGCACTACTGTGCACCGTAGCATCTAAAAATGTCCGAAAAAGCTCAAAACTGTTCAGAATTGCCCAGATTTGTGATTCTTTCACAGTCTAATGACCCTATGTAACAACCCATGGTTGTTACCCAGCTTAATTTTAGCTTAACTATATCATAATTAAGTTCATCCAGTCATTAGACCCGATCCCCAAAGATTTGGTGTGATTTAAAGCTAAGTCAAATATTTTGGATTATTTTAATATTTAATTAATTAGGAAATTGAGGTATTTAATTTGACCATAAATTGAAATCTGACTTCGCCGTTGCGATCGTCACCCCCAAATTAGCAAGGGTGATGTTTTGGACGCGTATGGAAATCGTCGGATTTTCACGAATATTTTAACATAATTAAATGCATCGGAAAATGGAATAATTAAATAATCATCAGAATCAAATTTCGACTTTGCCGTTGAATTCCTCATCCCCAAATTGGTAAGGGGTGAATTTTTAGAAATTTTCGGAGTGCGCTTCAAAAATCTGAATTTTTGAATAATTAAGGAAAATAAATAAGTAATTATTCAGTCCATAAATTACAATTTTCCCTAATTTTCTATTGCTTCCTATTAGCCCCCTCACCATATCTGGCACCCCCATGCCCCCCTTGGGCTGAATTATGATGACCTCTCCTCCTTCCATGCCTCCTCTCTCCCTAGGCTCATGATGGCCTAATCGCCCTCACATCTCCTTCTCCTCCCTCTTTAAAGAGAAGCATAGCCCCTCTTCTTCTTCTTGCTGAATTTTTGTCATCTTTTCCTCCATTGATGCACTTATGCTGAAGGAGAAGGCTCATCTCCAAGTCTTAAAGAAAACAGAGGTTCCTTCTTCATCCTTTAAGGCTAAGGTACCATTTTGTTCCCCTTCCTTATCTTCTTCATATTGCTACTATGCTTTTTTGTATCTTTAGAAACTCATTACGGTGTATGAAAGCCATTAAGGCTCATTGAGGCTTCTCATTACTTTGAAAATCGCATGCTCTGTTTTCATCCATTTTGTATATCCTGGTCTTTCTCAACATTTTTTGTATATTTAGGATACTTCGTTTGTGCTGATTTTAGTATCAATGGAAAGGTATCGGAAAGACCTTTCCATTGATATATATCACCGCTCATGGGATACTCTGGATTGGGAATATATGAGCTCGAAATAAGGCCTTTACGGGTTTTGCATTGGCAAAAATACTGTCTGGTGCTGTAGTGTGCCATAGCACGTTGTAGTGGGCTGTAGCGTAATTTTGGGAAAAGTCATATAAATCAATGAATAAACAAATTGAACAGTAACCCGCAAGCGGACTGCTGCAGCGCACCATAGCGAGCTGTAGCGCCATCCCAGGAAAACTGTATGAAATCAGAAAAATAAATTAATTTACAGTATTTCCACAAGTTAGTCTGCTATAGCATGCTACAGCGCCCCATAGCGACCACCTTTTGAAAAACTAAGCATCGAGAACCACCGTAGTGCGCCGCAGCGTCTGAAAGCACTACGGCGCGCCCCGGCATCAAAAGCGCTGCAGCGCGCTATAGCGCGCCATAGCACCCAGAAACTATAAAATTGCCTATAATTAGTTGAAATGGCTAGAATTTCTCTGTTCTTGCATTTTAAGGTCCCTAGGACCCTAGTGGGATTGAATTATATCAAATTTAAACCTAGTTTAGTTAAAATTGAGCATTGCATAAAATTCTATGTGGAAATTAAGTTTGAAACTTTATCATTTTTATTAATAAGTGCTCAAAACCTATTATGTATCTTAAACATCTTGTGCCAAATGCTAAATAACAGAATTCTTGATTGCTTGTGTTGAATAGGTATATCTTAATAACCAAATGGCATGAAACATAAGTCTTTTTGATTTGTAATCAGGTGCTAATTCCTTTGCTTTGATTAAGAATTTGGTTAGCCTTAATTACTTTCTATGTTATATCATCTTTATATTTATATGCTTTCATGATATTAGGGTGTATGTTAAAAAACTTTAATATTTGAATGGACACCTAAATGTGCTTAGTTGACATTAAACCATAATTGAACATAAGAATCATGATATATTGATTCAATAGATGATACTTAATCTATATTTGAAATTGCCATTAATAATACACTAATAATACATTGATTTATCTTTGACCCTTAAATTAACCTTTGGTCTTAATGGTAGAAAGGCTAGGAGTTAAACCCTAACTTATCTTAATTAAAATCTAAACCTTAATCACCTTAACTAAAACATCCTTGATTGTAAGATAATTTAATTGACATTATTCCAATAATGCATATGATTTGATATTGATCGTAAATCATTGAATTAGAAGTGCTAAGGTTAATATTGAATATGTGTTATTGAATCATCTAAATCTAAACTTTAGATCTTTGATTTTCTCTTATATAAGACTATTAGCATAAGATGGATAATTAAATTGTAATGATATATGAAATGACCTAACACTAATAATATCTTTGATTTCATCCTATGATTGTATAATAGGAAAGGGTCAAATAAATTTTAATCACCTGATCTGATCACTTGAATGTTAATTTAAGAAGTAGAAATATGAGATCTTAAGGGTCTTGCTTTTGGATCATTCTTGAATTATTTAAAGACCTTAATTATTGATACTTTGAGGTAGGAAGAGCTTTTGTAACTTATTGAGGTAGAAATTTAGATAATCCTTCATAACTTTAGAAGTTGAACTTGATACCTTATGGTAAGAATCATCTAAAGTACTTAAAATGGGATTTATTCCTTATGGTAGCAACCTATATTGAGTGATCTCTTGATCATATCCTTGGAGTCTTGTGTAGGACTTACCTATTTAGAGTGAGGATTAATAGCTTTGATAAATCCTTTTTGATTAAATAGATTTATCTGAACTCAAATTATTGACTGGGTACAGTAGGGTATACCTATAATACTGGATTATTTCAGTAATATTTAGGATTGGTTGATTCACTCCAATGTGGACCTATGACCAGGTGCTATCCTGAGGAATTAGATGAATACAGTCATGTTAGAGTAAATATTCCAAGACTAAGAGTGTTACAATTAGTGAACAAGATCCTTAGTTTGAGATATAACTGTGACCTGGTTCTGCATCTTATCGTAGTGCACTTCGATAAGTGCAGTTCAAGCAAGCTAAGTATCTCAAGTCACTTTGCATTGGACACTAAGTATGCTTGAAGTTAGGATATTTAATGGCTTAGCTTGAGATGTAAACTATGACCACGTTCTGCCTCCTATTATAGTGCGCCTTGATAAGTGTAGTTTAAACAAGCTAAGGGTTAAATCCACCTTTCTTGCGAACATGCTAAATATGTGTATATAATCATCCCAGCTAATGATTTTCAAGTATAGTCTCAACTTTAACCAATTATCGAAGTTAGAATTTTAGGACTCAGAATCCTTTTAGCAGGATTCTGCACAATGGAGATATTGAGTTCATTATCGGATTTCAAAGCATTTTTTAAGATTTCTAGATTTATCTCATGTAGCTTAGGAGCATGAGCATGAGCTTAAGCATGATATGTGAGTATCAGAATGATGTTTGAGTATCAGTGATGATTTATGAGTTACAGAATATTGCACACATTGACTGAAGAATTTTTGGATGCATTGGCATCACAGTAAACGGTATTCCCAACTAGATGTATGTTACATTGGACCATACTACTCATAGCAATTCAGTGATATTTTGGCTGCATATTAGTAGCATACAGTGTTGTGGCATATTCAGATGCACAGTTTCAGTAACATACAGCATAGTTTTACATATAATTACTCAGTTTCAGATTCATTACTATTTTAGTTTATTTTTAGTATTCAGTTTAAGCCTTACTTTACTTTACTTCAATTTTGTACAATTTTATATAGTTTTATGCTTTCAGTTATATTTACAGTATTTATGTATATTTAATTATATTATGCAAATGCTAAATGAATAACTAGAACTATTTAGATTAGTTTCGATGTGTTAGACTTATTGTCTAACACGGGGTACCTTTGGGATCTAGCAATTTACTAGATCTTGAGCAGTGTATTGAGCTAGGTCAGGAGGACACTCAGGAGATTCAGTAGGAGCCCGTAGAGCACTAGTGGACTCTTCTTCAGCTTTACTTTTTTATTTAGTTTATTTTTAGTTCATTACTTAGCTTTTATGTTTATTTTAGTAAAATGTTTATAATAATTCTGGATATGTTTTCCTTTTCTTTTCTGAGACGAATATTTTATTCAGCCTCTATAATGAATATTTCTGGATGTTTGCTTTAGCTTCCGTACTCTATTTATATACTACTTATACTTAGTATTGTGATGTGATCAGTATACTAGGAATGCTGATATCTTATATATATATATATATATTAAATTTCTATTGTATTCTAAATCCAATATATGTATTTGTCTAATACTTAGGATAAGGATACTACTATTATCTTAAGTATTAGCTCTTCAGATGGGTTCGGTTTGCAGCTATTTCAGAAAGATGGGTTATTCCTCCCCGAGGGCGCGCCGCTCCGCAGCCGAACTGATTATACTTATCTTTTGCACACGGCGACGGGGCGGGGCGCTACACCCTAAGACCCTAATGGGGCTAAAATATATCAAAATTGAACTTGGTTTTAGTAAAATTAAGTATTGTATAGAATTATATGTGATTTTTAAATATAGAAATATTAGGTTTTGACCCCTTTTCATGAAAATAGAACCTAATATTAAAATGATCATAACTTAATCATTTGACATTAGAATTCAATGTTCTTGGACTCTATGTGTAATAACCCATATTTTTGAAACCTAAAATGTTGACCAAATTAGGATAAAATTAGGTCCCCGAGCAAGTTCAACATTAGGCAAAATAAATTAGACCATTAAAAAGAGTATATTTTGTGATCATAATGCCCAAGTTTGGAGGCAATCCGACGGACGGATATTCCTATATCAATTATTGAATTTTTAACTAATGAAAATTAGGAAAATTAAATATAAGTCCAAATTAAATAATTTTGGCGTTGATGGATTCACAATAGTAAAATAAGGCTACACAAAAATTTTCGTCGAATTTTGAGCGCGAATTGTTCGTAATTTATTTTTAAAGTTGTTATCTTCAAATTTTAATTAAAAAGAAAATATAATTCCAAATCGAGAAATTTTGTTTCGAGGATGTTTGTCTCGTCAAGACGGACCTCATAAAAATAATTTCTTTTTCCTTCATCTTCCCCGTCGCCTCCCTTTTACATTAGCGTGCTTTGCATGTAAACAAAAGAAATGACCCCCCGCATGGGGTGGCCGCGTGCCTCTACCAGGCAAGGGTTGCTCGGCCACGTGGCCGGCAGGCAGCAGGCCAGGACAGCCCCCTCCTCCCTTTCCTTGGCTATAAATAGCCTCCTCCACCTCCTTTCTCCCTCACAAGCTTCCCTAAGTCTTCTCCTCCTCCTCCACCTCCGGCTGGCCCTTGACCTCACTCTTCCACCTCCCCTATCTTGCTGACAACGTCCAACCATCCTCTCCCTCCCCTCTCTGGAACTCCAACGCCACCCCTCAGCTCTCTTCTTCTTCTTCTTCTTCTTCTTCTTCTTCTTCTTCTTCTTCCCCGGCCAATGACCGCCCCTCGCCCTGCCACCTCTTCATGCCGACGCCACGCCGGTACGTTGCCAAAA
The DNA here is from genome assembly GCA_016760335.1 of Gastrodia elata. Classification (NCBI taxonomy): domain Eukaryota; kingdom Viridiplantae; phylum Streptophyta; class Magnoliopsida; order Asparagales; family Orchidaceae; genus Gastrodia; species Gastrodia elata. Next base: position 39,937,220 of record CM028680.1, on the reverse strand, counting down.
TTCCCACGAGTCGTCTACTACCTCTTCGGCAAGTCTACGACGCCCTCGGCAAGCCCCCTTTGAACGGGGAGAAGACCCACAAAAAACTGAAAAAAAAAATTGAGACAGAAAAATTAAATGGGCTAATTGAAATATAAAAATTTTTAATGAGCGGTTAAAATAACTAAAAATTTAATTTGACTCATAACTAAGTTAATTAAATAATCACTAATTTTTATATTTATTTTTATGCTACTAATCACTAACTTTCTTTTTTTTTTTGCAATTTAATTCATGCATTTATTTTTACGCAATTTTAATTCTTGTTCTTTTATATACATGTATATCTATATATATATATTTATATATATAGATATGTAGATATATATATATACACATATATGTGTGTTATAATATGATAATATGTCATATTATAACTATGTCATAATAATAATAATAATAACTAAATATATTATGATTATCATTATTATCATAATACTTATTACTTAAATAAATAATATCTCTCACTAATATTATAATATTCTCTCTCTACTATTATTTTCTAAATAATAATAGTAATAATAATTATATTAATACTATTATTATAAATACAAAAATATTATTATAATATTATCTCTCTTCTTAAAATAATATGATAAGTTATACTTATTATGATCTTTATATAATAATAATTATTATTATTATATTATTATTATTATTCTATTAATATTATCATAATATTTTCTTTCTCCAAAATAAACTAATGTGCATAAAATTATCACCTAAAATAATTCTTTTATTTTCTTGCATTTATTATACTCTCTCATATAGAGTATTAAAAATAATATTTTTTATGTGTAGATTCTCTTATAAATGATGATGATAATAATAATAATAAAATATTATTATTATCATTATTATCATTGGTACTTTTGCTCTTTCATAATGAATTTCATTTCTTTAGTTATAAATATAAATAATAATAATAATAATAACATCGGTTATTATAATTACTATTATTATTCTTATCATTATCACTATTGTCATGATCATCACTACTATCATTGCTATCTCCATGCCATCATTATCATCATCTTATTTACACTAACATTGAAACAGCAAGATGAAGAACCAAAGACAGAGAGAATTAAAAATAGGATAATACAAATATCTTTATTTTATTTACCCATCGATAATTTTCTAATAAATAAATTTTGCACAGATTCACAAGAAGTCAACCAAACTAAAGAAAATAGGTACCCCGAATATTATGAACTACATTTATATATATTGATTTGATTATACGCTTTTACTCCGCAAATTTTACCAAACTAGTTTCTTGCTCTACTATAATTAAAATTTACTGTCACTATATGAGATACTTTCAAAGATAGATAATGGATCTTGATAGATTGAATTAAATGGGGTTCCATGAGAAATATTTACAGTCTATACAGAATGTAATCAGAATGAGGCTAGTTCAATATCATACTATTCTGTGAAAATATAAGGAGACTATGATTATGCATGCGATGGGGGCTAGCATAGGTGGAATAATGCCTGAATGGGAATATTTGAACCCAAATTATGATAATCATAGCATACGTGCTTGATTTTTCAAGATTCAAGAAATTGCTTGCTTGAATGAAAATGTTATTTATATATTCTTCACTTTCGGGATAGAGATATCAACTTTTGATAAGTATGACTTACTTGTGACATGTTGCTTTTATTGTTATTTCAAAATTATCACTGAAATTTTGATTTGCAGGAAAAACTATGATAATTCTCAAAATAAGAAATTCTACTTTACAAATGTTTATTAATATGCTTCCTTGCATTTTTCCTACACTTAAATTTCTTTCTCTTGCTCATATATATACAATGTAATTAATGATATCCAAAGTACTAGAGTTTATCTCTAACGAGTATTCTACCCAGGCATTTTCATTGTAAATGCCAGGTCATGTAGCTACTCAGGATCTGGAGATAGCCTGATCAATCTACCGTTGCACTTTTTATTCTCTTATTATTTTTATAAATAAAAGAGAAACCTGCGCTTATAATATTACCCTTTTTAGAATAAAAATTTCTACTTTCATGTTCTCTAATTATTTGAGCAAATGTTCGTGATTTTTATATTATTATTCAAAACTCCCGACTACAATCTTGGCATAAAATGATGACGCCATCCTAGTCTTTACACCTTAACCAGGATCTATCAAGGATCCAGGGTTAAGGTTATGTCGGAAACTAAGGTGGGGGAATCACACTATGGAATCCTTGGATAATAGACAATAATAAACTAACTAAATTTTTAGATTTCTCTAAGTGAAATAACTAAAATTGCCCTTATGGGTTAAAATTCATTAATTGGACTTACAAAACTTAATACTTGTCCAAATTTGATGTACCTACTATCTATCTTCATGTTAGACAGCAAGGAATCATTTGGCACTAATAAAATTTAATTTAGAGCCCTTAATCAAAAATGGCATTTTAGACCCCTAAGTAGGGCAAAACGGTCATTTTGCCCAAAATTTAGGTTAAGTGCCCTGAACCTCTAAAATGTCATTTAAATCATTAAAACCAGTAATAAAACCGATTTAGAATTGATTTAGAGTTTTAAACTAATTAATCGAATAATTTGAGAAAATCCTTAACTTTGGCTTAAAAATTCTTAAGTGAAATAATACACTTCTAACTTAGTTTTAATCTCACCTTCCAACTATCAATGAGTAAATTAGACTAGTAAATTAAGATAAATTATGCTAATTATCATTAATTCCTAAACAATGCATTCAAACCTTAAGTCGTGGCTTAAGCAATTCCTCAAGAACTTCACTTCACCTTAGGACTTTTTTGCTTAAGATTAAGAATAGATATTAGGTTAGACTTCATTCATTGAGCAAAGTCAGTTATTCAATGAATGGAACTTTGGTTTTATTAGTTTCTAGATTTTTTTGCTTTAATTTTGATTATTTTATCTTTTAACACTAGATTAAGAATAGGAGATTCATTCTAAAAAGCATTAATATGCTTAATAGAATTTACCTTAATTATCAGTTCATATTTAGACTTAAACTTTAGTCCTTAAGCTTTACCCTTTGGATTATGTGAATAATTCCAATTCACGATGTTAAATTCATAATCTCTAGCTTTAGTAGATCTTGATAAGATCTTAGTTTAGAACGTCTAAATTCATCAATTAGGACGTGATGATTTCTTATTTAAATTTATAGTCATTGTTGATTGAATTAAATTAAATCTTGATCAGCTATAATTACTTTTAACTTATAAGGTCGTACTTCTAAGTTACACTTGATAGTAGGAATTAGAGATCCTGAACTTGTGTAACTTGGAATAGTTAAAATGGTTTAATAGATAATAACTGATGTCACATTATGTAGTCGAGTCCCTTGCTCAATATTATCTTACTTGTGCTTTCGCATTGCTTGTTATTTGTGCCTTTACCTTAAATATGTCATATAAGAACATTTTTGCATGAAATGAAAATTTAGAATAATTAGGATAACATTCGCATAGGGTTCATTACTTGTTTATATTGCGCATTTTACCCTACTTGACAGGGGTAAGGAGAAATCAGGATTACTTAACATTACTCATTGAAGAGTGTTGTGTTAAGTTAGAACCTGAATAGTCTTATAGATGTGCTCGACTCCTCAACTATTTCTGTATATGTCTACAGAAGTAAAGTAAATAACTAAAATTTACTGCATTTGTGATTACTGCCTCTTCAATTCAATTTTTGTTATATTCTTCCAGCCTAGTCTCAGATGACACTAGGAATATACATATAATTATTGCAGTAGGCTAGATTAGCCCTCTTTTGAAATGACAGTCATTACATACCCATTTATTGTTTACCATTTACTGTTACATTCTACCTCAGCTAGCTTTACTTTACTTGCTTACTTACCTATAGATGCTATATTTGTTACTGTTTACTTATCATATATTGATTACTTTCTTTTAGACTTGCATATTTCATATGATCATCAGTATATTTAGTATCAGTCTATTCTTTCAGTACTTTTCTTACTTTATTTATATATGTATGCCTAATCTTATCTTAGCTTACTTTTAAAGTATGTTCTTTTGCCTCATTGTTGTTTAGTTATAAATGTTGTTAAACATAACTTACCACCTCCTTTTGTATGCTTGATGCTCCTATGCTAGTTTATTTTGGTTAGTTTAAGTAAATGATGACATTATTAAACTCTTGAAATATTAATAGCTGAAAATGCACTTAAGCAATATGTCTAACAAGATTTTTCATTTCTTATTTGGAGCCCTGACATTGTGAAATTTATAATGTCAGGATCTGATCATTTTAAGGAGCCTGTGTCTAGCGCCCCGCCTCGTCGCCACGAGCAAAAGAGATAGTCATATTCGATTCGGCAGCGAAACGACGCGCCACTCGGGGAGGAATGTCCCGTCTCCCCGAACGGCTAAAATAAAACCTATCTGAATGGATGCTGACTCAACCTCAAGGAGGGTTGAGAGCTAGTACTTAAGATAGGAGCAGTATCCTTATCCTAAGTATTAGACCAATACATTCATTAGATGTAAAACATATGAGAAATCTAATATATATAAGATATCAGTATTTCTAGTATACTGATCACATTACAATACTAAGTATAATTAGTATATAACAAAGTGCAGAAGCTAAGCAATTATCCAGAAACATTCATCACAGAAGCTGTATAAATCATTCATATTAGAAAAGAAAAAAAAACACATCCAGAATTATTACAAACAATTTACTGAATATAGACATAAAAGCTAAGTACTGAACTAGAATAAACTAAGCAAAAAAGTAAAGCTGAAGAAGAGTCTTAAGTATTTGACCAATACATTCATTAGATGTAAAACACATGAGGAATCCAATATGTATATTAGATATCAGCATTTCTAGTATACTGATCACATCACAATTCTAAGTATCAGTAATATATAACAGAGTGCAGAAGCTAAGCAATCATCCAAAAACATTCATCATAGAAGCTATCTAAATCATTTGTATTAAGGAGGGTTGAGAGCTATTACATAAGATAAGAGCAGTATCCTTATCCTAAGTATTAGACCAATATATTCATTGGATGTAAAACACATGAGGAATCCAATATATGTATAAGATATCAACATTTCTAGTAAACTGATCACATCATAATACTAAGTATAAGTAGTATATAATAGAGTGAAGAAGCTAAGCAATCATCCAGAAACATTCATCATAGAAGCTGTATAAATCATTCGTATCAGAAAAGAAAAAAAAGCACATCCAAAATTATTACAAACAATTTACTGAAATATAGACATAAAAGTTAAGTACTAAACTAGAATAAACTAAGCAAAAAAGTAAAGCTGAAGAAGAGTCCATTAGTGCTCCACAGGCTCATCCTAAATCTCCAGGGTATCCTCCTAACCTGGCTCAATATACTGCTCAAGATCTAGCAAATTATCGGATTCCAAAAGTACCCTGTGTTAGACAGTGTTAGACAATAAGTCTAACACATCGAAACTAATCTAAATAGTTCTAATTAATCATTTAATATTTACATAATATAAATAAATCTACAAAAAAGCTGTAAAGATAACAGAAAGTATAAAACTGTCCAAAACTGAAGTAAAGTAAAGTAAAGTTGAACTATAAACTAAATACTGAAAGTAAACAAAAATAATAATGGACCTAAAACTGAGTAATAGTATGTAAAACTATGTTGTATGCCACTGAAATTGTGCATTTGAATATGCCACAATACTGTATGGTACTGATATGCAACCAAAATTTCTCTGAACTGTTATGAGTCGTATGGTCCAATGTATATATACATCCAGTTAGGAACTATGATGCCAATGCATCTTGAAATTCCCCAGTCAATGTATATAATATTTTGTAACCCATAAATCATCACTAATACTCATACATCATTACTGATATTTATACATCATGCTTATGCTCATGCTCATGCTTCTAAGCTACATGAGTTAAATCCAAAAATCTAGAAAATGATTTGAAATCCGACAATTCAAGGTTTATATTGTGCATAACCCTACCAACAAGAAGGATTCTGACTTCTAGATTCTAATATTGATAATTGATTAAAGTTGAGAGTATACTTAAAAATCATTATATGAGAAGATTGTATATACATATTTAGCATGTTTCCAAGAATGGTGGCTCTTAACACTTAGTTTAATTAAGCTACCATAACGAAGTGATCTTCAATAGGAGGCATCACCTGATGGTGATTTGTATCTCAAGCTAAGTCATTAAGATGCCCAACTCACAATCACAATTAGTGTCTTTAAGAAGGTGACTCGAATTACTTAGTTTGTTTAAGCCACATCTTTTGAAGTGATCTTCGCTAGGAGGCATCACCTGATGGTGACATGTATTTTAATCAAACTTAGGAATGAGTCCCTATTTATAACACTCTTAGGATTAATTAATTTACTCTAAGAGAAATTGTATATCTACCTAAGCTCGCAGGATAGCACAAAGATAAATCTTACAAAGAGTGACTCAACCATTCCCGAATACTACTGAAATAATCCAGTACTATGGGTATACCCTACTAAACCCAACCAATAATCTGGGTTCAGAAGATTTTATTTAATCAACAAAGATTTATCAAATCTATCAGTCCTTACTCTAATTAGGAGAGTCCTACACAAGATTCCAAGGGTATGATAAAAAGATCACTCAATGTAGCTTGCTACCACAAGAGATAAGTTCCATTAAAAGTACTTTAGGTGGTTCATACCACGAGGTATCAATATCAACTTCTATGATTATGAGGAATCATCTAAATTTCTTCATTAATAAGTTATAAAGTTCTTCCTACCTCAATGTATCAATATTTAAGTTCTTTAAGCATTTTATGAATGATCCTATTACAAGACCCTTGAGATATCACTTTTCTTTTTCTTAAGTTAACATTCAATGTTTACTTATTAGACTTAGATTAAAGTATTCATATCAGATGATTAACTTTCATCTGATCCTTTTATATTCTACAATCATGGGATAAAATCAAAGATCCTATTAAAGTTAGATCATTTCATAAATCATTATAATTTTATTATCCATCTTATTCTAATAGTCTTATATAAGAGGAAATCAAAGATCCAAAGTTTAAATTCAGATGATTCAATCACACAGATTTAATATTAACCTTAGCGCTTCTAATTCAATAATTTAAGATCAATACTAAATCAGATGCATTATTGGAATAATGTCAATTGAATTATTTTATAATTAAGTTAATTAATTAAGGTGATTTAGATTTAGATCTTAATCAAGATAAGTTAGAGTTTAACCCCTAGCCTTACCAAAATTATGACCAATTGTTTATTTATAGATTAATGACAAATCAATGTATTATTGATGTATTATTGATGTCAAATGTTTTGATTTAGATTAAGTATCATCTACTTAATCAAGTTATCAAGATTCTTATGTTTAATTATTGTTTAATGTCAATTTAAATATATCAAGGTGTCCAATTAAATGTTAACATTCTCTAATATATATCCTAATATCAAGAAAGCACATTAATGTAAGATGACATAAAGTAGAAGGTAATTAAGGCTAACCAAGTCCTAAATCAAACCAAAGGGGCTAGCACTTGATTATAATTTTAAAAGACTCAGGTTTCATGCAATTTGATTATTAAGACCTACTTGGAAAATACAAGCATTCAAGGATCATATTCTTTAATATTTGGCACAAAATTCTATAAGAGATTTTAAGCGCATGTTATAAAGGATATCTTTCAAATTTAATTTTCACATAAAATTTTATGCATTGCTATTTTAAAAGACTCAAGTTTAAATTTGATATAATTCAATCCCACTAGGGTCCTAGGGACCTTAAAATGCAAAAACGAAGAAGTTTTGGCCATTTTAGCTAATTCTGGGCACTACAACACACTGCGGCACGCTGCGGCGTGCCTCAGCACTTTTGATGCTGCGGCGGAAAATGGCGCAGGGGCATGCTGCAGCTCTTTGGATGCTGCGGCGTGCTACGGCGAGACCAATCATAGAGCTGGATGCTACGGTGCGCTGCAGCGCTTTCAGGCGCTCCGGCCCGCTGCAGCGGTCCAACTTTCCTGTGACTGATCAATTAATTATTCTCTTGATTTCCTATAGTTTTTCCCAAAATGACGTTGCAGCCCGCTGGGGCACGTTGTGGCGCGTGGCAGCGGAAACTTTTAGAGTTTCGGGAGCTACTGCGCGCTATAGCGCCCGACGGTGATTTCGCCTGTATGAAAATTGTAAATAATCACATTTCAAGCTCAAATACTCTCAATCTAGAGTTTTTCATGAGTAGTGCCATATATCAATAGAAAGGTCTTTCTGATACCTTTCTATCGATACCAAAATTGGCACAAATGGATGATCCTAACTATACGAATGATAGAGTTAAAGGGTTGGGTATACAAAATGGACAAAAAATAGAACATGATAAATTCAAGTAATAAAATACCTTAATGAGCCTTAATGGCTTCCATACACCATCACGAATCTATAAATATACAAACAAGCATAATAATAACATGAAGAAGATAAGGAAGACGAGCAAATGGGTACCTTGGCCTTGCAAGAAATAGAGGAAGAAGACTTGCAAAGCTTGGAGGAGGAACTTCTTCTTCTTCTTCTTTAACACAAGACTTCAGCAATGGAAGGAGAAAGGAGGGAGCTCTCAGTTTTAGCTTGACAGTAAAGAGAAGAAGGTGGGATTGAGGTCCTTCTTAAAGGAGAAAAGAAGAATGGAGTAGGGTAAGGGCTAGGGAAGCTAGGAGGGGGAGGCATGGGAGGAAGGAATGGCCCTCAGCCTTTCTTCTTTCGTGCAGAAGGAAGAGGCGCCGAATGGAGGGATGGGGGAAGCCATGTAAGCAATGGGAAAATAGAAATTTAGGAAATAGAATTTGAAATAATATTTATTTTTTTAAAATCAAATTTTGGATTTTTGAAATGCTCTTTGAAAAATCCTAAAAATTCACCCCTAGCTAATTTGGGGGTGAGGAATTCAACAGTGACGTCGAATTTTGATTATGACTATTACTAACTATACTAATTTTTGGGGTATTTAATTATATTAAAATATTCGTGAAAATCTGACGACTTCTAAATGCGTCCAAAACATCACCCCTAGCTAATTTGGGGGTGACGATCGCAACGGTGAAGTCGGATTTCAATTTTGAGGTCAAATTAAATACCTTTTATGATTAATTAAATATTTAAATAATCTAAATATTTGATTTAGCTCCAAATTGTACCAAATCCTTAGGGATTGATTCAAATGATGAACTTATCATAATGATAATTAAGATACAAATAAGATACAATTAAGCTGGGTAACAACTTTGAGTTGTTACATTGTACCTGTGAAGGAGCCATTCTTGGAAGAAGAGCAGGTTGAGTTGAAGAATAGTAGATTATTTTATTTTATTCTTGTGAGGATGAGAGCTTAATTCTCTTTAAAACTTACTTAAATTTTGTAATAATACAGGTACCCATGACTAGGTTTATTACTATACTATTTATTTAGAGTCGTATGTTACTGTTTCTTACTAATATTATGGTGGATTGGATGTATGATTTACTTTTCCTTGCTTCCACACTCTAAGTTTATGTTTACTTAGTGATTGGTTCCTATGTATGCATTTTGGGCATATCCTTCCTTTGTCGTGGATTGTGGATTACACTTAATCCAATAATTAGTGGGGGATTTTCCAGAGTGGCACACCTCTCGTTGACTTAATCTTGTGGGTCAGGGGGTCAGGCACCATAATTACATTCATATATCCTTACATACTTATGTCCAACCCTCCACAAGGGGGGTTTAGGCTGCTGTTAAATTGAAAATATAGGAAAATAAATAAGTTGAACTAAGCCTTTGCATGGCTTTTATAAGAAAAAAAAAAGAGTAAATGAAGAATACAATACTAGGGAACAGCTGTCCCATTTACCTAGATCTCTCCTCCTTGAATTTCCTTAGCTCCTTGCTCTCTGTTCTTCTCCTCTTCTTTTGGTTGCAGCTTTCTCCTTCCTTGCGTTAGGGACTCTCCTCTAATAGATTGCAGTTGCACTCAGGGTTAGGAACTCTTCCACTAAAAATTTGGAACCCTCTTTAACTATTCAATCTTTGATTTTATAAATTTTCAAACAACCTTTCAGCATTTACACAACCAACCATTCTCCTTTCAAAAGTTGAAATTGCATTTAAGTTTATCATTTTATTCCATTAGTAATAAAGAGTATTTAATGCAAGCATTTGATTTATGCTGTGGGGAATATGAATAAATTAAGTTCAATTGCAATATTCAGACAGAGACAACAGATCTACATCTAGATTTTGGTCAGCAATCTAGCAAGACATGGGGACCAACTTTAGCTATGAGTACTTCTTTCTATCCTCCGACTGATGGTCAAACTGAGCAAGTACATCAAATTTTGGAAGATTTGTTGCTTCTTTGTGTTTTAAATTTTAGTGAATCATGGGAAGACCACATTTTCCTAATTGAGTTTTCCTACAACAATAGTTATCAGTAGAGCATCAGTATGGCTTTTTATGAAGCTCTTTATGGTTAGAGATGCAATTCTTCAGTTTCCTGGACCCATGGGTGACACTCAGCTATATGAATTCTAAGTTGATCAAAGACACTAACAGGAAAGTTATTCTAATCAAGTGTATTATGTTAGTAATGTGGATAGATAAGGAAATTATCATGATGCTTGCCACCAACCCTTAGAGTTTCATATTATGTAGTTTAATGAACTTGATTTTGAGATCAAAGATACTTCTCAATAATAAGATCTTGTAGTTATTTAACAATTAGGGCATCGAGGAGAACACCTCTTCTAAGAGGGGAAGTTTGTAACAATCTAATTATTCTTACTTGGCTTTAGACATCTTGATTTGGCTAAAAACCATCGCCATTAAACTTCTAATAGCATTAGGAGCCAACACCTGAAATTTGGTACGATTTGGAGACCATTCATTTATTATGAATATTTCGAGATCGATTTAAATAACTAGAAAATTACCTAAAATTAGTTTGACCTCCAATTCAAAATCAAAATTTGCCATAAAACTCCTCACCCCCAAACTAGCTAGGGGTGAAGTTTTGAGAATTTCTAGAAGTCGTCAAAGTGTCCCAAATATTTATTATATTTTATAAATAAGATAAATTGATCTCCGATCAAAAATCTGACTTAACTTTTTATTTTCTAACCCTCAATATAGCTAAGGGTGAATTTTTAGAATATTATGAAGCACCTTAGGTTTATTAATTTTGAATAATCAAAAAGCTACAATTATAAAGTTATTAAAAAAATTAATTACAATTATTAACAGTAATCCAACAAATTAATTGTCTACTGAGCCAATCATATGAGGGACCTATAACACGGAACAGTTGATCCCGTGGATCGTGACCATCATGCCATTTCCTCAGCCAAATCAAATGGCTGAGCTTTCACCTGCTAAACCCAATCAAATTTGATCATTGGATCAAGAACAACTAGAATAGGGCAGGGTACTATTCCATGTCGTGTTCCTCTAAGCTGGCCATAATCGCGAATGGAGCAGACTCCATGATATTGCTGCACATGCTCTTGCCTTCCTGCTTCAATTCACCCCCATCCATGTCACAATTTGAACCCTCTCGCCTAATCCTAGATTCTGGTGAGGAGATCTTGAGCTGAGAGTTGAGGTGCCGACAACTCTAACTCGACGAAGCTTCCCCTATCATGGTGAAAAGTACAACGATTTCTCTCCACCTTGTAATCATTTCCTTCATCTTTCATTTGCTTGATGATTGCTAATTTTAGGCTATTGAATGACGTAGTCAGTCAAACTTGAGTGACTCAAATTGATAGCCCATCCACTTAGACATGCACAGTAATGTATAATGTTCGGGACTCGGGTGAGGGCTCAGATGAACCTAACACCCTACCCTTACATCTTGGGTTTGTTGGGTAGCATTTGTTCTGAGGAATCCTTAGGTGCCTTCAAATTGGTGTTTGGGGAACTAAGGAGGGAGTATCACCCCTCCACAGTAAACCCTAGGAAAAATCCCATTAGGAATTAGGGTTCATCGATCTAGCCGACAGCAGATAGGGCTCTTACGTGCGATAGGTAGATCTAAACCCTACCTTTATTTTTGTATAGCCTACGTCTACTTAATCAATCAGTACGCAGAGGAATTGCAAACCCTTGGTCATCTGTCTCAAATTTTTGACAGAAGATGAACATTGCAGGGCGGGTTGGCGGGACCCGCATGTGGATCGTGAAAACTACGCAAGTATTGGTGTTGTGCATGCGTGCAGCAATGGACATAGGAACAATAAAGTAATAATAATTTAATTTGGAATTTTCATAATTCAATAACTTTGAATATACAAATCCAAATATATTAAAATTATAAGCCATTTAATCACAAAAATGTGTAGAACATTAAATGAAATTATTTTTTCAATTTTATAATTAATTTTGCTAATGAACTTTTAAGTGTCATTAAGAGTCATTAGTGCTTAGATTAACCACTTGATATCCAATTTGACCCTACCTAGTGTCATTGTACTTGTTATGCTATAAGAAAGGTATAGCCACTATGTTTACATGATTTGGATATCAAATGTAAATTGTGAGTTTTTAACTATTAAATAAATAAGATTCAAATTCTAAAACTAAGCTTTTGCATGTTTAGGTCCCCCCTAAAGGCTATGACACCAAAGATAACCTAACATATGACCTATAACAATATTATATTGACATTTTAAGTAGGTAAACAACCAAAACAATCTAGTGATAGCTTGTCAATAGAAAACCTAAGAATGAGCCTCAACATAGGAATGAGTTGATTATATAGATAAAAAATGCTTGATAAAGTATGCAAGGATTGTTGTATAACCTAAACCTTAAGATAAAAATGGTTTAGTCGATTCCCCATGATTAGGAGATTCATTTGTAGGACCCTTAAGAGGTTAGCTAGAGCATAACCTAGCTGCTTACAATTCTTAATTATAGGTTTAATCCTAGTTACCACAGTATGTGACTTAGTGTCATTAGCACACTTTAGTAGCCTACATACTTAGCTAAAGTTTGGACCCCTAGTACTTTGATGTGAACCTAGAAGTTGAGGATTTGGAATACCTTCATCTAGAATACTTCCACATAGGACTGCTTTCACTATAAGTAGACTAGTATTAGATTAGCATTGATAGGCTTAATTGTTGAGTTTGGATTTTTGTTAATCCTTAGATGCCTTAGTGAACTTAAGGCTAGTGAACCTCCATGCTAACCTTATAGTTAAGAATAAAATCACTAGCCTAAGTTTAATGACTTAAGAAAAGAGAAATCCAAGCAGTAAGATAGACTCTTAATTTAAGTTAAATCATTATTTATTCATTAATTGCCATTTAGATTATTTAAAGTGAATCCTAACTTGTGGGATAGTAAATTACAAAACATACATAGATGTAGTGAATAACTTGGAGTAATGCCAATAGCCCTTAATATAGCATTGAGACTAAGAGAGCACTTGTAAGATAATTGGAAAGGAGACATCTTAGAAAGTTTAGTGTCTTCCACTTAGACTTAAAGATCAATCCAGCTAACTGCAACCTACTTAGGAGTTTATGAGTAGTCATAATATGCTAAGTATAGAACTTAGAGATTTATCTAAATAGTTTTAGTGCAACCTTCCTAGTGTAGTGTAGTTTATCACACTATTCTAAGTTTATTGCTTTGAGTCATTTAGCAAGATTAAATGGTTGACCCAAGAATAGAAGTGATCTTAGATATTATGGAGGATTAGAACTATAAGGTTTTGATCATCTAAGTTAGAGCTAAGACTTAGAACCCTTTAAGTGTTAATCATTATAATAAGAACTAGGACACATTGTCCATATCAATTAGACTTAAAATATTAGATTTTCTTAATGAAACATTATAAGATTTAGAATCCCTTAAAATAATTAAGTAATTAAATTAAGGCTAGATGTTGCCTTAAGTGTTAAAAGGCATACAAATTCATTAAGTGATAGAATTGAAGTTATTCTTAGGATCTTAAGGATTGTAATACCAAGGTTTGGAACCTAAGGATTAAGAGAAGAACAATAATGTTTGATTAGTAACTTAATGAGAGATAAAGTTAGATAATAATAACTTAAGTAATATTAGCCAGTATGTCTTACCATATAAGACTTGTTATCTTTTAAAAAACCACTAAGTCTAAGGATAGACTAGAATTGTTCCATTAGCGGCATACTTAATAGTTAAATTATTGAGTATATAAACTAAAAATGCTAGTAATTCAGAGTACTTAAGGAGTAGTGTTAACTTAAGTGTTTGGATAGTATAAGTTAAGAGAACCATGTACTTTAAGTGTAGTGAAACATTAAGTGCGGTAGCAAAGGAATCCATTAGCTAGACTTTCAACTATCCTAAGTTATATGAATCTAGAAACTTAAGAAGTGCACTAGTTCTACCATTTGCTTGTAACTTAGAATGAACCATTATTGAAGTTAACTTTATTTGATAGTTTGGATAATTGTAATATTTGCAATTTGATAGCATGTTTATTTGTAACTTTGTAATTATATCTATAAATTATTTTGACACATAAATAAAACCTTTATCAAATCACTATTTTCAAACCACATCACATTATATGTTGTCATGTATCTAATTATAGAGATATTTGATGAATGTCAAAGTCAATTGAGGGGCTTGATTAGTCCTAAACCTTGGATATATAACTATAATATATAATAATGGGTATCTCATAGTTTATAATTCACTTTGAACATTTTTCAATGCTGCAATGCATTGAGATTAAATCCTTGAATAAATTCATAAAGACGTTGTGCATAAATTTAACTTATAACATTTACTTTGTGGTTACATGTGGCAGACTATTCTTGGGTAAGAAATGTAGTAATAAGAAGAACATATGTCATAGAGGAGGAGTGTGTGTGTGTTATGAGAAACCCCTCTTACTTTGTCAGGTAGATGGGGTTGACTCCTCACTTGTTCTGTGCCCACAGAACAAGACACAAGATAAATAACTTAACATTTTACAATCCTTTATGACTGTTCTTACTTTTCTCACAATCTTCATGATTGTGAATGATATATCAGTCTTCTGACTTTGTTTACTCAGTCCCTTATGACTACTCTTACTATCATAGTCTTCTGACTAAGTTTACTCAGTCCCTTATGACTACCATTACTAATTATTTAGCACTTGAGACTGAGATCTCCTTACTTGCAGATATTACAAGTTTACCTATATTTACTGTTCTTTTCCTTACTTGTAGTGTATGCTGTTACTTACTTATATTTATGCTTATACTGTCTCCTCTTATATTATTTTGCTGATGTACATTTGTACATATTCTTACTATTTTTTATTGCACACATGCTTATAATTGGACCTACTTTTTCTTACATATATATTTGATGCAGGTTGACACTTGCTTTTCCTCTTCTTTATTGCTTACCTTTTTACATGTTGCTTACATTCATTTACTTTGCTTTACTTTCCTTTTTGTTGCATTGAGCTCTGCTTAAATAATAATTATAAATGGCTAATGTAATATCTACTTAACTAAGAAAACATTTAGTAGCTCAAAAATGTATTCAGACTATTTAAGTCTAATCACTTATTTTTTTGTTTTTTTGGTTGTGCCCTACCAAATTAAATATCAAATACGGTTTATTGGGAGCTTATAGCAGATCCTGTACTTAAGGTAGATCAGATCTAATAGTTGTAGTTTGAAGACTCTTTTATATTACTATCTTTCACTTACTTATGCATCCCGTGAGGAAGAGTGTCATTTTGTCAAAATGCTTGAATAACTTTATTAATTCTAAATGTTTTACTTTACTATTTTGTGATCTATTTTCACTTTTTCTCTATATGGTTGGAATTGTTTATATATACTTAGTATTATGTATCTAGTTTTCCATGTGAGAGATCAGTATCTCCCAGTAGTACTAAAGAGTGGGTTAAGCTTTGCTAATATAGTATTGAGTACTCTATAGTAATATTTAGTGTTAGGTTGGATTACATAATCTAAAGCTAGGGTTGCTACACCTGCCCTGGCCTAGCACTTGCCCCCTTCCATCTACCACATGGATAAGCCACATAAGCATGCTATTTCAGTAGTTAGTGTTGGTTTGGTCAGGGTTATAAATACCCTCTATACCCCCAATTAATCTCTACACCTCCCCCTCCCCACAATAACCTACATGAGGTTCTCCTCCTCTCGACCTTCCATTATCGATTTCCACCCTGCCACTGGCCAACCCTCTCCAGCCATCACTCGATCTGGGCGACCCCCTAGCACCCTGAGAAAGAGACCATAAATGTTGGGCTTGAACCAAATGTTAGGATTCCTCTCCTATGTTCTTACATGTGGAGCCACATTCTAATCTTAGTTTTATTAATGCATATAACATATATATGATTGAGGTCACCTAGACAAACCCTCTATTATTGCCATATTAGATTTTTCACTAATTGTTGATAACTGCACGATTTGCCCCTGCTTATAAACCAATCACTAAATGAACAACATGAATAATAGAGTGTGGAAGCAAGCAACGTAACATCCATATCCATAATTCAAAAAGTAAGAAACATAAGTCAGCTTAGAATGAAAGTGCAGAAGAGAAAATACATATAAGTCTTGATTAATTAGAAATTAAGATAAATGTTTAACTGATAAATAAGCACACTCGCCTTCACAAAAGGCAAAATAAAATATCTAAACTGTAGCAACAGCATGATCAGCCTCTTAGCTAAGCTCCTCACATGGTGTAACCTCTTCAAAAAGTTTCAAGTCTAACGTGTCAGTTTCACACGCTAGGGCCTCAGCCCAAAAAAGAAAAATATCTTGTGTTAAATAATTGTTAATGTGAATTTCAGATTTTTTTAATGATTTCTACAATTTAAAGTTAATCTTATTTAATTTGAATAAGAATAGCAAAGTTATAGGTGCAACAAACCCTAAGTAAATGGAAAGCTATAAATAAAGCATTTATAACTTATCAAAATGAGGCAAGTAAGGGAAACATATCTCCAAATCAGTAGCTACAATAAGTTTATACAATAATATATATAATACTAAAGTAACTATGATACTGAAAGAAATATTCTAATATGAATATAATCATTGAAAATTACGCTAAGTAGCCAGTTAACATAAATGAGCAGTGATACATATAAATAGACCAATTCAAATAGAAATCAAGACTAGTTTCCTAATGTGCATATAAGTACTGATATGTTTTCATAAATACTGAAATTGAAGCAAAAGTATACATAGACTAAAAGTAGAAGACGTAAAACTATGATATCAAAGCCTAGATAACAAAGCCACTATAATTGAAACTGAACTGTAACATGTCATGTAATCATTTTGTTACTCAAAGCTATAACAGAAACTAAACTAAACTAAAGAGGAAGAAATATAAATGCAAGTTTATTTTAGTTATTTTACATTACTTCTATGGACCCATCCAAAAATAGCTAAGGATTCAAGCACATTCGGAAGTCTAAAATGGGTTCCTGAACTAGACACAACTCTCCCTAATGAGTACGTGTCAAGTTTACTTATTTCTTCATATAGCCTGTTCATTGGTCGTAATGTGTATACACAATCACCCATCTTGATATGAACCCAATGCAAATGTTATACTAAGTTAATTAAGTTTTTATTTGTATGCATCAAATTCATCTTATGCGATATGTTCAAGATAAAAAGGCTCAAAATAAGGGAAGCAAAGCATCAAAATTAAAGAATAAGAAAGACTCATTCTATTAACTCATATGTTATTAATTATTATTTATTGTATGTGTTCTATCTATTCTGAGAAAATACAAATTCAATATCTCAAACATCCTACTATCCAATAAATTCTCAGAGTTACGGTATGACGCCCCAATATTAGATTAGGTAATTTAACCAAATTTTTGGTTTAACTGTAGTTATTAATATTAGGTTAATGTATCGTAACTCACTACTAAGTTCTACTTAGAGTTAATGATCTATAAAAGGGAAAACAAGATGCTTAAAACAAGAAATATATATATATATATATATATATATATATATATATATATATAATAGCAGCCATCCATATATGAAAGAAAATTCATTCATCATAGAAAAATAAAATAAAGTAAAACCTCCAAAATTTAATTAAGGTTATACAAACCATATGTTGTAATGACACTCATCCTCATGGGAAAAATAAAAAACATAGAAAAAGGAAAGTCTTTGAGATGCATCTATTGGATAAGATCTACCTCATGTTTAAGATCCACTCCATGCTCCTGATCTACTGTATTTAATATTTAATACTGGCAGACAAAAAGTACATAGTCTGCGCTTGCACGTAAGTGTACGTGATTCAAAGTACTAAGGAATAGTAAGATCTTGAGATTTGTGATCCACTAGAAATGGTATTTAGTTCTATTACTAGAGTTTACCAAATCTCACTATTATTATAGTATCAAAATGGATGATTGTTTTAGTTCTAAATAACAATATCAAAGTTTCTTGACTGGAAACTACTTTTCAAGAAAATAGGGAGAGCTGGGTTTTAACATGCAAATCAACATTGGTTTATTCAAGTACTCCTCTTCTAAATGTCAAGTGAATTGGATTAAATTCTTATTTTGTAATCAAGAGACTTAATCTACTCTAGTGAATTTATTGAATGTACCAAATCTTGTCTAGTGCTCAGAAATGAACAAATGAAGGTTCCATTTCGGCACATAGACATTCATCTGATCATGATTTAATGAGTTCATTTCATAATTTGAAGTTATGAAATATGTAGTTTATGTTAAGTTTCACATGAACTTGATTCCACTAATGGCTCACATGCATCAACTTTAGGTTTAGCTAAAGAGATGAGATGCCAGGAAAATTGGGTTTATGGCACATCACCCAAACACTTAGCACTCTACAACCTCACATAAATCTAGAGTGAGCTATGGAACTCAATTAGTGGTTATTGGCTCACATGCATCAACATGTCGATGAGGCAGATCAAATTTTGGCCCTCCAACATTAAATAAATGCACAAAATCAAAAAATTGGAAGCATGAACATGAATAATGCCTAGGAAATTTGCTTTGAATTGTGTGGGGGAAGATACAGTAATGATAGCTACAACATAAATAATCTATCTGCTCCTTTTGGCATGAAAATAGTAAAATGCCTAAGAAATAATAATGCAAATAAAAACCATGGGCTAAACAGCCCCTACTCCAACACTTACAATCCCAAATGGAGCAATCATCCAAATTTCTCCTAGAGTAGCAATAAAACAATTGGAAATTTTAACAGTAATACTTCATAACCAAGGCAAAGGCAAAATTATAATAACAACCAGCAACCCAAAGATTTAGGCCTTGAAAGAGCATTCAATGCTTTAAGGTAGAAACCACTCAATTCATGAGATGAATTGAAATGACAATAAGTCGACATGATGCCTCAATCCAAAGAAATTGAGGTGTTCCTTAAGAATATTGAAGTTCAACTAGGACAAATTTCCCAACAGCTATTGACTCATCCGTAAGAAACTCTACCTAGTTCTATTGAAGTGAACCTGAGGGAAACTACAAGTGTTATTAATTCTGATAAGATAAAAAGGGATTGCCTATAAATTAACTTGGGATAAAAGACTGAAGAATGGGAAGCTGGGACAACTACAACTAGGAATTTAGAAGGAAACATAATTGCAAAAAAAATGTTAGGATCCCGGATGGATGAACATTCCTTCATCGAGGGTGAGGTTCTTTTAGATGCCTTGTGTAATATAGGCGCCTCAGTCAACATGATGCCTTGTTACATTTATAAATGCCTGGGAAATAGAGGAATGGAAAGGACCCTTAAAATATTAGAATTTGCAAATTTGGACTCTTTAACCCCACTAGGTGTGGTTATAAATGTTGTTGTGGGTTTGGGAAGCTTTATAGTTCCCACCCACTTCATAATCTATGAATGGGATAGATGGAATGAAAAATCCACTATCATTTTTCGAAGACCCTTTCTTGAAACCACCCAAGCAATTATAGATGTGGCAAGAGGATTATTGACAATTAGAAAAAATGGAAGAGCTGAAAACATAGACTTCATGCCTATGGTGTTCAAACAAAGAAATATTGAATTAATAAGAGAAGGGAGCTTAGGGAAGAATTACCTATTAGAGATATCAAACTAGAAAATCTAAAATTGACTGAACTAAATTCTAAGAGCAGTAAAGACACCTCATCTAGAGGAAGTGCTAAGGAGTTAGTAAAAATTAAGAAAAAGACTAGAAGGGTGAAGAGAAAAAAGGAGGGCATCTCCAGATCCTAATTTGAGAGAAAAAAAAGGATAATGAGCAATTTGAATTTATAGGTTTGAGCACAACTCCTATTAGTGCTCATCCACACACTTCAAAAATATAGAAAGAGAGACCCCTAGATAGTTAGTTATTTAAACTCTTAAATTAGTCCGGCTAACGACATTAAACCAAGCGCTTGTGGGAGGCAACCCACATTCATTTTGCTTTTCAATTCTAATTTGTGTAATTTGTAATTTGTTTATTTAGAATTATAATCTACCAACCTATTTTTATAATTAAGAAAATTTAAAAAGATTAATTTCAGAATATTTAATTTAGCAGGCACTACAGTGCATCGGGTGCTTAACGCTGTAGTGCGCGGCTGAGGAATTCAATGTTGTTGCACGCCATAGCACCATGGGTCCTGAAACATGGCACTATCGTGCGCTGCAGCGCTCCACAGTGCACTGTAGGTTGCAATACAGAATTTTCCACCTGTAAGATTTAATGACAGAGGAGGATTCCCATGTGGTCAAAAGCGCCATAGTGCACTTTTAATGCTGTAACCTGATAAAAAAGTAGAAAAGATTCTTTTTTTTCTCTCTATCCAAGGCCTGATATCATTTCTCACTAATGGCATGCCTTGATGACCAATTTGACCAAAATTTAATGAGAGTAGAATACAATTTTTTATAAGAAATGCTAGAATCCTGGAGTAATAGACTTAGAGGAGGGGAAAGTAGTTCTCGACTCAACTTTGAAATTTTCCTGCCTCAAGTTCCTTAAAAACTAAAACCCTTTGTTTGTCCTAATGGCATCCCAATAGTAGAGTGTGGTGAGCAAGGGAGCAGCAGCCTCTTCTTCTAGAGGCAATTTTCAACAACAAAAGATTCTCCTCATTTGCGGAGCAGCGTTTCGCCCAGATCACGTCAAAAAGAAAACACATCCCAGAGAGAGGATTCAAAATCCCTAATCCTATAAGCCAGAACATTGTGGCACTCTAGGGATGGTAGGATTTGGTCTATTTGAAGACCAAGTCTTACCCAACCCTTGTGCATGAAGTTTACTCCAGTGCAGTCAATGCAAAGGGGCAAAAAAAATTTATATGTGGGAAGGCCGTGAGTTTCGAGCTCGAGGAGATCAAGAACTTTTATGGGTTAAGGGTGATAAAAGAATGTTCTTACCAAGCCCTTGTTAATGCTAAATTTGAACCTTCAACTATAGTGTGCGCACTCACTTGCTATAAAGTTAATAGGAGAGGGAACCTCACCAACATTCTACAAGCCCTCTTAAATGACTCATGCAATGCGAGGCATATTCTTATCACCAACTCTAGCCTTAGATTTTGTATCCTTAATTAATGGGATTTGCCTTGGCCAAGGGGTCAAGGTACTATCCAGTGACATAACAATTCCTCTTCATGTTCGTCTTACCTGCTATAATTTACATTCCGATTTTCAAGAAGGGAAGAAGAGAAAGAAAAGAAAATTGAAAGAAGGAGAAGCATCTACTTCTTTGGGTATAATTTCAACAATTAAAAAACTACAAAAAGGAATGACTAAGATGAGGGCATATCAAAATCAAATGGAGAAGTGTCTATAGGAAGATAGGCAGTACTACAAATCCACCTTATCTAACCAGCACCAATTCCAGCATGACTCCCACTCATCTCTAGGGAAAATGTACTCAAATTAGAGCTTGAACGGTCGACTGGGTGAGTGAGTCCTTCCACAACCCCCAGATTATGAACCCCCTCCAAACTCACAATGGCCCGAAGAAGATAAAGATGATGAAATGAAGAAGAAGAAGAGGAGGAGGAGGATGATTGTATAGGTTGCCACTTTTCATTTTTTTTTGTTTATTTATTTTGATTTACTTTGTAGCATGTTTCCATTTTTAATAAATCTCATTGAGTATCATTCTCCCATTATCTTGTGCTGACAAAAAATTCATTCTTATCTACAATTATTTTTTTTGAATTTTAGTGCGCAATATTTGACTATTATGGGATTCTTATAGAATTTCTGCATTTTTAATTACTTAATGAAAAGTGAACATTTAAAATGTAATGATTCTAAAAGTCTTCATGTTGAATGCATTTACTCTCTAATCACTATAGAATCCACAAATCAAAAAGGTATGATGCTCTAACCTAAGTGTGGGGATAAGGAATAAAGGAGCTTGATGTAGAGGAGCAAGAAATGGTAAAATAAAGAATGTGCTAGGCTTCTGTAAGACTTACTGAACGCAATGATTAATAGAACGGGATGAAAAAAAAAATCTCTCCCTTAAACTGAATGTAAAACAAAAATCCAGAGATGAAGAAAAATATCTCTCCCAAAATTATATTAGATATCTGAGAAAATTAGGATGAAGAATAATATCTCTCATAAAAAGAAATATTCATTTTTGTTTATAAGAAGAAGCACATCTAGCACCAAAAAATTCTAAACCACCGAATATGGACTCAACTAAATTAAGAAAACCAAGAAACCCCCACCTGAATAAATGAGTCGAGCATTATACATTTTGAAAGAAGGAAAATTGAGTAGTGAAAATAGAGGAAGCAACTGGCATGGTATTTTTTGAACTCATGTTTCTCTAATAACCTTATTAAGTCAAATCATAAATGATGAAAAATTTTACACTCACCTTTTTGAATTGTGCAATTTAAGAAAATTAAAAAAATTCTTTATTTTTGTGCTTACTCGAGGTTGAGCAAGAAGCTAAGCATGGGGGTCTGATAAACCTAAGATTTATAGTAAAATAGGCTAATAAAAACAAACACTTTTCCATTAGAACCTGTTTACTTTGATGTGTTCTAATCATTTTAGGGCATAAAAGAGCTAAATTAAACTTTGTGCTGAAAATTTGTAATTCTGGAATAAATAGTGCGCCACAGCGTGCTATAGCAGACCCAACACAGAGACAACAGTGCTACCAAATGCAACAGCGGTCCCAAACACAGAAATTCAAATGCTACTCATGCTGAAATGATCTCAAGATAGATACTCTAGCGCTACTGCATGCCTTAGAAGACCTTCAACAGATACATTAATGCTACCACACGCCACAGCAGAAATATAATAATTCGAGGACTTTAATATAATTCAAAGGCATCCTTCTGTCACGCGTTGCAGGGGGAACCAACAGATGCTCTGGCACTACCACGCACTGCAGTGATCTAAAGATAGAAACTTACATGCTACCATACGTCGTAGCGCTGTAGAACTTGAAATCGACGTGTTATCACGCGTCGTAGCACTCTTTAAACAGAAACTCAGGCATTACCGCACGCCGTAGGGCTCGCCTGAATTTTTGCCAGGTGAAAGCAATAAAAGCAGCATAGGAAAGACCAAAGATCGTAATTATTCTCCTCCCCCCAAGAATTAAAGGCAGAACATTAAAACTTGCTATGTTTTCAAAGGGATTAAATCCAATAACATTTGATTATAACTCAAGTTTCAAGAAGAGGAAAGGTTGGTTGTACAGATTTGGATATTCATGGATTTAAAAGATTGGAGGCTGCTGACAAATAAAGAAAGAGAGTCCCCCCTACCCATGGAGAAGGTAAGCTTGCAATGAAGATAGAAGATCTAGCACAGATGCAGAAAGAAGAAGGGGATCTGAGATAGAGATAAGGTTACGCAAAAATATGACAGCATTTCCTACTATTGTATCTCAATCTTTGTCTCAATTTCTTTTCTGTAAGAGCCATGCAAAGGCTCTCAGTTTTATTATGATATTTTTGTATTTCTTTTCTAATAGAATCCTAAACCCTCCTTGGGGATGGTTGGGCATATACATGTAATAATTTAAGGGGTTAAAACATGTTTGTACTCAGAATT
This sequence comes from Gastrodia elata, assembly GCA_016760335.1. NCBI lineage: Eukaryota > Viridiplantae > Streptophyta > Magnoliopsida > Asparagales > Orchidaceae > Gastrodia > Gastrodia elata. The sequence goes on along the minus strand of CM028680.1, from coordinate 39,913,007 downwards.
ATTAAAGAATAAATTTTTTTAGTCATTTCTTGATTATTGATTTGAAGAATGCTTGGATGAATGATGTGTCACAAATGTTTTTTATTTATATTAATATTTTAAAACTAGAAAACTATCAAGCTAGTTTAACTATTAAGATCTATGGGTATGAACTTAGAGTGTCCTCACTATGAATATCTATGACAGCGTTCATTGTGTGAGGATTATCATAGCAAATCCTTATTTCTGATAATTTAAAAGGAGTAATGGAATAAATGCTAAATCTTGAGCCCCACTACTCACCAATAGCTTATGCTAGGAACATATACACGATTACTAACAGCTTTGTGACAGCTCTATGAGCATCATAGAATTGTCCCTTTAGCTAAGATGAGAAGTTGATGCGTGTTAGCCAAGAGCCACCAACTAAACTCCATAGCTCATTCTAAGTGTGTGCGACAATGATGATGCATTGAGTGCTTGTGGATGTTGTGACATAACCTATAAGCCCAATGACTCTCTTTCTTAGCCAAACTTAGAATAGATGCATGTGAGCCATTGGTGGAATCAACCTCATTTGATTGCAAAACTAATACATCATATTTAATAACTTAAATGTAAGTAACATATTTAACTAATATTATTCACATGGGGCCTATGTGCCAGGATTGAACCTCTTGTATTGATCTCTATGCATTAGGCATAACTTAGTCCAATTTGGGGGACACCCTAAATAAGATTATAAGTAATTTGATATTTAAAATTGATAAAGATGAGTACCTACACAAAACCCTTAATGAATTACATGCTAAACACAACTCTCCCTACTCTTAAACTATAGTTTCAAATCAATGAAACCCTGATTGTCAAATTTAGAACCAAACTATCAACAAACTCAAATTAGCATTCAAATATTAGTGAATTCTAGTATACTTTTGTAAGAAAACCAATACCATTCCCAGTGGAAGATAAATCAGGGGATCTCACCATCCCAATATTACTTTAGACCATGTGCATTTGCGTGTGAACATAAATGTATAAAAGTAGTATGTCTGTCGCATTCCTTATTGTCCAGTAGATAATTGTTATGAGATTTGGCCAAGTTGGTTTTCTATATTCGTAAGGGTGACTTTAATTACTTGAATTGAAGTGTCATGGCAACTAATGGTTTGTTTAGTCCTTTTCATAGTTGGATTGTGTCAGCCTTAAATGAGTTAATTGCTCCTTCTAATCCCTCTACTTTATTTCTTTGTTGCGGCAAGCATTTGTTATTAAAGTGTTGTGCTTCCCTATTATGCGTTTGAATCCCAATATTAAAATTGCCTTAAGTGTTTCCATTACTCCAAGAAAGTTTGGGTGATTTCTCTCCCCTTGATTGTATGTGTTGGAGTAAGAATTATTATGGGAGTTGTTAAAATTAATTTGTTCTGTGATTGAAGGTGCGAAAGTGTTGTTTGAATTGTAGCTCTCACTATTGTGTGGCCCCACAAAGCTCATAATGAATTTATTGAATTGTGTTAACACTCATATTTTATATTCTCTGATTTAGTATATCAATTTTGCATTGGAGTGTAGAAATTCATTCCATGTCAGTCATGTTGTTGATCTCTTTCCTATTAGAGTTTAGTCGCTCAATCAGCCATTAAGAAGCATTATTAGCCATCTCTTCTAGGAGGTCATAAGCATCTTCTTGAGTTTTCCTACTAAGAGAACCACCAGCAACTGCATCAATTAGAGTTCAAGTGGGAGCATTCAAACCATTATAAGACATTTGAACTTGCATCCATTGTGAGAACCCGCAATTTCGGCAATGCCTTGTGTGCTCCTTAAAGCATTCCCAACTATTGTACAGACTCTCCTAGCTTGTTGAGAGTAATAAGACATCTCATTTCTTAATTTGGCAGTCTTAGCATGTGGGATATATTTTACTAGGAATTTATTAATCAAATCATCCCATGTGCGGATAAAGTCTCCAAATAAAGAGCTGAGCCAACATTTGGCTCTATCTCTCACCAAGAATGAAAATAATCTTAATCTAATAGCATCATCAGTAACACCCTTATATTTGAATGTGTCACATATCTTCAAGAATTTTGAGATATGCGAGTTGGGATCCCCGGTAGCTTGTCCACTAACTGATAATTTTGGACCATTTGTAGGGATGATGATTTAATTTCAAAGTTATTTGCCTCTACATTAGATCTGACTATTGCGTGTGGTATTCCTCTCATAGTTTGTAATGCATAAAGTCTAAGGGCTCATCCCATGTTTTGCTTGTGAATTTCTCCTAGATTTTCTCCTAAGTTATCCAATATTTGTTCAAGTTGAGTTAATAAAAGTTGTGTTCGTCTCGCTCTTAGAAAGGTTATTTTAATTTTAGGATCAAAGCGAGGAATTGAACAGTTTCTCTTATGCATGCACAACTTAACTCAGCAATGTTTTGCAATATAATCAAGAGATATGAAATGTTAAAATACATGAAAATAAAACATTAAATACAAAAAGAATTAAACTCACATATAATCACTAAAATTCAAAAGCATGCTCATCAAAATCTTAAATCACTAATTACTCTTAAGTTATCTCTAATACAAAACAAATAGACATTTCCCTGGCAACAACGACAAGAACTTGTCATGCGGAAAATACATAGTCTGCGCATGTACACAAGTGTACATGTTCTGAATTAATAAGGGATGATAAGTGACCGACAAAAAATGAACAGTCTGCGCTCGCACGCAAGTGCACGTGGTTTGAAGTAATAAGGGATGGTAATATCCTGAGATTTTTCATCCATTTGGAATGGTAGAGTATACCAAATTCCACTAATGTTTATGTGTTAAATAGTTGTTGTTTTGGTACTAATTAACAATGTCATTTTTCTTGTGTTGGAAACTACTTTTGGAGAAAATAAGGAGAGTTGGGTTTTAGCATACAATTCAATTAGGGTTCATGCAAGTAATCTTCTTCTCAATTAAATATCAAAGGAATTGGATTAATTTATTAATTAATAATCAAAAGTCTTAGTCTTCTTTAGCGAGTCACCTAAATGTACTAAGTCTTGTCATGTTCTTAGAGATGAACCTGAGAAGGTTCAATTTTGGCACATAGACATTCATGTGATCTTTATTAATTGAGTTTATTGCTTACATCTAAGTTATGAAATCTAGAATTTAGGTTTGGTATCACATGAACTTGATTTCACTAATGGCTTATATGCAACATTTCTAGGTTTAGATAAGGACGTGAGCTACTATGATAGATGGGTTTATGTCACATCGCCCATAGCATGTAGTGCTCTAAATCCTTGCATAAACCTAGAATGAGCTATGTAGCTCAATTAGTGGTTCTCGGATAATGCACATCAACACCTTAACTTAGCCAAAGTTATGTGCTATGATGATCAAAGAGCTTGCCACATAGCTCTTGGCTTAACAACCTTACTTCTAAGCGATCTATGAGCTCTATGGTTTTTGCTATGAAAAATAATTAAATGACATTCATTGATATTGAAGAGTACAAATCATTCATTCTTACATCCTTACATGCTTATGCCCAATCCTCCCTAAGGAAGGTTTAGGCTGTCATTAAATTAAAATTATAAGGAAATCATCAAAAGATAGTAAGCCCTTTCATGGCCTTTATAAGTAAAACAAAAGAGTAAACAAAGAGTACAAATCCTAAGGAACAGCTATCACATTCGCCTAGATCTCTCGACCTTTAATCTCCTCTGGTTCCTTGCTCTCTGTGCTCCTCCTTTATCTCTTGGCTGCTGCCTTCTTCTTTCTTGAGTAAGGGTTCTCCTCTAATATTTCTTATCGCGGTTTCTAGGGTTATAGCTCTTGATTGAAAATTCAAAGCCCTCATTTTGTCTTTGATGTTGTCTTTTATAGCTCTACTTCACATTCCCTTAGCATTTACATAGCTTCCTCTCTCTTCCTTTGGAAACTAAAATGTGTTAATGTTTTATTCCTTAATTCCATTTAAAATGAGAGGTTTTAAGTTTATTTGCCATAAATTCCTAATGTGGGAAGATGAAAATTCAAGTCCATTTCTCATCCCAATGCTGATTCAAATACCTTTACTATAGCAGACTAACGACAGACGTGATGATGCACTGCAGTGAGCTGTGGTGCACTGTAACACCATGCTCTTGGGTTGGATATGCTACAGTGGGTTATAGTGTGCAGTGACACTGAGTTCTTTGTTTGGATCCTTTGTGGCATGCTATAGCACCAAGTTCTCGAGTTGGATCCACTGCGATGTGCTATAGCATGATGTAGCACTGGATTTACTATTTTTTGGGTACTACAGTGCCGAGCTCTCTGGTAAGATCCTCTGCAGTGCACTAGAGTTCTTTGGTCTTGGTCTTGGGTCCACAGCAGTGCACCTTAGCGCCTTGCTCTCGAGAGCAAGGATGATACAGCAGGCTGCGGCGTGCTGCAGTACCTTCCTGGCCCAGATTCTTTTTTTAACATAAAATTGAGCTCTTTATATTGAAATTCCACAAAAACACACATTCAAGTACAACTTAAGTTAGGAAAAACATAAATACTAACATTAAGTTAGCTATATTTGTTAGGTTCATAACACTCCCACACTTAAATTCTTGCTCGTCCTCGAGTAAGCAATGTCTAACTTCTTGAATAACGGATTGCATGAACTTGCTCTAAATTAAACAATTGTGAAATTCTTCTTTGTAATTCAAAACTCATTCAACAACGTGATAATTGATAGGGGTATACTCTCAATTGCATATGGTCCAGTTCTATCCTACTCTTTCCACTACCCTTTTTCCTTTTTGCATTAAAACTAAGTGTGATGCGCCAAACAAAATTTTTGGGGGAAGGTTCAGGCTTTTGCTTGAGTAATATCAAAAGTTGGTGTCTTTAGAAATTTGTGTGCCATTTGAGCTTCTTTTATGAAATACAATGTGAATTTCTCTTCGGGAGAGACATTTGTCTTCATCCCGGTTTTTTTCTTTTTCACACTTATTTGGGAGAGATATTTGTCTTCATCATTTTTCCTTTCTTTTGATTTTTTTTTATTAAGGGAGAGACATTTTTATTCATCCTCTTGATCAATCATAACATTCAATATGTCCTACAAAAGCCTAACATGTTCTTTGATTTCACCATTCTTTTATTTTTCTCATTCAACCCTTATTCTCCCCCACTTTTAGCTTCATGCATTACAAGCTTTTAATAAAGGAAATGAGGCAATAATTCAAGCAAATGCTTACTAAAATCCAAACATATCAGTGTCACTAACTTGTTCAATTTCACATCTGATTAAATAATACAATTATGAATACTTTCCAATCGCTAATTATAGCTCAATTGTGCAGATTTTAAGCACACCAAAAAGTAATACGATTGATTCTATTAAAGTATAAGCACAAGTTGAGCTGTTGTGGATTACCCAAACATAAGAAAATCAAACAAACAAAATGAAAAGAGAAATTACAAAACAAAAGAATAACTACAACCTATTTCATTAATCATCCTCATCTTCTTTAACTTCCCCTTCTTCTTCTCCTTCTTCAAAGTTAGGCCAAGGGATATTTGGAGGAGGTTCAAGTAATTGAGGTTTTGAAAGGTAGATTCTCCTAGATCGCCATGTAGATTCCAATTTGTAAGCATCTTTCCAAGAGCTGTGTGAATGTCTGGGTTGTACCTACATCGTTGGTAGATGACAGTTTTTAATTATTTCATGTTTTCTTCCACAAATTTTCTAGTATGTTTATGATGCTCCTTCAATTTAATGATATCTTTTTGAATATTTTTAAACTAGGAATTTAGGCCTGCTAAAGTTGATGCCTCCCCCTGCCTCCTCTTCTTACTCCTCTTACCCTCTTGGAAGAGAATGTGCAAGTTCCTACGGGTTAGAGGAGTGCGGGGAGGAATTATCAATTCATTATTACTCACCTTTACCCCATGGTTGAGGTAGGATCCAGTTATGAAAGATCCAAAAGAGAGGGCTACACAAGGCTCGGTCAGTTCTTGCCAGAGGTGTGACAAGATATGAATATCTTTGGGTCATTCGATAGCATAAATCAAAATAGCCTTTGCCCAAGTCACATCACATAAATGCCTAGATGGCATTATTCAGCTAAAAATGAGGGAGTGACAAGCATTGCTCATATTAGTTAGCAGTGTACAAGGGATATTGGTAAGGTTTCCTTTCCACTTGGCATCACCGTGGGTAAGTGCCCTTGCTACAGTCGCAGGATCAAAATTTATATTTAAATAATCATTGTAGGAGCAACTTAACACTACTTTAAGTATCGCTCTGTAGTCCTACCAGGTTATCCAAACCCCTATTCGCTCCATCAGTGTATTTAACATGGTAAGGAGGGGCAAACCCTCTTTCTGGGATAAGCTTCCTTTTTGAAGTAATATGGAAGTAGCATTACTCAGCCTCTACGGAGGAGAACCTTTTGATATCAAAGCTGCCTCCAAAAGTTGAGGCTGCAATTCCCTTGCTGAAAGTAGCTTTTTTATGGAAGCCTTCAATTTTAGAATGTAGATTGCTTAAAGTTAGCATGGAAAAGATGAGAATTTAGGGAAATGCAAGAGAGCATCCCCTTCTTTCCCTTCTAGTTATAAGCATTCAAGGGTTTGTTATTCCACCTAATTTTTGTCACATGGGGCCTCCTTGATGGATGGTCAACGGTTTCTTTGAAGCAACATAAATGTGAATTGAATTTTGACCTTTGAGGTGACCAAAAGGTTGCTCAAAATAGACTTTGATTTGCTTTTATCATTAAAGGCATGATGTAGCGGATGGCATCTGTTAGAATTCTGAACCTAAATTAAATTCTAGTTGATGTATCAACTGCGCGCTGCGATGCGCTGTGACACGCTACAGCATTTGCTTCTCTGTTTTAGTGAGCTACAATTGCACGGGGTATTTTCTTTCAAATTTGTAATGGACCTAGGTGAGCACAGACAAGATTTCCTCCTACCGTACTCAAACTCATGCAATCAAGATCATACAAGCAATATTTTAATTCAGCTTCAGGTGATGATTTTATTATCTTTTTTATATTCCCTCTCCTTCTTTTTCTTTTAATCCTAACTTCCTTTGTGCTGCCACCTCCAACTGAGGTGCAAATAGTTTTTTTTTATTCAACTCCCATTAAACTTACACACTCAATTTCAAGATCAATATGGGTTGGCTTAACATGATTTTGCTCTTACCATTTCAAATTAATATTTTTCTATTTGAATAGAGTATGCATCAACTTAATTATTTCATCTTGCCAATTTATTCTTACAATCATGATCCCCCTCTCAATATCAATGATGTCTCTGGTGCTAGCCAGGAAGGGTCTTCCAAACAAAATGGTAGAATCTTCACTCCACCTATCCCACTCACAAATAATAAAATCTATGAGAATTATGAAATTTCTTAGTCCCACTGAAACATTCCTCAGAATTCCAACAGGGGTCATCCATCCAGATTTGTAAATTCTAAAGTTTGTGGGGTTTCTTCCATTCCTCCCACCCCCAACTGAGCAAAATAAATGTGTAAAGGCATGAAATTTATAGAAACCCCAAGATCACACAAGGGATCTAGATGAATTTCACCTTCAATGATAAAAGGAATATTCATTCTTCCTAGATCATTACATTTAATGGCTATCAAGTTTTATCTCGGGTAAGTATTACCTTATTCTTTGTCTCTTCTTTTTTATATTTTTTTTTGGATTTCCTTTACTCTCCTCAGATTGAATGACACTGACCATCTCCCTCAAATTAATTTTGGTGGTGCTAGGGAGCCTTCCTTGTTGTCTATTGATAATTGTTAGGAAATTTGTCCCAATTGGACTTCTATATTATGGAGAGTGCTTTCAATTCCTTGGATTAAAGATTCATGCCTACCTATTGTTTAATTATTCCTGTCTATAAGTATTTGAGTTTCAGCTTTGAATGAGTGGAAGGCTCATTCTATTTTTGATTCTTAGTGTTTGGGATGGTGGTTTGATGAATTATAGAAATTTTGTTTTTGTCAAGCTTGATTATTGTTTCCTATCGAGTAGTTTTGTTGGTTATTTCCATTACTCCAAGGGAAATTTGGGTTATTTTCTCACACCTGATTATAAGTATTGGAGTAAGAATTCTTGTTCCTTCCTTGATTGTTATTATCATTTCTTAATAAATTAACTTTCTCAGTGCTAGAGGGTGAAAAAGGGTTATTGGAATTATAGTCTTCGTTTGCATGCCTGACAGACGGTAAATACGTCTGCGCTTGCACGCAAGTGTACGTGGTATGAAGTAATAATTTGGAATATGAGTTCTGAGATTTATCATCCTCAGGGAATTGGGGGTTTTTTTACTACGGTATATCTATATTCAAAAATGTTTAAATTATTCATATTTTGTTAAATTGGTTTCTAAACAAGCACAACAACTCTTAGTAGAAAAAAACTCTGATAAAAGGAGAGGAGAGCTGGGTCTCTCCCACATGATATGTTAGATGACTTATATATAATGATTCCTCAAGCATTTCACTTTTTTTTTTTAACTTTTTAATTAAGTGCACATTGTCCTCCTTAGAGTTTAACTCCAAGATTTACATGTTCAAATCTCATGCTTGAAATAAACACACATTTGGTTCAATTTTAGTACAAAGACCCTTATAAGATTTTAGACTATTGGTTTTCCCCTCTTTCCTAAAATTCTAGAATTGAGGGTTGTTTATTTAATATCTTACAAGCATTGATTCCACTAAGAGTTTCACGCGTGTCAAGCACAGTTTAGATAATGATGTGATTTCATTTGGGCTCAATGACTATGTCACCTCGTTCATGAGCACTCAAAGAATCCATTCCATCACTTCACGTATGCTAAGCAACAAAGCATATTTAGTGGGTCTAAGCTCACACACTTCAACTCTTTAGTTGAGCATAGATCAAGGTGCACTAGGCTCAAGAACTTTCTCATATAGTCCTAAGCCCTAAGCTCTTATGCACTCATGATTCTAGCTCCAAACTAAGGGTGAGCTATGGAGTACAAGACCTTTTTTTGTCTTGATGTCATTTAGTTTCTTTTCATTTCATCCACATTCAAGTCCACAATAATCCTTGTAAATTTCTTAACAAGTTATTTAATTCATAAATTTTATTACAGCTTGAGTAAATTTTCATACATCATTATCTCTTTCAATTCATGTAGGATTGCCCCAACCCTCCCCAAGGGACGTTTAGCTCTCCATTACATAAGAGATAAAGAAGAACACACACATGGATAAGGACCCTTTCATGATCAACTAAGAAAAATACAAGACAAGAGTTTAGCGAATACTAGGAACATTCCTTTGATGAAGTTCTCCGGATTTCTCCTCTTCTTGCTCTTGGATGCTTCTCCTAGGTCTGTAGTGCTGCCTTTTTGCCTTCTTCTTGAAGAGTTCTCCTTCTCTTCTATACAACCCTCTCCTTACTTAGGCTATTAGTGAGCCAAGTTGGGAACCCTTCTTAAGTCAAGTAGAGTTGTATTTATAGAGGGGTTGCATTCTACTTCTTCTCATTCAAATCTATTTTTCCCTCTTCCAAAATTCTGCTATGATGATGGAAAATCCAACTTGAGGGGTGAAGTGACCTCTACTTTTCCATTCTTTAATCTCCACATCACCTCAAAATGTTAATTTTCCATTAAAAAAATAAGCTGCTGAAGGAATGATGGTTGGGAGACAAGGAGCAGGTTGGGGGTCTTGTCCTAGCCATAATAAATGCTTAGGTTCTGGCAAAATTATAGCGCTCCGCTGCAGCGGTTAAATTTTGTGAAATGGTTTGCTGTGGCACGCTGCGGCATTCTGGTTTGTACATTGATGGGCTGCTACAGCGTGCAGTAGCGCCAGAGTCCCGCAAGTTCTCTCACTTGGGTGCGCTCTAGCTCTAGAGTCTCGCAAGTTCTCTCGTTGTGGTGTGCTGTAGCACCAGTGTCCCACAAGCTTGCCCGTTGTAGTGTGCTATAGCGCCAGAGTTTTGTAAGTTGGTCTGCTGCAGCCCGCTAAAGCATCAGAATCCCGCAAGTTTGCTCGCTGCAGCGCGCTGTAGCGGATTTCTTCCAAAAATTTTTAGAAACTTTCTAGAAATGTTTAGAATTTGCTAGGTAGGCATTTTTCCTAAAAAGTAGGCTGAATTTGATTAAGGAAGCAGTTTCAATATGAAAATGAATGAAATTTTCCTTTATTTAGGATATAAATTATAGATTTATCGCACCCCCACATTTAATTTCTTGCTCATCCTTGAGTAAGCTCAAAATAGTATTTTTATATTTCTTAGGTATGAGAGTCAACAAGTAATATCAATGAGGGTTTGATTTGCAATTCAAAGCTCGTGCTTAACTAAAATGACAAGAGCAATTGGCATCACTTAAATTTTTCTAAGCTTGGTCATGAACATAGGTTAATAGACTAATCTTCAATTCATTAGTAGTTTTGCTTTGTGCTCAGTAATGGGGATGGTTCCTTGAACTAACTGAACTAGGGAGGTAGTTTGTAATCAAGAGTTTTGTGCCATATGTGCTCCTTCTTATGAATCTCAAAGATGTTTAAATTTTAGGAGAGATATTTTTCATCATCCTTTTTAAATTCTTTTCTTTGGGAGAGATATTTTTCTTCATCACTTTATTATTATTATTTTTTTTTCTTTTTCATTCGTAGGGAGAGATATTTTTTTCATCCCAATTTCCAATCCTTATTATCATGAAGACCTAAGGGAGCCTAGCACACTCTTTTAGATTACTCACCTTAATCACTAGTTTTTATTCCAAAGCCTTTCCCCACACTTAGTCCTGAGCATTGATTTAAATTTTGGAGATTAAACTCAACCTGAAATAATTCCCTTGCCTAGATGATTTAATGGTATCAAAGAGTTAGTCAATTTTTGTTAAGCAACCCTTGGTTGATAATCAATTTCTTCATTGATATTTTTGTAACTTCCATAAACTTAAAAAATTCAGAAAAAATTGTCATTTGCAAATTATAGAAAGATTTTGGGACTATGATAATCCATAATTTAATTCCTTAAAATAAAAATAAAAACAACAAAAGAAAATGACCAAAAACAACAATGCAAATAAGAAAAGATACAACCTATTTATTCTTGAGTTACCTCCCAATAAGAGCTTGTTTTACCGTTCAGCCTGACACTTGTAAGATCTCTTATGTGATACCTTCATCCGGGAGGTCCAGAAGGGTCCATCCTCCCTTTTCCCATGAAATACTTTCTTCTAAGTACAGCTTTAGATGCTTTCCATTTACTTAAAAAGTGCCATCATTTGAAGCGACTTCAATTGCTCCATGAGGGAAAACTTTAGTAACAATAACTGGTCCTGTCCATCTTGACTTCAATTTTCCTGGAAATAATCATAATCTTGAGTTAAGAAGCAGTCCTTTCATCCCAAGTTGAAATTGTTTTGGCTTGATCAGCTTATCATGCCATTTTTTTATTCTCTTTATATAATTTCGCGCTCTCATTGGCATTAAATCTGAATTTGTCAAGCTCATTTAATTGCAGAATTCTCTGTGCACCTGCTTTTTTGGAGTCAAAGTTCAATTTCTTAATTGCCCAAAAGGCATGGTGCTTCAATTCTATCGGAAGATGACAAGATTTATCGTAAATGAGATTATAAGGAGGCATTCCTAAAGGGGTTTTAAAGGCAGTTCTATATGCCCATAGGGCATCTTAAAGCCTTGAAATCCAATCCTTTCTATTTTGATTTACAGTTTTCTCTAAGATTTGCTTAAGTTCCCTATTTGAGACTTCAACTTGCCCACTAGTTTAAGGGTGGTAAGGGGTTTTCACCTTATGTCTTACCCCATAACTTTTTAGGACACTCTCCAACTACCTATTGTAGAAGTGTTTTCCCTCATCATTGATTAGGAATCTAGGTGTCCCAAATCTAGCTAGCACATACTCCTTGAGAAATTTAATAATAGTTTTAACATCATTGATCACACATGTTAATGGCTCAACCCATTTGGATATGTACTCCACCACAACAAGAATATACATATTAGTTTGGTATAAGGAAAATGGGCCCACGAATTCAATCCCCCTAACATCGAATAACTCCGTTTGTTCACACAGTGATGGAGTGGAGTCATCTTCCAAAAGGATATGATGCATACAAAGAGTTGGACTAACCCCTTTCAAATAAGCTATACTCCATCCAATTGCTCTCTTGTGCACTTTTAAGACTTTGCATAAAAGACTCTCTTGATGCTGAGTTAACAAGGAGGAGATTATCACAAGAAAAGATTCATTTTCCCCTAGATAAGTGTATTTAAGTACGAGGGAAGAGGTTTTAATTCTAATTCTGGAGGGCAAATTATAGTAGGCAGAATTATTTTCTTCTCCTTAATCAATTACTCAATCACTTCCTCATTGGTGGGATGCTCATCCTCCTCCTTTATTAGCATTCCCTATTCTTCCACCTCCCCCATTAACCTAGCTTCTTCTATTAAACTGATTTTCCAACAATCCTCATTGGGCTTAGATGGGTGACTCATAGAATCATTCACATGAAATTTCACCTACTCATCCTCATATCGCAGCCTCAATTCCCCTTTATCGACATCAATCAAAGTTCTTCAGGTAGCCAAGAATTGTCTATCAAGGATAATGGCAATATCTTAGTTTTCATCTTCCATATCTAAGATTATGAAATCTGCAGGGTAGATGAATTTATCAACCTTTACAAGTACATTTTCCACAATTCCAAAGGGGGGTTTAATGGATCTATCAGCAAATTGGAGGAGAACAGAGGTGGGTTCTTAATAATCTATTTCTAACTCCTTGAATATGTAAAATGACATCAAATTTATGGTGCTCCTAAATCACAATGGGCTTATTAGAATGATTGGCTTCCAATAGTGCAAGGGATAGTGAAATTGCCAGGATCCTTCTTCTTAATAGGAATCTTCCTCTAAATGATTGCACTACATTCTTCTATTAATGCAACAGTCTCCTTTTCATCAATCTTTCTTTTATTGGAAAGGATATCTTTCATAAACTTAGCATAACTTGGCATTTTCTCTAAAGCTTCTGTGAAAGGGATGTTTATATGAAGAGTTTTAATTGTTTCTAAAAATTTGTAATATTGGACATCAAGTTTCTACTTAGCCATTCACAGAGGATATGGGATGTTAGGGGTCACTTTAAGTTGGTCTCCAGGTTGATCCTTTTCTAAATCCCTAACGTCATTCCTCACATTTCTGATCATTTCTTCTTCATCCCCCTTTCCCTCTCTAGTTGTCGCTATGTTCTAATGATTCTCCTCTATCACAACCGGTTTTGTCATTTTCCCACTTCTTAGAGTTATAAAGTTCCCCAGCTCCTTTTCATACTCCCCAATGACTCCTACTAATGCTGGTTTCTCTAACTATTTTATTATTTCTTTTAGCTTTTATTCTATTCTATTCACTGACTCCTCTTGCCTTAAAAGAGTGTGTTCGTGCCTATTTAGTGTGGCATCAGTTTTATTCAAGAATTTCGTTGTGGAGGTTCTAAATTCAATAAATGAGTTTTCTAATCTTTCTCTATTTCTTCCATGATTCAGGATTACATTGACATTTCTTAACTCACAATCTCCTTCCAGATAAGAATTTACATACCCACATTCTTGCATTTTATTGAGTTGAGAGATTTGGTTTTGGAGCTCAAGAATTTGTTGTGAATTTTTAAGTGAGTTACATTTATTTTTATTAATGTAATCATTCCTCTAGAGAGGCCATTGGAAAGCATTGTTCGCCATTTCTTCTAATAGGTGATAAGCCTCTTCTTGGGTTTTACTGCTAATCGAGCCTCCGACGGCCGCATCGATGAGAGTCCTTGTTGGAGCATTCAAACCATTTAAAAGGTTTTAACTTGCATCCATAAAGGAAACCCATGATGTGGGCATTGCCTTAAGCACTCCTTAAAACAATCCCATCCATCGTAAAGTGTCTCACTTTATATTTGAGTGAAGTTGGTTATCTCAACTCTCAGATGAGCGGTTTTCACCGGAGGGAAATAATTAGCTAAGAATTTTTTAGCCAAATCGTCCCAAGTTCGGATCGAGTCACTCGGGAGAGAGTTGAACCAACTTTTGGCTCTATGTCATAATGAGAATGGAAAAATCCTTAATTTAACCACATCTTCAGAGACACCGTTAAATCTGAAGGTGTCACAAATTTCAAGGAAGGTTGAAATGTGAGTTAGGATTTTCAGTGGATAATCCTCCAAACTAGTTATTTCGAACCATACTCAGCATGGAAGGTTTGATCTCAAAGTTGTTAGCTTCAATGTTAGGCCTTACAATAGCATGGTGGATTTCCCTAATAGTGGGTAGTGCATAGTCTCTCAGTGCTCTTTCCCTCATCTCTCCTAAAGGCTCTCCAAGATTTTCATTAAAATTTTCCATAGTAGCTTGTTGAGTTTGCAGAATGTTTTATTTTCTTCTAGCTTATAAATAAGTTCTTTCAATTTTTGGATCAAAAAGATATTCAGTGCAAAATTGTCTATTCATGCAAGACAAAAAATAAGCTATCAAGAACAAATAATAGTAACATTCAATAATTCAAAAAACTAAAATAAAGAACAAAAAAGTAAGTCGTTAGCACCTATAATTACAAAATCAAAAATTAAACTTATATGCAAAGGATTTGCTTAAATCACTTTTTACTGATAAATACTTCTTAATACGAAACAAGTACCAATTCCCCAGCAACGGCGCCAAGAACTTGACAGACTGTAAATACGTCTGCACATGCGCGCAAGTGGTATGAAGTAATAATTTGGAATGTGAGTTATGAGATTTATCGTCCTCAGGGAATTGGGTGTTTTGTTACTAAGGTATATCTACATTCAAAAATATTTAAACTATTCATATTTTGTTGAATTGGTTCCTGAACAAGCACAATAACTCTTAGAAGAAAATAATTCTGATAAAAGAAGAGGAGAGTTGGGTCTCTCCCACATGATATGTTAGAAGACTTATGTATTATGATTCCACAAGTATTTCAATTTTTCTTTTACTTTTTAATCAAGTGCACATTGTCCTCCTTGGAGTTTAACTCCAAGATTTACAAGTTCAAATCTCATGCTTAAAATGAACACACAATCAGTTCAATTTCAGCACAAAGACCCTTATAAGATTTTAGATTATTGGTTTTTTTCTTTTTCCTAATATTCTAGAAATGAGGGTTGTTCATTTAATACCTTACAAGCATTGATTCCACTAAGAGCTTCACGCATGTCATGCATAGTTTAAATAATGGAGTAATTTCATTTGGGCTCAATGACTATGTCACCTCATTCATGAGCACTCAAGGAATCCATTCCATCCCTTCACGTATGCTGAGCAATGGAGCGTATTTAGTGGGTCTTAGCTCACACTCTTCAACTCTTTAGTTGAGCATATATCAAGGTGCACTAGGCTCAAGAACTTTCTCACATAGTCATAAGCTCTTAAGCACTCATGATTCTTGCTGGAAACTAAGAGTAAGCTATGGAGCACAGGAACTTTTATTTGTCCTGATGTCATTTAGTCCCTTATCGTTTAGTCCACATTCAAATTCACAATAGTCCTTGTAAATTTATTAACAAGTTATTTAATTCACAAATTTTATTAAAGCTTGTGGAAATTTTAATACATCATTATCTCTTTCAATTCATGTAGGATTGCCCCAACCCTCTCCAAGAGAGGTGTAGCTCTCCATTACACATGAGATAAAGAAGAACACATACATGCATAAAGATCCTTTCATGATCAACTAAGAAAAACATAAGATAAGAGTTCAGAGAATAGTAGGAATGTTCCTTTGATAAAGTTCTCCAGACTTCTCCTCTTCTTGCTCTTGGTTGCTTCTCCTAGGTCCATAGTGCTTCCTTTCTTCCTTCTTCCCTTTAGCAATAGGAGTTCATTGACCCTTGAAGAGTTCTCCTTCTCTTCTATGTAGCCCTCTCCTTACTTAAGATGTTAGTAAGCCAAGTTGGGAACCCTTCATAAGTCAAGAAGAGTTGTATTTATAGAGGGGCTGTATTCTACTTCTTCTCATTCAAAATCTATTTTTCCCTCTTCCAAAATTCTGCTATGATGATGGCAAATCCAACTTGAGGGGTGAAGGTGACCTCTACTTTTCCATTCTTTAATCTCCACATCACCTCAAAATTTCACTTTTCCAATAAAAAAATAATTCTACTGCATAAAGAATGATGGCTAGGAGACAAGGAGTAGGTTGGGGGTCTTGTCCTAGCCATAATAAATGCTTAGTTGTAGCAGAAATTTGATGCGCCACTGCAGCGCGCTGTATCGCACTGTGGCACGCCACAGCGGTTGAATTTTGTGAAATGGTCCCTGTGGCACTCTGCGGTGTTCTGGCTTGTACAATGATGAGCCGCGATAGCGCACTGAAGCACCAGAGTCCCGCAAGTTCTCCCACTGTGGCGTGCTGTAGCGCCAGAGTCCCGTAAGTTCTCCAGCTGGGGCACGCTGTAGTGCTAGAGTCCCGCAAGCTTGCCCGCTGTAGGGTGCTATAGCACTAGAGTTTCACAAGATGGACCGCTGCAGTGCGCTAAAGTGCCAGAATCCCGCAAGTTTGCCCGCTGTAGCGGATTTCTTCCAAAAATTTTTAAAAACTTTCTAGAAATGGCCAGAATTTGCTGCGTAAGCATTTTTCTTGAAAAGTAGGCAGAATTTGATTAAGGAAGCATTTAAAAATTTCATTGGAATATAAATTATAGATTTATCAATGCCCTCCTCCAAAAAACTCATAATTTAGTCTTTGAACCATGTTCACATTCAGCTTCCCTATTTATTGATTTAGCATTGCTATCTCACATTGAATATAAAAGATTTTGGAGGATTTAGTTATATTTTTTCACTCACTCGTATTAGAGTTTAGCCTTTTGGTAGGCCATTAATATGAATTATTGGCAATCTCTTCTATAAGGTTATAAGCCTCTTCTTGAGTTTTTCTACTGAGAGAACCACCACCAGTTGTATCACTAAGTGTTCTAGTGGGTGCATTCAAACTATTATAAAATGTTTGAACTTGCATCCATTATGGGAATCCATGATATATGTAGCATCTTAGGAGCTCCTTAAAGTGTTCCCAACTATCATACAGACTCTCCCTATCTTATTGAAAATAGTTAGAGATATCATTTCTTAATGTGGCAGTTTTTGCAAGTTAGAAAATTTTGCTAGGAACTTCTTAGTAAAATCATCCCATGTGCGAATATAATTGCTAGGCAAAGAACTGAGACAATTTTTAGCTTTATATCTCTGTGAGAAGGGACTGACTCTTAATCAAATGGTGTTATCAGTGATGCCATTATATCTAAGAGTATCACATATCTCCAAGAAATGAAAGATATGTGAGTTAGGGTCCTCAGTAGCTAGACCATTAAACTAATTTCTTAGGGCCATTTGTAGAGTTGAAGATTTTATCTCAAATTTATTGGCTTCTACATTTGGTCTTACTATCGCGTGAGGAATACCTCTAACCATTGGGAATGCATAATATTTGAGGACTCCACCTCTTTGTTGCTCATGAACCTCACTTAAGTTGTCTCCTAAGTTTTCCACTAATTTTTATACAAGGTTGGTTCTAAGTGATAATGCACTTAATTTTAATAAAGTTCATTTGATTTTTGGGTCAAACAAAAAATTATCAAAATTATGTCAACACATGCACAACTTAATTTACAAGATTTTGTAGTATAACTAGAGATATGAAATGTATATAAGAGAAAATAAAAGAGTAATTGCAAAAAAAACTAAAATAACATTTAATTACATAAATTAATAAAAAATATATGCATCACAATCTTAAATTATTAATTACTCTTTAGTTATCTCTAATACAATACATTAGATCATTCTCCAGCAATGGCGCCAAAAACTTGACAAAAGGAAATTACATAGTTCACGCTCGCAAGTAAGTGTATGTGGTCTGATATAATAAGGGATGGCAAGATCCCAAGATTTATCATCTACTGGGAATGGTGTTATATTTTATTACTAAAGTATACCTAATTCCACTAATGTTTAAGTGTCAAATTGTTGTTATTTTGGGTCCTAATTAACACTGTCAAAGTTTCTTAGGTTGAAAACTACATTTGGAGAAAATAGAGAGAGTTGGGTTTCAATATGCAAATCATTAAGAGTTCATACTCTTCTTCCCAATTAAATGACAAGTGAATTGTATAAATTTATTAATTAATAATCAAGAGACTGTCTTCTTTAGGGAGTCCCCTAAATGTACTAAGTCTTGTCTAATGCTTAGAGAGGAACACAAGAAGGTTCAATTTCAGCACATAGACATTTATGTGAATTTTATTAAATGAGTTCATTGCTTTTGTCTAAGTTATAAAATCTGTAATTTAAGTTAAGTATCACATGAACTTGATTCCAATAACAGCTCACATGCATCAATTCTAGGTTTAGCCAAGGAGATGAGCTACTAGGCTAGACGGGTTTATGTCACATCATCTATAGTACTTAGCGCTCTAAATCCTCACATAAACTTACAATGAGCTATGTAGCTCAATTAGTGATTCTTGGCTCACATGCATCAACACCTTAGCTTAGCCAAGGTTATGTGCTACGATGCTCAAAGAGCTTGTCACATTGCTCTTGGCTTAACATGCACTATTATGTGGTATAAATTAAGAGTGAGCCATGGAGCTCAAAGAGTGTTAATGGTTTCCATGGCTTGATTTATCAGCTTAAGTCAACAGTTGTAGAGCCAATGAAAGTTTAGGAATAATAGGAGAAGAAACTTGAGGAGGAGTTGGGCAGATTTGGGATGGTGCAGGAGAAGGTTGGGAAGGGTTGCAGGATGAGGCCATCCTTTCTGCTGCACGAGTCTGTGCTTCTACCATAACCTTCATTAGATCCAGCAAATTTTGCATTTGATATGTTTGAGAAGTCATAGTAGAAGTAGGTTCTTCCTCTATTGGTTCAATAGGAATATTGGATTTGGATCCATTCAAAGGAAAGGAAAAGAAAAACATAATTCAAAAACTAGAGAAGATGAGAAAAGAAAATTTTCATTAAAATTTGAAGATTTTAAGAGATTACAATTTTAGAGGATAAAGAAAGAAACATAAGTAAAGTAGAAGCTATTTACAAAGCTACTAAAGAGATATAAGCTAGAGCAAAAAGAAGACTAGTACTACTAGCTACAGAATTTTGCATAAAATATATTTATAAAGTCTTCATAAGTGGGGGCACAATGAAGATGCCTACATCAACGAATGAGAACTCCATAAGCATGACACCACCAATCCATGGCGTAGTCACTAAAACATTCATCCAAAATTTGGAGGTGTAAGTGATCTGAGCATTCAATGGCCTCAAATACTGTAGTAATACGGGAGAGCCATTCCCTAGCTAGCTGAGGGAAACAATCACCTCGAAATGCACAATACATTAAAATTTTATTTAGAATGTCACTTCCCATTGCAAAAACTCCCAAGTAAACATGACCAGATGTCGACCCATACCAATGATCATACTCCCAATACTGGAAGAATAATTTGGTATTAAGTCTTAGTTCAGCACTAGAATCTACCATCTGAAAGTTTGATTAAGATTTGAGTTAGAATCTTAGATTACTTATATAATTAAAAATATGTTTACTATCCTAAGATGTCATTCAATTTATTTTTACTATACTATGTTGTTTGCTTTTGGTTGAATGAATGTGTTTGTCTTAACTTATAGTTCTCAACTTAGCTCTGATACCAACTGTGATAACCCTGATATTAAGAATCACTAAACTCAATGTTGATACGTCACCACCATACCTTATACTAAATTAGAAGGAAGCTAATCCAAATTATTAGATATTATGTTTGGCCAAGGAGTTAAAAGAGGGTCTTAAGTTAAGATGGAAGAAAATTTTATGAAGTGTGTTATGTATAATATGTATGAAGATGCAATGCATACTAGAACATGTGAGAATGTAATTTAAATGCAATTTATGAGAGTACTTGCAATTCTAGATTTGGAATTTTAGATATTTAATAAGTGAAACATGAGATTACAATTTGTGATAAAATTTCTATGTTATTAATTTCTTTAAAATTTTGGTAGAGTTTCTGATGTAAATGGCTAAAGAAATAGCTGCAATATAGACATATAGGACTTCCATTCCAATGGAAATTATAATTGAAAGAAAAGACAGCCTAAAACTAACATAAAATCAATCCATTACATAGGATTGTTTAATTCCAGTTCTAATATAGAGCCAATCCATTACATAGGATTTGCTCATTTACAATTCTAATATAAAGTCAATTAGTTACAAGGGATTGCTTACTTTCAATTCTAAATTAAAGTCAATTCGTTACATGGGATTGCCTATTTCTAATTCTAAAAGTTTAAAGTGAGAAAATACATGTGTAACAATTATCTACCTTAAGGTATACTCAATTCAAAACATTTAATATATACATGGAGATAAGAAAAGATTCTAACTTTGATATGAAACTAATTTCCAATTCTAATAACAATTTAGTGTACAACTAAATCCAATCAACATTCAAAGTAGATATGCAACTAATTACTTAGTTAATATTCATTTACATCTATTCATTTACATCCATCCATCCATTCATCACAAGCATTTAAATATAAAACTAAGCTCCAACACAAGTGTAGTGAAAGTAAAGTAAATGGCATTAATTACAAACTAATAATAAACTTAAATGAAAGTAAGAGTTAAAGCTCACTTGCAATTATTTATAAGCTATGTATTTATGATATTATAAGCGAAAGCAGCTAGCTTTTAGCACTTGGTCCAGCTCCACTAACCTCCAAATGCACCTGATGTATCATATTTTGGCAGTTAAATATGATAGGAAAAAGCTAAGAAATAGAAAATCTAGTTAGACTAAATAGTCTAAGTACATTTTAAGATTGGTCTAAGTAATTTATTATTTAATTGGATATCACTACTAGTTACAAGATTAGCACAAGCAAGGGTGCAAGAAAGTAAGCATACAAGAGTGCAAAAATGAAAGTAAATAAAAGGCAATGTGGGTTAGAATACTCACATAAATATATATCCTAGCCTGCAAATAAAATAAGGGTAAAAGCATCCTATATAGGTTAAAAGAAACTAAAGTGCATATTAAAGTAAATGAAGTAAAGCATGTATATGTTCAAGAGAACTTACACTAAGTAAGAAAAGAGACAGTGAAGCATTTAAATGTAATTTTAACAATATTCACTATAATCTAAGTAAGCTGTAACCAAGTAAGATACAACACTTAATTGAAGGAAGATCTTAGACTATCAGTCTAAGATTCACATAATCTAGTACTATGGAAAGTATTATAGCTAAAAGCTATGATTAGTCTTAACAATCTATAAGATTGAAGAAGATCTCATATATTAATTAATTGAAGTTATTTAAGAATTACTCATTCTGCGGGCACATACAGAATGAAAAGAGGAGTTAAACATGCCTGTTCAACTTGAAAAGAAAAACAGGGTCAAAACAAACAACACTCACATTCACCCTCTAAGAATGTGAGGTCACTTTATTACTCCTTTTTAACCTGCCCTTGGCTGATCCAGCAATATATACCCCTATTATTTTTAATGTGAAAGTTTTATTCATGCACAATGTCTTATATGATTGATCCAAATGAATAAGGCTCAAAGCTAAGCAAGCAATCAAGTAAAATTCAATAATTACAACTAAGTGATATCCAAAGTTATCTAAATTTTAATGACTTACTTAATGATTGGAGCTAATTAAGGTCCCAATTAACCTTGGGATATTGATCTCAAGTTAATTGTAAATATAATAGTAGTTTGGTTTTGAAAAAAAAAGTTTCAATTCATTTATTATGATATGACAAAATAGTTTATAAGTATAATCACTCTAAATAGAAGCTAGTTCTATTCTAGTTCTAAACTATAAGATTCAATTAGGTTAACTAAAATTGAGGGTTAGATAACTAGTAAGAAAGATTGAGATAAAGGAGTAATCAAACTTAAGAAATATGAAATTAAAGTTTAATCCACTAAAGTTCATTAACTAGGTTATAGTTTGAAGATTTTATCAAGTTAAGTACTTTTCTAGCTAAGTTTTAATAAAATAGGAGGTTTAAAGTAAGCATATGATGGGACATAAGAACTACAAGTTCTAAGTATCCTAGTAATTAAAGTATAAGGAGTTCAATAGGATCCTTAAACTACTCTAAGAAAAATAAGAATTTTGATTACAAGCTCTTAAAAGATTCAAGAGAAGGCTTTAGGGATTAGGATGAATGAACTAAGTTCTAATCTAGTCACTAAAGGCAAGATCTAGTTGATTCAATAATCTATAATTACAAAGGCATTAAGGCTAACTACTCTTAATGGATGTAATTAATAGATCTAGGGATCAACTATAATTCATGTTTAAATTAATCCTAGGGTTTCTACCTTATGGTTGAGGTGAATCAAGCAATTTGCAATTGATTCACATATCTAGAAAATGAGAACTAAGCTCAACATAAATGTAATCTAATTTGACAAGGGAGATAATAAATGTGATATGTTAGCTATCTTAAGGTTTTATAATATCTAAAAATGCCATCTAGAAAACTTGAATTATCACAATAATACCTAATTAAGAGTCAATAACCAAATATCACTAATTATTGTCCAATGGAAATAATTTATATAATATTGAAATCCTTATATCATAAGGAGAAAAATGACACTAAGTATGTCAAATTTGGACAACGTTTGGAATTTAGGGTTTCCAGAACTCCTAATTAGGGTTAAAAAGTGATTAAAAAAATTCAGGTTCAAATATTAAATTTGATTTCATATTATTGTTTCTCACATTTTTGTGAGTGAAATAGACTATTTGATCATTTAGTTTGAATATTAAATGATCAAAGTAGGTCACATGAAACGATGAAACTAACTTATAATTAATTAATTAATCTTAAATATTGACTAATTAAAATATTTATTAAAGGATTTATAACTATGTTACTTAATGCCAATTTTCATGCCGCGTCGTCCAGTTGCTGCGCAGTTCAAAAGATGGGATGAACCGGACCACACTAAAACCTGGTTCAAGAAAATTTGGGGTCTGTACTTTGTCTCTACCGTTCAAACATGAAGAGGGGTCCTCTAGGGCATCAGAGAAGAGTGAGATAGAACACATTCCAATACTCCAAACTTCACAAAATGAATGTCGATCAAAGACTTTGGAGATACACCTATGGATTTCAATTAAAACTAAATCTAAGGTAAGTAGAATGAATGCCTTACCTTTACTCTTTTTCCCTTTTTTTTATTACAAATTATGTAGAATGAGAGTATATGCAATTCAAACAAAGTAACTAAATTGAAACTAGTCAATCTTGATGAGCATAAGTAACAGCTTAATTCTTAAGCACAATAAGAGACATCATCATAACAGCAGTTAATAAGAGATAAGTAAATACATAGCTAGATTTGAAGAAAATGAAATTAAGAATAAATATTAACATACTTTAAACCCTGATTACGATGCTAAATAAGACTAGATGACATCAAATCTGAGATGAGTAAGCATTTCTCCATTGGTAAGACAAAATCATTTGAGGTACCTAGAGTCTAGCAATTTTTCTCCTTCTTTGCACTCTCTGAAGATTCGCAAGCTCCTCTACAGCTTCTAAGGTTCCACAAAGAAAAGGCAACAGAGGAAGAGGTGTTGAATAGGATGTTTTTGTTTGAATTCAAGGAGAACGACCACCTGGCGATGAGGACGTATGTATGCCCACTCCTTTGGCGTGGCAGAGCTGCTTTCAGTTGAAAGGCGAAGGAGACGTACAGTGTCTTCTTTTGGACCATCTAATTGGCACCAAATCGAACAGCTTCTATTCAATTAACAAAAGAAAAGATCATTGTCGTTTGAACAAAGCTAAAAGAAGTCAATGGTCTTGATAGAGGCGGATCGCAAATTATTGTGTAAGACCACAAAGTGGATTTCGGCGGCATTTAAATAATGCCATTAGAAATATTGTTTTATATTATAAATATATTAAATCTTTAGTTTAATTAAGAAATTAATTACACCCATTTTATTAATCAAAAATTAAATAACCAAATGCACTCAGAAAAATCACAAAAATTCACCTTTGCCTAATTTAGGTGTGGGACACTTAAAAATGCAATAGAACTTTTGATCCGAGTTCAATTTAATTATCTTAATTTTCTGAGTATTTAAATATTATTAAAATATTTGGGGAAAATTTGACGACTTCCAAACACTTCCAAAATGTTACCCCTAGCTAATTTGGGTGTGGTGATTCCAATGATGGACTCTGTTTTTGATTCTGAGGTCTAAATAGATTAGGCATTCTCAGAATTTTCAAAAAACTAAGAAATGTAGGAAATTGCTAAATAATCTCCAAATTGCACGAAAATTAAAATGGAGACTCCTAATACTATCATAACACAAATGGAAAAGGATTAGAGTCAATTATGTCACTAATTGATGGATAACAACACTAGAGTTGTTACATAAGGACTGAATTAACTAAAAATGTAGTCATAAAGACTGTAAACTGTAAATGTTATTTATTTTCTTGATTTAAATAAGCATTTTGTTCTGTGAAAAAAATTACAGAATAAAGGAGGAGTTAAACACATCTGCTTAACCAAGTAATGTGGGGTTTCCCAATAATACACACACTCCCCCTAAAAGATATATTTGGTCTCCATATCTAGCCCTAGCATAATAATCTATCATATGAAACCCTTATGTATAATGTTAAATGTTCAATTTATGTACAAAGTCTTAATGAATGCTTCCAAGGATTTAGTCTCAATACGTTGTAGCATTCAAGGATTTTTTAAAGCTAATTGTAAACCATATGATATCTATTATTATCTACCTTAGTTATCTATCCTATGATTAGGGCTAATAAGCCCCTCAATTGATTTAGACAGTCATCAAATGTTTCAATCAATTATTACAGACATAGTAATTATAAACTAATGAGGTTTTCAAAAATATTGATTTGATTATGGTCTTATTTAGGTGACAAAATAATTTATAGTTATAATTGTAAAACTACAATTTATAAGATCATATCCTAATGCGAGTACTACAATTATTTAAGTCTTCTATTCTACAAGATATTGAAACAACTTAACTCGTATACTATAGGTCTCAGTACTTTGGTTGTAAGCTTTTCTAAAACTATACTATTAAAACTTCTTAGTTATCATTTCTCTCTAATCTTCCTTTTCTAGTAACATCTTAATATCCTATACTTAAAAGTGTTCTTTCATCTAACCACTTTGTTTGTCTTATTTTTTGATATGTCACTAATATGTCATTACTAGACTATTCCTAACTTAAAGGTTCTGCATGTTTGCTAGTCTAAATTAGTAAGACTTAAGGGATGATCTTACTTATTGACTTGCTCGTTCAAGTAGATAGGATTCTCCTTTTTATCCTAAGGTTCCAAGTTATAATATTATTAAGACTAAATTCTTGATTTTACTTTGTTAATCAGCTCTAAAATATTCTAAGCATCTTTTCCATCTCAGACTACCACTAGCCTTAGCTCAAGTACTAAACATCTTATCTAATCATAAGCATCACACTTGGCATAATATGAGATCCTATGTTACACTTAGGCAAGGCATACTTAATTAACTTATTGAGTTCTAAGAGGATCTAATCTCTAACTAGACTGGATTAAGCAACACACTAACCCTCCTTAGATCATTTCACTATAAAACACAAGGATTCTCTCCTACCACCAGTACTACACTAATACTTACTCACTGCTATCCTAATGACTAATCACAAGATCAGGGCATGGGAATTCCCAGATAACTTCTCTCTCATAATAGTTGGGTTCAAATTAAGTTTACTAATACTAAGTCAAAACTAAATTATTCTAGTTGTTTTCCTATTCAATATATCATCGAATGTTATATCATGTCACAATCTAAGTTATCTAAAGATGTTAAGGGTTCAGGAAGTTTGAATAGGAAAAACCCTAATTATGAGAATTTATTGTTAAATAAATCAAGGGTTAAAAAATCATATTTTTCATTTGTTGTTCAAATGATATAGACATAGTAGTTATAGCTTCCTTATAGCATAATGAGTATAATGACAGTAAGTACAATCAAATCAGACAGCAAATCACAAATCAAAGCCTTTATGACATTTAATAACAATTAAAATGTGATTAGTAAAATTAATTATCAAAATATAAAATTAACTTCATACTAATGTCCTACATATTTTTTTGATCATTTTGGTACCAGTGGTAAAATAATTTTAATATAAAGGTTATAGGGTAGGATTTTCATGATACTGGGCAAATCAACTAATTCCATCTACTAACTATAACTTAGAGTTACATAATAGCTACGGACATAACATTATCAACTAATAATTTCCCTCTCCACAAGACCTTGTATCCATTATTAAGCATATATAAAGACTCAAGATAGTGTAAACTATGCCTTTTATTTATATATTTCATGACCTATATGGCATTGTTACCACTAATCATCTAAATTTTCTTATCCACAATTTCATGCTTTATGGTCACCAAATTTATTTTCTTCAACAAAAGAGAAAGCATTATTCTTCTTTGATATTTTCATCTCATTATTATTAATTAAGAATCATGATAATTAAAATTGGTTAGGGAATCAAATTGAACATGTAATTCTTAATAAGCAAATGTTTTCTAATAAAATTTCATTCTAAGTTATATGACCCATTATCAAGCCTAAGTAGCTTAATAATTACGATGTAATTGATATACAAGTTCTAAATCTATAAAAAATTGATCAATCATATAAAGCTCAAATTAATTATATGATATAAAAATTTTAAATATCACAAGTTTATTAATTGCTGATCATTAAATTATATATAGTCTTTTTTGTATATCAAATGATAGGATTCTAAAACTAACTAATTATATTATCTTGCCACTTTATATAATAAATAGAATTTTTTTTTTTGTATAAATATCTTTAACTTAATATACGTGTGAACACACAACCCATACAAATATTGCTTGAGTGCCTCATTTATCTTAGTCAAATATATCATTATTCTCAACATAAGACATCAACATCCAAACTTATAAAAAATGACATCTTAAGAATATGTTCTTTGAACAATTTAGCTAAAGCAAATTAAAGTACTATCAAACACTAACCATATTGATTACATGGTATGGGATATTAACTACCCTTATCTAAGAATACATTGTCAAATAATACTCAAATATGCCATTATTTCATAAGAGATAGTATTATTACTCTCAGCTGATATATTTTATTGTAGTGTCATAAGTGCTAAGCAATTGATTTTATTATTATGAGTAAATAAAAATAATCTTCAAATACGAGATTCAAAGCTTACATTTACACCTTAAATTTGTTTAATATAATTAGCAAATTGCATAAATTTGTTAAAACTTCATCATTATAGTTTAATTTTTTGACTCAAATGCATTAAAAACAATCATCCATCACATAAAATTTATATTTATAATCTTCGAGACTAGGCACATCAATATTATGAGAAGAATTTTAAAAATTGATACTATAATAATCATTAAAAAGTGTAACTAAATTGAAATTGAAAACTAAACGAAATAGTTGTTGAAAGTTGTAATTGAATTTATAAACAAATCAATTTATTTTTTAATTTTTTGATTTTACGATATTGCTCTACAATTGTATACAGAATAAGTGAGGCGTTAGACACGTCTGTCCAATAATCTGAGATAATGGGTTCCCAAAACATCTACACACTCCTCAAAAATGGGTAGTCTCCTGGTTTCTCCAAAAAGCTTGCCCTTGCTATAAAGTGAACGTGCAAACTAAGATTCACCTAAGTGAACCTACTGAAATCTGAATATTTTAAGCTCAAAGATATGTAGGGACAAGAAAGTACAAATTAGTTAACTATAAATGTCACATTCCTTATTTTATATTTATTAAATTATCACAATTTTACTAACTATTTGATCTAGAGTTTTTCTTTTTATTTAAGCATTCTCTTAAAATT
Organism: Gastrodia elata; assembly: GCA_016760335.1. Classification (NCBI taxonomy): domain Eukaryota; kingdom Viridiplantae; phylum Streptophyta; class Magnoliopsida; order Asparagales; family Orchidaceae; genus Gastrodia; species Gastrodia elata. Next base: position 39,884,978 of record CM028680.1, on the reverse strand, counting down.
TGACTCATGATTATTAGTATATCAATCCATATATTCAATCTTAATATTTAAAGAGATTGTGTTGATCTAAAAATTTGTTATGTTATTAAATGAATACCATAACCCAAAATATTGTTTCTATAGAAATTTATTGACATATTTACACAAATTCTTACAATTAACTGAATCTTAAGTGTAATTTATGACCAAACCAACTAAAGTGTATTAACTAAATCTAAATTTTAATATTGTAATGAAAATGTTGTTATTTTAATACTAAGTCTTATAAAACTTATTCTTTCTTTTCAATAAGGCCTTAATCTGCTTATTACTGACTTTTTAAGTTTTTCAACTTCAAAGTGGAAATTCATACACTTAGTTTGAGTTCTGTCCTAGACTTAAATCACCTTAGATCTTAAGTATAGATCTAACCCAAAACTAAGTGAGATTATGAATAAAATATTAAATAGTTGTCCTAAAGTTTCTAACTATCATAATGAACTTAAAAAAAATGTCTTTGGTGTAAATTCCAGGCTTTATGAATAAATTTATAATTTTAATGCTTTGAAGAAGACCCTTATTATATATGTGACAAATCACTCCAAATTAATTATAGTATGATTTTATAAGTTCATAGAAGTTCACTGGTACCTTGAACATAAAAATCAGAGTTCAAGATTTACTAATCAATTTTTTTTTGTAGTAAATATTAAGAAAATTAATCATCAATATTATAATTTTATTTTAAATTACTGCTCTTCTTATTTTATTGACCATTAGATATATATTTCATTGAATTTGAACTTATATTTAACAAATTATTACAAAACTATTCTGAATTATTTTCTATGATTTTAATTAAGAATGCTTAACTTAGAAGTTTCCTAAAATTTGAACAAAAGCATTAAATGGACAAAAAATTAAGCGCAAATTGTTGAGTGCACAATGAATAAGTGGTCAAGCCAAGCCTTCTCATTTTCAATCTCATGTATTATTTTAAGAGTAACTTATAAAAATAATTAATTGATTTTTATAATTAAATAAATAATAAAATAATTGTATTAATTGGTGCTATCTATTGATAAGTTAACCATCTACATCAAATTCATTAATTGAATTAAGTAAACTTCAAAATCTTTGTATAACTAAATTAAATACTAATAAAAAGGGCAAGTTATGAGGTTTAAACACCAATTACGAAACATTGGCACACCTATAATTATGATGTCAATATTGTTCTGCACCAACCTAAAATAAACTCGGTGTTACCCCTCCAAAAAAAAATTTAATTAGAGGCTCAAAAATTAGCATTAATAGATGAAAAAGAGAATTATGCAAAAATGAATGAGCAATACAATGTAATTTTCTTGCACTTGAATTAAAGGGAAATTAAAACTAACAAAGTTAACTAAACAAGATTTCTAATAGAGTGAAAGAGGGTAATTATCATGCATCTAAGAATGTATACCAATACATTCCTATAATTTTTATAAAATAGTTAAAAGAATAAAAAATTAAACATAATTCACTAAATGCACAATTAACGAGTGTAGCCAAGCAAAGCCTTCTCTTCCTCATGCTCATGAATTGTTTTTAGTTTAACTTTTATAAGTAACTGATTAATTTTATATGAAATATTAAAAAATATTAAAATATTTAAACTAATTTGTGCAATCTATTAATAAAATACCATCAGTATTTAATGCATTAATTGATATAAATAAATTTCAAAATATTAGTAGTACTAGAATAAATACTAATAATAGTGAGTAAGTGGTGAGTCTTAAACATGAAGAACAAAATTGAGGCACACTTATAATTATCGTGCCAATATTGTGCCACCCTGTAATGCCCCGTCTCATCGCCACGCGCAATAGAAAGTTTATTAATACAAAAAGTTGGCGGCAGAATAGTGCATTACTTGGGAAGGGTTGCTAAGCCTCCCCAATTAAACTAATTGCATGTTGCCGAATACTAATCCTTAAGATAAGTAATGCTCTTATATTAAGTATTAGTTAATATACCTATGCACATTGGTTTAATTAGAATGATGAGAGTCATCCAATATATATGACTATTTAAACAAAGATTTTATCTTGATCACATCACAATACTAAGTATAAGTAGTAGAGATGCTAAGAGTGCATACATTCATCACAGAACTGAATAAAATCTTTCATCTTAGAACAAAAAAAAAGAAAATACATCCAGAGTTAATTATTACAGACCAAAGCTTAAGCAAAAGTGCAGTAACCAAAAGAAATCTCTCATCTCACAGCCAAAAGTAACTAAATAGAAAATAAAAACTCTGCTATCTACTGCTCTTCCTGCTCCTTTTGGATCTCATGTGCTATGTTTAAAGCGGCTGCTCAAACTACTCAAAGACTGACATTGCTAGTTTTACAGCTACAAGGCCCCAGCCAACAAAAAAAATATTGTGTTTGACAATGAGTCTATACATATTTTAGGCTGCAAATAGTATTTTTTTACAGATTAAGAGATTTTACTTAACATTAATTAAAATAGAAATCAACTACAGACAAATTGTAGTGAGTTGAAACCGATAATCAAAATATTGAAATTGGAAGCAAAGTAAAATTGTAATTGAGTGAAAAAAATATAGCAAGTAAATCAACTAAATTAGAACTGTAAATTGAATTAAATTGGAAATAAAATTGTGATATATGTCATTGTATATGCATCAGAATATGCCACTGAACATGCCACAAATATGCATGACTTTTGATACCACATGGTTTCCCACAGATCCTAGGTGAGCAAACGCTCCGCTAATAGATCCTAGGAGAGAAAATGTGAACCTCTCCAATTATATGACTTACATGTTACTGAATACAAATTTTTATGATAAGTAATATTTTTATCTTAAATATTAGTTAAGATTCTTATACATATTGGCTTAATTGGAATGATGGGAGTCATCCAATATATTTAAGTATTTAAATATAAATTCTATCTTGATCATATCAAAATACTAAGTATAAGTAGTAAAGATAGTCAGAGTGCGGAAGCTAAAGCATTCATCCATACATTCATCACAAAAGTAAATAAGAACATTCATCTTTGAAAAAGAAAAAGAAAATACATCTAAAGTTAATTACTACAGACCAAAGCATAAGTAAAAGTGCAATAAATGAAAAGAAATCTCTCATCTCACAGCCAAAAGAAATTAAATAGAAAATAAAAATTGCATTATCTACTGCTCCTCCAACTCCTCCTAGATCTCCTATGCTGTCTCCAAAGCGGCTGCTCAAGCTGCTCAAAGTTTGGCATTACCAGTTTGACAATTCCATGGCCCCAGCCAACAAAAAAGAGAAAATCTTATGTTAGACCTACAGTCTAAGTACATTTTAGGCAGCAAATAGTATTTTTTAATAGTTTAAGGGATTTTATTTAACATTAATTAAAATAGAAATAAACTGCACACAAAATGTAGTAAACTAAAACTGATAATCATAATACTAAAACTGAAAGCAGAGTAAAACTATAACTAATTGAAAAAAAATACATCAAGTAAATCAACAGAAATAAAATTATAAACTAAATTAAACTAAATATAAAATTATGTTATATGTCAATATATATGCATCAGAATATGCCACTGAACATGCCACAAATATGCACGACTTTTGATACCACATGGTATCCCATAAATCCTAAGTGTGAAAATGCTCCTCCAACAGATCCTAGATGAGCAAATGCTCCCCTAATATATCCTAGTTGAGTAGAACCGCTCAGCTAATGAAGCATTATGCTTATGTTACAATATGACAAGGGTTTATGCATCAAGTATTTTGAGTTATAAAAACTAGAAAACAAAAGTAAAAATATAAATTAAAAAAATATCCCTTCTTGTTATCAAGCTATTTAACATGTATTTTCTTAATATGCACATTTATCTTAAATTCCATATAATCAGAATACATAATCAAATATCTAACTTTAATCCAAATTCAATCTTAATTAAAATCAGAGTTTTCCCAAAACCATGGTTCATAACCTTCTAAATTATCATATGTTAGGAGACGTATGCATAATTTAGTATGTTTTTAAGAAAGATATCTTGAAACACTTAGTTTGCTTAGTTGCACTTATCTATGCACACAATGATAAGGGCGGAATCCTTTTACAATTTAATCTCTCAAACTAAGCTTTTCAATCCCTTAATTATAATATACTTTGGAATTGGGGTAATTGTCCTGAGCTGAACTATACTTATCAAATTACTTTAGATAAGACCGAAACTCTACAGTTCTATTTAGGGATAAGCAATCAATTTTAGGTTATAACTCCATCATAGAGCTAGTTTATAGAAATATACTATAATTTCACATGACAATACTAGTGTTGCCATTCTAAACAAACTATTTGATAATCAAGTATTTACAAACTATTGAATCCATCTTCCATTGCAGTGGGTACTAATCAAAATGGTTCTAAGGATGTGACATAGAAGCTAGACAATTTATGTGATCTACCAAAATTTGATAAGCTCAATCTTGACTCCATTAGGCTATCACTGCCATAATCTATAGCCTTCAATCATCTAAGGTTCATTAGTTCATCTAAGGGCCTACCTCATTAGATATTCAATAAGGTATTTCCTACTTCAAAGTTGCCTTAACCTAAGTTGTAATATTTATTTAAACATAAAATCTAATTTAACACTTAAGAGATTCAAAGTTCTAATTCTTACCTATAAAATTTACACTTATCATGGATTGATTCTAAAGATCTAGGTAGTGTAACTATAAGTAGATTTATAATTTCAATCATTTAATTTAAATAAAATAATTAAGTATGCAAAATCACCAAATTCCTTAGCTTAACATAAGCATTCAAGTCATTAAGAACTTAAGATTTGGTTGATTGATAAATCAAATATCTTTTATTGGTTGATTAAGGATCAATTCATACTAGTCTCTTTCTTAAGAGGAAATCTAGAGAATTAAGATTTAGATTCAGATAAAGAACACATAAATCACTTAAGCCTTAATCTTCTGCCTTGCCATTCTATGGTCAAATAACAAAATTATCAATGCTAAATTATTCCGTGCAAGTTAAAGAATGCAAAAATTAGTGATTATCATTAAGTTTAGATCACTAATGAGCTTATTAAGGGCCAATTGATGTTTTAGGTCAATTAGGCAAATTAAGATTTAAACATGCCTAACTTGGAATACAATGATATTGCTAAGTTATTTATTTTCTAAGGATTGTTTAAATATCAAATTTAGCTAAGTTAATTAAGCAATGAAATTAATCTTCTCTAATTAGGGTTTTTAAATAATTAGTAATTAATTAATAAAATTAATCATTGAAAATTAAATATAGCATCGAAATTAGTTTCTAAACATTATAAGAAGCATTCAGAGACTATAAGCATACAATTTAGATAATGAATTATGCTAATTTTCACTAATCATGCAATTATAAAATTTAAGACATAATTAATAAAATTACTCTTTGAAAATAATTCTAATTATTATAATTAGGTTTCACATTACAAAATGAATAGATAGAAACCATAAGAAATTCATTTGGATAATTAAATACCTTAATATGCACTAACAAGTTATTGGAGTAATTAAGCAATATTATCAAATTAAATCACAAAAATTAAAATATCTTTGTAGTTTGTTGTTCTATACAATTTTTCATCAAAATAATATATTGGATCATATTATTTGGGGTTAAATTGATCGAGATATGAATTAATGAATAATTATAAATTTTAATCAAGTTTTCTCTAATTGCTTGTTACTGTTGACCTGACAATTCCACGCATGCATGCTTATAGGTCTTTGACTGTAGGCCGAAGTGCACGCACGTGAGTGGCTTGACCCTATAGCAAAACTGTGCAGAACGAGGTCTGAGCCGACCCAATACTGTCTTTCTTCAGCGTCGAGGACTCCCCCAAATAGGCCAAATTAGGGTTTAACCTAATTCGCCAAATTCTTTATCATCTGCCTGTGCCACCACCTCCTTCGGTTCATCGACATACCATCACCTCTCCAAGATGCATTGATGGAACCCTAAAGCCCTAACCGGGGAGGCAGAGATCGATGGGGGCCTATTTTCCCCAAATTTAACCACGAGAAAACTAGGGTTTACTGAGGCAAAGGAAATGTCCCCACATAATCCACTATAGACCTGTCTCCCACCACATATACATTCACCGGATAACGGTGGAGTTAAGCCCTATGGCTGCTAGGGCCCGGGCATGGCTCAAATGGCAGGACCTTACTCGAGTCTAGTACTATTCTGTACTATGATAGCTCGTCTAAACGCTGGCAATAACTGTCATCCTCGGTTTGGACACATTGTATTAATCAATTGAGATCGATACAGGATACAATCTCCCGACAATTTGCAATCCAAATACATGCCAATTCTTGAGTAGAAAGAGGGCACACCATTGTTGAACGACGACCCAATTCAGGCAGTACTTTGTATTGTCTGAACCTTTGCCCTTCCCTAGATGGATTCATTCTAATCATATATGACCCTAATTTACAAAAATCTAGTCGTTGTATAAAAACAAGGATGAATGCATAAGTAGTGGCTCACATAGCTTATTATAGGGAAGAGGGGAACCTGGTCAAGCTGCGCTGATTGATAGGGAGCTGATAAGGATCCAAGAGGTGTCCCAAGGTTTGTTGCAAATCACTTGAGCTTGACTGGGGGTCTGAACTACAGACCACGCCCACTACCATGCCGGGACAAATGGTTTAGAGGTCATGGAAGATAGGGAGAAAGCAAGACAGGTTGGAACGGTAATCAAAATCACACAATGAGAAAAGTGCTCACTATGAGATTCCTGAGGTTATTTAAAGCCTCGAGAGAGTTTGGGATGAGCTGCTAAGGATTGGGCTCAACTCGAGAGCCCAGCCCTTCCCATTTCAAAATGGGAGCGAACCAGGACCATGTGGCCTGATGGAGGGCAGCCTAACTACTTATGGAAGATGCTAACGGTCTTCTTGACATGGCACAAAAGGTAGGGGATAGCCCTGACAGTGTCTTGGTTGAATGGTCGAGGAAGATGACGAACATCATAGTAGCTCGGACATCTGTATGGTCGTTTGAAGGAAAAGCACAATGTCTTTGATTCGCTTATTCGTAACAGCTAAACATGGAAGCACTACCAGCCATTGGATCGCGGGTGCAATCCTGTAGTTGGCGAGGGATGCAGGTGCGAAGGCTGAGCATTGCACGATTGGGGCGCCAAGATTTGTGTGGCGCCAGAGAGTGGACGCAAGATGCTGAGCCATTGTTGGGGCCCGTGCATATCTGTCGCGGTCCCGATAGCGGAACCCGATAGTTAGGATTTATAAAAAATAAAATAAACAAATAATTTATTTAACTTAATAATTTCAAATATATTTTAAAATTTAATTTATGATTAAATGGCTGCAAAAAATTTTCAAACTTGCACCCCTAGCTAATTTGGGCTAAGGAATTCAAAAATGATATGAGAATTTAATTCAGGATACAATCTCCCGACAATTTGCAATCCAAATACATGCCAATTCTTGAGTAGAAAGAGGGCACACCATTGTTGAACGACGACCCAATTCAGGCAGTACTTTGTATTGTCTGAACCTTTGCCCTTCCCTAGATGGATTCATTCTAATCATATATGACCCTAATTCACAAAAATCTAGTCGTTGTATAAAAACAAGGATGAATGCATAAGTAGTGGCTCACATAGCTTGTTATAGGGAAGAGGGGAACCTGGTCAAGCTGCGCTGATTGATAGGGAGCTGATAAGGATCCAAGAGGTGTCCCAAGGTTTGTTGCAAATCACTTGAGCTTGACTGGGGGTCTGAACTACAGACCACGCCCACTACCATGCCGGGACAAATGGTTTAGAGGTCATGGAAGATAGGGAGAAAGCAAGACAGGTTGGAACGGTAATCAAAATCACACAATGAGAAAAGAGCTCACTATGAGATTCCTGAGGTTATTTAAAGCCTCGAGAGAGTTTGGGATGAGCTGCTAAGGATTGGGCTCAACTCGAGAGCCCAGCCCTTCCCATTTCAAAATGGGAGCGAACCGGACCATGTGGCCTGATGGAGGGCAGCCTAACTACTTATGGAAGATGCTAACGGTCTTCTTTACATGGCACAAAAGGTAGGGGATAGCCCTGACAGTGTCTTGGTTGAATGGTCGAGGAAGATGACGAACATCATAGTAGCTCGGACATCTGTATGGTCGTTTGAAGGAAAAGCACAATGTCTTTGATTCGCTTATTCGTAACAGCTAAACATGGAAGCACTACCAGCCATTGGATCGCGGGTGCAATCCTGTAGTTGGCGAGGGATGCAGGTGCGAAGGCTGAGCATTGCACGATTGGGGCGCCAAGATTTGTGTGGCGCCAGAGAGTGGACGCAAGATGCTGAGCCATTGTTGGGGCCCGTGCATATCTGTTGCGGTCCCGATAGCGGAACCCGATAGTTAGGATTTTTAAAAAATAAAATAAACAAATAATTTATTTAACTTAATAATTTCAAATATATTTTAAAATTTAATTTATGATTAAATGGCTGCAAAAAATTTTCAAACTTGCACCCCTAGCTAATTTGGGCTAAGGAATTCAAAAATGATATCAGAATTTAATTCAGAGATCAAATTAATTTAGCTAATTTTATGAGCCATAAATATGGCAAAATAGCTAAGTCAAACCTTTTAAGTCCAATTAACTCCAAAATTTTAGGGTTGTCCTAATGATTTGATAAAATCAAAGAAATGAAAATTAAGAGATGATTAAGCTAAGATTAATTAAGATAATAACCTAAGGTTGTTACACCCCAACCCAAAAATATGCTTAATATAACCCCTCAAAAAGTATTTAAATAGAGGCCCAAAAATTAATCGAAGATGCGAACTTGTAGAGATAATTATGCAAAATTATTAAGTCTAATGTTGACTACAAAATAGCTTAATGAGAATTACTGAGTACTAAAATATAAAAATCATCAATAATAATAATAATTACACATTAGCATCAGTACAAATATCATTAAATGTTATACTAAGAGGGTGAAATTATAAAAAATCAAAACCAATAGATTTATCTAAATAGGTTTTCTAAGAGGGTGAAATAACCTAATCATAATACATTTAAAAATATTTAACTTCAAGTTTCATATGATTTGAAACAAGGTTTAAACGCATAGAAATTAACTACAATTGTTTAGTGCCCATCCGCACTCATGATTTATTTTTAAATTAATATAAATGAATAATCAGCTAAATTAGTTAATAGATTAAATTATAATTAAAATAAGTGAATTAATTAGTGTGTTATCATCATGGACGTGCCGAATCACAAATTAAGTTTAATTGTTATATGATGTTATGTTCTACATCTATTTCTTTGTCATATGGGCTTTTGTATGGGTTTCACATAAAGGGGTCTTTATTTTTGGCGGTATTGTATTTTTCTATTTTGAGTTTTATGAGCTTTTTCATATGTACTATATAAATGGACCTTATCTTAGCCTACTTCTATTTTATTTATCATTTGAGTCATTTATGTAAAAGGTTAATTTAGTTCTTATTGAGAAAGTTAATTTATAGTTTTTTAGTCAATTGATACATTAATCTTTCATGAGAGAGTTAGTTTATAATTTTCTTAATCTTTTTGATGAAAAGACACTTTCATGTATTAAGGAATTGAAAGATATATGATTTGTGTTAATGTGAGCTTCATTTTTTAGAGAATAACTTCTTGAGTGTGTGGTTTACAATCCAAGGAATGCCAAGGAAAGAAAATTCAATTTGTCACGAAGGACTGCCTGTAGAAGTCTTTTTTCTTTATCCTAAGTGCATATCCAGAAATAAGGATCACATTAATATATTTAGATTATTGGATTAAGAAAAATGAGAGTTTAAAGTTTCTATAATTATGCAATTATTTAAATATAATTTAGATTTAAATTAATTTGAAGAGAATGCAATTAATTAAATAAAAAGGCGGCAGGTCCCACTAGGACACGTGGCAAGACCACAGAGGTTGTAGAACTGCGAGCATGCTGCAGCACCTTGGAATCAACAATGGGACGCTACGTCATACCTCAGTATTTGGGATTCAGGAGCTTGGCACCGCAACGTGCTGGGGCGCTGCATGGAATTTGGGATGGCTCACCCACAAAAGTCAACTTTTGGGCTTCCAACTACTGATTTAGGTGTTTTAGGGCTTGGCTTAAGCCTACTTAAAAGCCTAAGCAATTGTATTGATTAGTAAGAAGTTAAGTACATTTTTGGGAGAAGAAATCTTGTGGCAGCTAGGCTTTGAGTTGAAGTGGGCAGCATTTCTTCTTCTTCCAAGGGTTAAGGCTTCTCGGGCACTTTGTAAAATCTTGTATTCATCACAGTGGATCTTCGGGGTTCTGTGACTTTGGTTTTTCTCAGTTTTTGGGTTTTCCACATAAATTTCTTCTGTGTTTGTTTGCTTGTAATCTTCATTTTTTTTTGCCTTTGTATGCTCTCATAATTCTTCAGTGTTGCTCAAACTATGAACCCTAAAGATGGTTAAAGTATTTTAACAAATCATAACAAGCATGTCATCCTCAAACATATGGTCAAATAGATGTGGTAAACAAAAGCTTAACAAATCCACTTAGATGCCTAATTTTAAACCATTATGCTAGTTGGGATCTTATTTTACCCACTGTTGAGCTTTCATATAATAGTTCTATTAATAAATCAATCAATAAAAGTATTTTTCAAATTATAAATGGTTATGAACAACAAAAACCAATTGACTTTACTGATCTACCCATAACGTATAGAGATAGTGAGTTTGTGTCATCATTTGCAGAAAACATGCATGATGTCCACTAACAAATTAAACAAAAATAAATAAAGTTAATGCATATAAGTGAAGAGAATTTGTTTAATTTCAAGAGGGTGACCAAGTGCTAATAAGGATGAGATATGAGAGATTTCCAATTGGAACATTCAAATAGTTGAATGCTAGGCAAGCAAGACCTTATAAGATATTATGGAAATTCAATGAAAATGCTTATGAAGTTGATATTTTAATTGATGCTAGACTATCTCAAATTTTTAATGAGGCATACTTTACATTATACCTTGATTATGCTTCTTTTGATATATTGGATTTTTATAATTGCATTACTAACTTGCAGGAACCACCATGTGGGGACCCTCCATGCTGGGTTGATATGAGAGGATCAACCCTGCATGAGGCTCCCTGTCAAGGAATCCAATTGAGCCGTTTAAGTAGTACAGCAAGTAAGCAGAAATAAAATCATGCATTATATATAAATAAGATTACATCACATAGTTTAATTTATTACAAAAGCATAATGTAAGAAAAAAAGAAAAATAAGAGAGATATGTTAAGACGATCCTCCTCACTTCTCAGCTACCTCGATCTCCACTAGCTTCTGACCTGGCACATAAAAGTGAGGGCGTTGGAATGCCGGTTAGTCCCGTAGACTAAGTATAAGACATCAGCATGCATTTATAAAGGTGTTAGCAGTAAGCAATAAATAGATAAATACAGAAAAATATGCGAAGGTTTCATCCTGTAAGCAAATTGTTATGTTCATAAGAAAATAGAAAAGTGCTGAATTTTATCACAGTATGTCACATGAATCAGTATAGTATGATATGTCTTGCATCAGTAAGCATAATCGTAAATAATTTATCAAATTGGGCAAATACAGAATCTTGTGATCAGACAAAATATAAGTTCATATAATAATAGAATACCATACTGTGCCCCCTCTGTAAGCTACACAGCACACTCCCTTATCTCCCCTCTTGGCTAGCCCCACCATAATTCCTACCCAAGCCATCGTTTTAAGAACCCAAAATAATGCATGCATTCTCAAGACATTTCATTCAGTATTTAATAACAGTAATTGATAACTTAAAACAAAGGAAGGTAAAACTAAATTTTAAGGTTCAAAGCGGTGCTACAGCATTTAAAAGAAATTAAGTAAGCAATAAATTATGTAAGAAAATATCCAGTACCTTTCCTGTGCAATCCTCAAGCTACCTGCATGATTTAGTATTTAGCCTAGTTAATGATTAGTTAATTAATCCTCCTAATAAGGCTACTTATCTTAATTTTGAGTTTTTGGATATTTTATGAGGCACAAAAAGGTGTGTACAATTTTTATTTCTTAATTATTGTTTATTTAAATTATTCATGTGATTACAACACAACAGTGATAGTTTTTCCAAAATCTGAATATGATATGCTTTACGAGGAAAAATAACTTTTTAAAATTTTGATACCAAATACAAAATCTGATTACATTTTTAGAATCCTTGAATTTTTCTGATCATTTTAATATATAATTTCACTATATTTTGACTCCTATTTTGAAAGATGAAATTTTGAAGATTTGAGAATTTTCTGAATTTTTTAATATTTTTGGGTTGATGGAATATTTCGTTACCATTAACAATTTCTGTTAAGTTACTATTACAGTTGACAGTAACAGTATTGTAGCTGATGAAAAGGGAATATTCCAGGAATATTCTTTTTTGGTTAACAGTAGATGGCGGGTACCACGTGGCGACCACTCGCTAACACGTGGCTGCGGAAGCATGGAAACCTGCCACGTGGCGGCAGGCGACACGTGGCTTCCACGTGTACAGAATGAGGGCTGCTGGCTGCCACGTGTCTACCACGTGGCACTGTGAACCTTTGAGCTGCCACGTGGCTGCCATGTGGCAGTCATCTTTTTCTTCTCCGGCGATAAACAGTAAATCCAGCGAACTACTGTTCATCACCGGCAATTTTTTGGCAATTTCTTTATCTTTTCGAGAAATTTTTTGTTCGATCCTACTCTACTCCTTGTGAAATAGCATTTTGAAAAAGAAAATAAGAAAAAAAGGAGCGGTTTAGGTGGTACCTCATCAGGAAGTTATGCCTATCGCGATCTTTGAGCGCATTTTTTGGCGAGCTCTGGCGATCTGATGGTTCCTTCCCCTTGGCCCTCACTGAGGCCTTTAAATAGGTGGGGGCACCCCCCTCGTAGGCTCCGTCACTGCCCCGCCGCCGTCACCACAGAATCCTAGTGTGACATGTGGCAATGGCAATCACCTGTGCATCGACGCTGCGGTGCCGCCATGTGTCGCCACGTGGATCAGACATGTCGTAATGCTGCCATGTGTCTGCCACATGGCATCAACTTGTTTGCGGCACAATCAGAAGTTGACAGGTGGCACCCCGGGTTCTGTGAAGCTACCACGTGGCACCTGCGGTGTCACTTCGCAACGGGGCGATGCCCCGTGGCTCCCGGGGATGCGACACAACGAGGTGCTGCAACGGCATTCACTTTTGCGCGGCGCAATAAGGTACTGCCACATGGCAACAGAAGCTTGCCTGTGCTGCCACGTGGCAATCTGAGGCTCCGCATGCTGCTATGTGGCACCTGAAGCTCCGCGTGCATCCACGTGTCACCACATGGCACCAAATTTTTGAAATGTTGTCACGTGACACACGGTATTCCGTGTTTTGCCATGTGGCAAGATCCTAACGGTCACGCGCGATCGACTACGCATATTGGCAGGGTTCGGTGTCCGCTGTTCGGACCCTGACAGCGGATTCTCCGCAGTTTTAATTAATTACTTTTAATTTTCAAAAAATACAATTTTAATTAATAACTTTAGGAAAAATTAAATTCCAAACGTATTATGCGCATTTTTCGTCCTTTGGAGCTCCGAAAAATCTAAAAATTTCCCTCCTCGCTAATTTCTACGTTATGGACCTAAATTTTTAGTCAAAATTTGAATCTGAGGAATAAAAATAATTTTAAATATTTTGGGATGGAAATATTATGTTTAATTCATTTATTAATTTAATTATTTAATTTCAATTAAATAATTAAAATTTTATGATATCATAACTTTAAAAATATTGATCCAAACATATCAAATATAAGTCTCATTTTACTTAGAAAAATAAAAGAGATCAAATAGCATAATTCAAAAATTTGATTCGGGGATTATTTAACATAGTGACATTTTAGGTCATAAATAAACTCTCAAAACTTTTTACCTAAATAACCAAATATATACAAGATAGGTCTTAAAATACTCTGGAGAATAGTGTCATCACTGTGGTAGTATTAGTTTTTCCATTTAGTGATTAATTTTCAAAGTCGAATTTAGGACTCTCTCCCAAAATGACCAAAATGTCCTTGATCTTCAATTAACCATAACTTGGTTAATTAAACTCCAAATCAAGAAATACAAAAGGCTACCTAGCTTAGAATTTTAGTGCCAACAGTAAACTATAATAAAATTTAAGCTTTACACCCTAGAAACCCTATGCTGACTAAAATATCCTTAACCCTAAATAGGTCTTAACTTGACCAATTGAAGTCCAAATTTTGTCTACTCCTAGTTAAAGTACTCAGTGTGATATAGGGAAGCTATAGACACTGAGTTTGTTGAATTTGGACATCAAATAAAAAAGTTAGTTTTTTAATCTTAATGATCTAAATTTTTTTTTTGTAATTCTATTTAGTGACGACACGGGTCGTCACACACCAGTCCAAGAATGATTATTATTAATTCTAATACTGACTCAATGCCTTTGCTCTCAACATTCGTTCCAAGAACTTGATGATCAAATAATCATTAGCACTAATGATGGAGTTCAATGATACATTGTTTGGTGGAAAGGTCTATCACTTTAAGAAGACTCTTGGTTGATATATGATGAACTACAATAACTTAATTCATATATGCTTTAAGAAATTAATGAGCTTCATCCACTAGGTATGCATCAAAGGCAGGGAGTGCTAATGCAGTGCATCAATGAAATAATCATCAAAGTGCCAAATCATAAATTAGGTTTAATGGTTATAACTATGTTATGTTGTATTTTCTTATTTTTAGTCTTATAGCTTTTACATGGGTTCAATATAAAGGGGCCTTTATCATAGCCCATGTTGTATTTTTCTATTTTTAGCCTTATGGGCTTTTGCATAGGTTCCATATAAATGGGCCTTTATCTTAGCCCATTTACTATTTAATCTGTCATGTAAGTTTTATGTGAAAGGGCACTTTAGCCCTTCATGAGAGAGTTAGTTTATTGTTTTTGGTCTATTGTGTGAAAGGACACTTTAGTCCTTCATGAGGGAGTTAGTTTATAATTTTTCTAGTCTTTTAGAGAAAACAATACTTTGGCCCTTCATTAGAGGGTTGGCTTATGATTTTCTTGTTAATTTTGTATGTATTTCATAGCTATAAATTGGCTGGCCTCACATTTATTATTTTATTGCAAGATGTAATATTTGTGTTCATGTGTGCTTCATTCTTGAGAGAAGGACTTCTTGAGTGTGTGGTTTGCAATCCATGGAGTAGGACTTTCAAGGAAAGAAGATTCAATTTGTCATGAAGAACTGCTCGTAGAAATCAATCTTCTTTATCATAAGTATCATATCCAGTAATAAGGCTCCCATGAAATCATTTTCAATTATTTTTATATTCCTTCCTCCCATCTTACAAGTGCGCTTTTTTAATTCTTGCTCTCATTATCGTGTAAGCACTTACAACACCACACTTTATTATCAACAAGTGACTCGCATAATACATTTTTGTTTTAAAATGTAAAGCTGGTATTGAGAATAAAATTGCAGATACTTTGAGTCGTATGTCTCTCCTTTTACATTCTATAAGAGTAAAAGCAATTAGATTTGATAAAATGATTTTTGATTACTCTACTTGCAAAAATTTTGGTCAAATTTGTTCTTTATTATCTGAAAAGGGGCTAGTTATTAATTCAAATAATAAATTTTAAGATGAATATCTTTTTTATGGTACTCATTTTTGCATTCATGATTCATCGCTTCATAATTCTCTCATCGATGAGCTCCATGTTGGAGAAATTGGATGAAATTTTGGGCGGGAAAAAACTATTACAATGGTTCAAGATTGATTTTATTGGCCTAGTCTAATGAGAGATGTTGCTTGTATTATTTCTCTATGTCATATATGCTAGCTAGCAAAAGGAAAATAAATGATTTAGGACTATATAGTCTTCTTCCAATTTCTCATAAACCTTGGGAAGACATAGTATGGATTTAATATGAGGATTACCTCACACAACTCGACACTATGACTCTATTCTTGTAGTTATGGATTGAGTTTCTAAGATGGAACACTTTATTACATGCTATAAGACTTTTGATTTCGCTAATGTTACTATATTATTTTTTTGAGAAGTAGTCAAGTTACAAGGTTTGCCTAAAATAATTCTGTTAGATCGAGATGCACACTTTATGAGCTATTTATAGAAGACTCTTTAGAAGAAATTAGGCACAAAACTTCACTTCTCAATAGCATTATTGGGATGTGAAGAGAGATTTGATCATCATGGGTGATGATGACATAATTTTGGTGTGTACTAAAGAGTTTTAGGGCAAAGGAAGCACATAACTGACATCAAGTCAAGTGCACACCATGTCATGTTATAAAGGATGGGATTATATAGTGGGGCACCACGGCACCCCCCAATGCTTGAGAATCAATAGTGAGGTGCTCTGGAGTGCTACAGCACCTGATAATTAATAATGGGAAGCTACATCAAGCCTCAGTTCTTAGGATTCTAGAGCTTGTCACTGCAACGCACTGGGGCACTGCGCGGAATTTGGGATGGTTCACCCCCAAAAGTCACGACATTCGAGCTTCCAACTACTGATTTAGGTGTTTTATGGCTTGGCTTAAGCCTACTTAAAATCCTAAGCAATTGTATTGATTAGTAAGAAGTTAAGAAGAATTTTGGGAGGAGAAAACTTTTGGCAGCTAGGGTTTTAGTTGAAAGCCAAGTGAATGGCATAGAAGAAGTGGACATCACTTCTTCTTCTTCCAAGGGTTAAGGCTTCTTGGGAACTTTGTAAAATCTTGTATTCTTCACAGTGGATCTTCTGGGTTGTGTGACTTTGGTTTTTCTCAGTTTTTGGGTTTTCCACATAAATTTCTTCTGTGTTTGTTTGCTTGTAATCTCCTTTTACTTTTTGCTTTTGTATGCCCTCATAATCATTCGGTGTTGCTCAAACTATGAACCCTAAAGATGGCTGAAGTATTTTAACAAATCATAACAAGCATGTCATCCTCAAACAAATGGCCAAATAGATGTGGTAAATAGAAGCTTAAGAGATCCACTTAGATGCTTATTTTAAACCTTTATGCTAGTTGGGATCTTATTTTACTCACTATTGAGCTTTCATATAATAGTTCTATTAATAAATCAATCATTAAAAGTCCTTTTCAAATTATAAATGGTTATCAACCATAAAAACCAATTGATGTTACTGATCTACCCATAACATATAGAGATAGTGAGTTTGTGTCATCATTTGCAGAAAACATGCATGATGTCCACTAACAAATTAAACAAAAATAAATAAAGCTAATGCATATAAGTGAAGAGAATTTGTTTAATTTCAAGAGGGTGACCAAGTGCTAATAAGGATGAGATATGAGAGATTTCTAATTGGAACATTCAAATAGTTGAATGCTAGGCAAGCAAGACCTTATAAGATATTATGGAAAGTCAATGAAAATGCTTATGAAGTTGATATTCCAATTGATGATTGATTATCTCAAATTTTGAATGAGGCATACTTTACATTATACCTTGATTATGCTTCTTTTGATATATTGAATGTTTCTACATGTATTACTAACCTGCAAGAACCACCAGTCCAAGAACCATTATTACCAGGGCCAATACGGACTCAACGCCTTCGCTCTCATCGTCCATTCCAAGAACTTGATGATCAAATAATTACTAGCACTAATGTTGGAGTTCAAATATATCTTGTTTGGTGGAAAGGTCTATCACCTTAAGAAGACTCTTGGTTGATGCATTATGAACTACAACAACTTGATTCATATATGCTTCAAGAAATTATTTTACTTTATTCACTAGAGGTATCCTTCAAAGCCGGGGAGTGCTGATGCAACGCATCAATGAAATAATCATCAACATGCCAAATCATAAATTAAGTTTAATGGTTATAATAATGTTATATTGTATTTTTCTATTTTTTGTCTTATAGCTTTTGCAACGATTTCATATAAAGTGGCCTTTATTTTAGCCCATGTTGTATTTTACTATTTTGAGTCTTATGGGTTTTTCATAGGTTCCATGTATATGGGCCTTTATCTTAACCCACTTACTATTTTGTTTGTCATGTAATTTTATGTGAAAGGATACTTTAGCCCTTTATGAGAGAGTTAGTTGATAGTTTTTTGGTCATTTGTGTGAAAAGACACTTTAGTTCTTCATGAGAGAGTTATTTTATGATTTTTTTAGTTTTTTATAAAAAATGACACTTTAGACTTTCATTAGAGGGTTGGCTTATAATTTCAATGTTAATTTGGCATGTATTTCATAGCTATAAATTGGCTACCCTCACATTTATTATTATAATGCAAGATATATGATTTGTGTTCATGTGAGCTTCATTCTTGAGAGAATGACTTCTTAAGTGTGTGGTTTGCAATCTATGGAGAAGGACTTTCAAGGAAAGAAGATTCAATTTGTAACAAAGGACTGCTCGTAGAAACTAATTTTCTTTATCGTAAGTATCATATCCAGTAATAAGGATCCCATGAAATCATTTTCATTTATTTTTGTATTCCTTCCTCTCATCTTACAAGTGTGCTTTCTTAATTCTCGCTCACATTATCTTGTAAATATTTACAACGCCACACTTTATTCTCAACAAGTGACTCACATATCTACTAGTAACTTATATATGCAAGGCTAATTATGCTAGTTAATTAGTGGATTTCGTTATGTTACATGCCATCGCATCCGTCCTACATCAATGCTAGCTACGATTATGTTAACCATCATCGTTGAATGCAGAATGTGACATAAATAAATTTTAGATACAAAACTAACTAAACATGATTCCTAATAGAATGAAACTCATAACATCAAGTATCTAATAATATTTACCTTAGAAGTTTTCTATTATTTGAACAAATAAATAAACAGACAAAATATTATATGCAATTTGTTCAATGCACAATAAACGAGTGTAGTAAAGCATAATTAGTTTCTAGATTAAATTTTACATATAATTGATTGATTTATATATTAGAAAATATAAATATTAAATTGATTGAATTAATTAGTGTTATCTATTAATAAGCTAGCAATCTACATTGAATTCATTAATTAAATTAAAAAAATAAGATTCATATACCTTCTCCAAAAGTCATTAATTTTTGTTAGTTATTATTTTATTGAAGATATTTTATTTAATCTTTATGGTGTTTTATGCTTACTGAATTTAGTCCTTATAATTTGGAAAAAAATCATTTTAATCCATGCATGTTGGCATAATATTGATGATGTCGCAGCTCCTCCTTTTCGGCCACCCCGCCTCCGCTCATGCATGACCGCGTCACTCTCTTGCACTGCCACCACCAGCAGCACCCTGTGCTAGTGCTTTGGCTTTCTCATCAAATACCTATATAAAAAACATGTTTACTTACGCTTGACTTGATTTTTTTATAGCAACAATCGTATACTATTATTCCATATAATTTGTCAAACAAAATCATAACTCTTAGACATTTTAATCATAATTTGTCAAAATGATTATTGCTTATAAAAATATAACTAAAGTGAAATGAATTTTAAAAGTATAAACCCTACTTGTTTATTGTTAAATCATACTATCTTATTTTCATTCTTTTTTATTGATAAATCATACTTTTTTATTGTTAAATCATTATTACATACTCCATAGTATTTTTTCAAAGATTACTAAAATAAGTAGATGTTGAAAAATATTTTCTATAATCTTTTAACAATCCATCTACGACCGTAAATATTTTTAATCTAATTTTCTAGTTGATATTTTTAATTGCAACATTAGAAAATAATAATAGTAAATAGTACCTCAAAAGTTTGGTACATAAGTTTAACACAATAAATATATTTCTTGCTTGAATTTTTAAGCTTGACACTCTATAAAAAGTAACATGCCAGCAATAGAATCCTTAATTATAACAATTAACTAGTTATCACATAAATAATTGATTGACCTATTTTTTTATAGCCGTAATTTATTTTTATACCAACATTTATCGTCCATTTATATCCATAAAATATTTTATCTTCTTTGTTCTCTTACTAAATTTATCTTCTAATTAATCTATATATTTTTTTCATCAAAATGTCTCACGTGCTTGCATTCAAAGATAAAGCAATCACACAAAAAAGAGTAGAGTATAGCAAATTAATGTCTGCTAGTAAGCCAGAAAACATATCAATAGTATAGCTTTTCTTTGTGTTTCGTTCACATTACCAAAAGTCTATTTTAGAAAATCATTCAGAACAACATCATATGTAGCCGATGCGTGAGTCGAACGAGGTGACCATGGAAAGGCAGGAGGTAAATGCCTTGATGAGATCGTCCTTGGTGATGTTGGGAGCGTCAGGGCTGAAGACCCGTAGTCGTACAAATGCTATACAATCATGCCATAAGAGAATGACCGGATATGCAGCTTCGCAAGGAGAGCAGCTTCTGAGGATCCGATTTTGTCACCTTTCTTTATCAACTCAACTGGAATGATGATTTCAACTGTTCTCATAGTAATCTTTATGGGGATGTTGAGCTCCTGAAAACTACAATTATTAAAAAGAATGAATACCCATAAAAAGAGAGAAAAGATGACGAGAGCTGCATCATGTTGTTTCGACCTCCAAAAAAGACGTCTGAGAGGATCCAGTTCAGTGTTTTCATGAGAAAAAATCACGTCAATGGGTGCAACATAGCCAGCACGCGCAAGAGCACCAACCTGATTAAGTTCAAAAATTCAATTAGAAGAACAATTCAATGCTTACATAGCTTATAGTTTCAATGTACTGGCAACTTAAATGTAAATGGTGAAATTATAATTACAATATTCCACCACAATTGTCTTATATCAGCATGTATTAATAGCTTTGATGTACAAAGAGAAGGCGTTTCATATGCCACAAAGCAATTGTTTCGCTCAGAGAGTGAAAAGAAGGTCAAAAAGCAGAAAGGAAATTGAATAAGCTGCAAGATTTTCAAGCCCCATGGCAGGCAGGTGCTCTAGGTCGCCAGAAGACTTGGCCGAGATGCTACATTTATTGTACCCATTCAATTCTCTACCTACATCCAACGACTTACCCCCAATCTTAACCTTAAGAAGTTTATTGCATTACTGTAGTTTGGAAGAACCTAAAACCCATTACTCTATCCATTACCGTACGAACCTAATCTAGGGTTCACTGTTCTTCTCTATAAATCCTAATTCACCAAAACTTCAAAATCTAAATTTACTTTTCATGAACCACCACCCAAACTAATTTCAATCCCTACACCTTACCTGAACCTAGACGCATCACCTCGACCCAAAAATTGCATGTGTTGCACTCTAAATCTCCAGGTCTAGCTACCACAGTACATTCCTGTACAACCCAACCTTGTCGAAGGCTGTTCAAACAAATTCAAGTGTGGATTGGTTGGACAATCAATACACTATTCCTCAAGATAGGTTTCACATGGAATTCACAAGGTAAGGCAATACCAAGAGATACATATCGGCTCCTAATTCCTCTAAGCTCACGGGTCTGAGAGAGGTAATTAAGCTGGGGAGGGAATATGAGGTTCAAAGGGATTACTTAGATTGTTGGAAGTTGCAAGAGATAGTAAATAGAGAATGGGTCATAGAGGGAGTTTATAGAGGATTTATGAAAAAACACTAGTAATTACTGGACTATTGGAAGTCTAACTTTGATTTAATTAAGCTTCTAAAGCATTTTTTGGGATTGACAAAAAGAAAAAAATTAATTTTTTTTATAGAAAGTTATCCTAATAAATTTATATAATTTAAAATTATAAAATTGGTATCATACATATTTGTGCACTAGACATAATCATTAAAGGTCAACTTCGGCTAAACACCCTCCCTTTTAGCGCTCAGTCCAGTCAAATAATGACTTCAATTGCAGCATTCATTGTTCATAATTCATAGCTGGCAGAAGGGCCTTTCTGCCAAAATACAGAAAAGTATCCTGCCAGTTGTACCAAGCAACGGGCACAGCTTAGCAAGAGATAGCCTATAAATAAGCTATCGAACCCTCACCTTACACACTTTAAGAATATAAATTCACGGAGCTCATTATGCCTCTCCTGACTACCCTTACCAACTTACTTAGTTCAAACTACTTTCTTGCTCTTAGTGCTTAGATCTAGCAAATCAACAAAGCATTTGAGAGCATTAGAGATTGAAGAGAATCACCTGGGCACGACATAAAAGGGATTAGTTGATCCATTTCTTAAAGAGTTCATAGGCTACATGAAACATAAGGTGCTTTTACTTCATAGTTTGATACCAATGAACTTTTTGATTTTAACCCTTTTGAGTTAAATTCATTATTTCATGAATGTTTCAAGTCAAATCTGAGATGATAACTGTTGAATTTCTTATCCAGGTAGGTAATATGATTGTTCTACATGATTTTTAGTAATCTCTAATCTAATCAATAATCATTAAACCTCAAATAAGTATATAAGAATAAAGAAATCTTAACTTGATACAAGATTTCAATCAGAAGTTTTGTATTGAAGTATTGTTCTTAATTTTTATCATATGATCATGTAACTAATCATTATAAATTTTGAATATGTTATAATGGTATTTTGAATCATAATTTTTTTTTAAAATTACTTAAACCTAAGTTTCACGTGTTATGATTTGCACCTTCATGCTGTTTAGATGAATTTGTCTATTCAGATAACTTTCGAATTAAGTGTTTATGCTTATACAGGTTCATATCATAATCCTATGAACCGTTGAAAATGAGATTTAAATATAATTCAATAGAGAAATTTCCAACTATAAATTGGTGAATCAGATTTCAATTATTTTGGAACTTGAATTTCTGCATATTATAATGTTAAGGATTGGGGGAGACTTTGGTAGGTCACCAAGAAAATTTTTCAATTCAAACTCCTAATTAATATCTACTTGTGCTAATAAATTTGGAGTTCAAATTAACAGCTTGTTTAAAGAAACAATTTGTATTTTGAATAGGATTTATATTTAAGTATGCTATTGCTATCAAAATTCAAATGAACGTATTAATATGTTAATGGAAGATATATACTTGGATACATATTCTTTATGTGGAACGGTATAGTAGAAGTATTGTATTTGAGTTTTGACCCCATAAGATTTTCCTAATTAACTATTCAATTTTAATTAATGTTTGTATTTAATAGTGTCTAGTATGTTTTGTTGCTAAACCATTGAAATCTAGAAACTCCTTAAGAGATACCTATAGTTCTTATGAGAAAATTTAAAGTGGATATCTAAAATGATGTATTTAATTAGTTCATCAACTTCAAATGAAGACTGAATTGATGAAATGCTTGATAAAATTGTTAAGATTCAATAGCTGAATTCTTTTGTGCAAATGATATATCAATCTGTTTAAGGAAAGATTGAACTATTGTTGTTTTCTTGCATTCAAGAATTTAGGTTACTACTACAGTTAGATTGACTGATAGATAAATGCAAGTAGTTCTTCAATTACTACTATAGAAATAAATCTTCAACTCTCAATGAATTGTGATGATGGATGGAAGCTTAAATTATCTAACAAATTTATATATAAATATTAAACTCCCTTGATTCAACAATATGTGATGATAAATCATCAATTTTTGAATTGCTGATATGTTGTTATTAAGATAGTACATCAGTTGTTGAGGATGACAAATTTTTAGATCTAAGAAGTTCTTATGCCGGCTAAAGACTCAACCTCATATAAGCTATTCAAGTTCTGATCTCTAAGAAAGTGGTCAAATCATTAATAGATGTTGGTTGAGGTTAAAAAATTGTGTGAAGATTTATATTATTTTTATTTCCTAACAAATTTATATATAAATATTAAACTCCATAAATAAGTCCTCTAAATTTTGAAATCTTCTGGCATAATAGAATAAAAACTTTACTACCCAAAAGTGATTTAACAGTGCATTTAAATAAGCAAATAAATTGCTGCTTTGAAAGCTGCCCTGGAGAATCATTTTGAACTTCATGTAGCATAATAAAAAGGACCGGAATCCTTCATCATAATGAATGAGATAAATTGATAATGGCTGATGAACATTAGTATCATTAATATTATCCTTATGTTGAAATGAGAAGAAAGAGCATTAGAAATACTGTGACTATACATCTATAAGTTCAATAGCATTGATAGTTTTATGGTAACTGGCCAAAATATTAACTTGGTGGCATGAATTTTTGGAATGCTACTAACTTGTGGGAAAATAAAACTGTATATCTATAAGTTCAGTAACATTGATAGTATTTATTGTATCGGGCCAAGATAATAACCTGGTGGCAAGAATTTTTTGAATGATGTTAACTTATGGAAAATAAAACTTAATAAGAAATCTATTCTTATTAAATAGAAGGTATTTTTGAAACTTAAAAGGATACTAAGGAGTGCTAGTGGAGGTCTAAAAATATGCTATGAATTTCAAAATCAATTAAACTGCATCAAAAATCGATTCAAAGTTGATATTAAGAAATTCAGCGTTGCTTATGATTCATCTAATTGAAGACTAATTCTATTTCAATTTAGTACAACAATAATGAGAAATAAATACCAATGACCCCATACAAAATAAAAGGACTCTATTCTATTTTAATGGAGAATAGATTAAATCAATGAATCTATAATTAGGCTCCAGATTCAATTGGCAACTATTGTAAGGCAACATTTATAAACTTCTGTGAAAAATGACTACATATATTCACCCTCGATAAGACACCTTAACTGTTAAGGTGAGCTTTCAATTCTTATGTGAAAAGAAGTAATTTATATCTTAAAGGAATATGTTCTTTGTTTTCGGTAAGTTGTGACAATTAGTGGAATTTATAATGAACTTATAACTGATTCAAATTTTCAATTTTGTTCGTATTTGATGAACTTGTAAAGTAAGATCGTAGAAGAAGTTGTAGTATTTTGGATATATAATGAATTTACAAGAGGATTTACACCCTCCCATTTCGCTACCATAATCATTCATTAACTGGTAGAATATCCTTGAACCTTCTAGAAGATAGAAACCTAACCAACATGATTTTATCAAGTCCCTTCCTGCTACAATACAAGCATGGGTGAGAAACTTAGTTAGAATCCTGCCAGTTTAAATAGCCTATCGAACCCTCACCTTACACACTTTAAGAATATGAATTATGGAGCTTAGGATGCCTCTCTCGAGCCCTTTACCACTTACTAAGTTTGATCTATTTATTTTCTCTCGGAGCTTGGAGCTAATCCACTAAGAATTAGAGAACATTAGAGATTGAAGAAAATCACTTGGACGTGACATATAAGAGATTAATTCATCTATTCCTTGAAGGGTTCATCGGCTACACAAAACTTAAGGTCCTTACACTTTAGTTTGATACCAATGACATTTTTGATTTTAACCATTTCATTTAAATCCATTATTTATGGAATGTTTCAAGTTTGATATGAGATGTGAACTAGTGAATTTCTAACACTTTGGTTTGAAGAGTGATTATAACTTTAGGATTATGAATAAAAATGGGCATCATCCATGATATTGGCTACCATTAGCCCAATAACGACTAAGGTTGTTACAGATGGCTTGTTTCAACTGGAGCCTATGTCTCTACTGGAATGGGTTCCAACCTTTGTGTAGTCAAGGGATGGTTGATTTTGACTCCATCTACTAACCATTGACCACAAGATATAGAAAAGCTTAGACAAATTTATTATAATAGATTGAAACGAAAGCTTATACGAATATGACCAAATGGTATATATGCTGAACTGACTGTACTGTAAGTTAATACCGATATGAACATACTGACATGCAATAGTAATAAAAGGGAAATACAAATATTACTACCAAAAATAAAAGTTGAAATACTGAATAAATAATTATAAATACTGAAAGTTAAATGGCACTGCTAACTAGATACTGAATGCTAGAACTGATTTGAAATATTTGACTAGCTATTAAAAGCTATAACATAACTAGACTGAGTTTAATAATCTTTATTGTCAAATCAAGACTTAGATCCCATGGATATAATCTAATTAGATCATTGGAAAATCCTACATTGCATGTTCTTAATCAGAAAATGCAGAGCGACTGCGATGGAAACAGACAATGCTGCAGTCCTTCGATCCGCACAATGGATATTTGTTATTCTGGTTTTAAATAAAAATTGATTAACAGTAAATATAATTAAATTAAATTCCTAAGTCTTTAATTTAACTAAAAATACAAATTTTATTTTGTGAATATTTTTATCATTTTAAGTTCAAAATTATGAAATGTGCACCCTTGCATATTTTGATGTGATTAATCTGAATATGCACTTGGATTTAGGTTGAAATTAATAATTTCTTTTTAATTTTTTGTGTAATTAATTTTATTAAAATAATCATGCTATATATTCATGATCATTTACCTCCTACTTGTTAGGGTTTGCACTTAATAAATTTTAAAATTTACTGATGATAAGTTTAGGATTAAATGAAGCATGATTAACTTTGACAATAACCACATGTTGTTACACATTAGGATCATAAAAATAAATTATATCCAATGATATATTTGATTTGGTCTAATTATGGACTAGTCATGGATCCTGATTTTAGCTTAATTGAATCAGGTTTAGTTCTGATCAGCATATTAACAACTTGGGGTGTTACTTTAGAAAATGTAGCTGAAATTGTAATTTGTAGAGTCCGTGATGCTTTTATAGTGTGGGTGAGCTCAAATTATTAATGAACGACAAATCAAATTCATTATGTGCAATCAGATGACTTGGATAGGAAGATTTTAATTTGTATATATTTTTGGGAAAATTCTTATTTATTCTTATAGTCTTATAATTGTCTCAACTTAGTCTTATATTTCTCAAAACAATTCTTATAATTTATTAAAGAATCATTTAGTCCATAAAAATATGCACCATGGTGATGATGTCATAGCTCCTCCCTTTCCACTGTCATGCCTCTATCCACGAACGACCACATCACTTTCTCCTGATGCTGCCACCAGCATTGTGTGTTTCAAATCCTAGTGCTTCGGGTTTCTCTTTAAATATATAATTTAATAAACAACACCGTAAATAAGTTTTATGAAAATCATGTTTGATTATGCTTGAATTGATTTTCTAAGAGCAACAATGGTGTCAACGGGAATGGAAACATAGATCTGAAATTATATGGAGTCGCACATATGTGGAATTCGGTAGAAGTTGTTGATGGGCTTGGTTAGCAGAGCCGCATTTGTATATTATATATTCTCATTATATTCATTTCTTCAATAATTATCTGCAAAAGTTTCTACTCACGTTCTTATTGATTTATTTTCCACATCACACGTGACTTTTTTAGTATGGGAGAAGCGTTAAGTAATAATATATGGCAGATCGAATTCATTACATGCTGCCGGAAGCCTTGGGTGGGAATGTTTTTGTTAGGAATACTTTCTCAATTTAGTAATAAATTATAAAATAATCCTTTTAGTGCATAGAAGTTGGCATTTTCAGCCACCTTGCATCAGCCCACGCATGACCATGTCCTTCTCTCCCGTTGTTGCCACCAACACGGTGTGCTTTGGATTCTAGTCCTTTGGCTTGCTCTTCAGATATTTTCTTTTAGAAGATAACCCCATAAATGATATATATGCAATTCATGTTTGATTGTGCTCACTTGATTTTCTAAGAGCAATAATGGATTCAATGGGGGAAACAATGCATAACTCTGTAGAAGTTGCCGATGGGATTGTTTAATAGAACTAGGTTTGTGTATTATATCTTCTCATTATCGTACCTAAGAAAAATGTTGTCAACATGTTCATTTCTTCAACAATCATTTGCAACAATTTTAGTTCGCATTTTTATGAATTTACTTTCCACATCAATAACTATCAACAACAGCAAAATTGAAAGAAAAATGAGAGACATGGACGCTGTTGATAATGCAAAGATTATGGACATCAATGGATGCATGACGAAGATGAAGACGATGGATTTGAAGGTGCTCTAGAAAATAAATATCAGCAGCAGTGTGACACCCCATAATTTTGAATTGCGAACATCCAGGATTTGGGGTTGTCTTCCAAGGATTTTAAGTTAGGATTTTAGCATAATAATACATATATCATAGAAATTATTCACCAAAAAGATAATATTTTATTTTATATAACATTTTTATATTGACATGCCTTTACAACAAAACATAATATTAAAGAAAGAGAAGCGCTAGTTCACCTTAAGGCTGATCCATCTTTTTCCCATAATCATGAGATGGAGTTTTATTTAAGTAAAAATTCCCAAGTTTTAATCCCAAGAGAGTACTCTAAGCATGTGAATATATTCAAAGGTAATTACATTTAATAATAAACAAATTGCCTTTTTTTGATATATCCAAAACCTTATCTTATTCTGAGCAAAATAATTTCTAAATAATGTTTGAATATAGAAACAAATAATAATTGGTTACAAATACTTGTGTCACAATATAAATGAATCTTCTTTTTATACTTTTTGCTGATGTTGTTGTTCTTGTTATTATTATTTTGTTGAGCAAATAAGATGAACATGAAGAATCAGATACGAGGCTAGTGGGGTTGCCAGCGAGCTGACGTGGACCCCTTCGCGGCCTCTTGCGACGTATGGGGGACTTGGTGTGAGCTGTGTGAGGTGAAGGGGAATGATCGGGTGTGGCACATGCCCTAGGGCACATGGGGGATAGGAGGATAGAGAAATTAAAAAAACTAAAATTAATTATTCAAATAATTTTTATGTATACTTTCATTATTAAATATTTAAATTTAACAAAATTTGACTATGAGGTGTATCTTAATGAGACTAATACATCTGAGTAAAATATTTTGAGTTTGAATTTATATTAATTTTTGAAGATTAAAATTTTAAAACTCAAACACGAGCAATACAGTGCTACAATTTTGATGAAACTTTAAACTTAGCTTTCTCTTATTTTTCTTAATCTAAGGACATAAGAATATTTGAATTGGGCTTTTATTTTATTTTTAGTAATTTTCTAAAATTTAACTTTAAAAATTAATTTTGTAGAATGTCTCATTGAGATTGCTATAAAAAATGAGCATATTACGATCACAAAAATATACTCTATCAAGAATATATTTGGCTTGACCCAATTTTGCTTTCTCTGAAAATTTGATTTCACTTAATTGAATCAAATTTAATCTTAATTAGTCGGGTAATAATTTTGGATTATTACAAGCAGGAGCTGAGAGGTTATAGCAACAAACCCTTCGATGCTCGCAATGTCCATCACGTATAGACATATCACAGCAATTATCATGCTCACAATCATTCTCGCCAGCGTATGCGGTTGCTGCACAATCATTTGTGTTGATAAATAAATAAGTTAGCAATTTACTTTCCCTGTAAGGTCTCATTTGCGTCGCCCACTTAATCATAAGTTGATTAACTCACAATAAGTGGAAGAATAAAAAAACTTTGAATTAGAAAATGAGGTAAATCATGAATTGGATTGACCACCCAACTCAGGGACATAGATTTTTGGATCCTTCCAGATTCGATAGCACCCTCAAATAATGGGAAGATGATCTATACTTCTTTCATCAAGAATCTCTTCAAATCA
This sequence comes from Gastrodia elata, assembly GCA_016760335.1. Lineage (NCBI taxonomy): Eukaryota > Viridiplantae > Streptophyta > Magnoliopsida > Asparagales > Orchidaceae > Gastrodia > Gastrodia elata. The sequence goes on along the minus strand of CM028680.1, from coordinate 39,855,271 downwards.
TTCACATCAAAGTACCAGAATCTCCTAAAATCACTGCTAGTTGTTAGAGAAAGCAAAAGGGATGAAACAGACTTTTTGGTAGGGCCGACGACGTTCCTGAAGATCCTCTGGGCGATGGCCACTGTCTTGGCCTTGTCATCGATGTAGAAGCTGCCCTCTTGAGAGAGCTGGTCAACAGTAATGAAGCCAAGGTTGAGGACGATCCTTATGATGTGGAAGACAAGGCGCCTGAAGCTACAGGAGCTAGCCCTACTGAGCCGCCTTATTAGGTCGAAGTTCACCTTTTCGATCAAATACATTGTCGCTCTTATCGCCTCTCTCGTGGACGCGCCTCTTGTCGAGAGGGTTTTTGTCATGGCTTATGGCTCAATTTGAGGTGGTGGCTAGATAGAGCAATTTGGTTGTGCGTGGGAACAGGCGAGGCGATAGAAAAGGAGGAGCTGCGGGGCGAGCCCCATGATTCTAAGGTCTAATTTGTGAGCATGAATTTTGGGGACAAAATAAAAACATTTATAAAACAACATGAAGTATATATAAAAAATTTTCTTATAAGAAGTTAGGCAATTATAAATTGGTGAGATATAGAATATGTATTTGCATGAAATTAAATTCAATGACTCAATTAATGAGCCACAGCACAATTTAATTGTTATTAATGATGTACAGTTATCACACCATATTATTACGGAAGGGTGCCCTTGGCTCTCTCGTTCAACCTCCCTGATGCACGGCATCAACGAAATCATCATCGATGTGCCAGATCATAAATTAGTTTAATGGTACTATGTTTTATTTTTCTATTTTTGAGTCCTATGGGCTTTTGTATATTTTTCATAAATGGGCCTTCATTCTAGCCCATATATTGTCATGTGAGTTTTTATGTAAAAGGACACTATAGTCATTCATGAGAGAGTTGATTTATGGTTTATTTGGTCATTTGTGTGAAATGACATTTTAGTCCTTCATGATAGTTTTTTAGAGGAAATGACACTTTAGTCCATCATGAGAAGTTGGTTAAATGATTTTATGATCATTTGGTATGTATTTTATGGCTCTAAATTGGCCACCCTCACATATATTATGGCATTACAAATGATATAAAGAATACTCTCTTCTTCTTTGTGTTATGTGAGCTTCATTCTTATGAGAAGGACTTCTTGAGGTGTGGTTTGCAATTCTTGGAGGACTTCCAAGGAAAGAAGGTTCGATCTGCGGTGAAAGACTGCTCATAGAAGTTAATATTCTTTATCGTAAGCGTCATATTCTGTAATAAGGCTCTCGTAAGAACTTCTTCATTTATTTTTATTTTCTTTCCTCCTATCTTACAAGTGTGATCGTTTAATCCTAGCTCTCATTAGTTGTGAACGCTTACAACTCTTCTCTTTATTCTCAACAAGCGACTCGCATATCTTCTAGTAACTTAAATATGCAAGATTAATTTCGTTAATTAATTGGTGGATTTGATTATGTTACATGTCATCACCTCCATCATACATCAGATTGATAATAGAGAAATTTATCCTCATATATAGTCCTATATTTCTATATTAATTCATAATAATTTTTGTTTTAATAAATATTAAAGGTTCGTTAGTTTGATTAAAATTTAGTATGATTATAATTTAAATCATTCTTAACCACCAAAAAAAAAAGAAAAAAAAAAAAAAAAAAGATAATAATAATAAGAAAAAAAAAATTCTTTTTTTTCTTACTTTTAATTTTTTCACATTAGCCTCATTAAAATTATTAAAAAAAAATTTTATATTTATCATTATAAATCTAGTTTTTGGGTAATCGACAAGAGATTTACAATTTCGTAGCTGGTTATTTCATCATCTACTCAGATAGCTATGACTACTCGCAGTGGTCACCCATATCAAAATCAAGTGCTCGGTCATAGATGTGAGAATGCTATTCTTAATCTGCAAGAGCAGCTCAATGATTTAACTTTTCTTTATCAACAATCTTGTAGAGAGTTCAGAGGAAGATTGGAGGCCCTAGAAAATAAAAATAACAACAACACAATTCAGGAACCTAACCCGACACCAGATGCCCCACCAGAAAATAGTGAGCGAAATACACCCTATGACCCGCACACAAATGCTTCTCCACTTACGTTTAGAATACAAAAAATAGGATGTTTCCACAGAATGATTTATTTAAATATCCGAGGCAGAAGATGTTCCATTTCAAACTCTTCGTAGAGCTAATGCACCTTTAGGTCGACTAAGAGGTTTTAAGCAAAACCAAAATCATCTATGATTTGAAGAACCTTATCGAGGTTATGATCAACTTTACGCCACCACAAGGCGCATTGAACATGACCAAGATATAGACATTACTAGAAAGGTTAGAGTAAACTTATAATTGATAGTGGTAGGTGCATGAATGTTATCTCAGCTAGTGCATTAGTAATAATGAAATTAAGCTCGGAGCCTCATCCATAGCCATATAAGGTTGCATGGGTAGATAAGACTAGTATCTCTATTACCCAAAGATGTCTTGTTCCCCTTAACTTAGCAACCTATTCTGATCGCATTTGGTGTGATGTTCTCCCTATGGATGTTGGACATGTACTTTTAGGGAGACCTTGGCTATATGACTTAGACGTTACTCACTTTGGATGGGCTAATACTTATATCTTTATGTTTGGTGGAAAGAAAATTATCTTAAACCCGACAAAGCCAAAGGAAATTTTGATTGAGAATCCAAAAGACTCTTCTTCACCAATAGAGAAGCGACCTTTAACTATAATTAGTAAATAAGAGTTTGAGCATTCTAGTGAAAATAATATTGTCTATGAGCTTATTGTTATGGAATCTTTAAAAGGGAATGAAAATTCAACCCAATCCTATGAAGTCACTCAACTCTTGACTGAATTTCAATACTTGTGTCCTAAAGAACTTCCTAGTGAACTACCCCCATTGAGAAACATACAACATGCTATCGATTTGGTGCCTGGATTTACCTTGCCCAACTTGCCACACTATCGAATGAATCCAATTGAGCATGCTGAACTTAAGCGCCAAGTTGATGATTTATTACCCAAATGATTCATTCTTGAGAGCTTATCCCCTTGTGTTGTTCCAGCACTTCTTACACCTAAGAAAGATGGAACTTGGCGCATGTGTATTGATCGTAGGGCAATTAATAAGATCACCATTAAGTATCGATTTCCTATTCCAAGGTTGGATGACATGCTTGATATGATGGCTGGATCTATAATATTTTCAAAGATTGATCTTTGAAGTGGATATCATCAAATTAGAATGCTTGAATGGAAGACTGCTTTTAAAACACAAAATGGCCTTTATGAATGGTTAGTTATGCCTTTTGGTTTAACTAATGGTCATAGTACATTTATGCGTATCATGACACATATACTTCAACCTCATATTGGGGTCTTTTTAGTTGTGTATTTTGATGATATTTTAATATTTAGCAAGACCCAAGAAGAGCATCTAAGTCATTTAAGAAAAGTATTTGAAACACTTCGTCAAGAAAAATTTTATATTCATATGAAGAAATGCTCTTTCATGACTTCATCTGTCATATTTTTAGGATTTGTTGTTTCAATCTTTGGAGTCTCAGCTGATCCTGAAAAGACAAAAGTAATTAAAGAATGGCCTATACCAAGATCCATTCATGATGTTAAGAGTTTTCATGGGTTGGCCACATTTTATAGAAGGTTCATTCATGGGTTCAGTACCATCATGGCACCTATCACACAATGCCTAAAAAAAGGTGATTTTAAATGGACTCTTGCAGCCACTAAGGCTTTTACTAAAATAAAAGAGCGTCTAACTAGTCCACCAATACTGAAGTTGCTAGACTTTGATAATGTTTTTGAAGTTTCATGTGATGCTTCTGGGGTAGGAATAGGTGGAGTGCTTAAGCAAGAAGGCCATCTGATAGCCTTTTTCAGTGAGAAATTATATGAAGCCTGCCAAAAATATTCCACATATGATCGTGAGTTTTATGCAGTTGTTCAAACTCTACGGTACTAGTGACATTATCTTTTATCTCGTGAATTTGTTCTCTACTCTGATCATGAAGCCCTTAAATACTTAAGCTCCCAAAAAATGTTAAGTTCTCGTCATGCTAAATTGGTTCAATATTTACAGGAATACACTTTTGTTTTAAAGCATAAGGCCAGTATTGAGAATAAAGTCGCAGATGCTTTGAGTCGCATGTTTCTCCTTTTACATACAATGAAAGTAAAAGTAATTGGGTTCGATAAAATGATTTCTGATTACTCTACATGCAAAGATTTTGGTCAAATTTATTCTTCATTATCTGAAAAGGGGCAAGTTATTAATTCAAATTACCAATTTCAAGATGGATATCTTTTTTATGGCACACGCCTTTGTATTCCTGATTCTTCTCTTTGTATTTTTCTCATTGACGAGCTACATGGAGGAGGAATTGCAGGACATTTTGGGCATGACAAAACTATTGCAATGATTAAAGATCAATTTTATTGGCCTAGTCTAAAGAGAGATGTTGCTCGTATAGTTTCTTGATGTCGTGTATGCCAACTTGCAAAGGGAAAGCAGAATAATTATGGACTCTATACTCCTCTTCCTCTTCCTCATAAGCCTTGGGAAGACATAAGTATGGATTTTATACTAGGATTACCTCGCACAACATGACACTACTATTCTATTCTTGTAGTCGTTGATCAATTTTCTAAGATGGCACACTTTATTCCATGCTATAAAACTTTTGATGCATCTCATGTTGTGACGTTATTTTTTTGTGAAGTAGTCAAGTTACATGGTTTACCTAAAACAATTGTGTCTGATCGAGATGTACGCTTTATGAGTTATTTTTGGAAAACTCTTTGGAAGAAACTAGGCACAAAACTTCATTTTTCGACAGCATATCATCCGCAAACAGATGGTCAAATAGAAGTGGTAAATAGAAGATTAGGAGATCTACTTAGTGCTTAATCTCAAACCATTCTGCTAGCTAGGATCTTATATTACCCACTGCTAAGTTTGCTTATAATAGTTCAATTAATAGATCTACTGGTAAAAGTCCTTTTCAAATTGTAATTCGTTATGAGCCACGAAAACCAATCGACTTAATTAATCTTCCCATAACATATAGAGCTAGTGAGTTTGCATCATCATTTGTTCAAAGCATGCATGGTCTCCACCAAGAAATTGAACAGAAATTAACCATTACATATAATAAGTATAAAATTAATCTAGATAAGTGAAAAAAATTATTGAATTTCAAGAAGGTGACAAGGTGCTAATAAGGATGAGATCTGAGAGATTTCCAATAGGAACATTCAAGAAGTTGAATGCTAGGCGAGCAGGACCTTTTAAGATATTAAGGAAAGTCAATGAAAATGCTTATGAAGTTGATCTTCTGAATGATGCTGGAATATCTCCAGTTTTTAATGTGGCAGACCTTACATTGTACCATGATTATGCTACTTCTGATATATTGGATGCTTTTACTTGTATTACTAACCTGTAGGAACCACAAAACAAAGAACCAGTATTACCATTGCCACTACCAACTCATCGCCTCCATTCTCATCATCCGTCCCAAATACTTGATGATAAAATAATTGCTAGTACTAATGGTGGGGTTCAAAGATATCTCGTTCGATGGAAAGGCCTTTCACCTTTAGAAGACTCTTGGTTGACGCATGAAGAACTACAGCAGCTTGATTCAGATCTACTTAAAGAATATAATGAGCTTCATTCACCAGAGGTGAATCCTTCAAAGCTGGGGAGTGCTGATGCAGGGCATCAATGAAATCATCATCGACGTGCTAGATCATAAATTAGTTTAATGGTACTATGTTTTATTTTTCTATTTTTGAGTCCTATGGGCTTTTGAATTTGTTCCATAAATGGGCCTTCATCCTAGCCCATATATTGTCATGTGAGTTATTTATGTAAAAAGACACTATAGTCCTTCATGAGAGAGTTAGTTTATAGTTTATTTGGTCATTTGTGTGAAAGGACATTTTAGTCCTTCATGAGAGAGTAAGTATATAATTTTTTTAGTCTTTTAGAGGAAATGACACTTTAGCCTTTATGAGAGGTTGGTTAAGGGTTTTTATGGTCATTTGGTATGTATTTTATGGCTATAAATTGGACACCCTCACATAGATTATGGCATTGCAAATGATATAAAGAATACTCTCTTCTTCTTTGTGTTATGTGAGCTTCATTCTTAAGAGAAGAACTTCTTGAGATGTGGTTTGCAATTCTTGGAGAAGGACTTCCAAGGAAAGAAGGTTTGATCTGCGGTGAAGGACTGCTCGTAGAAGTTAATCTTCTTTATCGTAAGCGGCATATTCAGTAAAAAGGCTCCCGTGAGAACTTTTTCATTTATTTTTATTTTCTTTCCTCCTACCTTACAAGTGTGCTCGTTTAATCCTAGCTCTCGTTACTTGTGAACGCTTACAATACTTCTCTTTATTCTCAACAAGCGACTCGCATATCTTATAGTAACTTAAATATGCGAGGTTAATTTTATTAATTAATTTGTGGATTTGATTATGTTACATGTCATCACCCCATCCTTCATCACTCCCCCAACAACATGTGTCTCATTTCACATTGCTCTACCTCACCCTTCATAGGCCCCCCTTTTTGCATTTTCTTGACTTGTGAGTCACCACTATGGGCACTATGTTTTTCGAACCCGCTATCCTTATGTAATGTTTGCATCAATCCATTCCCACAGCATGTTGACTCACTATCGTGCTAACCTACATCACAAGCACCCAAACCCTACACTATCCCAATTCACCGTGCCTTCATTGATGCACTTGTGTCATCCACATGCCTAATTTCAATCTACTATATACTCTGCCACCTAGCTGCATTATTTCCCAACAACCTAGCTCTCAACTTTAATATCTAATGTGATCATAATTTATTCATAAAATAATTTCATAGTATTAATCAAAAGTCAATAGATAAAATAATAAAAGAAAGATACGCTTGATCTAGACTATGCACATCTAGATACCTCCATTATTATACACACCCTAAATCCAGTTGTTTATGCACGCTAACAGAGTTTCGGTTATCCACACTTAAACTAAGATCTCTCAAGCCAAACTTCTATAAGAAAATTTCATTCAATCGTGTGTTGATACAAGAGATTTAAAATCTTATTTGTAGTCACATAGGGCATGCCAAATTATAATTAAAATGATAAATCAACTAAAACCAAATCTTTTATAAAGGACTAAGATATATTTTACAATTAAAACACTAAGTCAATCCTTATGTACCACCCTCATGAGTCACAATATCATTTGACCAAATTTTTATTCATGAAAAAATTAAAATAAAATGTAAATAAATTGAAAGATTATTACATACTCAAGTACTTAGAATCTTAGCATATACTTGTGTCATCACATGCTCTCATGTTGAACTTCGTGATGCATCAACCTCTCTAAAAAACAATGCAAAGTGATACTTTAAATTTTTAATGTACGCAATTCTATAATTAATTCAAATTTGATACGAAGTGTGTTCCTGCAAAATGAAATACTTATAATGCAATAATCTAGCTTAATCACATTAACATTTAAGTTCTTATTTTTATGAATAGATTCAATATCTACAACATGAATATTATTTCTAAGACTTTCAATTAAAGCTTTTTACTTTGAAAGCGAAAAAAAAAATGGAGTCACTTATTGTAATAACTCAATATTGTTATTGAATTGATTAAATCCCAAATCTAAATGAATTAGGTCAAAATCAGATTCACTAATTAAGTCAAAAGAAAATTATCGTTGCATAGAGCATAGAGCGTAGTCAAGAAAATTATGGAGCACACTATAAAAATTTGATCACGATAAGGATTTCGATTTCTCTTGAAATAATTTTTGAAATTTTAACTTATAAAATTAATAGAAAATAAAATATAAATTGGAATTCATAAATTTTGCTTTCTTAGATCAAGCATCAAATAAAGATGTTATGTTTCAAGTTTTGAGAAATTCTAAACTATATTGACAAAATAATTTTTTTTTTATTTTTAATTTTTAAAAAATAATACAAAATAAAATAAGTGCCCAAATTTAATAATTTTTTTGTGAGTGCCTTAATTTCATTGAGAGACACACTCGCTTGAGCCAAATTTTGTAAAACTTTGGAGCCCAAATAGTGGTTGATCTCAATTCGAAAGAAAGACGAATCCTATTCACCCATTCTCGATTAAAAGATCCATGTTTACTAAGATAGCTATATAAAGCCCCCTTAATGCCTTGAAACTACATCCATCACTAAAATTTGCAATACCCTAAATTTGATAGTTCCTTCTTTCGTTAAACACACTACTCCTCCCCTTTTTCATGAACTCCTTCCTTTATTCGGTGTAGAAAGGTCTCGACGATCATCATCTTCTCCTTCTCTATAACGACCCGATATTGTTACCAGACTAATTATGACATAATCATACTAAAAAATTAGGATATCGAGCTATTTCATACTTAGGACAAACCAAAAATATCATTGGGTAGAGTATGCTTTGATGATCGTAATGTACAAATTTTGAAGCAATTTGGATAATTGATACTTCTAAATTAATTCTGAATTTTTAAATTTATAAAATTGACAAAATTAAATAAAAATCCAAATTCATAAGTTTTATTACCATTGGATTAAGAATATTAGAAAAATGTTATGTTTAAGGTTTCGTCAAAATCAATGCACCGAATTGACCTTAATTTTTATTTAAAGTTTAAATCTTCGGAAATTAATATAACTAAAATATTGCTACAAACAGAAAAACTTTATGTGTGTGTGTTCATATTCTAGAAATACATGACAGACTAAAATACATGTATGCGTTTACACGCTAGTGAACGTGGTCTGAAGTAAAATGAGATGATGAGATTCCGAAATTTATCATCCTATGGGAACAAATTACTTTTATTACTAGAGTTTGCAAGATTTAGCTAAGATTTAAGGGCTCAATAGCTGATAGTTGTTGTCCTAATTTAACAAGTCAGAGTTTCTTGGATGATAACTCTTAGAGAAATTTGGGAGAGTTAGGTTTCAGCATGTAATTCATTAAGGGTTTATGTAATTACTCCTCTTTATCAATTTAGTGTCAAACTCTAACGGCCCCAATATCAGATAGAAGATTAGCCCAACATTGGAGCATTGCCTTAGCATTTAGCACTAGATTGGAAGAAACCTAATCTAACATTAGATGCTAAGTGGCCAAGTCACTTTATGAGCAGCAGTTAAGTTAAAATTGTTTGCAATAAATAAATGTAGGGAAATAGGAAACCATGCAAGTATAAGAAATATAAGCAATAATTATCCACTCAATTAATCCAAGTAGTTTTAAATTAAGTAAATTCAACACATAATATAAGTAAAAATAACTCAAGCAATTTCAGTTAAGTTACATGCATTTTAAAATGAAAGAGTTAAAAGTAAATAAATTGCCCTCTCACTTGAAATTAAAGTGTAAGAAATATAAACTATAAGCAGAAGCAATTCTTTATTATAGCTCTTCAGGCACTAGGTCTAGCTACACCTGAAATATAATGCTCCCGACCTATCATATTTTGGTATTTAAATATGATAGGGCAAACCTAAGAAAAGAAAAAGAGTAGTTAGACCAAACAGTCTAAGCACATTTTAAAATTTGCTAACATTTAAGTTCATTTGAATATCACAATTAATTTACAATTTGAATAAGCAGAGGAGAATTTGAAAGCATTCAAGTAAAGAAATAAACTAAAAACAACTGTAAAGAAGAACAATTAAAATTAAGATGAGTAAGAGTACTCACATGTATTATCTTTTTAGCTTGCAACCAAAAAGGATAAAGGAAAAAGGTATTCTAAGAGAGGCAAGAAACTACTAAAGTTCATTTGAAAGTAAGAGAAATGAAACATTTATATGTTCTAATGAAATTATGGAAAGTAAGCAAAAGAAATGTAGTGAAGCATTTAAATGAAAATTAAAGCAACATACATTAGGTTCAATGAACTATAAGTAAGTAAAGCACGATACTGAAAATAGATAGTGTAAGGCATAGTAAGTAAAGAAGAATCTTATTCTCATGGACTAAGAAAGTATAGTCTAGAACTACACAATGAAAACATAACTAAAAGGCTTTGTTGAGATCTTACAATTGATAAGATTGTAAGAGATTCATATAATAGTAATTGAAGTTGTTTTATGAAAATATCTCATTTTGCGTGCATATACTAGAGAATGGGATGAGGATCTAAGCACGTCTGCCTAACTAGATAAGTACAATGGGGTTCAAAATGATTCAAGCATTCACATTCACCCTCTATAGAATGTGAAGTTCTTTAGTAAGAGCTATTATTCCTGCTCAATTTTCCATTAGGCATACCCCTATAATTTTATTGTGAAAGTTTTATTTATGCACAAAAGCTTATTTGTATGTTTCAACGGAATAGGTTAAAAGCTAAGCAATCATTCAAGGAAATTCAAATAATTATAAGCTATGTGATATCCAGAATTAATTAAGTTTTGATGACCAACTTATAAGATTAGAGTTATTTGAACTCTTAATTGACTTATATATATTTAACTTTAAGTCAATTAAATGAAATAATAGATGTGAAAGAAGTTTAGAAGATAATACCTTAAATTTGCTAATTAAAATGAGAAATTTATTTTATATTATAATCAAGAAAATGGAAATTGTTCTATACTACTCCTAAACTAATCAAATCAATTAGATTAATGATTAAAGATTAGGGAACTAGTAGGGAAAAGGAAAAATAAATAGTTTACTAAGTTAAAGGAAGGGAAGGATAATGAAAAATTCACTAACTTCATCTATTTAGCTTATTAATTGAAAGGTTTCAATTCAAATTAATTACTAGCTAAATTAGGATCAATTGATAGGAAGTGTTTAAGTGAATGGAAGAGGTGAAATTTGTAACTACCAACTTTATCCTTACAAAAAAATTACAAATTAAATAATTCTATAGGATATCTTAAATCAAATGATTAGCAAAGAAGTTCTTAATTCAAGTTTTAGAGAACTTAAAAGAGAATTAAGATCTTAAGGAAAATGAAGACTAGAGATTCAAATCTATTAATTGCGCACTAGTTCTAATAAATCCTCTAAATGAAATTAAACATACAATTAGAATACATATTCTCAACTTGCTAGAGAACTAAATGTAATGATTAATATTATTGAACTAACACTAAGTTTAATTTGAATCATCAAATACTAGACCTAATGAAATTATAACATGATGAAAATACATGTCATTATTAATCAAGAATCATGGGATATCTTAACTAAGATCTTGATTTCAATTCATTCCAGCTAAGTTCTAAACTTCAGATGAAGTATACTAAGATGGAAGAATTAAATCGAGAGTGTATCATGCAAATAACTTAACCAAAATTAATGAAATTAAAATCACACGAGTATGGAAACTATCAACAATAATTGGAAATAATCTAGCTTAAAAGATCACATGCAATTCATACAATTCATACAATTCATTTCATTCATAAAGCAAATTCTACAATTGAAGAAGACCAATTTAAGCAATTGTTAATCATTTCCAAATCATCAAATCTTGAAAATTTATATTTCAAAAATGCAAATGAAAGTTTATATGAAGTAAGTAAAGTGAAACATGTTTGCTATCCTAGGGTTTAAATACCTAAAATAAACATGAATAAAAATTATGAAATTGGAAAATTACCTAATTTAAGGAACCAGATACCTAAAATCTCCAATTATTGTCCAAATGGAATGAATTATATAAATATGGAATCCTTATAGCATAAGGAGAAGACTGACACTAATTAGGTCAATTTTGGAACAACTTTGGGATTTTAGGATTTGGGAAGATTTTTAATTAGGGTTAAAATGTCATTAAGGAATTTAGAATTCAAAACCTAAATTTAATTTTTGTATATTTATCCTACACATTTTTGTGATTGAAATGGACTACTTAAATGTTAAGTTTGGATATCAAATGATCCAAATATGTCACATGCAAAAATTGAAATTTAATTGAATTAATTAGTTAATCTAAATTAATGATTAAATAAAATAATCATCCAAATAGAAATTAAATGGCATATTACTAATCTATGCATTTTTGCAATCAAAATGATATATTAATTAACAGAATTTGACTAAGTAAATGTAAAGTTATTCAACAAATGAAATTTACATTATATTATTCCTTATTATTATTATTATCCAATAATCGTTTTGACTATCCTAAATTTTGGTCACAGTTCAAATTGTGTCCCGAGCCAAATGGGTCACGCAGAAAGGTTAGACGGGCTGCTGGCCTGATACATAGACCACAATCCACGCCCCAGAACCCATCACTGCACACTCATCGGCTCGTGGGCCTGTACATGTGCCAAGATTACGATCCCAGAGCCTCTCCTTCGTCTCCTACAGGTGCTGGGATGAACAGATGAAACCTTAAGAATTTAAGGATTCAAAAAAGAAATTATAACTAGCGCAAAAAGGAGACTTCTTACACAGAAAGGACATCCAAACGATTATTGAAAATTTGATCTATCTGTCTCATAATTTATCATTCTATTAATCATACTAAAATCAATAATACCAAATAGAAACATTCAAGATTTCAAAATAAGCATAATCATAACACTGAGTTCGAACAGATGCTAATAGAGAATGTCGAGACTTGCAAGATAGTTAAGATATTGAATATGCAATTATTAAAAAAAAAATTATGAGAGAGGTAGTACCTTTGACCTAGCTACAACTTCTCTAGGATTAGGGTTAGCGAAAAATAACAATTTGCTCAATTCATCGACAACCAAGACTTTTACCTTCAGAAACTTCATAAGGCTTGCAAATGAAGAAAATGAGAAGGAAAATGAGGAAAGAGGAGCTTAGTAGGCTAAGGAGAGGTTTCTAGGGTACGGGAGATTCCCCTCTGCTATGAAGGATCCCTCTAATGCAGGGACGTATAGGGATTCAATGGCAGCAGTCAGATGGGTGCGATCATGCAAAAAGTTTATCAGATGGCTGATTGCTCTCTGCATGTTTGTGAGTAAAAAGGCTCGATCAAGCCATCAAATCTTCTAGATCGAAATCAATTGTTTGATCTTTAGAAAATAGGATGGGAAGCATTCGATTAGCTAAGGTGGGTGTTCCGTGTTTGGAGCTATCTAACATATTTCCGCATTTTTGAATTTTGGTTGTTTGGATATTTTAATTATAATATATATTAGTTTAATTTAAATGCAATATTTAAATATTAATTTTAAGCAATTTACTTACTCAAAATTAAAAACTTAAACAGACTCTAAGAAATTTAATTTTTGATAGGAGGTATATTTAATTATCATATTTTTCTAGGTGTTTAAATAATATTAAAATATTCTTGAAAAAATTGATAACTTCCAAATACTTCCAAAATATCACCCCTAGCTAATTTGGGAATGATGAGTCTAATAGTGAACTCTTTTTTTGATTCTGAGGTTTAAATAATTTAGGTATTCTTAAAATTACCAGAAAATCAGAAAATATTGAAAATTGTTAAATGGTCTCCAAGTAGTACAAAATTTGAGGTGGAGATACTTATAAGAGTAATGGAAAAAGTTTAAGTCAATTAGGTTACTAATTGATGGATAATAATACTAGGGTTGTTACATACTCCCCTCCTTAAAAAGTGTGTTGCCCTCGGCACAACAATTAAAATATGGAAATGCTATTACAAGGAGGAAGTCTAAATGTAACATAATTGAAAATGAGAGAGCTAAGGTCATTAAAGAATTCTAGGAATTTCTTTCACATATCCTCTTCTTTTCCCATGTGACTTCTTTCTCTGAATGATTTTACCACTGTATTTGTTCATAGGAATACTATGATTTCTTAACTACTTAAGATCTCTCCCGATTGGATTGTAGCTCGATTGCTAGAATTTGAACTTACTGACGTGGATCTAGTAAACACCTCCTTAGTGACAAGACATGAAATACATTGTGCACAGCTGAGAAGTCTTTAGGCAACTTTAACCTATATGTAAATGTCCAAAAATTTCCTATCACTTCAAATGGTCCCAAATACCTTGGATTTAGCTTTCCAAAAATACCAAACCCTTGCACACCTCTCATCAGAATGACTTTAAGATAAGCTTGATTTTAAGATGCAGATTACCCACTTGAAACTCCAACTGATGATGGCGAGCATCGTGATATTTCTTCTATCTATCCTGAGCTGTCATCATATTGCATTTAATTAGTTAAACTTTCTTAGTAGTTTCTTCTATTAATTCTAAACTATAAAGTTGTGAGTCTATTAATTTAGTCCATGTAACAGGAGTAGTACAGCTCCTTTCATAAAGAGCTTCATAAGGAGCCATACCAATACTGGATTGGTAACTATTGTTGTAGGTGAACTCAACTAATGCTAGGTTATCTTCCCCTGTTCCACCAAAGTCAATTACATAATGACGCAAAAGATCTTCCAAAATCTGATTAACACGTTCAGTCTGACCATCTGCCTATGGATGATAGGCAGTACTCAATGTTAAATTCATCCCCAAGTCTTGCTGAACAGTAGACAAAAATATGGAAATAAATATACTGTCTATGTCAGGAACTATACCCTTTGGTGTACCTTATAAATAGATGATCTCCTTAAGGTAAGGCTTATCGAACTTCTCAACAGGATTTGTCTAATGAATGGGAAGGAAATGAGCTGATTTGGTGAGTTTGTCGGCAATCATCCAAATTGAGTTAGAACCAAATCTACTCTTAGGCAGACCCACAATGAAATCCATGGAAATATCATACCATTTTTATTCAGGAATATCTAAAGGATTAAGAAGTTCACCAGCCTTCTAGTGCTTAGCCTTTACTAAAGAGCATGGATGGCTCTTGGAAATGAGATTGACTATATCCTATTTCATTCCATACCACCAAAATGATTTCTTGAGATCTTGATACATCATATAACTAATAGGGTGCACAGTATAGCCAGAATTATGGGCTCTAGAAAATATTTGTAACTGCAAGCTCTTGGAATCCATAATCTTGACTTTTGAAAAATTACACCTTCGGCATTAAGATGTAATTCAGATCTCGTACCACTAACAATATTTGAAATTAGATCAAAATAAGATTAATCTTCTTTCTGGGCTTCAACTATCCTTAACCTCAGGAATGATTCAGACTGAATAGCCGATAATAAAGTGCATAAATCAGTAGGTCTGATTGGCTCAAGATTCAATCTTTCAACATTGTTGATCAAAGAATCATTGCAATAGAGTAAAGATTAAACTATATTACGACTTAAGGCATCAGTGTAGCGCCCCCTTCCATCACCGCACGCAAAAGGTATAACATATCAGCAGCGTAGCGGTGCGCTACTCGGGATAGACAAACAACAATAGCATCTTTCCGAATAGGCTAACTGAAATTATCCACACTGACGGACTGCTGACTCAAACCCAAGAGTAGGATCGAGAGTCAAAACTTAAGATAAGTGTAGGACACTTTCCTTAAGTATTAGACAAATATGTACATTGGATTTAAAGAGGTAACTATGAATCCAATATACGTTATCAATATATCAACATTTCTAAGTATAATAGTAGAATAACATAGTGTGAAAGCTAAAGCAAAACATCCAAAATACATTCATCATAGCGCAGTAATAAACATTCATCTCAGAAAAGAATAGTAAAATACATCCAGAATTATTATAAACTAATATAAATGACACAAAGTAAAGTCAATCGGAAGTACTAAAGCAGTAAAGTAAAAGGTAGAAGATAGGTCCACTAAGGCTCCACGTACTTCTCCTATATCTCTTGCAAGCCCTCTGGTTTTGCCTCAACAAGGTGCTCGAGATCTAGCCAATTGCGAATCCCAAAAGTACCCCACATTAGACAAGAAGTGTAACACATGCAACTAAAAAAAGCAGTACTAAAGTAAATACACATAAACAGTAAAGTAACAAAAATTATAGAAAAGCAGTAAAACACTGAAATACTAAAAAAATGTAAAGACTAAACAAGGTAAGAAGGAACCGAAAGCTAAATGCTGAAAGTAAGTGAAAACATCAAGTGCTCAGAAACCAAGGTAAGAATGACCAATGTTGTACTATATGTCACCGGGATAATGCATCTAAATATGCCACAACACGATATGCCATGGATATGTAACAGAACTATCACAGAAGTATTATGAATTGTACGGTCCAATGTATACATAAACCCAATTAGGAAGTCAGTACGGTGATGCAGATGCATCCTAAAATTCCCTAGTCAATGTATGCAACATTCTGTAACCATAATTCATCATTCATACACATACATTATCAATAAATCATTCATCATGCTCATGCTCATGTTTATGCCTATGCTGCTATTCTATATGAGGAAAATCTCAAAATCCATAACAAATTTGAATATGGATGATGAATTCAAGGTCTCCACTATGCAGAATCCTTCTAAAAGGATTCTGACTCCTAGATTTTAGAAAGATATATGGTTAAAGTTGAAGATTTACTTAAAAATTATCAGATGGGATGATTGCATACACATATTTAGCATGTTGCAAAAAAGGTGGTTCTTAAAACTTAGTTTGATTAGGCCAGTCTAACAAAGCGGTCTTCGATAGGAGGCTTCGCCTATTGGCAATTTGTATCTTAAGCTAAGTTATTAAGATGCCCAACTCACAATCACACTTAGTGTCTTAAAGAAGGTGATTCTAATTACTTAGTTTGTTTGAGCCACACCTATTGAAGTGATCTTTGCGAGGAGGAAACACCCGTTGGTGATTTGGATTTCAATCAAACTAAGGAATGAGTCCCCATTTAATACACTCTTAGGTTCGATTGATTTACTCTAAGCGAGGTTGTATTTTCATAAACCTATAAGATAGCCCAAATAAAAATCTTACTTAGAGTGACTCAACCATTCCCAAATACTACTGAAATAATCTAGTACTATGGGTATACTCTACTATAACCAACTAAGAATCCAGATTTAGACAGCTCTATTTAACTATCAAGTGCTTATCAAGACTATTAGTTTTTAAGCTAAATAGGTAAGTCCTATATAAGGTTCCATGAAAATGTGATCAAGGATCACTCAATATAGATTCAACCATAAGGAAAAGTAGCATTATAATATCTTAAGTGATTCTTACCATGAGGGGTTAAGATAAACTTTTACAGTTAATGGATCATCTAAGTTTCTACCTCAATGAGTTATACAAATTCTCCTACCTCAATGTGTATTTAATTTAGGTCTTTAAAATATTTCAAAGATGATCTTATGTTGAGATACTTAAGATCTCACACTCTTAACTCTAATACTAATATTAAAAAGTTATTCCTGAGGACCAATTATGTTGAGATACTTAAGATCTCACACTCTTAACTCTAATACTAAAATAATTGCAATTATTCGAATATAAATTAAATGGGTTCGGCCTGTTCACCAAAACATGCGCGTCGGCCGGGGCCCGAAGACCCAGGACTGTCGCACCGCACGGCTCACGGGTCAGCCCGACCCGGACAGGGCTTCGTGCCCAATCCTTCGTCCCGATGGAAGGTTCCGATTAGGGGAACCCTAATCGGACAATTTAGGCGCATCCCGACCATAGCACAACCAACCAACAATCGCTACACATTCATCATGGTCAGGCGCACCGAATGGGACCCGAAGCCCTCTGTGAGATGGTCCAGATTGGCTGGACCTTACTCACCTAAGGGCTCCTTTAATGGAGCTACTATGGGGAGAAAATTCTTCCCATAGAGGCCGCGCCAGACCCAAGGCTTGATCCCTACACCATCATAATGATGAGAAGGATCGAAGCTCCCTGGTCTGAGGGCCTGGGTGGGTTGGAATGCCGGGACCTTACTCACCCGAGGCATTCCTTAAGGGACTTAGCTCGATCGATCGATTCGACTAAGCGAAGCTAGCTTAGGATTCAATTATGATAGCAGTGAAATTAAAACTATAATACGCATCTATATGCATAAATAGAAGGAAGGTCCGAGCCTCATTTGGTTGAAATTGGAAAATGGGGGTACCTGGTTCGACGGGGGAGCTCAGGATGATTGACTGAGGGTTCGACTGGCCTTAGTTGAGCTTCCAGATACTACAACGGATCCTGAACACCGGGATAGCCGACTATCAGAGGTTCGGGAGCTCCTGTAATCGCCTACGCAAGCCCGAGCAGATGGCAATGGCAAAGAGAAGATAGCGAAGAATTGTGCTCAATTAAGCAGTAAAGGGGCAGAGGGAGGATTACTGAGGCTATTTACAGCCTCGAATGAGCTCAGGGGAGCTTCTAGAGGGTTGGCTCGGGCTGGGGAAGACCCGAGACGTCAGGCCACGGCCAAGCTCTCAATTTTCCTAATTGAGCTCGGCCAGGTCATGAGGACCGATCAGGACTGATATGCCATTGAGGGCAGATCCCCAACGCAATGCTGAGGTAGAACGGGTAGTCGGGGATAGGCCAGGCTATCCATAATCTGTAAGATTTTTTATGTCGATTACCGGCGTGGCGAAGATGAAGAACCATAGTGCAGGTGCACTATGGGCCATCTAATGGATCAATCATGACCACAGAATAGTCCTGATGGACTGGATCCTAATGGCCTAATTTGATCTGACTGTGCCGTAGAATCCACCAGGTGGATCCGACAATGGATCCGGGATTTTGCAAGATTAAATCTTAGCCATTATATAGGAAGGCGCAACAGTGGGATGTGTGGGACTCCGCTGTCGGGCGACCCGGGCTCCGCAGTGGATCTCCCGCGGTTCGCACAGCGGATCCCAGCCATTTAAACGGGTATAGGGTAAAAATGCGATTTGAAATTGTTGGAAGCCCAAATATGCAATTAGACCATTTTAATTAAATGTGAATTATGGCCTAAATGATTTCCAAGTTGCACCAAACTTTTACCCCTAGCTAATTTAGGGGTGAGGAATTCAAAAATGCAATCAGAATTAAATTTTGAGGTCAAAATATTTTGGGTCTAAACTAGGGCATCTAGACTAATCAAAATATCATCTTTGACTTTAAGAAGTCTAACGGACTTCAAATCTTCAAAATAACATCAATTTGAGTTCTATAAGCAATGGTATTAAGGTTAGGGAGTAATTAAGCTATATTTTAACAGGGTAACAACTTAGGGTTGTTACAGACTCCCCCACTTAAGAATGATGTCCTCTTCGACAGCATCTCAAGAGAGAAGACAACCATGTAGGATTTTGAAGAATAGAAATATAATTCAGAAAGTTAAAGCGTACCTGGATTTTCAAAGAGATTGGGATACTTTCTTTTCATATCCACCTATTTCTCCGAAGTAGATTCTTCTAAAGAGTAATTTCTCAACTGAAGCTTTACCATTGGGATTGAGCGATTTCTCAGCTACTTTTAATCATGAGCTAAGATATTAATTAGCTCCTCCACATAAGAAAGATATGGGTGAAGAGACACTGCTAGAAGTTGAATTAGATGAGATGGGTTGTGAAGACATCTTCGCAGAGAGGCGATGTGGAGTCATTATGGACTGCAGAGAAATCTTCGAGAAGCTACAATCGATAAGCTGTAGTACAATTATTCTCTAGTATTTCAAATGGTCTGACGTAGCAGAGACATAGCTTCCCAGCTACACCAAGACGATACATGCCTTTCATCGGACTGACTTTAAGATACACAACATTTCCAACATCAAATTCTAGAGTACAATGATAAACATCATAATACTCACTCTGGCAATCTTGAGTTGCTTTGATTCTTTGCTGGATCAGTTGAATCTTATGATTTGTTTCTTTAACTAAATAAGAACCATATAGCTGAACACTGCCTATTTCAGACCATGCTAATGGAGTACTACATTTCCTGCCATACAAGGCTTCATATGGAGCCATGCTGATACTTGCCTGAAAACTATTATTGTATGCGAACTCTACGAGAGGAATATGATCTTCCTAGAAGCCTCCAAAATCCATAATACAGATAATGAAAATCTTCCAAAACTTGATTGACTCTTTTCGTTTGACCATCTGTTTGAGGATGAAAAGCAGTGCTCATGGCTAGAGTAGTCCCATGTCTTGGTGCACTGCTTGCCAGAATTTAGAAGTGAAACGGCTATCTCGATCAGATATGATAGATCTAGGAATTTCATGGAGTCTGATAATTTTCTTGATATAAAGCTTTGCCAATTTCTTCACAGAATCAATTTGATGCATAGGAATAGAATGTGCTAATTTGGTCAGTCGATCGATAATGACCTAGATTGAATCGGTACCTGATCTTGTTTTAGGTAAGCCAATAACAAAATTCATAGAAATATCAAACCATTTCCATTCATGAATTGACAAAGGATGAAGAAGTCCTCTAGGCTTTTGGTGTTCGACTTTAACTAAGTTGCAAGAGTGACATTTTGCCACAATTTCTGCCACACTTTTCTTCATTCCAAGCCACTAGAATGATTTCTTTAAATCTTGATATATTTTGGTACTGCCAGGATGTACTTGGTAACCAGAATTGTGACCTTCTACAAGAATCTCTTGATGCATGGATTTGGGGATCGATAGGCGATCTCCTTGATAGATTAGATTACCTCGAAACTAAAGATCAAAGGGACAGCTACTTTCGATGTCTACTTTAAACTTCAAATAATCTTCATCCTTGGTTTGGGAGATGGACACATCATGTTGAAATGTGGATTCAACTGAACTCATGGATATCAGTGTGCTCAAGATAGCACCTCGCACTGGCCTGATTTGGACCTTTAGAATTCTTTTTTTAGAGAACTTGATAATGTCATACAAGATAGCGTAGCATGATGACTGAGTGCATTTGCTATGACGTTCACTTTTCCTGGATGATACTAGATTCTTAAATCATAATCACTTATTAACTCAAGCCATCTTTGTTGTCGGAAGTGTAGCTCACGCTGGGTGAAGATGTACTTTAAGCTCTGATGATCGGTAAATATGGAACACTGGATGTAATAAAGATAATGATGCCAGACTTTCTGAGCAAAATCTATGGCTGCTAATTCAAGATCATGGACATGATAGTTCTTTTCATGCAATTTTAACTGACAAGATGCATAGGATATAACTTTTCATTTCTGCATCAGCACACACCCCAAACCTATGCTAGATGCATCAATATAGACTTGGTAATTGAGGCCTTCCTTAGGTAAGTCTAGAGCATCTTTTAATGATTGAAATGCTTTCTCACACTCTAGACTCCAGATAAATGGTACTGCCTTCTGTGTCAACTTTGTGAGTGTAGACGCAATTTGTGATAAGCCTTTAACAAAATTTCTATGGTAGCCTAGTCCTAAGAAACTTTCGATATCGGTCACGAATATTGATTGTGACCAATCTTGAACTGGGCTCACTTTATTTTGATCGACTTTGATTCCTTGAGAGTCGATGACATGACCCAGAAAAGCGACTAAGTTAAGCAAAAATTCACATTTGGAATACTTAGCATATAGCTCATGGCTTCAGAGCTTTTCTAGTACTAATCGAATATGGTTCTCATGATCTATTTTACTTTCTGAATAAATCAGAATATTGTCGATGAAGATGATGATGAATTTATCTAAATACTTTTTCAATACACGTTGCATTATATCCATAAAAATGTACGGTGCGTTTGTTAAGCCAAAGGAAATTATCGAAAATTCATAATGTCCATAGCGGGTTCTAAATGATGTCTTCTCCACATCAGGATCTTTTACTTGCAATTGGTGATATCCAGATCGCAAGTCTATCTTTGAGAAAACTTTAGCTCTAGATAACTTATCGAATAAGTCATCGATATGAGGTAGATGATACTTATTCTTGATAGTTACTTTATTTAATTCCCTATAATCAATGCACATCCTCATCAATCCATCTTTCTTCTTTACGAATAAAACTAGTGCTCCCCAAGGAGATGAACTTGGACAAATAAGAACTTTCTCCAATAGTTCTTGAAGTTGCTTGTTCAATTCTTGAGGTTATTATGGTGCCATACGATACAGAACTTTTGACAGCAGTTAAGTTCTGAGAATTAATTCAATTGCGAACTCTACTTCTCTAACTGGAGGAAGACCGGGTAGGTCTTCAGGGAAAACATAAGGAAATTCACAAACTATACGGTTCTTAGAAATAGGCACAACTTCTTTCTTCTCTCCCAACATTGTTAGATGATACGCATTGCATCCCTTCCTGGCTGGCCTTTCTGCTATCATTGAATTGATCAACGACGCTTGGGTGCTAAATCTCCCAATGAACGATTTTGAATTACTTCCATTGCCCAAAGTTATTTTCTTCTTTTGGAAATTTATGGAAGCACCATGTTCACTTAACCAATTCATGCCTAGGATTATATCAAAGTCTGTAATTGGCAATTCAATTAATTTAGCCCCATAATTTTGTTTACCAATAAGAATATCTATCTTGCAGAATTGTTGGGACTGCATACAGGCTCCAGAAGGTAACTCGATGCTCAACGAGTTAGCTAATCGATAGGTTGGTAGCTTAAGTGTTTTAGCCCAGTTTTTTGATATGAAGGAATGACTTGCTCCTTATCAAAAAGGATGTTACAAGATTTATCATTTATTGATAAGGTGCCAATGATTAAGATGACTTAATAAGAATGGCTACTCAAACATTTGAAAGTACTTGAAATGGTAAAGACTGATTACTGAAATAGTAAGAACTGAATAAAATTAATTTAAGGCATACCTGAAACCACATCGTTGTCCTCAGGAGCAGAGGCAGGAGATAACATATATACCCTTGCCGGTGCTAAGGGTTATTTGTTCTGGGTGCTTTGACCCTGACGATCACAGTTCGACTTTTGTACAAGTACAATTGCTTTAGAGTTCAAAGTAGTAGCTGGCATTATAGCGAGAGCAGGCTCTCGTCTATTCCTTGGTTAAGCACTGGAATGTTTGTTTATAACGGGAGTGATTGATGAGCACTCTGTCAATTTTATTCTTCTCATTGCATTTGAAATAGTGGTGGCAACTACGACCACAAGTAAAACATACACCACCAAAGTGGTAGCATTTTTCATATAGATGCAATCATTTAAACTCAAGGTTCTGTGGTTGCGGTTGTGTAGTTTCTATGCTATAGACTTTTGCCATCTTGTGATGACCAAAATGCTCCTTCCTCGGCTACATAACTATTACCTTTCTTTTCTGGTTCAATGGACCTTAGAATCCTTCTTGTAGACGGGCAGCCTCGATTAATTCAGTCAGAGTTTTAATCTGACGAGATACTAAGTGGGCTTTAATAGAGTCTCTCAGACCCTTCAGGAAATGGTGACATCTAAATGCTTCTGTTATTACTAGATCCGGAACAAAACATGATAATCTCCAAAATTCCTGTTCGTAATCGAACACTGAATTATTGCCTTGTGTGACATGGAGGAGCTCATCCTCCAGAATTGCTTGAGCTGACGCCGATATGAACGCTTCATAGAACGCTTCCAAAAATATGTCCCATTGAATGTCTTCTACTTTATAATCAGCAAATTTGTTGTTTCGCTCGTTCTCCCACCAGTATTCAGCTTCTTCTTGAAATAGCTGAGTTACTAGGTAGATGGCTTCAGAGTTAGGGCACTTGATACTGGCTAAGTTTTTCTTGGCAATCTTAAGCCAATTTACTATGTCCATTAGATTTAATGCTCCATTGAATGTAGAAGTTAGAGGCGAAGAAAACTGTGCAGGATTCCATCACCCATATAGTGGGAAGACGAAGAAAACCCTGCAGGTTGCTGCCTAATATAAAGGATAAGAGCACATGTCTCTTGCGCCTATTGCGCATTGCTTTCTAATAAGGCTTTTACAAGACTAGCCATGGGGTTTAATCCTTCAGGTTTGTCTGATGACGAGACCGTATTCTTGATCGAAGTAGGAGCAGATAGAGATCCAAAATTCATGATTGTAAAGGCAAGTATGGATTCAGAAATATAAATTTACTATATTTTTCATTCATTCATTTCTTTCTCACAAGAGAAGATACATGGATGCATAAAACATATAACTACGATGAAAGAAAATGATATGATAATAAGATCTCAAAAATTATAATTACAATATTCTACCCAAAAGGCAGCGCAGAAGTCATCATATGTGACTATGTGGCTCTTCTGAGCTAATCTCTTCTATACCCAATACCACCAATGACTCGATGATCCCCTCAGTAAGATCTCTACGATCTCCAAACAATACTCCTCCAGACAGGCTGTCTCTCGAAGTGCGGTAGTAACGCGATCCAACCAATCTTTAGCGAGTGTTGAAAGACTGGTGCCTCCAAAGGAAGAGTTGATAAGGACTTTATCTAGCACCTTAACTCCTCGATATGATACTCCATCGATGACCCTTCCATAAATCTGGCCATCTCGGAGGTCATCTACCCAGTAGTCAGCAAACCTCCTGAGGTAGAACCAAAATGATGACTGCGAGTATTCCATTCCTAAAAGAACTCCACTCATAAGTATTTCATTCATGTTTTATCATTATTTTTCAAAGTTCATTCAAGTTCTAAGATGTTCTTTTTGAGATAACTTAATGAATTTTTGGATGTTTGCTTTTTACTACACTTAGTAACTTGTGATATTGACCTGATACAGAGAACAAATCATATAGTAGATAGGGACAAAACTCCTTATCTGACACTTTATGATACTTCTCTGATACCAACTGTAGCGCCCCCTTCCGTCGACGCTCGCAAAATAGATCGGCGGTGGAGCGGTGCGCTACTCGGGATAGACAAACAACCACAACGTCTTCCCAAATAGGCTAACTGAAATAGCCACACTGAATGGCTGCTGACTCGAACCCAAGAGTAGGATCGAGAGTCAATACTTAAGAAAAGTGTAGGACACTTGCCTTAAGTATTAGACAAATATGTACATTGGATTTAAAGAGGTAACTCTGAATCCAATATACATTATCAATATATCAGCATTTCCAGTATACTGATCACATCACAACACTAATTATAATAATAGAATAATAGAGTGTAGAAGCTAAAGCAAAACTTCCAGAATTCATTTATCACAGCGCAGTAGTAAACATTCATCACAAAAAAGAAAACTAAAATATATCCAAAATTATTGCAAACTAATTTAAATGGCACAAAAGTAAACTCTATCTGAAGTACTAAAGCAATAAAGTTAAAGGTTGAAGACAGGTCCACTAAGGCTCCACATACTCCTTCTAGATCTCCTGTAAGCCCTCTGGTCCCGCCTCAACAAGTTGCTCGAGAACTAGCAAATTGCCGGATCCCAAAAGTACCCACGTTAGGCAAGAAGCCTAACACACGCAACTAAACTAAGCAGTACTAAGGTAAATGCACATAAACAGTAAAGTAACCAAAACTGTAGAAAAGCAGTAAAACACTAAACCACTGAAAAAATGTAAGGACTAAATAAGGTAAAAAGGAACTGAAACCTAAATGCTGAAAGTAAGTGAAAACATCAAGTGCTCAGAAATTAAGATTAAAATGTCCAATGATGTACTATATGTCACCAGGATAATGTATCTAAATATGCCATAACACGGTATGCCACAGATACGTAACTGAACTATCACAAAAATATTAAGAGTCTTACGGTCCAATGTATACATACACCCAGTTGGGAAGTGAGTACGGTGATGCCGATGCATCCTGAAATTCTCCAGTTAATGTATGCAATATTGTGTAACCCATAATTCATCACTGATACTCATACATCATTAATGAATCATTCATCATGCCATGCTCATGTTTATGCTCAGCTACTATTTTATATGAGAAAAATCCTGAAATCCATAAAAACTTTGAATATCGATGATGAATTCAAGGTCTCCACTGTGCAGAATCCTGCCAAAAGGATTCTGAATCCTAGCTTCTAGAATGATAATTGGTTAAAGTTGAGGATTTACTTAAAAATCATTAGATAGGATGATTGTATACACATATTTAGCACGTTGAAAGAGAGGTGGTTCTTAACACTTAGTTTGATTAAGCCACCCTAACAAAGCGGTCTTCGATAGGAGGCATCGCCCGTTGGCAATTTATATCTCAAGCAAAGTTATTAAGATGCCCAACTCACAATCACACTTAGTGTTTTGAAGAAGGTGTTTCTAATTACTTAGTTTGTTTGAGCCATACCTATTGAAGCAGTCTTCGCTAGGAGGCATCACCCGTTGGTAATTTGTATTTCAATCAAACTAAGGAATGAGTCCCCATTTAATGCACTTTTAGGATTGATTAATTTACACTAAGCAAGGTTTTATTCACCTAAATCTATAGGATAGCCCAAAGATAAATCTTAGTTAGAGTGACTCAACCATTCATGAACACTACTGAAATAATCCAGTACTATAAGTATACTCTACTATACCCAACTAGAAATCGAGATTTAGACAACTCTATTTAATCATCAAGGACTTATAAAGACATTTAATTTCTAGGCTAAATAGGTAAGTCCTATATAAGGCTCCAAGAAAATGTGATCCAGGATCACTCAATATAGATTTAACCATAAGGAAAAGTATCATTATAATATCTTAAGTGATTCCTACCATGAGGGATTAAGATCGACTTATATAGTTAAGGGATCATCTAAGTTTCTACCTCAATGAGTTATACAAATTGTCCTAACTCAATGTATATTTAATTTAGGTCTTTAAAATATTTCAGAGATGATCTTATGTTGAAATACTTAAGATCTCACACTCTTAACTCTAATGCTAACATTCTAGGTTTTATTTATCATTTAGATTTAGAGTGATCAGATCAGATGATTAAGTCATCTAATCATAACTTATTCTAAGATTATGTGATTTAAATTAAGGATGTTATTAGAGTTAGATCACTTGTTCAATCAATATGATTCTATTAATCTTCTTATGTTAATAGTCTAATTTAGGAGAAATTTAAGGATCTAAACTTTAGATTCAGATTAAGCAATCACGTAGATTTATTATTAACCTTAACATGACTAATCCAAATGTTTAAGATCAATACCAAATCAAGTGCATTATTGGAAAAATGTCAATTACATTATCTTATAATCAAGTCAATTTACTTAAGGATTTAAGAGTTTGGATCTTAATCAAATAGATTAGGGTTTAAGCCCTTACTCATGTCTAATTAAGATCAAATGTTTATTTATAAATCAAGTGTCAAATTAGTGAATTTGGGATGTATTATTAGTGGCAATCTTAGACCTAGATCCTTAATAGCTTGATCAAAGTCTTAGGACTTCTTAAGGTTGATTAAGGTGTTTAAGTTCTTCAAATTTAGGTTTATTCAATTTATTTATCATAAATTCGCATACATAGTATCAATACATCTACCTTACTGTTATGAATCATAACAGAAGAATTCATAAGAATAGAAAGTAATTAGTGCTAATCAAACCATAAACTAGTGCAAAAGGATTAGCACCTTATTACAAATCTAACCATGAGAATTTTATACAACTTGGCATATAAGTTCCATTTTATCATATAATTAATCAGAGACTGAGTTTGCTAAGATCCAATGGTTACAAGCCCTAATTTTCATTAATCATTGTTTAACAAGATAAGAGCATAAGTTGAAATACAAATATCAGAAAATAAACTACTTTGCACTTTCCTTCTACTAATCCTAAGAAAGCTAACGGCACCTAAAACAAGCAATTAGGGGATCCGATTAGGGGAATCCTAATTGGCCAAACCGGTGCATTTCGAACACGGCACGACCAACCAACGATCGCTACACGTTCACCGTGGTCATGCGCACCGAAGGGGACCCGCAACCCTCTTTGAGATGGTTTTAATCGGCAGGACCTTACTCACCTAAGGGATCCTTTAATGGAGCTACTGGGGGGAGACAATTTTCCCCACAGAGGCCGCGCCAGACCTAGGGTTCGATCCCTACACTATCAGGGAGGTGAGATGGATCAAAGCCCCATTGTCTGAGGGCCTGAGGTGGGCTGGAACGTTGGGACCTTACTCACCCGAAGCATTCCTTATGGGACTTAGCCCAATTGATCGATTTGATCGATCGGGGCTAGCTTAGGATTCAATTACGATAGTAGTGAGTTCAAAACTATAATAAGCATCTATACTCATCAAAAAAAGGAAGGTTTGAGCCTCATTGGATCAAAATCTGCAAATGGGGGTACCTGGTTCAACGGGGGAGCTCGGGATGATCGACTGAGGGTTCGGCTGGCCTTAGCTTAGCTTCAAGATGCTGCAAAGGATCCTGAACACTAGGATAGCCTACTATAAGCAGTTTGGGAGCTTCTGCAATTGCCTACGCAAGCTCGGGCAAACGATAATGGCGAAGAAGAGACAGTGGAGAATTGAACTCAATTAAGTAGCAAAGGGGCAGAGGGAGGATTGCTGAGGCTATTTATAGCCTCAGATGAGCTCAGGGAAGCTCATAGAGCATTGGCTCGAGCTGGTAATGACCTGAGAGGTTAAGCCATGGTTGAGCTCTCAATTTTCCTAATTGAGCTCGGCCGGGTCACGAGGCCCGATCAGGACCGAGAAGCTGTTGAGGGAAGATCCCCAACGGCATGCTGAGGTGGAACAGGTAGTGAGGGACAGGCTAGGCTATCCAGAATCCGCAGGATTTCTTTGATCGATCGTGGGTGTGGCGAAGATGAATATCCACAGTGCGGGTGCACTATGGGTCATCTGATAGATCGATCAGGACCGCAGAATGGTCCTGATGGTCTAGATCATAATGGACTGATTCAATCTGATTCGGGCCGTAGAATCCATGGGGTGGATCCAAAGATGGATCCGCGATCCTGCAAGATTAAATCCTAGCCATTAGATAGGAAGGTGCAATGGTGAGATATGCGGGACTTCGCTGTCGCACGACCCGGGCTCCGTAGTCGATCGCCTGCGGTCCACACATCGAATCCTAGCCGTTTAAACGGGTATAGGGTAAAATTGCATTTTCAAATTGTTAGAAGCCCTAATATGTAATTAGACCATTTTAATTAATTGTGAATTATAACCTAAATAATTTCTTAATTGCTCCAAACTTTCACCCCTAGCTAAATTGGTAGTGAGGAATTCAAAATTATAATCAAAATTTAATTCTGAGGTCAAAATATTTTGGGTCTAAACCAGGGTATCTAGACTGATCAAAATATCATCTTTGACTTAGAGACATCCAATGGACTTCAAATCTTTAGGATAGGCTCAATTTGAGGTTCTATAAGCAATGGTATTAAAGTTAGGGAGTAATCAAGCTATATTTTAACTGGGTAATAACTTAGGATTGTTACAATCAGCTATGACATTAGCTTTACCTGGGTGATACAAAATTTCTAAGTCATAATTGCATATCAATTCTAACCACCTACACTGATGGCAATTAAGTTTTTTTGAGTGAAAATATTCTTTAAACTTTGATGATCAGTAAACATCTCACACTTAATGCCATACAGGTAGTGTCTCCAGATTTTAAGAGCAAAAACTACCCCTATAAATTCTAGATCATGAACAAGATGGTTTCTCTCATTTGCTAGAGTCATATGCTATAACATGACTGTAACAACCCAGGCTGTTATCTTAGTCAATTAGGACTAATCTTAAGTCTTAAAACTAATCTTAAGTGCTAATTAGGTCAATTGGAGTCAACCTTTAAGACCTAGTCCAAATCAGGAGTTAAACGGATCGAATTATGATTTCTGAAGATTCAGAAAAACCTAAAAGTTGACATATCTAAATTGACCTCGAATTGGAAAATAGGACTTCGCCATTGCACTCATTGACCCCAAATTAGCTAGGGGTGAAGTTTTCGTATCAATCGGAAGTCGTCGAAAATTCGACAAATATTTTAATAATATTAAATACCCCGAAAATCGAGGTATCAAAATACTCGTCGGATCGAAAATCCGACCTCGCCATTGCGTTCCTCTCCCCTCAATTAGCTAGGTGTGAGTGTTTGAAATTTTTCTAAAAGCCATTTATTTATTTGGAATTTTCTTAAAACTAAATTAATTTTGATAAATTAACTAGATTATTTAATAATTAATTAAGAGGCAAACGACGCCGTCGGACCCTAAACCGCGCCCGTTAGATCGAACGGTTCGATCTGAGCCGTTCGATCGGCTCGATCCAACAGCTCAGGAGTCACCTCCTTCTGGCCCGATGCCCTTGCGCCACGCGGCAAGCGCCGCCTCCCCTCGCGCCCAATCCCCGCCCAGCAACGCCTCTGCAGCTCCGCCTCGGGGCCTCTCAAGCATCCTCCTCAATTCTAGCCTGAAGTCTACTCCATCCCGAACCCTAGATCGTGAGAAGGCTGTCGGCACGACCCCCCTCTGCAAACCCTACCTCCTCGGCCGTTCGTCAGGAACTCCCGATCCTGCACTTGATTTCATTGCATGTGCTGTCCAATGATTGCTAGCCTTAGATCTAGGACCTGTTCATCGATCGAACGGATCCGATCGAGTTCGATCGGATCCGATTGACTCGAATCGAGTCTCGGCCCTCTCGGCCGTGTACGCGCACTCGCAAGCGTGCTAGGGTTAGGAATGGCCGGCGGTAGAGTTGTCCATAGGCCTCAACCCGCATCTCACTCGGTAGACCTCGTCAAGACCTTCCCATCGGCGGTCGGGTCGAGCCTCGCCGTTGCCAGGGTGTCGAGAGACCGCGAGCCCTAGCCGAGCGACATCGGGAGCGTCGCGGAGAAGGTAGACCTGCGTGTTTCGGGTCGGGTCGAGCCCGGCCCGCGAGTGCGGGAGCCGGGTCCGCGTGCGCTCCTCCGCCTTCCAGTGCGTAAGTGGTTAAATGAGTTAATTAGAACAAAGAAAAACAGCGAATCATAAACATTCTTATAAAAATGGGCATATATA
Organism: Gastrodia elata; assembly: GCA_016760335.1. Taxonomy (NCBI): domain Eukaryota; kingdom Viridiplantae; phylum Streptophyta; class Magnoliopsida; order Asparagales; family Orchidaceae; genus Gastrodia; species Gastrodia elata. Next base: position 39,824,429 of record CM028680.1, on the reverse strand, counting down.
TATATATATATATATATATATATATATATATATATATATATATATATATATGTATATATACTAATAATCCCTTAATAAGTAATAATATACCTACATTAATTAATCTACAAGGTTAAATAAATATATATGTATATTAGTTATATATATTGATAATAAGATACTTATAACATATATATATATAAATAAATGCATGCAATACATAATAAATTATACATAAATCAAATCAGATAAAAATTAACAGTAAAGATAAATCAATACTTTTAATTAATATTATGAAACAATTGAATAATTGATTAATTATTAAATATTAACATGATAAATGCAATTAGTTAGTTCGATTAAACACAATTGAGATCTCCTTAACTAATATACATTAATATTAAAGATTAACTAACTGATTAGTTAATTGCTTAACTAAGTATAAATAATTGATGTTAAATTCCTTAAATACAAACCTAATACAATAGGTTAATTAATGATTAATTGTAAATAATTAAGCTTAGGAATAAATAGTAAATTAATACAATTTGTATTTTTGAATAGTAAAACTTAAAAGTTTAATAACTTTTTATAGGATGATCCGAATATAGTCAATATAGGTCTTAAAATACTCAAAAAAAATAATAGAATCAAATGGCGTAATGCAGAATTTAGTTTCGGGGTACATATAACGAAGTAGCATTTTAGGACCTCTTTAGGACCCCATAATTTCTGACCCAATTGTCAGAACATAGTCAATATGAGTCTTAAATTACTCAGGAGGACAGCCCCATTACCGCAGTAGTAGTATTAGTTTTCCCATTCGGACAACAGGATAAAAAATCAACCCTATAATTTAAAGTTGACTTTAGTGAAAATTGACCAAAATACCTCTAGAATTCGAATGACCATAACTTGATCAATTCAACTCAGAATCTAAAAATTCAAGATGCTAACTAGTTTAGAACTTCTATGTCACCAATAAACTGAAATAACATTTAGGTTTTGAACCTTAGAAATTTAGAAAATGACCAAAATACCCCCAACCTTGGTTAGGTCGTAACTTGACTATTAGAGGTCCAAATTAAATCTACTCCCTACCAACATACTCAGTACATTATAGGGAAGCTATAGAAACTGAGTTTGCTGAAATTGGACTTCAAACGGAAAAGTTCGGTTTTTGTCACCCGTTGACCGACTCGAATTTACCAAATTGCCCTTCAAACTTAAAACGTCCATAACATTGTCAATTGACCTCAGAATGCAGTGTTCCTGGACTCTATGGAATCCTTGAATAGTAACCTATAATAAACTGCATAAAAACTTAGTTTTTAGTAGAGTGAAATCACTTAAATGCCCTTAAGTCAAAAATATTAGTTTGAACCTGTAGGACCCGTTTCTCGTCCGAATTGGACAAACTTACTGTCTATCCTCAAGTTAGACAATAAGAAAATGTATGGAAAAGAGAAACTCCAATTTCGGCACTTAAATCAAAAGTTGACTTTTTGGACCCTTAAGTAGGGGCAAAATGGTCATATTGCCAAAAACTTAGAATAAACAAACTTAACCTTTAATTAGTCTTTTAAATCACTAAAACTAACTTTATAACCATATTAATGACATTTAAGTAAGTAAAATCAACAGTTAGGTCAGATTCTAGAATTTTTCCTTAAGTCTTTAACACTACACCTTAAGGACCCTTCCTGAGACTAGGACTAGATCATAGGGTTGATTTCATTCATTGAAAAATGAGGTTTTTTCAATGAATGAATCCTTGGTTTTATTAGTTTCTAGAATTTTCAACTTATTTTTGATTATTTTGTCTTTTGACCTTAGATCTAAGATAGGAGATTCATCCTATTAAGTTTGATTACTTAATATGATTGGCCTTGACTATTATATCACTATTAGAATGAAAGTTAGATATTAGGTCTTATCCTTTTTGGATTATGTGATTAAGCCCAATCTCGTGGTGTTTAATCCATAATCTATAGTTTATTAGTTTTAGTTAGAACGTCCAAAATTATCAATTAGGTCGTAATGATTTATTATTTAAATTTTATAGTCGACTTTGATTTGGTATATTAGGACCTAGCTAGTCCTGAAATTTTGTAACTTGCAAGGACAAATTTCTAAGTTACACTTGATATGTGGGAAAATGGTGATCCTGAACTTGTGTAATTTGGAATACTTAGAACGAATAATAGAAAATAGATGGTATCACCATATTAGTAGAGTCCCTTGCTTCCTTTTAATACTTTGTGCTACGCATCCCTTGTGTATTTGAGCTTAATTCCTTGGACATTTCATATAAGATAATTTTGTGCATGAACATGAAAACTTAGAATAATAGGATAATAGTTGCCTTTGGGTCCAGTTTATGGTGATTATGGTGCACATTTGCCCCGATGGACAGAGGTAAGGTGAGATCAGGATGCCTAACATTCTCATTGAGGAGTGTGTGTTAGGCTTGGGACCCGTATAGTCTTGCAGACGTGCTTAACTCCTCAGTTGTTTCTAACAGTTGTCCATAGAAACAAAAGAAAAATAACTAAAATATATTGCATAAGTATTGTCTGCCTCTTTAGTCATGCAGTATATTTAGTATGTTTGTAGACTGAGATGTATATATATATATATATATATATATATATATATATATATGTGTGTGTGTGTGTGTGTGTGTGGGCCAGTTTGGCCAAGTTTTCTGATATGGCAGTCAGTATACAGAGTTTGATGTGCAGTTCTAGTATTTGGTTATATTTTGTTATTGCTTATTCAATCATCTATTTTACTTGTACAGCTTATATATAGTAGGATGTTAGATTTTGTTACTATTTATATGTATCACTGCTAAGATTTATTATTGAAATTTGCATATTTCATTTGATCACCAGCATGTATAGGAGTGTAGAATTTTCTTCCAGCATATGTTTTGTTACTTATATTGTATGCCCTGTCTCATTTACCTCACTTTTGAGGCATCTCTTAGCCTCCTTTATTTTAGTTATAAATGTTATTTATAACTGTTCCTCTTCTTATTGTATTGCTAGTCGCTCCCTGATATATTGTTGCTTAGAAATATTTTGTAAAGTGGTGATATTATAAAATATATAGAAAATGTATCAGCCTAAAATGTACTTGAACAATTTGTCTAATAAGATTTTCTCTTTTTTTGGTTGGGGCCCTACATTGTGAAACCGACAATGGCATGCGTAGAGCAGATAGAGGATCCAGTACCTGAGGTGGAGCAATTCCTAGAGGAGGAGCAGCAGCTTAGACTAGAACATATCTATTCTTTAGTTATTGTGAGGATGAGTTCCTTTGCATTTACTTTTTATTTAGACTTTAAATGTTCTAATAATTCAGGTACTCTTGACTGTGCATTTGGATTTATATGCTTATATTCTGAGTTATATCTTTCACTTATGTTATATTGTGATGCTTGGATGTCATTTATTGCTTCCGCACTCTGTACGTTTACTTATATAGTGACTGTTAGATTGATTCTGTGTTAATCCTTCCCTAATCAGGTGGATTATGGAGTTATCCTAATCCAATGGTGAGTGAGGAGTTAGCCAGAGTGACACTCCACCCTTAACCTAATCCTTGGTGGATTAAGGGTGCGGGGAACCACAGTTGGTATCAGAGAATTCTATAAGGTGTCATATAAGAATCTAATGGATGATTCTTTTGCCAATTCAGTCACTATATCAGAATATGTTAGAATCACATCCAAGGGATCACAACATCACACTCAGAATAAGAAGTTGATAATCAAAATACACAAGCAATGGTATCAAACAAAAATATAAATGTTAACATAATTAGATACATTGGAATGACAGTCGAAAGGAATTTACGACGATTCAATAAAAGCTGGGAGGAATTTGTCCAATTCTACCAAGGACTTGACCCGTACATAGATCCAAAAGTCAGGAGGTTGAACAAGATGCTCCGAGAAAGCGCCTTCATAGGACATGATCACCCCGCATTGGCTGAGAGATGGATAATGTTGACAGATGATATACTGGGGATGATGGATATTACAGACAATGTCAAACTTGCCCACGTGACACGCCTCATGCAGGATAGGGCTAGAGACTGGTGACATGTCACCCTCAGAGCCCTCACCCATCAGCGCGGATGGTTACAGCGGGACGTCATCTACAAAGACTTCCGTCGTGCCTTTACAGCCCTATACATTGGATAGAAGCCTTAGTTTTATTTCATATATTATTTGTATTCCCTTCTGTATCATTGTAATTTGGTCTTTTAAATCTAAAAACTCTTTTTCCTTACTTCATTGATATGGATGTCTAGGATACTGAGCGAGCATGATAGGATATGACCTCTTCTCCCATTTTAAGGATAGGTGGGCATACGATGTGTTCTTAGCAAAGAAATATGCGAGGGGGGCTGGTGCCAGCGTTCTTGAGAAGATGCTGGAAGGTGCGGTGTTCAGGGGACTGGATTTCCCCATCCTGGCCAGAGAATGGTTACGAAGAGTAACCAAAGTGTTTGATGAGTTGGAGTGTCCAGATGATACTCGACTTGATATCCTTGAGATCCTCCTCTAGGATTATGCGGAGGAGTGGTGGGCCCAGGAAGTATGGAGGTTTGAGCGACGACACGCCCACCGTCGCCAAACACTGACCTACGCTTTCTTTACTCGAGCTTTCACAAGAGAGTACATAGGATAGACTTTGTATTCTCACTATTGATATCTTTTTATGTACTGCTTTAAATGATGTACTGTACCTGGTTAATAAAGGAAATGGAATGTTTTGATCTCCTGTTTATTGAATTCTAAATATGTGTTGTTCTTAATTCAGGTGTTGATAACCATGAACCCAGGATCAAGTCCCCCTTCTGTTCCCTCCAGTACCTCCTCTAATGAGGTAACCACGTTATTGGAAGCTGTGAAACTGATGATGGAAACCCACCAGCGACAGGTTGAATTTAGCCAAAAGCAGGCTAAAAAGGCCGTGAAGGCCCAAGCTAAACAACCTGAATGGATGGAATGGCTGCTGGTATCTCAGATAAACCAGAACCGTACTACTACGGGAAGCACCTCAGCACCACAGACCCAACCGCAGAATCAGTCCACAGAAGGGATACTCCACAGCTTTCTCCGATTGAGGCCTCCTACATTTGATGGGACCCTCTCGTCAGTCGATACGGCATCATGGTTAAAGATGGTCAAGAAGAATTTAACAAGCATCCAATGCCCGGAGTCGGCCCTAGTTCGCCTTACTACCCACCTCCTGCATAACGAAGCTGAATACTGGTGGGATACCACCCGCAGCACCACATTCTTTGGAGTTTTGTTAGTCGATATAACGTGGGATGAGTTCATTGAAGTGTTCCAAGCTCGATTCATTCCTCCATCTGCTAAGCATCGCTTGGTAGAAATGTTACTAAAATTACAGCAAGGAGATTGATCCGTGTCAGCATACGAGGCTGAATTCCGTCGCCTTGCCAGATTCTCTTCAAGACTGATCCCTACAAAGATAGACCGTTGTTTCCGATTCCAGGATGGCCTGCAACCTTCAATCCAGAGTCAAGTGATTCCTTTGCGCATCACCAATTTCTCAGAATTACTTGAGACAGCCAAGGTAGTAGAACAGGATCAAGCTAGGGAAGGATCCAGAAGGAATGTAGGGTCTACTTCATTGCAGCGACAGCAGTTCAAGCGAGCCAGGGTATACCAACTTGAGGCCGAGACTCCAGCAGCAGATCCATTCAATGGTTGCACCAAACCACACCCTTATGGGTGGTGCTACCATGGGAGTCGTGTCTGCTATACCTGCGGATGGCCGGGTCATGGATTCCTCGACAATGCAGCTACAGAAACGGTGGATGGTGATGTGATTGATCGTACCAAATGTCATCAAGTCTTCGACTTGTACCAGAGGCCGACAACTACCCGTCCAGCCCCCTCTCCTACTTCAGTTGTAAGGCGTGAAGCACCCAATGCTCCTCGCCCAAATGAACCTTCAAGGCAAAATTTCAGCAACCGGCCTGCTGGACCTGCAAGTGTGTACACTCTCAGGCCCGTTGAGGCTACAGAAGACAACCACGTGGTGTCAGGTACACTATCTTGAACCTACTCATCTTTACTATCATTTCTTACTATGCATAGTTAAGTCAATTATTTGTTATATGATTAGGTTCCATCTGTATAAATGGGAAACTCTGTAGCATCTTATTTTATACTGGGGCTAGCCACTCTTTTGTATCTGAGGGATGGGCGAAATCATTAAATCTCCATAAGTATAACTTGGCCAATCCCCTTAAAGTTGGATTACCTTCTGGAACCCAATTGCTAGCTCGCTAGTTTTGCAAGATGCATATTCCAATTTCAACCAAAAAGTATGAGGCAAAGCTAGTAGTTCTTCCCATAGCCAACTTTGATATAATACTAGGCATGAACTGGCTAAGCCAACACAATGCCAATATCAACTGTACCAAGAAAAAGATTACCTTGGGTAGTGGGAACGAAGCCATATCCTTCGTTGGCAACCTTAGTACTCGCGCCTCACTCATCAATGCAATAGAAGAAAGAAGATTAGTTCGGAAAGGATGCGAAGCCTTCCTAGTAACAATACTAGGAGAAAAGAAAGAAGAAGTCCCATTAGCTGAGAACCCTGTTGTTTGCAAATTCGCAGATGTATTCCCAGAAGATTTACCTGGTCTTCCTCCTATAGGGAAGTCGAATTCGCAATTGATGTCATTCCAGGAACACAGCCCATTTCGAAAGCCCCATATAGAATGGTGCCTAAGGAATTGCAGGAGTTGAATAAGCAACTACAAGAACTCCTAGAAAAAGGTCTCATAAGGCCAAGCTCATCACCATAGGGAGCACCAGTATTGTTCGTAAAGAAGAAGGATGGTTCTATGCGGATGTGTGTCGACTACCGTGAATTAAATAAAGTCACGATCAAAAATAAATATCCTTTGCCGCGCATAGACGATCTGTTTGATCAATTGGCAGGAGCCAAGGTATTCTCAAAAATTACCTGCGATCAGGATACCACCAACTACAGGTGAAAGACTCTAATATCGCTAAGACTGCCTTCCGGACCAGATATGATCACTATGAATTCCTAGTGATGTCGTTTGGACTCACTAATGCTCCGTCTATCTTTATGGACCTGATGCAACGAATCTTGAAACTGTACTTGGATAGGTTCGTTATTGTATTCATAGATGACATCCTGATATACTTTAAGACCAAGAACGAGCATGAGGAACATCTCCGTACTGTATTGGTGGAATTAATGAACCACCAGCTATATGCCAAGTATTCGAAGTGTGAATTCTGGCTAGAATCGGTCGCTTTCCTAGGCCATGTTGTGGATGCTCACGGGATCAGGGTGGATCAAAATAAGATTCATGCAATCCAAGAATGGGCTCAACCGAAAACAGTGACGGAGGTCAGAAGTTTCTGGGATTAGCCGGCTATTATAGAAAGTTTGTGAAGGGATTTTCTCAAATTGCCTCCCCTATTACCAAGCTCACTCAAAAAGCAGTACCATTTGAATGGTCGCTTGCATGTGAGAAGGCCTTCCAAGCCCTCAAAGATGTGCTTACCTCTGCCCCTGTACTAGTCCTGCCGAAAGAAGGAGTGAACTTCCAGAGGTATATACAGATGCCTCAGGCATAGGTCTAGGGGCTGTATTGATGCAAGAAGGAAAAGTCATCGCATACGCCTCATGACAACTTAAGGTCCACGAGAAGAATTATGCAGTGCACGACCTCGAGCTGGCCGCAGTAGTGTTTACTCTAAAGATTTGGCGACACTATCTCTACGGGGTTCAATGCTCGATATTTACCGATCACCAAAGTCTGAAATATATATTCACTCAGCAAGAACTAAATTGCAGACAGAGAAGATGGCTGGAGCTGATCAGTGACTACAACCTGGACATTCAATACCATCCTGGGAAAGCCAACATTGTAGCCGATGCTTTAAGTCGTCAGGCCTCACTAAATGCCATAATATCAGAGGGACCGTTAGTCAAAGAATTCTGCAAAATGGGTATCAAGCCGATTAGCAGTGATAGGCTCAGTTTAACTCTGGCAAACATCAATGTGGATCCCACCTTTCACAGGGACGTATCTGTGTCACAAACCAAGGACGATGAATACTTGGGCTTCAAGCAAGCTATTGAAAGTGGCCACCGTACTAATCTTCGATTTCAGAAGGGTGCTATCTATCTAGGAGATTGTTTGTGGATCCCTAAATGTATGCTACGTGAAATACTAATCGAGGGTCATAATTCAGGATATCAGGTACACCTAGGGAGTACAAAAATGTATCAAGACCTAAAGTTATCGTTCTGGGGGCCAGGGATGAAGAAGAGCGTAGCAGACTTTGTGGCTAAGTGCCACGCATGTTGCCTAATAAAGGCATAACATCAAAAGCTTGGCGGTTTACTGCATACACTAGAAATTCCAGAATGGAAATGGTCAGATATATTAATGGATTTCGTTATGGGATTACCTCGTGCAAGGTCTGGGGCAGATGCAATTTGGGTCATAGTTGACCGGTTGACCAAGTCTGCACACTTCCTTCCAATAGGACAAACAGACTCAGTTGAGAGACTTGCCAAAATTTATATCAAGGAAATAGTTCGGCTTCATGGTATCCCAAAGACTATTGTGTCAGACAGAGATAGCTGATTCACATAAAAATTTTGGCAGGCTATCCATCAGGACCTAGGCACCACGCTGGCCATGAGCACAGCCTTCCATCCTCAATCAGATGGTCAAACAGAGAGAGTAAATTAAGTTTTAGAAGATTTACTCCGCCTCTGTATTTTAGACTTTGCAGGATCTTGGGAGGATCATCTTCCCTTGGTAGAATTTGGATACAATAACAGCTTCCAGGCCTGTATCAAGATGGCTCCGTATGCAGCATGTTATGGTAAGAAGTGTTCTACGCCTCTAGCTTGGGCAGAAACAGGAGATGTTCAACTGTATGGCTCTGATCTAATAGAAGAAACAAACAAGAAGATAAAGCTCATACAACAGAGAATCAGGACAGCCCAGTATAGGCAAAGCAAGTATCATAACCTTCATCGTCGCCTCTTGGAATTTCAAGAAGGAGACTCGGTATATCTAAAAGTCAGTCCTATGAAAGGAGTCTATCGTTTCGGGGTTGCCGGTAAGCTCAGCCCAAGGTATGTGGGACCCTTCAAAGTCCTGAAGAGAATTGGGTTAGCTGCCTACCAATTAGAATTGCCAACGAATTTCGTCGTGGTGCACAACGTCTTTCATGTTTCGTCCCTAAGGAAATGTCTCCGGACCCGTCTCACCTTGTGCGACTCCCAGAAGTGCAGATCCAGCCCGATCTGTCATATGCCGAGGAGCCAATTCGAATTCTAGCTCATGATCGCAAGCAGCTCAGAAGTCGTGCCATCGACATGATCAAAGTCCAGTGGAAGAACCATTCCTACAACGAAGCCACTTGGGAGAAGGAATCTGACATGCGATCGGAATATCCCTGACTCTTCAAGAACCCAGGTAATTCCATTTCAAATTCTTAGTCATATTTGACTCTTGTCTTTAATTTTGTTTAAGTGATGTCGAGGATGACATCGTTTTTAAGTGGGGGAGTCTGTAACAACCCAGGTTGTTACCTTAGTCAATTAAGACTAATCTTAAGTCTTAAAACTAATCTTAAGTGCTAATTAGGTCAATTGGAGTTAACCTTTAAGACCTAGTCCAAATCAGGAGTCAAACGGATCGAATCATGATTTCTGAAGATTCAGAAAAAACAAAAAGTTGACCTATATAAATTGACCTCGGATTGGAAAACGGACTTCGCCATTGCGCTCATTGACCCAATTAGCTAGGGGTGAAGTTTTCGTGTCAATCGGAAGTCGTCAAAAATTCAACAAATATTTTAATAATATTAAATACCCCGAAAATCGAGGTATCAAAATACTCGTCGGATCGAAATTCCGACCACGCCGTTGCGTTCCTCACCCCTCAATTAACTAGGGGTGAGTGTTTGAAATTTTTCTAAAAGCCATTTATTTATTTGGAATTTTCTTAAAACTAAATTAATTTTGATAAATTAATTAGATTATTTAATAATTAATTAAGAGGCAAACGGCGCCGTCAGACCCTAAACCGTGCCCGTTAGATCGAACGGTTCGATCTGAACCGTTCGATCGGCTCGATCGAACGACTCAGGAGTCACCTCCTACGGGACCGATGCCCTTGCGCCAAGCGGTGAGCGCCGCCTCCCCTCGCGCCCAATCCCCGCCCGGCAACGCCTCGGCCGCTCCGCCTCGGGGCCTCTAAAGCATCCTCCTCGATTCCCGCCTGAAGTCTACTCCATCCCGATCCCTAGATCGTGAGAAGGCTGTCGGCGCGACCCCCCTCTGCAAACCCTATCTCCTCGGCCGTTCGTCAGGTACTCCCGATCCTGCACTTGATTTCATTGCATGTGCTGTCCAATGATTGCTAGCCTTAGATCTAGGACCGGTTCATCGATCAAACGGATCCGATCGAGTTCGATCGGATCCGATTGACTCGAATCGAGTCTCGGCCCTCTCGGCCGCGTACGCGCACTCGCAAGCGCGCTAGGGTTAGGAATGGCCGGCGGTAGAGTTGTCCATAGGCCTCGACCCGCATCTCACTCGGTAGACCTCGTCCAGACCTTCCCATCGACGGTCGGATCGAGCCTCGCCGTTGCCAGGGCGTCGAGAGACCGCGAGCCCTAGCCGAGCGGCGTCGGGAGCGTCGCGGAGAAGGGAGACATGCGGGTTTCGGGTCGAGTCGAGCCCGGCCCGCGAGTGCGAAGCAGGGTCCGCGTGCGCCCCTCCGCCTTCGAGTGCGTGGGGCCCGCCTCTGGCGTGTAGCGCCTGGTGCGCCGCGTGGAGCGCGTGGGTCCCGCCTCCTCTGCGTGCCCAATTGCAGCACGACAGGTGTCCTGCTGCAATAATGATCCTGCAGAAAGTCAAAGTTAAATTTTAAAAACAAAAATATATATAAACCTATATAAGCACGAATCCCAAATAATATTATACTTTTATAAACGTATTTATATATATATATATATATATATGTGTGTGTATATTCATGAATCGGAAGCTTAGTTATTTAGTATTCGCATTTTCGAAACTTAGTTAATTAGTACATATATATATATATAGGTATAAATATAAAGGTATGCCCGATGTAATAATAAAAGTTTTAGAGAAATAATATATGCTTTGACATAAAATTTGTGCTTTATTAAATCGGAATATCATAAGTGGTTAAATGAGTTAAATAGAATAAAGAAAAACAGCCAATCATAAACATTCTTATAAAAATGGGCATATATATAAAAATATATATATATATATATATATATATACACACTAATAATCCCTTAATAAGTAATTATATACCTACATGAATTAATCTACAAGGTTAAATAAATATATATGTATATTAGTTATATATATTGATAATAAGATACTTATAACATATATATATATATATAAATAAATGCATGCAATACATAATAAATTATACATAAATCAAATCAGATAAAAATTAACAGTAAAGATAAATCAATACATTTAATTAATATTATGAAACAATTGAATAATTGATTAATTGTTAAATATTAATATGATAAATGCAATTAGTTAGTTCGATTAAATACAATTGAGATCTCCTTAACTAATATACATTAATATTAAAGATTAAATAACTGATTAGTTAATTGCTTAACTAAGTATAAATAATTGATGTTAAATTCCTTAAATACAAACCTAATACAATAGGTTAATTAATGATTAATTACAAATAATTAATCTTAGGAATAAATCGTAAATTAATACAAATTGTATTTTTGAATAGTAAAACTTAAAAGCTTAATAACTTTTTATAGGATGATCCAAATATAACCAATATAGGTATTAAAATACTCAAAAAAAGAAATAGAATCAAATGGCGTAATGCAAAATTTAGTTTCGTGGTACGCATAACGAAGTAGCATTTTATGACCTCTTTAGGACCACATAACTTCTGACCCAGTTGTCAGAACATAATAAATATGGGTCTTAAATTACTCAGGAGGACAACCTCATCACCGCAGTAGTATTAGTTTTCTCATTCGGACAACAGGATAAAAAGTCAACCCTATAATTTAAAGTTGACTTTAGTGAAAATTGACCAAAATACCCCTAGAATTCAAATGACCATAACTTGCTCAATTCAACTCCGAATCCAAAAATTCAAGATGCTAACTAGTTTAGAACTTATATGTCACTAATAAACTGAAATAACATTTAGGTTCTGAACCCTAGAAATTTGGAAAATGACCAAAATACCCCCAACCTTGGTTAGGTCATAACTTGACCATTTGAGGTCCAAATTGGGTCTACTCCCTACCAACATACTCAGTACATTATATGAAAGATATTGAAACTGAGTTTGCTGAAATTGGACTTCAATCAGAAAAGTTCAGTTTTTGTCACCCGTTGACCGACTCGAATTTACTAAATTGCCCTTCAAACTTAAAATGTCCATAACTTCGTCAATTGACCTCAAAATCCAATGTTCCTGGACTCTATGGAATCCTTGAACAGTAACCTATAATAAATTGCATAAAAAAACTTAGTTTTCAGTAGAGTGAAAATCACTTAAATGCTCTTAAGTCAAAAATATTAGTTTGAACCTCTAGAACCCGTTTCTCGTTCGAATTGGACAAATTTACTGTCTATCCTCAAGTTAGACAATAAGAAATCGTATGGAATAGAGAAACTTTAATTTGGGCACTTAAATCAAAAGTTGACTTTTTGGACCCTTAAGTAGGGGCAAAATGGTTATTTTGCCAAAAATTTAGAATAAACAATTTTAACCTATAATTAGTCTTTTAAACCACTAAAACTAACTTTATAACCATATTAGTGACATTTAAGTAAGTAAAATCAACAGTTAGGTCAGATTCTAGAATTTTTCCTTAAGTCTTTAACACTATACCTTAAGGACCCTTCCTGAGACTAGGACTAGATCATAGGGTTGATTTCATTCATTGAAAAATGGGGTTTTTTTAATTAATGAATCCTTGGTTTTATTAGTTTCTAGAATTTTCAACTTATTTTTGATTATTTTGTCTTTTGACCTTAGATCTAAGATAGGAGATTCATCCTATTAAGTTTGATTACTTAATAGGATTGGTCTTGACTATTAGATCACTATTAGAATGAAACTTAGATCTTAGGTCTTATCCTTTTTGGATTATGTGATTAAGCCCAATCTTGTGGTATTTAATCCATAATCTATAGTTTATTAGTTTTAGTTAGAACATCTAAAATTATCAATTAGGTCGTAATGATTTATTATTTAACTTTTATAGTCGACTTTGATTTGGTATATTAGGACCTAGCTAGTCCTGATATTTTGTAACTTGTAAGGATGAATTTCTAAGTTATACTTGATATGTGGGAAAATGGTGATCCTGAACTTGTGTAATTTGGAATAGTTAGAATGAATAATATAAAACAGATGGTATCACCATATTAGTAGAGTCCCTTGCTTCCTTTTGATACTTTGTGCTACACATCCCTTGTGTATTTGAGCTTACTTCCTTGGACATTTCATATAAGATAATTTTGTGCATGAATATGAAAACTTAGAATAATAGGATAATAGTTGCCTTTGGGTCCGATTTATGGTGATTATGGTGCACATTTGCCCCAATGGCATGGGTAAGGTGAGATCAGGATGCCTAACATTCTCATTGAGGAGAGTGTGTTAGGCTTGGGACCCGTATAGTCTTGCAGAAGTGCTTGACTCCTCAGTTGTTTCTAACAGTTGTCCATAGAAACAAAAGAAAAATAACTAAAATATGTTGCATAAGTATTGTCTGCCTCTTTAGTCATGCAGTATGTTTAGTATGTTTGTAGATTGTGATGTATATATATATATATATATATATATATATATATATATATATATATATATATATGTGGGCCAGTTTGGCCAAGTTTTCTGATATGGCAGTCAGTATACAGAGTTTGATGTGCAGTTCTAGTATTTGGTTATATTTTGTTATTGCTTATTCAATCAGTTATTTTACTTATACAGCTTATATATAGTAGGATGTTATATTTTGTTACTATTTATATGTATCACTGTTGAGATTTATTATTGAAATTTGCATATTTCATTTGATCACCAGCAAGTATAGGAGTGTAGAATTTTCTTCCAGCATATGTTTTGTTACTTATATTGTATGCCCTGTCTCATTTACCTCGCTTTTGAGGCATGTCTTAGCCTCCTTTATTTTAGTTATAAATATTATTTATAACTGTTCCTCTTCTTATTGTATTGCTAGTCGCTCCCTGATATATTGTTGCTTAGAAATATTGTGTAAAGTGGTGATATTATAAAATATATAGAAAATGTATCAGCCTAAAATGTACTTGAACAATTTGTCTAATAAGATTTTCTCTTTTTTTGGCTGGGGCCCTACATTGTGAAACTGACAATGGCATGCGTAGAGCAGATAGAGGATCCAGTACCTGAGGAGGAGCAATTCCTAGAGGAGAGGCAGCATCTTAGACTAGAACATATCTATTCTTTAGTTATTGTGAGGATGAGTTCCTTTGCATTTACTTTTTATTTAGACTTTAAATGTTGTAATAATTCAGGTACTCTTGACTGTGCATTTAGATTTATATGCTTATATTCTGAGTTATATCTTTCACTTATGTTATATTGTGATGCTTGGATGTCATTTATTGCTTCCGCACTCTGTACATTTACTTATATAGTGATTGTTAGATTGATTCTGTGTTAATCCTTCCCTAATCAGGTGGATTGTGGAGTTATCCTAATCCAATGGTGAGTGAGGGGTTAGCCAGAGTGACACTCCACCCTTAACCTAATCCTTGGTGGATTAAGGGTGCGGGGCGCCACAATGACGGACTTGCATTAGAGCACAACCTTATCCGACCTTTGTGGCATCAGTCTAAACTTGAAAATCTTTTCCTTCTTGACTTAGCACTAACTCTGGTGCAAAAGATTAGAATTATTTCAGATTCTGAAATGCCTCTTCATAAATTGTGTTTCAAATGAAAGGAATTTCTTTCCAAGTTAATTGAGTTAACGAAGATGCTATTTGGGAAAATCTAAGAACAAATCTTCTTGAATATCCAACAAGTCCTTCAAAACTTTGAATTTCAGTGACAAATTTGGGTTGAAC
This sequence comes from Gastrodia elata, assembly GCA_016760335.1. NCBI lineage: Eukaryota > Viridiplantae > Streptophyta > Magnoliopsida > Asparagales > Orchidaceae > Gastrodia > Gastrodia elata. The sequence goes on along the minus strand of CM028680.1, from coordinate 39,809,230 downwards.
CCACTCTTGTACAGCTTGGATCTTGCTTTGGTTAACTCTGATGCCTTCAGCATCAATTACATAACCTAGAAATTCCACAGAGTTGAGCCAAAATTCAGATTTTGAAAATTTAGCATATAGTTTAAACTCTCGTAATAAAATAAGGATAGCACAGAGATATTCTTTATGCTTAGCGACCGACTTGGAGTAAATTAGGATGTCATTGATAAAAGCTATGACGAGCTGATCAAGGTAAGGATTTAGAATACACTTCATCAAGTCCATGAAAATGGAAGGAGCATTTGTCAGTCCAAAATACATGACTAGAAATTCATAATGCCCATAATGAGTCCTAAATGCAGTCTTAGAAATATCTTTATGCTTAACGCAAATCTGATAGTATCCCGTTCTCAAGTCAATCATGGAAAAGACATTCGCTACAGCAAGTTGGTCAAACAAGTCATCAATACTTAGAAGAGGATACTTGTTCCTTACCGTCCCCTTGTTAAACTCGCGGTAGTCTATACACATCCTCATGAATTTGTCTTTCTTCTTGACAAAAAGGATGGGAGCTCACCAAGGCGGCATGCTAGAGCGCGCGAAACATTTTTCTAATAGTTCTTGAAACTTCTCTTTGAGCTCTTGAAGTTCTTTAGGTGCCATCTTATAAGGGGCTATGGATTTAGGTTGAGTCCCTGGAATCAAATCAGTTGAAAATTTTGACTCACGCACAGGAGGAAGTTCAGGTAAGTCCTCTAGAAATACATCTAAGAACTCTCTAACTATTTCAATATTTTAAGGATTTCTATCATCTTTTTCTTCATCAATAAGGGTTACTAAGATAGCATAGCAACCTTTATTAATAAGGCATTTGGCTTCATGTGCATTTATTAAGGATGCAATTAGGCCAAGCTTGCCTATAAAGACCTTGGGCTTTCTTCCAACCCTAAGAGAAACTCTTTTTCTGAAACAATCTATAACTGAGTTGAATTTTCTTAACCAACCTATTCCTAAGAGTATGTCAAAATTTGTGATTGGCATAATGATAAGTTTGCAGGAAAATAGTAGGTTACTGATTGGGATGTCTACCAAACATAACCTTTTTGGAAACATTTCAGCACCTGATGGCATTTGCACTCTCAAGGCATTACTTAGGCTAAAATATTGAAAGTTCAAGGAAGGTGCACAATTCTCTGATATGAAGGAGTGACTAACACTCGTATCAAAGAGTGTGTTGCATAATTGATTATTAATTAATTGTGTTACTAGAATAGGAACGAAAGGAAAAATTTAACTACTTCATATGAAATTAAAGCAAGTAGTATAGAAAATAAATGCACTATAATGAAAGGCATAAATTGAATACTTTAAATGTAAGTCTTACCAGTCACAATGTCGCTTTCATCTTTAGCATTAGAAGCAGAAAGAGCATAGATTCTTGGTACAGTTGGGGATTGAACAACAGTCTTGCCCTTAGGGGCACAGTTACCCTGCCCTTTCCTTTGGGCCTGAGATGATGTTCTCTTCTTATCACGAACATTCTCGCTAGATGGAGGAGGCATAAGTGCAGGATGTGATGCATGAGAATTATAAGGAGTAGGATTCAGCACAGACTACTGATGATTGATTTTCATCTTGTCAACTGTCCAATTTGCATGACAGTCTTGGTTGTGATGATTGGTCCTACCACAAATATAACACTGATTACAGGTGTGATAACACTTGCCGTAGGGATGTGGGCTATTACATTTAATCGCTGGCCCTCCTTGCTGAATTTTTCTTTGTGACAAACTGAAAACCTTTGAGCCTTGAGGATAGTTTCTCTTAATGGGTTCATGCCTGGAAGGTGGAGGATGTTAATGTTTATGTGTCTTGAACTGAGCTTGATGGTGCTCAATCATCTTAGCACCTTCCAAAAGTTTAGGAAAGTTATCATGTTGTAAGGACATCAAATGACACTTGACTGAATTTCTCAAGCCTTTCAAAAATCAACTGCATCTAGCCACCTCAGAGAAGACTAGATCAGGTGCAAAATGATAGAATTTCCTAAATTCTATCTCGTAGCAGTGAACCAAATGATCTCCTTGCTTCAGTTGCATGAAGTTGTCCTCGATGATTATTTGAGTGGAAGGAGGGATGAACTCGTCTCTGAAGACTTACTCGAACTCTTCCCATGGGATGTGTTCCACGCTTATATCAGAAAAGTGGGCCTTAAGCTAACTACCCCACCAGAATTCAGCCTCCTCATTAAATATATGATTGGCTAGGCCAATACATTTGCTCTCGAAGTATTTTATGCTTGTCAAGAGCTTCTCTATATCCTTAAACTAGTTGGTTGCCTCCATAAGTGAGGCAGAGCCATTAAAAGTGGGAGGGTTCAATTGAAGGAAGGTTAGAAGAAAAGCATCCACAATAAGACCTAAAGTAAGTAATTGTGGAGTTGCAATTTCCTTTAGTGCTTGGGAAAAAGTTTCAGGTAGAGTACGATAAAGAGGAAGTGGAACATGAGAAGATTGAGGGTAGCATGGGAGATGAAAAAGGAGAAGCTGGAGATGGGTGAGACGGGTTACTAGTATAAGCTATCCTCTCAGCAACCCTAGTTTGGTCTTCAATCATCATTTTAAACATTCTCATCATCTATCTCATCTCTTCATTTAGAGATGGGACAGTCGGTTCAGCATCTCTAACTATAGAGGAAGTGGGAACTTTATGGTTCGGATTCATTCTATGAAATTAATAAAATAAAATTTCAAAAATTGGAACAAGAAAGCTTCCCATTAATATACACAAGACTAAAGTACATAAGAGAAGTACATGAAAGTAGAAAGAAGTAGAAGTCACTATGCACATGTTATAATGTACAAGTTGCTACTACATAAAAGACAAACTAAAAGTTTATTTACAAAATTTATTGTAGAACATAGATTCAAAATTAGAATAAAGGGGAGCATGATGTAGGCGTATACTAGCTCTATTGAGAAAGCCGTGGGCATGAACCCACCAATCTTCAGCATAGTTGTCGAAGGATTCTTCCAACATTTGGAGGTGTATGTGGCCGAGGCATTGAATGGCTGTAAAGGTGACAGAGACCCTTGAGAGTCACTCTCTTGCTAATTGAGGAATTCAATCACCCTTAAACACACAATACATCAAGATTTTATCCAATATTTCACCTCCGGTATTGAGACACCATAGTAGAGACATCCATACATTATGTCGTACCAGTTGTCATCTTCTTAGTACTATAAAAATGCTCTAGTGAATTGATTTAATTTTGACTCTGGACTCCCCATCTGAGAGTCAGCTATTAAAGTTCAAGTAAGATTTAATTCAATTATTAAATTGGATGTTTGTTCACTTTACTAAGGTGACATTTCTTTAATATGTGTACCTTTCTATGTTGTTGTCTTGGATGAGTAGATATCTCATTTTAACTTAACGTTCTCAACCTTGGTTTTGATACTAACTGTAATGACCCCAATATTGAACAGGAGATTAATCCAATAGTGGAGCATTACCTAAGTATTAAACACTAGATTAGAAGAAAGCTAATCTAACATTAGATTTTAAGTGGACAATTCACTTTATGAGCAGTTGTTAAGTTAAAATAGTTTGCAATAAAAGCATGTAGGGAAATAGGAAACAATGCAAGTATAGTAAATATATGCAATAATTATCTACTCATTCAATTCAAGCAATTTCAAAATAAGTAAATTCAGCATAGAATATAGGTAAGAATATCTCAAGCAGTTTAAGTTAAGTTTTTACATGCATTTTAAAATGAAAAGTTAAAAGTAAGAAAATCTCTCTCTCACTTGAAATTAAAGTGCTAGTAAAATAAAGTGTAAACAGAAGCAATTCTTTATTATAGCTCTTCAGGCACTAGGTCTAGCTCCACCTAAAATATAATGCTCCTGATTTATCATATTTTGAAATTTAAATATGATAGGACAAAGTAACAAAAAAGTAAGAGAGTAGTTAGACCAAACAATCTACGAACAATATAATATTTGTTAACATTTAAGTTCATTTGGATATCACAAATAATTTATAATTTGAATAAGTAGAGGAGCATTTGAAAGCATATAAGTAAGGAAATTAAGTAAACACAATAGTAAAGAATAATAGTTGAAAGTAAGATGAGTAAGAGTACTCACATGTATTATCTTTCTAGCCTGCAACTAAAAAGGGTAAATGAAAAAGGCATCCTAAAAGAGGCTAGAAACTTCTAATGTGCATTTGAAAGTAAAAGAAATGAAACATTTATATGTTCAAATGAGATTAAGCTAAGTAAGCAAAAGAAAAGCAGTAAAGCATTTAAATGAAAATTAAATCAGCATACACTGCATTCTATGAAGTGTAAGTAAGTGTGACACAATACTAAAAATCGAAAGTACAAAACATATTAAGTAAAGAAGAATCTTAGGTTTGATGGACTAAGAAAAAATAGTCTAGAACTATACAACAAAAATATAGCTAAAAGGTTATAATGAGATCTTACAATCAATAAGATTATAAGAGACTCATATATTAATAATTGAAGTTGTTTTTTTAAAATATCTCAATTTGTGGGCGTACACTACAGAATGGGATAAGGAGTTAAGCATGACTACCTAACTAAATAAGCACAACAGAGTTCAAAATGATTCAAACATTCACATTCACCCTACCTAGAATGTGATGTTCTTTAGTAAGCGCTATTATTCTTGCCCTGTTGCTATTAGGAATACCCCTATAGTTTTATTATGAAAGTTTTATTTATGCACAAAATCTTGTATGTATGTTTCAACAGAATAGGTTCAAAGCTAAGCAAGCATTCAAAGAAATTCAAATATTTGTAAACTATGTGATATCCTAAATTAGTTATGTTTTGATGATCTGCTTATAAGATTAGAGTTATTTGAACTCTTAATTGACTTATAGATATTTAACTTTAAGTCAATTAAATAAAATAATATAAGTGAAAGAAATTAGAAGATAATACTTTAAATTTGCTTATTAAAATGAGAAATTCATTTATAGTATAATCAAGCAAATGGAAATTGTTCTATACTACTCCTAAACTAATCAAATCAATTAGATTAATGATTAAAGATTAGGGAACTAATAGGGAAAAGGAAAAACAAATAGTTTACTAAGTTAAAGGAAGGGAAGGATAATGAAAAATTCACTAACTTCATCTATTTAGCTTATTAATTGAAAGGTTTCAATTCAAATTAATTACTAGCTAAATTAGGATCAATTGATAGGAAGTGTTTAAGTGAATGGAAGAGGTGAAATTTGTAACTACCAACTTTATCTTTACAAAAAAATTACAAATTAAATAATTCTATAGGATATCTTAAATCAAATGATTAGCAAAGAAGTTCTTAATTCAAGTTTTAGAGAACTTAAAAGAGAATTAAGATCTTAAGGAAAATGAAGACTAGAGATTCAAATCTATTAATTGCACACTAGTTCTAATAAATTCTCTAAACGAAATTAAACATACAATTAGAATACATATTCTCAACTTGCTAGAGAACTAAATGTAATGATTAATATTAATGAACTAACACTAAGTTTAATTTGAATCATAAAATACTAGACCTAATGAAATCATAACATGATGAAAATACATGTCATTATTAATCAAGAATCATGGGATATCTTAACTAAGATCTTGATTTCAATTCATTCCAGCTAAGTTCTAAACTTCACATGAAGTATACTAAGATGGAAGAAATAAATCTAGAGTGTATCATGCAAATAACTTAACCAAATTAATGACATTAAAATCACATGAGTATGGAAACTATCAACAATAATTGGAAATAATCTAGCTTAAAAGATCACATGCAATTCATAGAATTCATTTCATTCATAAAGCAAATTCTACAATTGAAGAAGACCAATTTAAGCAATTGCTAATCATTTCCAAATCATCAAATCTTGAAAATTTATATTTCAAAAATGCAAATGAAAGTTTATGTGAAGTAAGTAAAGTGAAACATGTTTACTCAAAGATCTCAACTTGATAGACAACTAAGTGTAAAGATTAATATTAATGAACTAGCACTTAGTTTAATTCGAATCATAAAACACAAGACCTAGTAAAATTATAACATGATGAAAATACATGTTATTATTAATCTAGAATCATGGGATATCTTAACTGAGATCTTGATTTCAATTCATTCAACCTAAGTTCTAAATTTCACATGAAGTATACTAAGATAGAAGAATTAAATATAGAATGTGTCATGCAAATAACTTAACCAAAATTCATGACATTAAAATCACATGAGTATGGAAATTATGAACAATGATAAACTGGAAATAATTTAGCTTAAGAGATCACATGCAATTCATACAATTTATTTCATTTTTAAAGCAAATTCTACAATTGAAGAAGATCAATTTAAGCAATTGCTAATCATTTCCAAATCATCAAATCATGAAAATTTATATTTCAAACATACAAATGAAAGTGCATATTAAGTAAGTAAAGTGAAACATGTTTGCTATCCTAGGATTTAAATACCTAAAATAAACATGAATGAAAATTATGAAGTTGGAAAATTACCTAATTTAATGTGCCAAGTACCAAAAATCTCCAATTGTTGTCCAAATGGGATGAAGTGCATAATTATGGAATCCTTATAGCATAATGAGAAGAATGATTCTAATTAGGTCAATTTTGGACAACTTTGGGATTTTAGGGTTTGGAAGGATTCCTATTTAGGGTTAAAATGTCATTAAGGAATATAGGTTTTAAAACCTAAATTTAATTTTGTATTATTGTCCTATGTATTTTTGTGATTGATATGGACTACTTAAATGTTATGTTTGGATATCAAATGATCCAAATAAGTCACATGCAAAAATTGGAATTTAATTGAATTAATTAATTAATCTAAATTAATGATTAAATAAAATAATCATCCAAATAGAAATTAAATGGCATATTATTAATCTATGCATTTCTGTGATCAAAGTAGTATATTAATTTGCAAATTTTGACTAAGTAAATGTAAATTTATTCAACAAATGAAATTTACATTATATTATTCCTTATCATTTTGATTATTCTAAATTTTGGTCACAGTTGAAATTATGTCTCAGGCCAAACGAGTCACGCAGAAAGGTTAGACGGGCTACTAGCCTGATACACGGGCCACAATCCACACCCCAGAACCCATCACTGCACACTCATCAGCTCATGGGCTCATACATGGGACACCATTATGAGCCTAGAGCCACTCCTTTGTCGCCTACAGGGGCTGGGACGAACACATGAAACATTAAAAATTTAGGGATTAAAAAAAAATTAAAACCAGCGCAAAAAGGAAACTTATACACATATTGGACATCCAAATGATTATTAAAAATTTGATCTAACTTTGACATAATTTATTATTCTAATAATCTGCCTAAGATCAATAACACAAAATAGAAACATTCAAGATTTCAAAATAAGCATAAGCATAACATTGAGTTCGAACGGGTGCTAATAGTGAATGCTGAGACTTGAAAGATAGTTAAGATATCGAATATATAATTAGTAAATGGATAATTATGAGAGAGGTGGTACCTTTGACCTAGCTACAGCTTCTCTAAGATTAGGGTTAGCAAAAAAATGACAAGTTGCTCAATTCATCGACAGCCAAGACTCTTACCTTTAGAAACTTCTTAAAGCTTGAAAATGAAACAAATGAGAAGGAAAATGAAGGAAGAGGAGCTCAGTAGGCTAAGGAGAGGTTTCTAGTGAACGAGAGATTCCCCTCTGCTACGTACAATCCCTCTCAAATAGGAACGTATAGGGATTCAATGGCAGCCATTATATGTGTGCAATCGTGCAGAAAGTCCATCAGATAGTTGATTGCTCTCCATGTGATTGCGAGTAAAAAGGTTTGATCAGGCCATTAAATCTTCTAGATCAAAATTAAATGTTCGATCTTAAGAAGAAAGGATAAGAAGCATTCAATTGGCCTAGGGGTGTTCCATGTTTGGAGTTGTCTAGTTGATTTTTGCAATTTTGAATTTTGGCTATTTGGATATTTAATTATAATATATATTAATTTAATATAAATGCAATATTTAAATATTAATTTTAAGCAATTTATTTACTCAAAATTAAATACTTAAATGAACTCCGAACAATCACAAATTTTTACCCTTACCTAATTGAGGGGTGAGAAACTCAAAAATGTAATTAAATTTTTGATAGGAGGTCTATTTAGTTATTATATTTCTTCTTGGTTAAATAATATTAAAATAGTTGTAAAAAATTCAACAACTTCCAAACACTTCCAAAATATCACTCATAACTAATTTGGGGGTGATGAGTCCAATAGAGAACTTCATTTTTAATTCTGAGATCAAAATAATTTAGGTGTTCTCAGAATTATTGGGAAATCAAGAAATGTTGGAAATTATCAAATGGTCTCTAAATCATACAAAATTTGTGGTGGAGACACTTAACACTATTAAAAGATTAATGGAAAAGGATTTATATTGATTATGTTACTAATTGATGGGTAACAACACTAGAGTTGTTCCACAAATGACATTAATTATTTAATTATAAATTAAGAAATGTAGCCTTCTCTAGAGAGTCTCTTAAATGTGCTAAGTGTCACCTGTGCTCAGAGATGAACTCTAGAAGGTTTAATCTCTGCACTTAGGCCCTTATGTGATTATTATTGATTGAGTTCAATACTTATGTCTAAGTTATGAAATTTGAAGTTTTGGTTGTGCATCACATGAACTTGATTCCACTAATGGCTTACATGCATTAATTTTAGGTTATTCTAAGGAGATGAGCCATTGGGCTAGATGGGTTATGTCGCATCACCCATATCACTTAATCCATCTAAATTTGTACATAAACCTAGGATGAGCTATGAAGTTCAATTAGTGGCCTAGACTTCCATGCATGAATTCCTTGTATAAGCTAATGGTGAGTAGTGGAGCTTTGAGACTAATTAGATCTCATGGCTTTATTGATCAACTTAGATCTAAGGATTTGCACGGGCTGTTTTTGAACAATGAATGTTGTTGCAGACATTCGCGGTGTTGACGCTCAGCATGCACAGCCTTAATTCTAGGTGATTTAAAAGCACTATGTTTTTTTATAGTTTAAAATATTATTTGCTTAAATATTTTCAATTCAAAATCAAACTTATCCAATCCATAATTCACAACATTTAATCAAAAGAAAATGATTATAAGATATTCATAATATTGAAGAGCACAAATAGTTACATTCTTAAGACATTACATGCATATGCCCAACCCTCCCCAAGGAGGGTTTAGGTTGCCATTAAAATGGAAATATAGGAAAAGCTATAAGAAATTGGAGGCCCTTGCATGGCTCTTACAAAAAAGTCAAAAGAGTAAAGATAGTGTACAATACTATGGAACCATTAGTGCATTCACTTGACTCTCTCACTACTCTAGATCTTCCCTTATCTTCTATTTTCAGTGCTTGTTTTTTCTTCACAAGTTGTAGCCTTCTCCTTCCTTGGGTAGGAGAAATTGTCTCTTTTTTACTCTTGTAGTAGCCACTATATCCAAGAGCCTTGAGTTTGGAAAATTGGAACCCTTATTCAGCATTTTTTCTTTGCTTTTATACTCCTATTTTTTCTTCAGCATTTATGCATTCAACTTTTCCCATTCCTTGAGAATTAAGTTTCATTATGCTTTCTGTTATTCTCTTAGAGATGAGAAGCCTTAAATATATTGTAATAAATTTTGGCAATGGGAAAAGGAAAACTTATGTCCATTAGCCTTCCCAATACTGATTTAAATGCTTGTTATAGAGAAAAATTACAGCGAGTCCTATAGCATGCTATAATGTCATGCTCACTCTGCGTTGGTGTTTAGAACAATCCATAAAAATTTTGTTAGTATAATCAATTTGAAATCATCTCTATTAGTCTTCAAATGGTGTTTAGAATAATCCATAAAAATTTGGGACAATTTGGAGCTCATTTGAATATCTTGATTATTTTAATATAATTATTTAATTAGTAAATTAAGATTATTAAATTGACCTCTGATCTATCTGAATTTTATATCAAAATTAAGTGTTAAAAATATTCAAAATATCATATAAACCAGTATACTTTGAGTAGAATTAATACATTTTTAGAAGAATGAAGAAAAGGGCAAGCCTGAGCTAATTAAAGAATTCTGGATGAAAACCGTTGTAGCGCGCCGCAACGCGCCATGTCGGTCCACAAAATTCATTCATATGGAAGCATACTTGAAGGCCTGGATGGAAGACCGCTGCAGCGTGCCCCAGTGCACCACAGCAGGCCATAGTGACATTTCTCAAGAGCAATATTAAAACGTTATATGAAATAATTGAACAGTGCCAATCCGCTTCTCTGAAAGATTAACTAACCACTACGGTATGCCACAACACACTATGTCCTATAAATATTAATACAGACCTAGGACAAAACTGTTGTAGCCCACTGCAGCAGTCCACGGTGGCATATTTGATTAATCATGAAAAACCTTATGTGAACTAATTGAACAGTTACTATTCTGCTTTCACGAGAGTTTAATCGCCGCAGCGCGCCTTGAGTGCGCCCCAACGGATTAGCAGTGGCCTTAAGGTAAGCGATTAAAATAAATAGCAGAATAATATTTGAACTTTAACTGCTACAGCGCACCACGATGGAACAGTGTTTGTATCAAGGCCGCTCTAGCGTGCTACAGCACCCGCTACAGAAAGCTCCAGAATCTACATTGAATGCAGCATAAGGAAGGCCACAAATTCAGACCTTTGGCTTTCCGCTGCTTCTTGAAACCTGAGTTTAATAATAACTTTGATGAATCCAAAGACACTAAGCAGATTAAAATAAATTGTTTGCATTTAAGTAGAAGAAGATGATGGGTCATTTGTGATTAATGCATGGGGGCTGAATACTCCCTTATTTAAGAGCCACTTTCGAACCAAAGAAAGGTTCCAAATTTTAATATTTAAAAGACTAAAAGGAGAGACTACAAGAAGAACAAAAAGGAGAACTCTCCAAGGGGAAAGTTATAGATCGTAAAGAGTGAAGGGAAGAAGACAACAAAGGAAAGGAGGAGAAGTCAAGTAGAAGTGCAGGAGAAAGATCAAGAGAACCTTAGAAAATCTCTAGGTGTTTCCTAATACTTTTTCTAAACTCTATTAAATTGTTTTCTACTGTAAATTAATGTCAAGGCTTACTTTCTTTTGCATGTGTACTTTTATTTATTCAATAATCGAAAGCTAAATCCCCTTAAAGAGGGTTGGGATGTAGTTGTAGAAAAATGTAAGGCTGTATTGGTGTTGTAATGGAGAAGTTGTATGAATATAATTGATTTCTATTTAACTTTCTATTATTATCATTGTGAAGGAATGCCTGGATGAAATTTTGTCAAATTATTTTGCTAAAAATAAAATTTAAATGAATTATCAATTAATAAAAGAACTTGAGTTCCAACCTCATCAATTGGAGATGAGAAAGGAAAGTAGTGCAAGTAAAGCTGAGAACTATGTGACAAATTCTCAAAGCTCACTTGCACATTTCCTTAAGAGCTCTAACCAAGAGATTTGATGCTTGTCAACCAAGATCCCATTATTTTTTGCTCTGTTACTCTACAAAGTAGAAGGGATGAGAGGACATTATATATCCAATGGATGATGTGACAGTCCATTGACCTAATGCATCCTCTCATCTAGCTAAACAGCGTGTGTAAGCGCATGATGCAATATTTATGGAAATCATATTTGTGAGACCTAACAGTTAAAAGAAAATATTTCATAACCTAGATAAGGAAATCAAAGATAAATTTAAACCACGTTCTTATAAAGGTTTAGGTGTCGAGGTCAAACTCCAGGGGGAGTTCTCTTTGATGCACTCAATCTGAACCTGTTGTAATTGGAGGTTAACTCCAATTCAAACAATGTTCACTTGATTTAAGTAGGCATGGAAAAGTCAATTTATACATTTAAATAATAAAGTGACAACACCAGGTCCTTACAAGTACTACAATAAAACCCCAACTCTCTCCTTTTGAACAAATCATATCTTATACTAAGATAATTTGTATTATTAATTTAGGAACCAACTCAACCAAAATTTGATATTTTAAACTTTATTGAAAGAATATATAACTTTGTATCAAAACCACCATTCCTTGAGGATGATAAATCTCATAACTAAACTTCCACTTATTACTTCAGACCACTTACACTTGCGTGCAAGTGCAAATGTATATTTTACGTCTGTCAAATTTTTGGCACCATTGCCGGGGAATGATTTTCGTTTTGTATTAAGTACAATCTTCAAGTAAATAGTGATTTAGATCTTACTTCACTTTGCATATAATCTTTAGTTGCTATAATTATATTTTTGCTAACTTTAGTGTAAATTTGGATTTGCTTTAGTTTTTATTTGCTACTAGAAAAATTGAAAATTCCTAAAAGCTGTGTTGAAATATACTACATCTTACTGTTTGCTGAATTTTTATCTGCTGATCATTTTATGTGCTAAATTATATTGTTGAACCTGATTGCTATGACTTGTTCTTACTAGCTATAATCTTTAAACTACATGAGAAGGAGAAGCCCTTCTGAAATCTTTTTTAATCCTAAAATAAATAGAACATATCTTAGAGCATAAATGGAAGATTTAGAGGTCAATCCTATTGAGCAAAATGCTAGGAGAGGACTCCTTAGAGAATATGCGCTTTCAACCGTAGAAGGAGTCCCAAATGCTATAGTTAGACCTCCAATTCAGGCATATAATTTTGAGATCAAACCATCGACTTTAAATATGATCCAAAACAACCAATTCAATGGTCTAGCATCGGATGGCCCTAATGCACATATTTCAAAATGCGACACTTTTAGATTCAATAAAGTATCGATGATGATCTTAGGTTAAGATTGTTCTCATTTTCGCTTAGAGATAGAGCAAAAATTTGGCTCAACTCTCTACCTGATGAGTCTATTAGGACTTGGGATGACTTGGTTAGGAAATTCCTAGCTAATTATTTCCCACTGCTATGACTACTAGGCTGAGAAATGAGATTTCAAATTTCTCTCAACAAAATGGATAATGTGACATATTCCATTGACCCAATGCATTCTCTCATCTAGATAAACCACGTGTGTAAGCGCATGATGCAATATTAATTGAAATCATGTTTGTGAGACCTAACAGTTAAAAGAAAATATTTAGTAACCTAGACGTAGGAAATCAAAGATAAATTTAAACCACAATCTCATATAGGTTTAGGTGCTGAGGTAGAACCCTAAGGGGAGTTCTCTTTGTTGCACTCAATCTGATCCTATTATAATCGGAGGTTTAATCTAATTCAAACAGTGTTTACTTGATTTAAGTAGGCATGAAAAAATAAATTTATACATTTAAATAATGAAATGACAACACTAGGTTCTTACAAGTACTACAATTAAACCCCAACTCTCTCCTTTTGAACAAATAATAACTTATCCTAAGGTAATTTGTATTATTAATTTAGGAACCAACTTAACCAAAATTTGTTCTTCTAAATATTATTGAAATAAGATATAACTTAGTATCTAAACCACAGTTCCCTGAGGATAATAAATTTCGAAACTAAACTTCCACTTTTTACTTCAGACCACGTACACTTGTGTGCAATCGTAGAAGTGTATTTTATATTTATCAACTTTCAATTAAAAATTAAACATCATTTTTGAGTTCATCATTCTTCAGTTAGCTAGGAATGAATTTTTAGCATTTTTAGGAGCTCGTTTGATAGCTTAATTTGAATTAATTAAAATTTAATTAATTAAGTAATTTAATTAATTAATTATTAATTAGCTTATAGTTTTACTTAATGGGCCTGCCCGTTTGATCCAACGGCCAGCTGATCAGCACCATTCGATCAAACTAGCCGCCCAAATTGGACGGCTGAGAAGTCTTCTTCCTTGACTGAATGCGCGCATAGCACGAGGCTCACGACGCATTCTAAGGGCCTGCACGGGCCATATGACTAAGCTTCCTCATTTGATAAGCCTTTCCCTGCTTCAATTTAACCTCTATCAATTTTTAGAACCTTGGTTACATCATTTGAAATTGAATCCAGAGCTAAAGATCGGCAACTGATTCTTCCAAAACTCTATTAAAACCTCTCGACTCGAGACTAAGGTACCATCAATTCCTTGCCATATAGCCTTTAAATTCAGAGCTAAAGACTGGGCTCTGATGCTCACTGATTAGATTAGAGCAAGGAGTGAGTGCAATAGAGCTGAGAGCTAATTTACAAATTCTCAAGCCCATTAGCCCCACTCCTTCAGATCATCTGAGAAGTTGAAGCTTGTGAGATAAGCTCCCATCCAATCATGCCCTGTGGCTCAGCTAAGTAAGAGGAGGGAGAGATCATCGAACACCAATTGATGATGTGACTTAGTCAGTTAGGTCTGATGAATCCTCTCCCTTAGCTAAGCTGCATGTGTAGTGCATGATGCTGATTGGTGGGAATCAAAGTTTGTGAGATCCATTGAACTAAAATAATATTTTGGTAACCTAGATCTAGGAATTCAAAATTAAACTAACTAGGATCTCATAGGAATCTATGTGCCAAAGTGGAGCCCCTAGGGTGTTCTCCCTGCACTAGATTTAAACTTGTTGGAATTAGAGGACCAATCTAAGGAAAGAAATGTTCCCTTGATTGATTAGGCATAGTAAAACTACTTTATGAATTGTAATGACATGATTACAATATTGAGTCCTTACAAGTCATATAATGAATCCCCAACTCTCTCTTCTTAAATCAAATAATATCTTCAATTTATTCTTTGCTTTGTTAAATTAGGTGCCACACCAAAACAAAAAGACAAATTGTATAAATATTATTGAACGTAGACAAAATTTAGTAACAAAACCGCCGTTCCATGTGGACGATATAAATTCGGAACTTACCATTCCAAATTAATATTTCAAACCACATACACTTGCGTGCAAGCACAGACATAAAATTTAGCTCTGTCAAGTTTTGGCACCGTTGACGAAAAATGGTTTCTTAGTTTTGTATTAAATAGTGATTTTGATCTTACTTTACTTTGCATATATTTTTGTTAGGTTCTGTAATTATGTGTGCTAACTTTAGTGTTAATTTAGATTTTCCTTAAGTTATTTGTTATTGAAAAAAATCAAAAATTCCTAAAAGTTGAATTGAACAGTTGGAAATCCAAGTTGCTATATTTGTTTTGCTAAAAACTATTTGCTGGAATTATTTTGCTTATTTACTCTCTTAGGATGATTTGAATTACTAAATTGTTAAACATGATTGTTGTGATTATTTTGTCTAGCTGAATTTGTGAACTCCATGAATAAGAGAGAAAACATAGATATCTTATTTGATCCTAAAATTGAGCGAACTTATTTGAGAGCTAGAACAGAACAACACTTGTTGAATAGAAACTAGGTTGTTATGGATAATTTAGAAGTTAATCCATTAGGAGAACAAAGGGGTAGGGCCTTAAGAGACTATGCACTACCCACAGTTAGAGGGATACCCCATGCCATAGTTAAACCTAATATTGAAGCCAATAATTTTGAAATCAAGCACTCCACTCTTAGTATGGTCCAAGATAATCAGTTTGGGGGCTTAACAATGAAGATCCTAATGCACATATTACTAACTTCTCGGAGATATGTGATACATTTAGATTTAATGGTGTTTTTGAAGATGCCCTTAAACTTAGGTTATTCCCATTTTCCTTGAGAGACAAAGCCAAAAGTTGGCTCAGTTCATTTTGTGGTGATTCCATTCGCACATAGGATGACTTGGCTAGGAACTTCTTAGCCAAATACTTCCCACTTGCCAAAATGGTCTGACTACGAATTAAGATAACAAATTTTAACCAAATAGAGGGAGAGACCTTATATGACAACTGGGAAAGGTGTAAGGAGTGCTTGAGGCGATGCCCACATCATGGGTTTCCTCAATGGATGCAGGTTCAAACCTTTTACAATGGGTTGAATGCACCAATGAGGACACTCATTGATGTAGCATTCGGAGGGTCACTGAGTAGCAAAACCTAAGAAGAAGCTCATGATCTCTTAGAAGAGATGGCTAACATTGCTTACCAATGGCCCATTGAGAGACTTAACCCTAATAAAAAGGAAGCAAACCAAATCACTAAAACCATTCAAATCCTATCCCTTGAAAATGAGATTAATGCCCTGAATAACAAGATAGAGAACATGAATAAGAATAGTGTTCAAGAACTTTATTACGAATTATGTGGGGGTAACCACTCAAGTGAAAACTATGACTTAAACAACCTATTTGCTCTTTCAAACACTGATCAGGTGAATTTCTTGAGGAACAACAATACAAACCAAAATAATATGATGAACAACCCCTACTCCAGCATATATATTTAATGCAAAATAAAATAATATGATGAACAACCCCTACTCCAACAACAATGCAAACCAACTGTGGTGTCCTGCTCCCCGTCATGGTCCTATTAACTCTTAAGTTAACACGATTATGGTGAGGCGGTCACCAAATCGCAAGGTCCTTGCTTATGATTAGGTTAGTGACTAATACTAACCTATTATAATCAAAGACTTTGTCATTACTCAAAGATATCATCACTAAATGTAAATACAAGTAAAACAGAGTGCAAAAGCATAAATACAAACATTCATCCATCATATATAAATACAACAGTTCAGAATAAGTAAAGCAGTGAAAGTAAAGGTAACCCTTTATTATTACAAACATGATTTAAAAGTTTAAGTAAAAATAAAATAATCCACTCATCCTCACACTACAGAAACAAAAACTAAGGGTCTTCAATAGCTTGAATTTCCTCCTGAACTTGATCTTCAGAAGGCTCTACCACCTCAAAAAGCTCAGAAACTACCATTGTCGGTTGCACAATGATAGGGCCCCAGCCAACAAAAGAAAAATCTAGTTAGACAAATTATCTAAGTACATTTTAGGGTAATCAATTTATTATATTTGTTAGATATCACCATAAATAAGTAAGTACAAAAGCGGAGTAGGAGCAGGAATGTGTAAGAAACAACAAGGTAAAGCTATAAACAACTAGCTTATAACTTAAATAACTATGAAGTAAGCACATAGCCCCTCTATGGCAACTGCAACAAGGTCAAGTAAGTAAAAGAAAGATTGAAGTAAATGACTATAAAGAAAATACATCCTAAATATGCTTATGATCAATATAGAATTATGCTAAGTGACATAAAAGTAAATGAACATAAAAACATTATAAAACTAAAAACAAGGCTGACATCCTATATATATGAACACAACATGTAATACTAGCATCCTACAAGTGTGTAAATAGTAAGTAAGACTAGCACCCTATATGCAGCAAAGCTAGAAAAGACTATAAGTAAAAGAAGTGCTAAAATGCAAAAAAAGTGTAAAGTAAAATAGTAAATCCAAAATTGAAAGCTGTATTGGCTATTCAAGCCACTCGAACTAAGAGTAAACATAGTCTCACTTAGCCTGATGGGCTAAGACAGTAGCTCTGAACCGATAGTATCAACGTACTTAACCTGATAGGCTAAAATAGAAAAACCAAGTACAAGTGTATTTAAATTAGTATAGCCATATCAAATCCTAACTAATTAGTCAGTGGGGCAAGAATCTATGTATAATCTATCCTATCCCACAGACTAGGCATGGCATAGACTATTAGACTGACCCTACACTAAAGCTGATCCCCTGAGGGTGAAATGAAGAGGTATACTAATTAATCTACACTCTACTAAAATACAAGAAAAAGAACAAATGGTACTTATGAATTCTCAAAGTTTACATGGGATATTCATCAAATATCCTATGTACATAATATATGTTTAAGGTATATAGTTCAATTACAAGATAAGCAAAGCATCAAATCAAAGTGAGCAAGTGACTCAATTAAAACATAAGTAATATGCATTGTTATCTAATTTATTCATTCTATCTACTCTAAGTTACATAAGATTTGGAATCATTAATTCTTAGTCTAAATGTAACTTAGACTCACGGCCTTATAGGTTGAACATATATAGGACTGGTCAAGCCCTAACTATATCTAAATCAGTGATGACTACTTGATTTAAATAAATAAATCATTATCCTAGCTTGATATTTAATTAATCCCAAACCCATCATCATTAGCTAAATCAAGATGAAAGGATTCAGGATTAAACTCCAAATGATGGGGCTTAATCACTCAATCCAAAGGTACAACTAAGGGTCTAAGGTTTAGAACCCATATCTCACAGATTAGGTTAAGGAAAATCTTAATGATTAATCAACTCACTAGGATAGATCTCTATACTTAGATCTAAGATTTAAAGACCAAATAATCATTAAATAAACTCAAAAATTCTATAAACTAGTAAACTCAAGGCTTTACCTATTGAGTAACTCAATTTACTCAATAGATGAATACTAACCTAAGATCTATTCCTAATCCTAGGAATTAAGGCTCTTAACTACTATGAGTATCTCTAAGATACACATCCAAACTAATGCTATTATTACTTATGGCAAGATCTAAGAGGATTGAGGAAAGAAGGAATGCTCGAATTTTACTTAAGGATTTCCTTAAGGACTTAAGAATGAATTTTTGATCAAAATAAAATTAAGACATAAACTCACATAATTTATACTTTAAAACATCTTATTTACTATGTATAATATTTAGAATATGATTCTAGGGCCTTAAAAATGCTACCCTAACTTTGGGCAAAATGATTATTTTGCCCCTACTTAAGGGTTCAGAAAGATCAAATTTTGATCTAGGGGTCCAAATCTAAATTTTTTAGTGGCAAAGTAATTATTACTGTCTAATATAAGATTGAATACTGATTACACTAATTTTGGGTAATTATTAAGCCTTATGAGATCAAATTAATGATTTTGACTCATAGGGGCATTTTGATAATTTGGCTCAATGGAAGTTAAATTTTCTATCAGTTTGATGTTGCTTACTATCTAAGGTTTCCATAGAATCTAAGATTACTGAATTCTGATAAGTATTGGTTAAATTATAGCCAATACAAGCTTAGGGGTAAAAAAGGTATTTTAAGGTTTTTTAATTAAAGGTCAAAATTCCTAACTTCTTCAATTAGTGTCTAAAATGAGTAAAATTAGTGGCTATGGTTCAAAAATGATCCACTAATCACAATGACTGGTGGTAGGCTCAATTTGGACACAAATTGGCTAAGTTATGGCCAAATTAGGGTTTAAAGTGATTAGTGAGTGATTAGTGAATTTAATCATCGAATCACTAAACTAACCACTCCATTAGGTTCTAATATACTCTAGGAGTTCTATGAAACTTGAATTATTCAAATTGGATTATTAAATTTGCTAATCTTCCCTAATTAAGTTTTAGGTTAATTAAGGTTGATTAACAAATCTAACTGTTTGATCTTAAGTATTTTTGCTATTTACTCTTAATTAGGTTTTACTAATCAAAATGGATATAAGGATCACCTAATTTGAAGTTCAATTGACCAACTTATAGTCAATTGAAGTTCTATGATAAATTGACCCAATTAAGGTTAGGTCCTAAATGACATTAGTTTAAAATTAATTCAAATAATAGAATAAACACTACTAGATTAATCCTTAGGGTTTGTTGATTATTTTGAGACCCATATTGGATATATTTGGGTTAATGGTTACAAAGTTATAGTAGTTTGAACATTTGGGACAATTAGTGTTTATTGTGAGAATCCGAAATGTCAGTATTTTAAATATAGCTTTAAATGGAAAAATTTGATAGCTTCATAACTTTCCTCTATTTTTGCTGAACAAAATGGTATATTTAATTGTTGCATTTGGACTTATAATTTAAAAATTATGGATATCTAAAGTTTGGTATTTATTGGAAATTAATTAATTACACATATTCTAATATTACTGTTTAAATTAATTAATACATTTATTAATACATTTGGTTTATTAATTTGTTTATTAATTGATTTTTATTTTTTGTTATAATAAGTAAGAGTATGTATATATATATATATATACTTTACACTATATATATATATATATATATATATACAACTATATTATAAGTATTATATGAATCATATAATAATTTATATATACATTTATTATATAATCATTTATAAATTATTAAATTTATTATTGCACATTATTAAATTTAATTACAGTTAATTAGATTACTCCTTTCTGCTTAACATTTTATTCTGCAAATATATATATATGTATATATATAACTATATATACATAAATATTTATACTAAAGTAATTATATATTTATGTATTTCTAATTTTTTTTTCTGCAGGTGGGACCCGTGCTGCCAACGGATGCAACGGCGGGCCCCACAGCGCTGAGTAGAAGGACCTTCAGCGCTGCTGGGTGGACCCCACCAGCCGAGTCAACGATCCATAGAAAAGTCAAGCGGCCATTGGGATAAAGCCACACGTCCTAGGTGAATTTGCTCGTGCCACGTGAGCTATCCAGAAGACGCTGGGCAGGGCCGGGTTGACCCGGTCCGGCCCGAAGACTCTTCGCCTTCCACGGAACATCTGAGAGGCGATTCTAGGGTTCGCGACGCTCGATCAAAATGTGCACAAATGGACTCTATTCAAGCACTGTAAAACCTCAAATGAATAATACTTGAATAAACTAAGCAATTATATGAATATTAACAATGAGAGAAGAAGAGAGGTACCTTATTAAGATTCATGGTTAGGCTCGGGAAGACTGAGATAAGCTGCACACATTCGAGATTTGAGAAAAATCCAATGTTATTCATGAAATGGAGGCTTAATGGGGCTTTGACGGACTTCTAGAGCGGTGGCTGTCACCTGCTCTGCGTGATTCGGTGACGTGTAGGCGAGCCGAGTGCATAGCGCGATACGCGTGGAGCGAAGAAGGTGACGGTTCCTGAGCCATCGGATCTCGCGCTGAGATCAGATCAGATCAGAACGGGTGCCGCTTGATCAAACGGTAAGCCAACAGCGTGAGAGAAGGAGACGGCGGGTTTAAGATATTTAACGTAACCATTAATTTCATTTAATAAATATTAATATTAAATTATTGATATTGAGTTTATTAATCACATTTTAATAAATAACTGCATTCTAAAAATTTCCAATAAATCACCCCCAGCTAATTGAGGGGTGAGGAACGCAACGGCGCGATCAGATTTTTGATTTGATGAGTATTTAATCATCTCAATTTTGGGATATTTAAATATTATTAAAATACTTGACAAAAATCCAATGACTTCCAAATGCCTTCAAAATATCACCCCTAGCTAATTTGGGGGTGGTGACGCAATGGAGAAGTCAGATTTTTAATTGAGGACAAAATAAAAAGTTAATTTCTAGGGTTTTGAGATTTTCTAGAAATCAGGATTTAATCAAAGTGATTCTTGATTTGTCCTAGATTTTAAAGATGAGTTCTAAATGACTTAGTTAGTGTACCAGAATCATAATTAAGACTTAGATTAGTCTTAATTGCCTAAGTAACAACCTGAGTTATTACAGCCCCCCCACTTAAGAATGTGTCATCCTCGACATCACTCAAGTGGAAAATAAAACAAAACAAAATATTGGAATTGAAATTGTTAGAGTTTAATAAGTATGATTGCAAGAGTTTAAATGATTATAGAACTACTTAATGGAAGTGGAAGAACATCAGGGTTCTCAATTAGTCTTTGGAACTCATATCAAATAACCAATTTGATCTTTATCCAGGATTTTGACATGCCATTCAATGAGTGATAGTTTTGGTTGAATTCTCACTAGAGTCAAGAAGATGAAGATCATTAAAGTATTAAGTTACTCGCATTTAGAATAGAGGATATTTATAGATACATAAGTTCCTATGATAATTAAAATGTTATCATAGCACATCACTATTAATACAGTAATGCATGCCTTAGAAGAATGAATTACTTCTAGGGATTAAGGATTTGATTGGTGATTACACATGATAGCTATCATGAACTTAAGAATATAACATTATTCAAATGTGTAAGGACTTAAAGGTTAATCCTCATAATCTTATCTTACAACTAATGATAGAAAAATTCTATCCAAAATTTTGTGTTTAGGTAACTAACCAACTAAGCGATAACCATCACTTAATAAGGATGATAATAAAGGAAAGAGAAGCTAATATTCATCCAAACTAAATACAACTTCAAAGGCTTAAAGATTAACCCATATATCATAATATATGACTTAGCATTTTAGGGCTAGGTGACATCACATACTAAGCATAGGATGTTATAAGGATCAAAGATCCTAAAGGTTTCACACTTAAGTGATGTTCATCATTTAAGATAGTTTAGGTGAACTAGTTAAAGCCATTATAAGACTTAACGGAGATTAAAGGATAACTTGGATTCTAATTTAGTGATATGGAATCCAATTATTTGACACCAAAGAACTAGCATTCTTTGATTATTTACTTTATTAGAATTTTAGGATTTGGACAAAGATCCATCATTATAATCTAAGTCTAATAATGAATCCAAATGGTTTAGCTTATAATTTCTAACTAAGGATAAGATGAGGATGGACTATATATATGAATTAGTCCATACTAAGCTTGAACAAATAAAGAGACATTCATCTCTTACTAAAAGATTCTACAAGATCAAAAGGAGCAGTATTCATTTAGGATACATAAATTTAAAGTTAAGAAGGACTTAGGTCATTAAGTCACACTTGATGACTTGATACCTAAGATTTAAGAGAAACTGCTATTAACACAAGTCATAAATTTTGACTTGGTAATGGCAAGGAATCCACTTATTCATATGGATAAGTACTAGGAAGTACAACTTTTGCTATGATCATAAATCATACTCTATGATCTATGTCAAAGTTTCTAGGATCAGTTGCTAATTTCTAAATCACAAAATGTGGCTCAGATCACTAGAAATCTAAAAGTTAAATTTAACTTATGTTGAATGAGAGCTCATTCCAAATGAACATCATTCCAAATGAATGTTCAATAAATGCTTAAGTCATATCATGATTTAGGCAAAAAGTTGAAATCAAATTATTTGGGAAAGGAGATTTTCTTGCTTAATGGGAATAAAATTTTTCCACAATTATGCTATTCACTTATGTGACATTCATCTCTTAATAAAGGAAAGAGAATTTCCATTCAATCAAAATGGACAAGGGAAAGTATAAGATCAACTTAGTAAGTTACCACAAGTAACTTAACCTAACAAGGGTTTTCTAATGGATTAACTATAAATTTTAATCCAAAAATTAGAATTCAAAATGCCTTACAACTTTACGAAGGATTTAATCTTCAAGGAACAAGGGTTCTTTAACTTAGAATGGGTTCTAGATTTTAAAGCTAGATAGTACTTCATTACTAGGCTAAGACTTAGAATAAAATAGGGTTTACTATAGTCTAAACATTGTGTAACTTTATATTAAGGAATATAGGGTGAACTAATCATAAATTTAATCCACTCTAAGGTTTTTATTATTAACCAATCAATCATCCTTGATTAAGGAATGATACTTAGATACAAAGGATGATTTCCCAACTTGACTACTTAACTTAATGGGAGAGAGAAATTTATTAACTCTAATCATACAAGGTGGCTGGATACATTGAAATTATAAGAATCAAATGAATAAATCAAGGTAATGGATTTCTCATCAATTAGGATGAGATACAATCATAAAGTTACTACTAAGAGCCAAAATGGTGACTTAGTTAATTTAGGGTTCTACGGTCATAAATACATTCTAATGAATATGAATACACTCATCCCAAAGGAATGAGATATTTGGAACTTAAGGGATAGGCTAGGTTGATATTTCAAGTCACAATTGTGACCTATTCAACTATAGATTCAATTTAACCTAAGGAATGAGAAGTTATTCCCCCAAACTAGGTAAGTTGCTCCTTAAAAGAATATATATTTCTATAAGTCACAAACATATGACTTTGTGAACAGAATCTAAGGTTTGATTTACTAAGCTAAGGAAGAGACAATTGTCAAATTAAGATAAAACATATTGAACACAAGATTAGGTTTTAATGTAAATGATGTCCATAATTAAATCATTACAATTAGAATTTATATGAAGTAAAAATAAACTTTAAGGTTGAAATAAATAATGAAATTAAATATATGTACCTAGGACAATATTATTATTAGATCCCTCTGTTCCCAGATAATTGTATTCTTGAGGTTTAGGAGCAACTAATTGCTCCCTGCTAGCTAGACACTCTTTGTTAGGCGGTGGTGATGTTAGAATTGACATTGATTCCAAATCTTTAGGTGAATTGACTATCACCAGACACGATGCCTCCATCCAAGGGATAGAGGCATCCTTTAGGAATATCCAAGTTCAACGTAGGCAAATTTCCCAATAGCTGTCCACTTGATAGTAGGGAGCCTTGCCTAGTTCTACAGAAGTAAAACCTAGAGAGATGGTGAGCGTCATTCATTCTAACAGAATTGAGAGTGACTACCTTGAAGAGAAACATGAGATGGATGAAACTGTATTGGGAGTTAAAGGAGGGATTAGAAAATCTAGAAATGAGAGGCTGGTTCTCCAAAATGTAAAGATCTTGGTAGATTGTGCATCCCCTGTGTGATAAAGAGTGAGGTTTTTTAGATCTCTTGTATGATCTTGGAGCTTTAGTCAATGTCATGCCCTACAATTTATATGGGCATCTTAAGATAGGAGGCATGGAGAGCACACAGTTGATTTTAGAGTTTGCTAATCTAGAATAGTTATCCCCTTTATGAGTTGTTAGGAATGTGCTAGTGGAGCTAGGAGGCTTTATTGACCCTACTGATTTTATCATTTGTGAATGGGAGAGATGGAATGAAAATTCCACTATCATATTTGGACAACCCTTCCTAGCCAGCACCAAAGCTATTATAGATGTTAGCATGGGTTTAATGAGTATCAAGGTTCATGGGAGAGCAAAAGAAATTGATCTGAAGCTAACTCTATTTAAATTAAGGGTCATGGAGTTAGAACTGATAAGGAGAGTCAGGGAGGTGGATATATGTAAGGCCCTTGAACTTGAAAGCTTGCAATTAGTGACTAGAATGTTGTAACTAGTCTTAACACCTCAGTTGGAGGTGAAGGTAAAGGGAAAAACAAAAAGAAAAAGACTAGGAGAGGTATGAAGAAAAAGAAGGGAACTTCTCTCATAATTAGTGAATGCATGATAGAAAATAAAACCAACGATGAAAGCATGAGTTCAAGCCCAACTTTAGTTGGTGCTCACTCAAATAAATCAAAAAGTTGGAAGAAGAGAGCCGCTTTAATTTAGACCCTGTTTGATCCTAAATGTGTCAGGCTGACGCATTAAGCCAAGCGCTTCTTAAGAGGCAACCTAAATTTTTGCTTTGCTTAATTTAGATCATAGAAGTAGATTAGTTAAAATAAAACAACCTCATTTTTGAGTTAATTGATTTCTAGAAAGCAATTAAAGGATTGAAAAAAAAAATTGCTTTTGAAGGTGCCGCAGTGCGTTCCAGCTGAATTTTCCGCCATAGCGCACCGCAGCGGATTCAGCCGCTAAAGCGTGCCACAGTGGAATTTTCTGCCACAGCGCGCTGTAGTGAATTTTATGCATGCTTGAATGTTGCCAAGTCCCAAGGTGCTAGAGCATGCTGTAATGCGCTGTAGTGCGCCGCAACAATTGATGCCCATCTATAATTTGCGTTGACTGCATTGGATTCCCCAAGCAGTCAAAGGAACTACAATGCGCCTTTGAACTCAGAATTTGGCATAATGCTGTAATAGCTAATTTTTTCCACTCATTTAAGGCTGAATTTTAGTCATATTTATTGCATGACATTAAAACAACTTTTGACTGTCCTTAATCTTGCTTTGAATGTGATTACATTTGAAACTTCTAGAAATTTTCTTGGCTATAAATATCCTAGCGGAGGAGGAGAGAATTTACCCTTGCCAAAATCTAAAATACAATTTTCCATTTAAAAAAAAATATCCTTCAGCTCTCCTCTCTTAAAATGTCTTCCCAAAAGAAGAAGGTGACAAGCAAGAAAGTTGGGTCCTCAACTTCTGGAGGCCCCGATAATAAGAAAAGATTCACCTCGGTTGAAGCCGAGGAAGGGTTCAACCAGGTGACATCAAGTCGTAAATTAATTACCAAACGAGGATTTGGACTCCCCTACCCTGTGGATCCAGATCAAATCATGAACATGGGATGAATTCATTTAGTGAGTCCCCAAAATGCAACCTACCCCACTATAGTTCAGGAGGTCTACGCCAACCTAATCAATGTGTTGGAGCATAGAATCACTATACGGGGAAAGGGTTTGGAGTTTGGGAGATAGCAAATAAAAAGTTTTTATTTGTTAAGAGAGGTAAAGGACTGTGCCTACCTCAATTTCATAGGGTCACAACATGACCCAAGTCCTGTCGCCAGTGAAATCACCCGCGCCATTGCAGGCTGGAGAGGAAGCTTAGCCAACATTCCTTGAGCACTCCTCATGGAGTCAAGCAATGCTTGGCATGTGTTTGTCTCCATCTTCATAATGCCACTTGGGCATCTTAGCAAGGTGACTCAGAACAGGGCGCTACTCCTATGTGCTCTTCAACAGCTTAGAGATATTCATATCTCTAGCATTATCGTGGAGCAGCTCTGGAATGCCCTGACCAGAAATTATGCTATGTTGGTAGTAGGGTCACTCATTTTAGGTTTGTGTGAGGATCAAGGAGTCAAGATCCTCTCTTCCGATGTCGTGATCCTTCCCCATGCTCCTCTAGACCTAACCCATTTGAGCACCCGCACCCATGAGGGGGTGCGAGCCAAGAAGAGAAGTGGGGGGGGGAGGATAAGCTTCAACCTCTACTGGCCGGACTACGGCAGATAAAATGATGATGCGTATGTATATGCATCAAAGAGACTTGGGAATAGCCATGGCACGAGACATGAGCTTCATCGAAGGGGAAGTCGCATGGCAGGTCCAATTCCAAACAGAATTCCACGACGCTCTTAGAACAATATTCCAAGAATGGAGCTTGTATAGAGGATTGGACAATTCTGAGCTGCCACAGCCCCCTGTCGGCGACCCCATCTCGAACAATGACTAGCCAGCGGACTATACATATCGGGACATTGACGAAGAGGTAAAAGATGATCAAGAGCAAAATGATTTATAGGTTGTACTATTGTTTGCTTTTCAATCTTTTTGTTTTTGTTTTTTACTTTCTATTTTCTTTGTTTTGTTCCCTTTTTTAATGAATATTTTTGGAATTGCTGCACCCTCATTATTGCTGTGACTATATTAGAATTAAAATTTTTGAAGTAATTACTATATGGATTCAATAATAAATTGCAATGCAAAATCTTAAATCACTAATTATGCTTAACCTAAGGTGATCAATTGACATGACAACCCTACACTTCTAAAATAAAGTAAAAAACTTGAGTGAATTTCAATTTCCAAGGATTTAAAATAAACATATACTAAACTCTAAGTGTGAGGGTGGGGAAACCTAAGGAATGAAAATCAGCAATTGGCAAAAGTTAAGTAAACATATGAGTGTGCTAGGCTCTTGTAGGACTTAATGATCACAAGGAACTAAATCAGGGATGAAGAAAATTATCTCTCCCTTGAGCTAAAATTTCAAAAAACAAAATGAAATTGGGATGATAAAAAATATCTCTCTCAAATGAGAAAATATGAGAAAATTTAATGAATAAAAATGTCACTCCTATAAATGTTTGTGTTCCATGTGATTCATGAGAAGGAGCATGCATGGCACAAAACTCTAGTCACTCACCAATGCCTAGTGATGAATCCATTATTTACTTTATATATAAAGGAATTTTGATAAATAATCTATATTTGCATCAGCCTACTTTGATAAATTTTGTGTAATTTCAGGGAAAATGCAATGATCTGCAATTTTCTGGAAAAATCTGAGCATTTCTATAATATTTTGGAAATTGACCGTTGTCGCACGCTCCAGCGCACTGCAGTGTGCCCTAGCGGTCTAGGCATTATCAAGAAGAGTTATGGCAGCAACCACTGACCAGGTGCATTATGACACTACAGCGCGCTATCGCGCGCCCTAGCGTGATGTAGTGGAATGCATCTTCGAAACTTCAGCCACCACTCTGTGCTATAGCAGACAAGTTTTCAAAACTTGATCGCTGCAACGCGCTATAGCAGATGCGCTTTCGGAACCTGACCACTGTAGCATGCTATAGCGGATACGCTTTCAAAACCTGACCGCAGCAGTGCACTATAGCGTATGCTTCCTCGAAACTTTAGCCGCCATGGCGCGCCGCGACGCGCTATAGCGGACTGATAGAGAAGAGCCAGAATGCCACAGCTCGTCGCCAAGGACCATCTCACAAAACTTGACCGCTATAGCGCGCTCAAGCGGGCACCAAGTTTCTGTCTTCTCAGAGCATTAAATGCAGCTGAGATTTGACCAAGACTCTAGATCTTTTCTTCCAGCCATTTTTCCCGACCTGCTGCTTGATATTTAATTGGGATGAGGTGATTTAAAATAAAATAAAATAAAATAAAAAGGGAAAAGAAGTTGTCACCTACAGCAAAAATTTTAAATCAGTTTTTCAGATTTCAAAAGGGCTGAAAATGGATGTGCACCCCTCCTATAAATATAGCTCTTCAATTCATTAGAAAAGTTCCCAATTTGGCTTACAAAACCTATAAGTGTGGAGAGGGCTGCATAAAAGAGAAGGATAACTCTCCAAGGGTGGAAGAAGTTCAATTGCTAAGGAGAAGAAGGGAGAAAGGCAGCACTACGAACCTAAAAGAAATGACCAAGAACAATAAGAGGAGATATTTGGAGAACTCCATCAAAGGAACGTTCCTA